>CM054179.1:37075116-38275116 GCA_028829895.1 Sinotaia quadrata | reverse complement strand
GACTTTGAAGATATGTTAAATTCATTTATATGTCAGCAGGCCTAGAACTATAACTCTTTAAAAGAGTCTCTTTAATGAAAACAACCATACAAAAAATTCAGCCAGCATTGCTTTATCTCTCTAATAGGGATTAAATAATCTAATATTGATTAAATATCTTAAAGAGAGAGAGATTAATCTCACTCTTCAATTAGGCTGGATATATTGTTACAAAGCTGAACCTTCTTATGATTGCAAATGTCAAATGGCTGAACAACTTCTGTCACAAAACTGATTGAATATGATCCATATATGCAGTACTAGAAGTTCTGGATTCAAATGGAAAACCAAAACTTGAAGCTGTTTGAGCAAGTCCACTTTGACCATTTCTTTGCAATTTTCGATGCATTCTTTAGCAGTATGCTTATCTATGCTTTTCCCATTTAAATAAAGCTGTGAGAGTCAGAATGGTATCCACTGGTTTCCTGAATTTCCCAGGTTTTTAAAAATTAAAAAATAATCTAAAATGGGATGCTGGTTTTGGGGAACCCATCAAGGGTTGGTGGTTAAGCTCTGGCTTTTATGCATCAGTAACCCATTTTTACTTGTATGTTTGTCTGATTACATCACAGAAAGACAGTTTTATTCAAGTTTTATGATCTTGAAACTTTTGGTTAATATTTCTGCTTTCAAGTAAATTTCTCGTTAAATCACTGTTAATATGTATATTATTTCATGATAATGCTTTACAGCAAGACTTTCAGTTATTTTTTTAAAAGTACAAATACAATCATAGTGATAACTTTAAAAATGACACAATCATATATTTTAGTATTATGGACTGTAAAATATATAGTGTTATGTGAATCATCAAGCTTTTGTGATTGTGATAGTGTTCTCTAATCTCATGTGCAAACTTTGTAATTCATTTCAGCATGAAAAATTCATGAGGCTCACACCTTATGATCCTCTTTTGGTAAGAAATATTGGACCTAAGTAGCAAGAATTAAAATAATGTATTTTGGGAGCACTGGTTTTTTTCAAGTTGTGCTTTTTTGTATTTTTTAAACAGTTTTATTATAGTTTTCTTATTTTAAAATATTACAATGTGGAAAAAAATTGTCATGACAAATTTTTGATAGAAGCAGTTATTTTTCTTGGTGATAAACACTTTATTAAAAAAATACATAAAATCTTGTTTCTTGTAAAGCAGTATGACAACAGCAGACGACTTAATGTCATTTTGCCATTTAAGAAAAGCAATAATAATTATAGAGAAGTATGAAATTATTTTGTTCTTAGAAATAAAAAATATCCTTTAATCATTAGATATATCTAAATACCAGTTCACTTCTTAATTATCATTTTATTAAAGGATTGTTTTAAATTTTATATAAATTATTGTGGCATAGGGTGTAAGTCAATTTATAGGTAATAAAATATGCTGTAATTTTGCCATTGATCTTCAACATTTTCACAAATTATGTTTCTATTTCAGTTATGAGTTGTTTTTAAGAATTGTTCTTTTTGCCTGATATAACAAACTTTTGCAAATTTTTTTAAAATTTATATTGTTTTATTTGGGGTTGGTTTTTTTTTTTTTTTGCTTTAGATGCATTAATTTGTGTAGTGTTTCCTAAAGTCTAACAAATATTGTCTTAATATTAATTGGGTTCATTGCTCTTTTCATTTCATTCAATAAAATAATTTTTAATACATTCTGAATTTGTTGAATATTTCAAATGCATAGTGATCTCCTAAAACAAGTTAACCAATTTTTTAGAAATATTGCTTCTGAATTTATTTTTTACTGCTTATCAGTATTTATAATTTTTTCCAATAATTATGTTAATAATTACATTATTTAATATAGCTTTTAATCTCAAAAACTTTCATATAAATTTTGAAATTGTAGATTAAAAGCAAGGCTCTAAACAAAAAATAAGTAATTGTTGAGAAAGTAACTATGTGGACAAAATCATTTGAAGATCGTTAAAAAAATATCCAAATTAAATATTTATTCTAATGTCAAGAGCTAGATGAAGGATGAAACTGTGCTGAACATCTCCCTAAATATAGAGCAAATAGACCCATATTGTTGTAATTCATTGTATACTTTTTAGTCCATTTTAATGATCCTGACATGTTAAAATGAATAGCAATGTGTTTGTGTGCAATTTTATTTTAAAAACTGTAAAATACAATCATGAAATGTTTGAACTCTTGAGAGTAGTATATATATTTGTTTGAGCTTCACTAAATTCCTGAGACTGGAGGGGCGTTGTTTATAAACATTTTCTCCCAGCTGATGTAACCATTTTGTTTCTGCTGATTGGGTTATATAACCGTTTTGTCTCAGCTGATTGGTTGTATGTGACTATTTTGTCTCTGCTCTTGGGTTATGTAACCATTTTGTCCCAGCTGATTGGACAGAGCCTCTACTGTAACTACAATCAGATCTAAGAAGGCTGAAATAAACATGGTAGCTCTGGGTTTCAATTTTGTGGCAAATAATAGTATTTGCAATCAAAGGCAAATCACTTAGAACACTTGAGGAGAGACTGCTTCATTGAAGAGAGTCTGTCCTTTCTGCTTTTTACCACCATCATGCCTTCAGTACTACATTCTTGTCATGCACAAAAATGAATGACCAGCAATTACAGTGCCAAAAAATGAGTCCTCCCATCACCCCCATGGTGGTGAATATATTTTACTACTTTGAAATTGTCTTTGAAATTATCCGTTATCATCTCTTTAGGACGTAGAAGATTACTAACATATTCTTTGGTTAGGATGTTGGAAGCTTCCAGCCTAAGTCAATTTTGCTACCTGGCATGAGGTGTGCCCCTGTTTGGAGAAGGGTAGATGATGATAGACAGAGTGAAGTGTGGTTGACAAAAAAGTTGAAGAGTGGTGATGATGAATGGTGGCCATTGGGTACTTGGCACTCATTGTCTGGCAGGTAGAGGCATGCTGTAGCTCACTTATTTGTGAGCTAATGTCATGGTGGCTGGTTTTGTTGCTGTTCCTGGTGTTGGAGGGGAGAGGGTGGGTGGGGATATCTTACTGAGCCCAGGCTAGTACACACCAGCTTTATATCTAGTGGTACACATACTCAGGATGTTCAAACTGCTGTCTTTCTCACTGGTGGTGTCATTTTGGTTGTTGTCACTTTCCCCAGTGCTGTCCATTGGGATTTCTGGAAACAAGAGCAGGAAGCCAATACAAGCAGTCCAAAGAGGAAGACAAGAAAGAAAAGAAGAAACATCAAATATCACCACCAACAACAACAGCAACAGCAACAATAGCAGGAAAATAGATGGCCACAGATTACAAATATCTCCTAACAGCTAATTTGTAGTGACTTCTGTATAAAAGACCCTTTCATGAGTACTGTAAAACCTCACCTTCTGAATATGCTGACATCTGTTAACATTAACTGCCTTCAAGGACATGTGTAGGTAGTCCCCAACTGGACTTATGACTAAAATTTCTACAACAAAATAAGCAGAAGATTTGAACATTTTCATTTAATTTTGAATATTTCTAATATTTTCTTACAATATTCATGTAGTATTTAAAATAAACCATATATATTTTATTCACTATATTTAATTAATTAAATGTACCACTTACTTGTGCAAATGTACTTATTCATTTTGGATTTTCATATAAAATTTATTTAATTTCTAAACAATAAACTCACCAAAAGGATACTGTGAATTGAGAACTAGTTTTAGTATAGCAACATGACATGTTCTCCTATTTTTCTTTCTGAATGTTTCCAATTTACAGCCAAGCATTGTGACATTAGAAAGAACTGTGTAGGTCTGAATTGGAGTTTGCCTAGAATTATCATTAAGCTGATCTGGAGTATAATTGTCAGCAGCTTCAGTGCTGTGACAGTCTTTTTCTGTTAGTGTTCATCACTTAGTGTTTCATTGTGTTTACATTTTGTGTTTCATTATGTCTGAAAGTAAGATGTACATATGTTTGAATGGAGTCGTATTCAGTTTCTACATTTATCTCTAGAGTTTGTAAAGTCCTCATCAAGACATCTAGATCAGAAGACAAAATGTTCATGTTTCTGTGCATCTGTAGTAGGTAATATAGATAATAAATAACTCTTGGACTTTTCATACCTCTAAATTACTAAATGTTCATGTTTCTGTGCATCTGTAGATAATGAATAACTCTTGGACTTTTCATACCTCTAAAACACTAAATGTTTCTTGCTTTTTTTTGGTTTTTTTTAGTTTTTAGTAACTGCATTAGCTTGCTTACTGGGTAATCTTTAAATAAATGCTTAGAACATAGAAAAATTAACAATAGCATTTGAAATTCTTAATTTTGCAAAATTAGTTAACCATTAGTGTGCTTTACTTAAATCTGAACTGTTAATGTTGTGTAATTTGTATGCTATTGTTTACTATTTTTAAAAAATGAATTCTTTGTAAGAACTGAAAAGTCTAACAGTAATATATGCTGAAACCATAAGAAACATAAGCCACTTCTCTCTTCTCAACTACATTTATTGTTTTCAGCATTTTGTCTCATAAATGTCATTTATCTCATACTCTTTCTCTTCCATCTTAAACTTCTTCCTAAATGATATAAGTACCCATCTGCAAAAGTTATGAACATTGGAAGTAGACATAAAAACCCCAATGCAGCCAGCCAGCAGATATTTATTTCTCTTCCTTCTCATTGTATTATTTGGTAGTAAGACCTAAGATGTGAAGTTTTCATTTAGCATCAGCAAAATATTTTCTGATCTTATTTAAGCAAAAGATTATATTGTTTCATATATATAAAGATGTATTTCCATATTTATATTTTAAAATTTTGTTATACCATTTTAATTTAGATGTTAAAGTAATATAATGATTTCTCTTTGCATCATTTTGTGTTTCTTTCAGTTTATGTTGTATTGAACTGTTGAAGATGCAGTGTTGGCTATTTATGTTGAAGAAACAAAATATTTCTTTATAGTTAAAATAAGCACTAAGATATTGAATATTTCCTCAGGTCAAGGGAAAGCAGAGAACGAAGGTGATGGGTGTACTTGATATTTATGGCTTTGAAGTGTTTGAGGTGAGTAAAATAATTAAAAATTATAAATTTTAATATATTTTTTTAAATCATGTTTCTTGTCTCTTATTGCACTTTGGAAATCTTAACAATTTGAACTTTTCTGGCCATATTTAACTAAATATATTCTCACACATACTGCAGACCAGAATCTTTTTCATATTAATTCAGCATCTAAAGTGCTTTATTTTTTATCTATTACATAGTTCAGCCACTATAATTTAAAATACTTAACAGACACCTTTACAAGAAGAAAGAAATGTGTATAAAGAGAACAATAAAAGTCATGCATCATAAGGTTAAGTAAAATAAATATATGTTCAGAATGACAACCCTGGCTTTTATGTTATTAACATAATTGTGACATCTTTTGATAATTTGAAAGTTTAGTATTATACTGAAAAATTTAGTTTGGTGTGCAGCTTATTGTTCAGTGTGTATGTGGCGTGTGTGTGTGTGTGTGTGTGTGTATGCATGCGCATGACTGTGCACAGAGTTTCCATTATCCAAAATTTTCTGGGTGTATGCCACTTATTTACAGGCAATTCAAGATGAATGTTCAAAATGACTGATTCTTTTTCATGAAAAATTAGAACTGCCAAAAAAAGAAGTTTTAAGCCATAGATTAAAAATTAAACTCTACAAAATAAAAATAAAAAAGAACTAGAAGCCTTAAGCCATTAGGAACACATTAAAACTCTACAATAAAAGAATCCTTAAGCCAAAAGGAAAAAAATTAACTCTACTAAAAAAAGCCTTAAACTATTAAGTAAAAAATGAAACTCTATAGAAAGAAGCCTTAAGCCATAGGGGAAAAAAAACTCCACACGCACACAAAAGGAATCCTTAAGCCATAAGGAAAAAATAAAACCCTACTTAAACAAATAAGAAAAAAGAATCTTTAATCCATAAAGAAAAAAATCAAAACTATACAAAAAGAAAAAGAAGCCTTAAGCCATAAGGAAAAAATTAAAACTCTACAAAAAATAAAAGAAGCCAATGGTCACTATCATTTTGAAAAAGTTCAAACATCCTACCACTGTCTAAATAGTGCTAACAGACATTTTTTCATCACACATCTCTTCAAAGTACATGTACATGTACAGTGTAAAAGTCTTTGAAGCTGTTTCTTTGAACAATTAAAAAATACAAGAATAGAGTTGACTGTGACCAGGGCTGTTGAGCGATAAGCTGGGCCAGTGGACAAACTTTTATCTTTGGACGTGTTAATGTACTTTGAAGCTGTTTCTTTGAAAAATTAAAAACGTGGTTAGAGCTGACTCTGACCAAGGCCGTCAAGAGAAAATCGGGGTAATTTTGTGCCCATCCCCTCTCTCTATGGCTGACATGATGGTTAAAATAAGAGATTCTTTTTAAGTAAGTCTGGTTTACTGTATGCACTAGCATTAAAACTGTCAGCTCTTCCCATTCATATGCTCATTTGTTGTACATTAATTATAGAATTTGCTCAAGCACTGTGCTTAATGTACATTGTATTTTTTGGAAATTTTTGTCATAAGAATTTTTTGTAAGTTTTGATTTTTACCATGTCTTCTAATGGAAAGAGAAAATAATGGATGATCAAAGAAAAGTTAAATGCACTGGATATGCTGAACAGGCCTTACCCAAGGAAATGTTTCTTGTGAGCTTGTTGTACGAGAGTCAACACTTTGTGGGTGGATAAAGGAAGAGTATTTGACAAGAGTGAAGGACTGCAAAGGAAGAAATTAAAACTTGGCACAGACAATGTTTTGGATAAAGCTTTATTCATGGTTCCAGGGTTGTCTTAACAGCATTATAGGCCCATGGGCAAAGCAGTGCACTGGAACCTTTACCTACACAAGCACTCACAGGAATGAAACCTGACAGCAAGTCACTACATATAGATTAGCATGGGGCCCCCAGCAACTGCCCAGTGTGCCCATGCATTAAGATGACACCACATAGTTCGCACAGGAAAGGTCTGAAGGTACACCAATTTCAGGAGCTATTATGCAACATAAGACAGAGTCCATGCAACAAATTCTTTACAGTGGGCAAGGAACTTCAAAACAAGCAATGGATGGTTATGGCGTTTTAACCGCCAACATGGGATTCGACAAGTTGTTATATCAGGAGAAATTCATTCAGTGGACACAGCTGCCACTAATGACTATGCAGATAAACTCTACACCTTAATAGAGGAAAATGGATATGTTCCAGAACAAATCTGTAATGCAGATGAAATGGGGCTCTGTTACAGAAAGCTTCCAGACAAAATACTTGCTTGTAAAACTGATGAGCAAAATGCAGAGGGATTCATGCAGACGAAGGATCATGTGACACTGCTTTTTTGTGTAAACAAAATGGGTTCACACAAATTAAAATCACTCTGCATTGGGAAGTCAAAATCTCCCAATATTTCACCACAAAAATATAAACACCCTAGCCTTCATTTACATGAACAGCAAAAATATTTGGATGACGTCAGTCGTATTTCAAGAATGGTTTCATAAGCATTCTATGCCATCTGTTTGGGCTCATATAAGGCAGCTTCATCTTGAACCAGAGGCTGCCCTCCTTGACAACTGCCCTGAGCATCCACCCATTGAAAAGTTTACCAGCAAGGATGGAAAAATCAAGGTAAGCTATCTATCCAAAAACACCACCTCCAGAATACAACCACTCGACCAGGGAATAATTTAAACTTTTTTAAGATGTATTACCGAAAGGACCTGATAATGAAGATAATGGAAGACAACAATACCTTGATCAAAGTGGTGAAAGAGCTCAGTCTCTATGATGTGTTCAAATTAGGAGAAATGCTGTGGAATGCTATAACTCCATCTACTTTTGAGAAATGCTAGGAACATGGCCCGAAAGCAGCTTTCAAAGTAATTTCCCCTCCAAGCAGAGATAGTCAAGAAGATGCTGATAATGACAAGTATCAGTAACTTGGAGGAGTGGGTGGACATTGATGACCAGTGTCCAACTTGTGAAAAATTGTCTGCCAAAGAGATTGCTGAAGATGCAGTATGTAAATCTGAATTTCCACCATGGGTCCAAGCGAGGACATTGATGACAAAGATGAAGAACCCGGTCAACCACCCCCAAAGGCAGCTGAAGCAGTTTGAGGATTGGAACTTGAGTTAAGGTGGCTAGAAACCCTGGAGGTAGATCGCCTAAAAATTCTTCAGTTGCAGTCCATATTCGACTTAGCTAAAGAGAAGGAATAAAACAAATGTCTATCACATCATTTATCAACAAATGAGTGAGTAAACTTTTATATCGTCATGCAAGAGACTGCATGTTTTATTAATGCTAAAAATCTTTATAATACACAATTTTCTAATATTTAGTCCAACAATGCTGTGTTTACATATGCTTAAATTACTTGGCTTAAAGTACATGGGGTGAAGTAGGGTGAAATATAAATTGATAAACATTACCTGCCATGTGACAAGAGTTGTTCATACATGACAGAAAGGATCCCTCATTATAATGAGGCCTCACATACAATGCAGTCAAAGTTTTTGGACCCAAAGGACTGCATTATATCGGGGCACGAGTGTTTTAACATTTATGACCTGTTATAAACAAAGTATATATCACTCTTTCAAAGAGTAGAGAATGAAATTGACAATAGGAAAATAATTGGAAAATATTTACCTGGTCAGCAAACAATTATTTTGGTACATGTCATGTTAGTAAATTGTTAGGCACCTAATATTGTGTTTGGGATGTGTGTGTTTTTTATATTTGGGGGGCTAATGTGAACTCTAAATGACATCGTATGAATATATATTTTGAAAGATTATTTTAATATATATTATTTAATTCTGTAGATCTCAGTTATGTTGTCTGCAAAGTGTTAGACTTGGTATTATCCATGCTTTGGGATTACCTGTGTTGCTGTTTCACCAGTTCTGAATAACTGAGTGATGGATGTATATGCTATCTTGGAACTAAGCATCTGGTATAAACAAAATATAGTTCATTAAGAAAAAAGTTTAAATATAATTTAAAATATATTGCTTATATAAAAATATGTGCATGTGTATATGTGTTTGAAAAATTCATTACCATACTTAATTCTTGAAATATTTCTTTTGTTTCTTAATCTTACACAGTCAGTTTTTAAACTTATTTTTATATCTTTCGTCTGCTTTTGTGTCATTGTAAATATAGATCATTTTAATTTTATATTGTTTTGATTACATTTGATCAAAGATGTAATACATAAATGAACTGTCTGCTTGTTTATACTAAATATATATAAAATATTTCCTACATTTTTGTTCTAGTGGAAATTAGCAATATATCAGTTTTGTGTATTAGTGTGTTGTGTGTGTGTGCGCGTGTGCGCGTGTGAGAGAGAGAGAGAGAGAGAAACTACATGAGTGTGCTTTTCGTGGTAAAGAAATTCAAGAACCATAGATATATAAATAATATATAATTTCTGGTGCAACTATTATTACTATATTGAAAAGTACTTTCTACACCTGTGAGGTAACTTCAAAATTCGTATTGGATGGTCATACTTAATATTATATTAAATCAGTCTGTTTAGAGTAAAACACATCTTTATTTTTGCATGCCTTTTTGTTTCTAGACAACTCAAGGACAGGTAACTCAACATGTTTGGAACTATTGTATCAGGTTTTCTTCTTTTCAAATACTCTTTGTATCATGGGAAGGAGGTTTGGTTTGTTTGCATGTTTATTTGGTCATTACACTGTCAAGCTGAGCAAAATGTTCAAAATAACTTGAACAATAGTTATTATAACTAGTCAGAGAACTGTCTTTTGATCATGTATAATGATTTGGTTGGTTTTGGTTTTTTAATCCTTAATTTTAATTTTGTTTATTTTTGTTTTTGTAATAAATAGTATATTATTTAAAATATTATTGGTAATTTGGACATCATTGATAATTTAATGAAAGTATTCTGTTGACCTCTGTTGTTGGGAAGGGCTGGTTATGCTCATTTTGTTCAAGTTCTTTTCAAAATTGGGCCATTTGATTTGCCTATATATATATATATAGGTGATATTTCTCGTGTATGATTGTCAGAAACTGACTTGTTTGTTCATGGTTTTAATTCATTACTAAAGTTATGTTTCTTTGTTACTAATGTTCTTTTCTCTTGACCATTTTATGTACTCATTCGTTATAAACCATTGGACATCAGCAAAAAGAAAATGATGCCAGTAAAAGTACTTTTTTACTTTTAATTAAATGTTTTAGTAAATGAACTGTATTTATAAAAGTATTTTTTTCTTATTATAGCATATGAAAATACTATTTCTCTTACTGAACCTGAACATTCTTATTACCATAACAATAATAAATTGCTGTTAATTTTATTCTGGTGTAAATTCCTATTTTTGTGAGTAATTATCACTATTTATTGTTAGTGCAGTTGATGAAAATTCTTATTATAAGTAATAAATTGCTACTAATTCTTGTTAGTAGAAAATTTGATGAAAATTATGAAGTCATAAATTAATGCTGTCCTGTTGGTGAAATCAATCATCAATCAATAGAAGTCTCAGTAAATACTGAATATTAACAAAATAGATTATCTGAAAATTATTATTGAAAGATTTCAGTGCTGAAATACTTTTCTCCAGTTTATTTCAACATATCCAGAAAAATGTATAACAAATTGTATCTTAAAATTTAAAACAATTTATGGATACAAAATATTGTTATCGAACAAGATCAGTTGAAATTACATAAAATATTTACAATCATAAATATATATAACTTTCTTTTGGGGAAAAGTTAAAAAAATATATAAATACATATTTGTTAGTTATGTTACTTTAAAATACATGCAGGAAAAATGTGAATTCTTATGTTTGTCTTGTGTCTAGTTTTTCAAATGTGAATCATGCAGCCTATTCCATATACATATTTCATTGGTCAATAATATATGAACAATTCAAGTTATATTGCACTTGGTCTAATAGCAAGTTTTGTGAATCTGAATGAAAGCACATTTTGCCATCATTTATAGTATTATTTTCAATTGAAAATATAAACATAATAATATTCTGTATAAATGCTAATCATAAACTTGATTTTGTTGTTGTTCAGTGAATTAAAATATGGGTTTTTTTCCCTTTCACCAACCCTCTGTACACTAACTCACTTATTGGAATGTTTCCTCATAACATAGTTTGTTTTGTTTTGTATAAATGTTGAATGTTTCTGTTAACCTACACATTTTAAAGCTTTCATTAAAACAGCATTGTATTTTCTATGCTATATTATAATCAATATTACTTATTTCTAGATAAATGTACAATTTAAAACTTGTATATTCAGTATATTAACCTAATAAGTAATATATATTCACTTTTCCCAGTGGTTGAAGCATACCTCCCAGAAATCTCCATTTGGTTATCACATTATTATATAATAATTATTATTGCTTTGCATTTGTTCATCTGACATGTAATGCTACTTATATACACATATAAGTACACATATGATATTGCAATATCAATGTATTAATTTGGGATACTGAAAATAACAATCCAAAAATATTGCTTTCTGCATTAAGCGCAAGTATACAAATGAAATTAAAATATCTTGAAATGATCATAGCATATGAAGTTTTGTATTCATATAGCTTGTATGGTTGATGAACTTCCTTTTCAATGCTGGATAGTCTTCCTTGTATAGTGTTTATGTTACTGTTTCTCATTTATGCTCCTGTACTTATTGAGGTGCTTGAAATCTCATTCTCATTGTTGTGTGTTTTTGCTTCCAAATAAAGAGATCTTTATTCTTCAGTTACTCATCTTGTATTTTTATAATAAATAAAAGAAACAGTTTAGTCATAAATTGCCAAAATCTTTTTTCACACTGAGAGTTGCATTTAAAACAAAAAGTTTTATAACCAATAATTGTGATTCAGTTTTGAGTATCATTAGTACATTTAAAAGGTGCTTCTTTATGAATGATAAAGAATGTATCTTTGTTCAGTAGTCTTTCTACTTTGGTATACATTAGAGCATTAGAGTCCAACAATAAAACATTGATATGAGCTAAATTTGCTTGTTTTAAAAACAAATATGGCAGCACATTTGCTTGGTGGTCAGAGTGCAGTATTTTGGGATTATTATATTAAGATTCACCTAAACTTTTAATTATTTTACTTTGATCTTTGCTAAGGGCAACTAAGATATTTTAGATAATTATTATTAAGCTCACTCTCCTTATTTTGAGACTAATGATGTAAGCTATAGACCACCAGATTGGGTGATAGTTATGATGGCCTCACAAACAGTGATTGACAATTATTTTACTTTTAAGTAGATAGATTGACAGATAGATAGACATTCAGACAGACAGACGCATAGACAGAGAGGCAGGATAAAGACAGACATTGCAAGCAGATGGACAGAGGTAAAAAGAAGAAACAGATTGGGACAACACACATTGTGTGTGCGTTTGTGCATACATATGTGTGTGCATGTATGTTACCAGAGAGACATTTGCTTTTCTTGGCGGGATGGACCTTTGCTTTGCTTTAATGACAGACCTTTACTTTTCTTTAGGGAGAGATTCTTGCTTTTTTTGACAAGCCATGCTTTTCTTTGAGAAAAGGGTCTTGCTTTTGTTTGAGGGACACACCCTCGCTTTCATTAGGGAGAGACCCTTGTTTTTCTTACAGGAACAAACTTTTACTTTTCATTAGGAACAGACATTTGCTTTTCTTGTAGGAATAGACCCTAGCTTTTCTTTACAAACAAATCCTTTTGCTTTTCTTTCAGAGATAAATGCTTGATTTTCTTTTAGAGGCCTCTCTTTTCAAATATTTTTGCAAGCCAATTTAAACATAATTAGTATTTTGCAATAAGTGGAACATAATTTGAGTCTTGTAATAAGATGAAATTACACTGTTTTTGATGAATCATAATTGCATGTTTTCTACTTTTGCAAGATGTAATAGTTTATATCAAGAAATTTGAATATTTATTTATAATGCAGCAAGGCACAAATCTGTTATATATTTTCACTATTCAGCCGTCTACATATACAATACATAGTCAGATATCACTCAATGAAATGTTTGAGTCTTTTACATGGCACATCCACAGAAACTTTTAAAATGATTTTAACAGACCTAACTTATTATATTAAAATGTGATCTTTTTAAACACTACATGTCAGTGGAAGAATTTTTTTTTAAAATCCAAACTCTGTACTTCTGTTGTAATATGTCCATTTAAAAGCTATTGTATCACAATATGACACAAAGTTTAGTCCCAATCAAATGCTATTGCGTCACAATATGACACAGAATCTAGTCCCACTCAAATGCTACTGCAACATAATATGGCCCAGAGTCTACTCCAACTTAAACACTACTGTATTGTAATACGGCCCAGAGACTAGTCCCACTTAAACACTACTGTATCGTAATATGGCCCAGAGACTAGTCCCACTTAAACACTACTGCATCATAATACGGCCCAGAGACTAGTCCCACTTAAACACTACTATATCGTAATAAGGCCCAGAGACTAGTCCCACTCATGTACTACTATTTTTTATGTGGCACAAGCATATAGATACATATATTTATGTAATTGTGTGCACTGAGTCAAGATGTCTAAGGAAAGCTATTCTGAATAATTTTCTGAATAATTCATTATTATCTTCTTTTTTTTTTTTTAGGAGAATACCTTAATGCTGGTAATTTTCTCAATAACTCTACTAGTTGTACAGGTATAGGGTTGTTTCTTATTCCCTAAAATCTCTGTAGGTTCTACAGGTATACATAAATACTTACTTACTGACATGGTTTGGGCCATTCTTCCTAGCAAGTTTTATGGCCAGACATCTGAATTTGTCATCCTTCTGGCTTACTGATTGAAAAGCTGGGTCAGACATTAAAGATGATTGGTCATTTTTTCCTGTCAATGGATAATAATAATATTTTGCCTACATATGATTTGCAGAGCTGAATGGCATACTACTGGCAGCTTTGACACATTGTGGTACAAGTACATGCAGATTGTGCTGTTCAGATTACTAGGAATTTTGATTAGCATGAGTTCAGATAACTCTGGTTATACCTATGGTTATGATTCACATCATTCAGTTCATCGTGATATATATAAGATCTAGATTGCTCTCCTCTGAACTACCTTGGACTGAGTGTCTTGCATTTAATTTGTGGTCATTTTTTGGTTGTAAATTTGCATGTTTTCCAGTCTATTTCATTTGCATTAACTGTATAATTGTTTCTTATATGAGGGATAACTTAATTCATCATTTTGTTTTTTGTTTTAAAATGTTTATGAAATAATAAATGACTTGCAAGAATCTGTAGAATTAATTAAGAAATAATGAAGCACAAAGAGTTGTGACTAAATCTTTTTTCCTGTCCCTTAAAATCTGTAGAATGCACATTTTTTCTCACTAAAGTGAACTTCCAGAAACATCAGACATGTGCTAGGTGAGGTATGATTGCTTGATTATAAAATTATTGCATGTGTAAAGAATTGTTTTATGTGTTGCATATTATTTTAAACTTAATGATAGGAATGTATTATATTGGGCAGTTTGATGTTTTACTTTTAAAAAAAACAAACATTACTTACAAGAAGTAATGCACATATAAAAACAAAATTACAGATTTATTTTGTAATCAGCCTTTAGAGATTTCATCATCCACACTTAACATTATTAAGGTGCAGAGTTCATACTGTGTGCACTTGGAAGATAAGATTTTGATACCTGTGTGGCTGGTATATTTATAAAAAATATTAAATACCTAATAGTCACACATGACAGTCATCATAGAAAACTATTCATTTCCAAAAATAATATCTAAATGACTAAATCATATAGAGATTATTTCATTAATACACTTTGACTACAAATCAAAATTGTGTGTAGTGTGTTTTTGTAATCTAATTCTTAGACCTGCTCAGATATAGGGAAAGATTAATTTAAGAAGATAATTAAAACACTATTTACTCCTTCCAGTTTTGTTGGGTTTTTTGTTTATTTTAATTTTGTATGTTTTGATACATTTATAGAAAAGAATTTCTCAAACAAGGCCAGTAAAATGTTGTCTCAAAATTTCAGTTTTGTATTATTAGTAATTTTAATACTATCCTGCTTTATGTTTGATGGATTTGTTATATCAGTTTTTCTCCTTTTCAGTATAATTTTCAATGACAGTTTTGTAACTATTACATTTAATTTTGCACTTATCCTACCTTTACTCCACTAATTGTTATATAATGTGTTTATTTATAAGAATATGTTTTGCAAATGCCATTGAAAAATATTAAAGCTGTTGAAAAAACCATCCATTAAACAAAGCTATCAAGGAGATAATGCATTTTCCTTTAAACTAAAGTTATCAAGTAGGAAAATATATTTTCTGTTAAATTAAGCTGTCAAGAAGAAAATACATTTTGCATTAAAACAAAGCTGTCAAGGAGAAAAAATATTTTTTTATTAATCTTTTATTAAAACACAATAACTAATACTTGTTATTAGATCATTTCTGCAGATATACCTGATCGTACACACACACAAAAACTCACACATGCACACACACTCAGAGAGAGAGAGAAAAAAACTGAATCATTTTATTAAATACTCACATATATACATTTTTCTTGTCTATGTTGTAATTTGTATAATAATAATCTGATTATATTTATAATTGCTTTGTGTTCCAGACCAACAGTTTTGAACAGTTCATCATCAATTACTGTAATGAAAAGCTACAACAAATATTTATAGAATTGACACTGAAGGAGGAGCAAGAGGAGTATGTTAAAGAGGTATGAATATCCAAAAGTTACAGCACTTAAAAGTGTATGTTGTTAAAGAGGTATGAATATCCAAAAGTTACAGCACTTAAAAGTGTATGTTGTTAAAGAGGTATGAATATCCAAAAGTTACAGCACTTAAAAGTGTATGTTGTTAAAAAGGTATGAATATCCAAAAGTTACAGCATTTAAAAGTGTTTGTTGTTAAAGAGGTATGAACTTTATCCAGAAGTTAAAAGTGTATGTTTTCCTACAGAGAAGGGGGTGTATTTTGCAATACTTTTTAAAAATTGACATAAAAACAGATTAGTGCATAGGCCTAGGATTTTTTTTTTTAGATATTTTCTTTTTAATTACTTCAGAATAATTGCTTGCTTTCTTGGTCTGTGGCCTTTAGCAAAATGTTATGATACAATGGAAAATATATGTCCAAAGATAAAAGTCATTTGAAACAAACATAGAATATACATATTTTGAGTTATAAAATAAATTACAGTAATATATGATTATCTAGTATCTTTGGCTTTTGCTGTACTTCTTAATTGAATTTTGCAGTTGCATGAGAACTGCTCTGTACAGTATATAATGTAACTAAGATTCACCACAAAGGTATTTTATAATAAATATCAGTATGGTTGAAGCCATCTTTCATTGACAGCAGGTGAACTTCAAAAATAACTAATTAAAAATATTTTAATTATTTTAAGAAACTGGTATAGTATGAAATGCAACCATCAGATTCATCTAGCCATTTTTTCACAATACACCTTCATTGATGTTGCAGTTCCTGGTAGATGCATGATTTTTAGGTTTTTTTAAAAAAAATTCTAGCAGACTAACTACTTTAAATAAAGTCAAAAGCTATGTGTATTTGGACAGCATATTTCTGCCAAGCTGTGACATTGATTATTTTTTCCTTTAATTTTAATATGCACCACAGCTTTAAACTACCCCATTAAACATGAACATTGAAAATTTTTTTTAAAACTCTAGTTTCATGTCTCTATTGTTGTCACTGTCATTGTCAATACTTATTGCTTCTTCTGGTACATAGTCATTGCCAGAATCGATATTATTTTTACTCTCTGAGTCTCCAAAATTTGATGCTACTCCATCTTCAATATTAGAACCTTTCCACATTACTATTTCACTATTTCTAGCAACTGAAGCTGCCGACATGTTTAATGCTTCACCATTTTGATCACATTTTCATTAACTTTGAAGACTGTAACAGGCTTGCAAGCAATGCTATTTTATGATCAACTTAATCAAGGGAGGGAAATCTAGAATGAGTGAATGTTGAAGATTATTAGAAGTGGTTTCCCATCATTTGCTAAAGTTTTATTGTTACTTGTAGAATTGTTTAACACCGACTAATTTGTCTGGCACACCATATATGCTCAATATATTGGAGGGCTAATTGGTCAGGCATATTGTGAATAAGTTAATTTGTCTCGTTTATGAGATCACTGACAACAGGAGATCACTGTGTAAGAACTACCATTCGATAAGCAAGTCCGATTAAAATTTATTTTAAGAAATATTATTGTAAAATGTTCTCTTAGGTGAGACTTTAAAAGAAATAATCTTATACATGTTAACATAGTGTGTAATATGATCACAGATTCAGATAGCTTTTGCTAAGGCATGAGACAGTGGGCAACTGACAGTTAACTTGGTGAACAAAACAAGTGTATGGCTCACTAAATTTAATATATTTTATGTAAGCAAATAAAAACCACTTATAATATTTGAAATGGGGTGGGCAATAGCTACATCTGCATATAAATCAGTTACTTCCCATGATTCAAAGACGTGTGTGTGTTGTGTGTTTGTGTGTGTGTGTGTGTGTGTGTGTGCGCGCGCGCGCAAATATCTGTTGGTTACTAATAATAAATTTTTACTTGAATATGTGAGGTTATTTTGTTTTTATGTTTCTTTATTTTGCTATTTTAATAGGGAATAGAATGGATACATGTGGACTATTTCAACAATGCTGTCATATGTGATCTGATTGAAAAGGTATGCAATTTTGCTAGTTTAAGTAAAGATTTATTTGCATCTGTGATTTGATTGAAAAGGTTTTATATGTATTGTAAATTCACTGTGAATTCACCTCCTGCATAGATATTTACAGACAGAAATATATGCAACACACATTGAGTACATTAACTGTTTGTTGACTGAGATGTTTTATTTTGAGAAAAGTGCTTTTAGTTATGAGGAAAGTGTTTAAACTTAGATTTGCCTTTATTGGTTGTATATTCACATACTTTATTTCTTCCACTACTTTAAAAATTATCTTAAATAATTTCTCTTCCTTTATTGTACCAGAATGTTTCAGGCATTCTTTCTTTGTTGGATGAAGAATGTCTCCGACCTGGTAATACATCTGATCGAACTTTCTTAGCCAAGCTGGATGAGCGGTGTGCTGGACACCCACATTATGAAAGTCGCAACTGCCGAAAAGCACAGTCTGACAAAACACTTCCCCATGATGCCTTCAGACTTAGACACTATGCTGGCAATGTAAGTCGTGCCGGGCAAGCATCTCACTTTTTGTGTTACAGATTTTAAATATTTGCATTTAGCATGTTCATGCAGTACTGCAATAAATATGTACAGGACATTTATGACTACTTTTAAATATCAGTCATCTGGTCACTTAATATCAGTCATTCAGTCTAAATTGTTTGTGACTTATCAGTGGGCAAATGCAACAGTTTATGTTATTATCATACGCCATTGTTATTCCCCTCACACCCAGTAGCTTTAAGCATAAGCCAAGACCTCACATGATGTATTTGATCTTGTGACAATACTCGTGCTTGTTATAATTATTATTTTGATATCTTATCAGTTAATAATGTATTACTATATACATGTGGCTGGAATATTAATTGATAAGTCCCAGTAGGACACCCCAGCTCCTTTTTCCACTTGGCATATCCCTGGCTTTTCAGAACTCTATTCTTGCCCTTACATGTAAACAACAGACATTCTACTGACACACAATTTCTTTCCGCAGGTGGAACTTCTTATTGAAGGAGTAACTTGATCCATCATAAAATTATCTTAATGAGCCCCCATCCACCTACTATTACTTCAGACATAAATTACATAAATGCTTAAGAAGCAGTCATAAAAATTAACAATGGATTTATTAAATAAAAAATCAAGGAAACATACACAAATGAATACAGTTGAAAAAATGCTTATACTAGTTTCTACGAAGAATGTTCCAATACTGTCTAACACATACCCAGTCTATCACTACAATAAAATAATCCAATTAATAATCTCTAATAGCTCAATAAAATCTGCTTCAAATCACAACCAGAGTGAGGAAGTATAGTAAGAAAACAGTACATGTAACCTTTTCTCTGATGTAGACTGTCATCGACAGGCTTGTAACAATGTCACACACTTGCTTGCTTGTCTTGAACACTGGTTTTAATGTGCATCCTTAGGCACGCCAAACCCAAATTGCTCTCAGGAACCCTGAGTGAATTTCTCAAACCAGGGGTCTGGGCCCAATCCCAGATTATACTGGTTCCTGGCGGAAATTCACCACAGCTAAATCTGACAACCCTGTTGTCAGCAGTTATAAAAATCAATGAGGAAACCTGTGTACCAACATAGATCCATAGATTACTTTAGTTGATGTCGACGCTGACAGGCCAACACAGTGGATAAAACATGAAAGGCATGCTTTTGGTGAAAAACCAGAGTGACAGCAGTGTCCAGGATCATGATCAACAAAAGGGAGATAATGGCTGACTCCACACACACACACACACACACACAACAGTCAAAAGTCTAGTCAGTAAAACAGACAATTACATTAAAATATTCTACAGAAGAGAGAGTGTCACTTAACTGTGTAATTTGTACTGCAGATATGGCTTTTTAAATAATAGGAACTTTATGTATCTATTAGCTATAGAAAACAACATAAAGAACCCAACTCTTATTCACATGTAATTTATCTGCAACAAGGACCAGAAATTGGGAAGTGGGGTGGGGTGGGAAGATTTAACAAAATGTTTTCTTACATTAAGATTAATTAAAATATCAGGTATTAAAAGATTAGAAAAATGTCATTAATCCAATGACATAAATAATCAGTAAAGCATTGTGAACAGATGAGACTGGTCCTCTGAGTGGTTAATTTAGTGAATCAAGATCACAAGAAGAGATGGCACAAAGGGGAAGAAATGGAAGGGTCATCATAGTTATAATAAAACATCTATGAAAATCCATTGTAAATTCTAAACATTTATAGACATTTCAGAATTTTACCTGGACATTCGACTGCTATTTGGGACTGACTGAGAACTTCAAACATGCTGCTTTGCTGGCTCTATTTTTTTCCCATCGCTCAATTTGTTGAAAAGGGTTCTTAAAGGCAACCTGTTGGTTGTTTTATGTCACACTGTTAGTTTATACAATCATTATTGAATTATCAAAATATAGGCTGCTTTTGTAATTATACATAAAAAAGAACATGTTGGCATTATCAACTAAGTTACACTTACAGATTTGATATTTTGTTTTCACTATTTTCACTCTCTTATACTATAGTCTGAATAATAATGTGTACTGAGACTTTCAGAACTTGTCTTTTGCAGGTAACCTACAAAGTGGAAGGATTTATGGACAAGAACAATGACTTGTTATTTCGAGACCTGTCTCAGGCTATGTTTCAGTGTACTCATCATCTATTAAAGATACTTTTTCCAGAAGGTATTATGCATTGTTTACACATGCATGCATGCACACATACACACACTCAAACACACACATGCACACATGCACAGACATTTACACATATTCACTACAAACAGCCTTAAAATATTTCGTTTTGGTATCATTGACAGTTACACCACATAATAAAAATGAATTAGCTATTAATAGCAAAATGTAATGGCCATAATTTTATGAGTTTGTACACTACTATGTACAATGTTATGAACACATGAGGAGCACCTCAAAAGTTCACAACTTTTGATAAAATAAACTACAGGGATTTTTTTTCTCTCAGAGGATATTTATTTGTGATTTTTCCAAATATTTTCCACTAATCTCCATGCATACTTTTTTAGATATTATGCCCACCTTGCACACAATATCAAAAAGTTGCTTTTATAGAAGGCACTATTGCTATGCAATGAATATGTGAATGTAGCAATTGTTATGTAAAGAGTATGCATTTGTTTAATTATTACATACTTACTTTTTGTAATCTATCTGCCACACAGTTGCTATTGAAAGTTTTAAAATTGTTTGTCCTTCATGCCAGTATACTTACTGAAACCATTCTGATACAAAACAACACTTATTTCCATCTAAAACATGAGTGCTGCTATTGTGATTGATGTAGTTTGGAGTACAATACTCTTTATCATTTATTGGTGGAAAGTCTTAATCTTTGAGTTTTATATTCATTTTGATGAGAAGTTGATTTATGTTCAAATTTGGGTTGTTTACTAAAAGATGTTAGTGAATGTGTACTCAGACCTGCTACTTTGAAAGTTGTTCTTTCATGGCATCCACAAACTCTAGATTCTTTTGACTTTGCCTGGAGGTGCCATCATACCTTTGGTTACTTTTTTCTCTCTGGGTCATTGTTGTGGAACAAGATTAATTGCCAGTGAAAATTTTGCTAAAATCAGCATACTTACATTCATCAGAATTAGTGAGAAACAGATGGCAGAAACCTCAAGAATCTTGATTTTTCAGTCAGCAGACTTTTCATCCTCATTGGTGAGAAACTTGTGACAGAAACTCATGCAATAGTCTTTGTGCAATCAGACAGCAGCTGTGGCACCTATCTGGTGGACTTCTTGGAAAATCCCAAGTATTCTGAATATTAAGCAAATGCCACAAAATAAATTTTTGGCTCACTCATACACTGCAGATGAAAGGTTGTGAACTTTTGAGATGTCCGTTTAAAAAATATTTATTCAGAACAGAAATCTGCATTCACTTTGTGTGTTGTGTTTAGTTTACTTGCTATCACCTGCCAAGACAATTGATATGAAATTAAGTGATTATTTTAGTTATAGTTATTCTATTCTGCACTCTGTTTTGATATCAAACATCATTGCATTTTCTGGTTCTTACTACAGGTGATCCAACTTTCAAGTCTCTAAAACGACCAGCAACAGCAGGGTCTCAGTTTAAGGTCAGTAATTTTAATACTATAAAATCTTCTCTAATCTTTTTCTGTATTGTGTCTTAATACAAAAGATATGTTTCTAAGTGAAATAAATTTTCCTAAACTTTTATCAGATATGTCTACATTAGGAATGTAATGCTAGTCAGAAACATAGTCACCAAGCAACCAATGCCTTGAGTAGATAAGATTTTTGACAATTATGTACCTCGTATAGATCTTTATTAGTACACAAAATGAGGTACATCTGAAAACATGGTGGAGAAGATGAAAGGGCCTATAGATATGCACATCTGATAAGATTCAGGAAGAACCTATTATTCTAAGAATAATTTTGTATCATCACACAACAATATACAGTAAAATAATCAGGAAGAGTTTTTCATTTTCTACTGCAGTGTCAAAACTGTTTCTCTGTGTGCATGTGTGTGTGTGTGTGTTGATGTTGAGACAAATATGACAAAGTCTGACAGGGTTCAGTATATCATCAGATTAATTTTTATCTGTCAGTTCACTTGTCATTTGCTGTGCATACTCAGTGGTTGTTGTCTGACTGAGCAATATTGGAACATTTAAAATCTTACTTGCTGGCACAAAACAATGGAATGGACAACAGTTTATCAGCAATTTTCTTCTTACACATATTTGACCAACAGTCAGAAAACAGTAATGTCCTTTTACTTTAATAATTACTGCAAACTACGCTAGAGGGGTGAGAGTTAGAATGCTCTTTCATCCATACATTCAAACATTGTCATGCATGATGCTAAAGTGTTTAAAGTAAACAGTCACGGATGACAGCAAACAAAAAGTAAGGAAGATACATGCTTTATCATGACTTCAATACACACAGACAAGATGACAGAATTGAATGGAAACCAAAGAAAATATTTTAAACATGAAGAAGGCAACATTCTCACATTGCATAACCTGGCTTGCAAAATGTCTTTCATAATACCAGGTTAAACAAGTTACACTGGAGACTTTTAGGCAAGAGGCACAGAATTGTTAGTTGACAAGACAAAATTTGTAAGATTGTTTGTACATTTGGTTTCTGTCACACTTAACTTCAGAATATTTATTTTTTCAACTATGTTTCATTCTGAATTAATTAGATGAAAATGATTTATTGTGATTTAAAAAGATAAATTTGAGTTTTCGTTTGGTTTGTAAAGATAGAGTTAAATTATCTTTTTATCTTTGTCATAAATATTTTAATCTGTTTTTTATAATGTTAAGAATGAATCTTTACACTAAACTGTTTGCTTTTGTTTCTTGGTGTCAGGTGTCTGTGACAGAATTAATGAAAAACTTACTGTCTAAAAATCCAAACTACATCCGCTGCATTAAGGTAACTTTTACTAATGGACTGCCATCAACCATTATTGCTAATAGACTATCTTTGCTCTTTTAATAGTTAATTCCTAATAATTTGACTACATCAAACCAAATGAATCTCCCATTTATGTAAAGTTCTTCATACGTTCTTTTAATTGTTATTTTTCCATCATTTCTTTCCCATTACTTTATATAATATATTGCATATTCATTTTTAATGAATTTTTATTTATTAATTATATTCTGTTATTTTGATACATTTTAACCATAGTTTCAAATGTGTCTATATGAATTCACAGCCCAATGATTTCAAACATCCTAATGAGCTGAACTTGCAGATTGTGCAGCATCAAGTGCGCTATCTAGGGTAAGTACAAATTGCATGCATGTTTTATGATCAGTGAACACTTAGAAAAGTGCACTG
Organism: Sinotaia quadrata; assembly: GCA_028829895.1. Taxonomy (NCBI): domain Eukaryota; kingdom Metazoa; phylum Mollusca; class Gastropoda; order Architaenioglossa; family Viviparidae; genus Sinotaia; species Sinotaia quadrata. The sequence goes on along the minus strand of CM054179.1, from coordinate 38,251,316 downwards.
ATAACAGAGCATTCCTTACAGGTTATTCTTTTATCCTTAGAATATTTTATACTGTGGTTAATTAGTATTAATTGCTCTATATACTTTAAATTTTTGCCACTGTTTTTTAGCTTTGAAAAAGTATCCAAAATTTAACCCTGACCTAAATTTTATGTGCACAGTTATATCTATATGTTTCTGTTTTACAGCCAGATAAAGAAATGATAGCAGACTACAAATAGGAGATGAAAATTCCCTGATAACCTATTTTCTTCATGTGCACAACCATATGAGTGAAAGAGTTAAGGAAAATAATAAAACCATCTCCTCAAAAGATAAAACAGTAACAGACTAGGCAACTTCCAGTGTATCCCTAGTAAAGGAAGAACTATCTTCAGATAAAATCTGTATGGGGAGCATTCTGATCCATCGCCGTTACAGTATTCTTCAATTCCTATAAATTGCTAAAGTAGCAGATACTGCTCTGGATTAATTTCCAATATATGAACACACCAGCCTGAGTTATTTATAAGCCTTCTTATAGCCAATTCCTTATAATTTCTTGTAGCCAAGAAGACCAAGTCTGAAATATCTAACCCTAGGAGAAATAGATGTTAAATCAGTGTAAAGAAATCTTGAAGCTCTTGTATTTGGTATAGGTGATATAACTGACTGGATGCTTTGATCTAGAAATCTGTTCTGTGCCCAGAAATTCATCTGTCATCAGTTTAATTGATATCTTGCTAAAGGTAATACCTGAATGTGACATTTATTTTGCTTATCCTGTGTGCTGCAGCTAAGACCACAAGAAAAGTTTCTAAAGATATTTTGAAATTTTTATTCCCTGGCATTAGAAAGCATCTGATTCATGATGGTAGGTTATAATTATCATAATTATAAGCATCTAAGTTATGTTTAAATCACAAGCATTTAAATGTTATATTTAAATTGCAAACAGCTAAAAAAAAAAGTCTAAATGTTATGTTTGAGTCACAAATATCTTAATGATATATTTAAAGCACAAACACTAGATCACAAGCCATTTTAGGTTACAAGGCATTAAACTGCAAAATTAGATTCCTGGAAGAAAAAGAACATCCTTAGGTATTGTCAGATTTTCATAAGAAATGATTCATCTGTTTTCTTACTGAGAAGTTTAGTCTGGCTGTAATTTCTCATTAATTTATAAATGAGGAAAGGCAGTCTTCTTTTTATATACCTCACCTCACCTCATCTCACCTCACCTCACCTCACTAAAAACTTAAAACATCTTTATTTACTACTCACTTCACTTTCTAACTTTGTCACTTTTTCTGAACAATTCTCGTTTTATTTTTAGGACTCCTGAATTCAGCAGTTTTTCATTTGAGCAGTCCAGATGCTTTACATGCTATTTAGTTCTATCCTGAAATAATTTTTTTATCAAATTTCAAATCACATTTACATCATTAAAGAAGAATTGTTTATAAATTTTAATATTTAAAAATAATTTGGATAAGATAATCTTTAAAAAAATTACCATACTGTACTTATTTCAGTAAATACTTTTTTGCTTTTTGAGATCTCCAGTAAGTGACAATAAAGTAAATTCATGGTTTGAGTATGTTGGGTCAGATTATTATTTATTATTCCAGAGTGCAATACCAAGATTGTCAGACAGTGAGTTGATCTTGCTCAGCTCTTATTCATTTTAAAGATATATTCTAAATAAGGTCAAATTATAGAGCATTTAAAATTTCCCAAGTCAAAAACATTTTCCTTAAAATAAATAAATGCATCATCAAGAATCAATTAATAAGGTGTCAGTTACAGTAAAAAAAAAATAAAAATTTAATATTAAAATGTTGAATTTTTGCATGTTTTCCCTATAGACTGATGGAAAATTTGCGTGTGCGACGTGCTGGATATGCTTTTCGACAAGTGTATGAAAGGTTTTTGTACCGCTACAAAATGCTTGCACCAAAAACCTGGCCTCATTGGAAGGGTGCTTCTCAAGATGGTGTGCATGAGATTCTTCAGGCTCAACGGATTTCACAGGATGAATATGCCTATGGAAAAACCAAGATCTTTATTAAAAATCCCAAACTGGTGAATTGAAATTTTCTTTTTGAATTCATTTTAAAGGTTGTTAAGTCTTAAAATGTTACATATATTTAAATATTCTGTTTCAAAACAGTTATACCTTGAATTGGTATTCTGCCAGAATTAATTTTGGTTTATGTGTTTGTCATTTGGGGTTTTTCTTTTTTCTGACCTTTTTGAAATAATCAAAGACAATACTGGGAATCTGTTATATCATTGAGGCACAATTTGATAGTAATGGGAATCTGGAAGATACAGCTTGAAATAAAGATGAAGCTGGGAAGTCTGTGGGGTACAGCTTAAAAATGGTGGCACTGGGAGATCTGGGAGGTACAGCTTAAAAATAGTGGTGGCACTGGGAGATCTGGGAAGTACAGCTTAAAAATAGTGGTAGCACTGGGAGATCTGGGAGGTACAGCTTAAAAATAGTGGCACTGGGAGATCTGGGAAGTTCAACTTGAAAATAATGAAGAAGCTCTTAGGTACAATTTGAAAATAGTGATGAAGCAGGTACAACTTGTAAATGGTGGTGAATTGTGTGTGGGGGATCTCTGTAAAGTACAACTTGAAAATATTGGGGAGCTGTGAGGTACACCTTGACAATAGAGGAGAAACTGGGAGGTCCATGAGGTACAGTTTAAAAATAGTGGGGAGTAGGGGGGGGAGTCCATCTTGAATATAGTGGGGAAGCTAGGAGGTCTGTGAGGTACATCTTGAAAACAGTGATGACTCTGAACAAGACTGTATGTGCATCTGATAAATTGCTCAAAAAGACAACATGGCCAATCTATCGGCCTGACATATCCCTACCAAAGTACAGCTCTGAATGGTCCATCCCAGCCAATCAGAGCTTTATTTACAAATGAGTGATGTGCTGTCAAGCAATAATGAATGGGATGTTTTGAGTGAAGAAATATTAGAAAGTAGCAATAAAAGCCGTGAGAGTGATGTGCTATCGAGGGCAATAATGTATGGGATGATTTGAGTGAAGTATTAGAAAGTAGTGATAAAAGCAGTGAAAGTGATGAAGATGCGATCGCACTTAGCAAACCATGGTTTCATGTGCATGATGAAGAACAGAAAAACTATTTTTATGAAGGAAAAAAATCAGTAGTGCCTGCTGTGTTTGATTCATATTTTTTTCAGTAAAAGGCAAGACATTTTTTTATATATTGTACTTTTTCTCCAGTTTGTCCTGTTTATAAATAGACTATGTCTGATAGAGACAATATCATGTCAAAAAGGATGTCCCATCATGTCCAAATAATTCTGTCAAATTCCAATCATCTTTTTAGCCAGTTATTCTTAATTGGGTCAGGGTCCAAAGGGTTAAATTTGACACACTCTACCGTGGATACCAAATTTATACTGCAATCATGATAGCATTTATCAGTGGCAGCCAATAAATTAACTAGTATGAGAAACGTACATCTTATCCTTAAGCAAACCTGAGAATGGTTGATGACAATTTTCAGAAAAGCCTTTACTAGCTTAACAAATTCAGTAATCTAAGATACAAACTGCCACATAAATGCAGGATGGGCTTTGTCATTGCATTACATTTTTGTTTGCATTTCTTTGTTTTACTTAATGTCACAGTTTATATTTACTTTTTGTCTGGCTGGTGAAGGAATTTCCAACTGCTAAAGTCCATTGCAACTGGTGTTGGGCATATTACTGTTATTGGAGTTGCTAACTGTTGTTGCTATGAGTGTATGATTCTCAATCTGTTTGTGTATGAGTTGTTCACTATTCATTTCTGTAGAAGTCATCAATGTATACTGCTGTTTACATGTAAGTTGCCAACTGTTTGTTCATATATGAGTTGCCTACTGTTTGCTTGTGTAATAGTTGTATACTGTTTATTTGTGTGTGTGTTGTTTATAGTTTTACTATGAGTCACAAACTGTTTGTGTTTGAGTTACCAATTGTTGTGTGTAAAAATTTTGTCAACTGTTTATGTTTGAATGTTCATCTATTTGTTTATACATGTATCTGGGTTGCCCACTTTTTATTTGTGTATATATTGCCAACTGTTTATTCAAATGTGAGTTGCCAACTATTTGTTTGTATAGGAATTGTCAACTGTTTGTTTGTGTATGAGTGTCTGTTGTTGTTTGTGTACAAATTACCATCTGCTTGTTTATGAATTGCCAATTGTTGTGTATAAATTGTCAATTTTTGTTTGTATATGCGTTGTTTTGTGTGAGTTACAACTGTTTGTTTATATATGGGTTGTCTGCATATGAGTTACTACTTGTTTGTTTGTGTATTTTGATGTAGCAATGTCACGATTTAAAGATTTTCCAAATCAAGTTATGCCATTTTGTTAATGTTATAATGCCTTACTCTTTGGAACTTAGTACATTAGGTATTTACAAAATATGCTTTATGAGTAAGTTCTTATGCACTTAAGAATGTAATATCATAAGCCATTCATGTAAATGTGTTGTATACAGAAGTTCTCTTTACATTGCCAGTTCCTGTTTGATATTCATAATTTATATATTAGTAAAATCGAAATATTTACTGGAAGAAATTCTTTCCATAATTTTTAGTAAAGTATCCTTTGGGAATGTGACTTTGAAATTTGCAAAACATAATCAAAGCTTCAAACATAATTAATTTAGCTTATTTTTCTGGTTGGCCTGAAATTTTTTTCACTTGATCTTTAAGTCACATTGACTTATATTATCACTTGTGAGTCAGACTATGGAAATATACACCAGTTAGTTGAAATATCCACTGATTACTTGCATATAGAATGCTTGAGATTCAGATTTGTGAGTATTTTATCTGTGTAAAGTATATAACATATACATTTTCAATATTATATAAATCCATGAATTACAAGAATGATCACAAAAATAATTCTTAAGGCACAATAATATTCAAACTACTTCATTCTCAATTGATTGACTTAATTAAGAATAAATATGAAGATCATTTAGCAAGTAGTATGGCATATATTTTATTATTCTTTCCATGTTGCATTTTAATTTACTTTCTTTGTATTTTATAGAGATTTGAACAATATAAATAATTTTATTATTATTTTGTTTAATTCTAACCTAATGTAAAAAAATTTAACTTGACTTTTTCTAGAGATTATTTCAACAATTTGTTATCTTCAAAATAATATTTTTACTAATTTTTTATTGTTCTAGCTGTCTTCTAAATGTTAATTGCATATGTGTCATAATACAAGATATTTGGTCAAAGTTGTTTTGTTTTGAGATTTAAAGTGTTGCAATTTAATTTGTTTGTATTTAATTGGTTACTTTATTATTGTTTATTTATTGCTGAGTGTTTGTCACAGTTGTTTGACCTAGAAGAGAGAAGAAGAGAACGCATGCAATATCTGGCAACTCTGATTCAAAAGATCTGGCGTGGGTGGGTGCAACGATGTCTGTACCTTCGCATGCGAGCTGCTCAAGTTGTCATCTCTGCATATTTCCGTTGCTACTGGGTTAGCATTATATTTATATAAGTTTATCATTGTGAATTTCTCTGAGTACTTGCCATTGCTTATCAACTTTCCAGATTTGTGTTGGTCCCAAGTATATCTTTTATTTTATTTCATTTTCTCTAGTGCCTTCTAAAGTGAATTTTATTTTATTCTGATTACAATCCTCCCATAATATACAAAATACACTTAACATGTTTTTTATTATTTGCATGAAAATTTGTATTGCTTTCTTGTGGGTGTTTTAAAATTAAACTCAAGTTTGCTTTAATTAGTGAATTCTTTTTTAGGCACTTATGTATTCTTTTAACTTCTACTCCAGTACATTATATTCTCCTATTTAAAGTTGTTTTGACTCTTAAAAATGAATGTATCTAATGATAACTTGCCTGCACATATCAAGGCACTGTTGCCATGAAATAAGCATATAAATGTAGCAGTTGCTAAGAGAAGAGTATATGTTTATGATAATTATTGCTTACTACTTACTCTGGTTATTACCCATATGCCAATAACCTGTCACATTCAAAAGTTTTGTCAATTGTTTACCCACTAAGCCAGTATGCCCAATGATTTGATTCAGTACTTCAGTGAACTGAACATGAAACTTCAGGCTAAAGATCAGACTGATTGGGCATGTCACTGGTTTTCAAAATAAATTAAAAGTTTTAAAATCAGGTTTAGCCAAAAATGATTTGGCATATTTCCCATGTTGTCAGGAGTTGTCAGATGAAATAGAAGAGGGGGAGTAATTGTTTGTGTTCACTCTAAAGGCTGGATGGATGAGGAGGGTACGAAGTTGTGGCTGTGCAATATGTGGGGCAGGCGACCAGGCACAGTGCTAAGAAAATGTCCATCATTATTGGTGTGGGATATGTTCCACGCGCATATAACAAAAGGTGTGAAGTATGAAGAAAAGAAAATGGTGACCATGTTAGCAGTCAATCCAGCTGGCCTAACATCAATGCTCCAGCCAGTGAATGTCTGTCTCATCAAGCCTTTCAAGGATTGATTGCACAATATGTGGCAACAATGGATGTGTGCTGGTCAAGCAAAAAGTTAACAAAAGGAGGGAACTTGATGAAACCAGACATTGGTTTGGTAACAAAATGAGTAAAGGATGCTTGGGATTCAGTATCCCCAGAAATGATCAAGAAGTCATTCTTGAAATGCAGAATTAGCAATGCTATGGATGGATCAGAGGACGATGCCAACTATGAAGAGACAGATGAATCAGCTTCAAATACAGATTCAATAGAGGGCAATAGTGAAGACAACATTTTGCTGATGGCATCACTGAAGAACAGTTTCATAATTTATTCAGACATTCTGATGATAACTAGTTGGATTTTGATGGATTTGAATAGGCTGAACAATTTTTGTATTACTTTGGCGGACATGAACAAGAATTCCCTGTAATAAATTTAAGCGATTCTCTACAGTTAATACCAGATACAGTTCCTGTTCATGTAAACTCTGACAAGATTATAAAAATCACAGAATTTGATAGCCACAAGTTTTACCCTCGACTTATCCATGAGTCATAGCATATTTCTTAATTGTTGGTCAAAAAGTGCCCTCGACTTATATACAAGTACTTTTTTTTAATTGCCAATTAAGAACCATAATACAGCTTGCCAATAATGTGGGTATTTTAATATCTAAGAGTCTTGGAAATCTTAAGTGTTAGTATGCCAGTTTTTATTTTAAAACCAATTTGAAAATTGGTTTCAAATTTTATGTGCTTGTCATGATCCACCTAAGTCATTTTCTTTTTGCATTGACCGAGACTGATATAAGGTTTAATTTCTTTTGGGGATACTGAAACTCACCAAAATACAATGTTTTCTATAGTTTAAATCTAATTCTCAGAATAAGAAACTCTATCTCAGTGAATCCATAAAGCAAGTAAACTTTCACAGCCTAAATGAAGTCACAAATGCAAGTAAGCATCTGCAGTGCCCAAAGGCTTTTGCTATATATAAGCTGTGCCCTGTGTGCATTGTGCTTTTCTATTTTCATACTTTTAGGTATTATTTTCATAGATGAATTAAAACAACTGAGTTTTCTTATGAAATAGCATGATAATATATAGTAATATCCTTTCTTGATTCTGGGATACTAAGGTATACAGCATTAGAAGTCCAAACAAAATCCATCCTGTAATTTTTAAGTTAACTCCAGCCAAACAGACAGACAACAGACAAAAATCCTGGATATAGGTATTTTTTTGTTTCATATCCTTCAGTCTGTCAAAAAACTCATTTAAACTCCATTATTATTTTTGAAGTACAGAGGTAAAACTGTTATTTTATATATATATATATTCCTTATTTGTGTACATTAAAATGTATTTTTGCCATCTTGTTATGGAGTATGTTTGTTTATTTTTTGTATGCAAGCACTCAGATAATTCATTCTTTGCATGAAAGTGTTTCTGCTGTCCTGTGTAGGAGACATTTTTTATTGTTTCAGGCACACAAACAATACCTGATGAAGAAACAAGCCACCCTTACTATTCAGTGTTATACCCGTGGATGGAAGGTAAGTCATATCACTGTCTTTATGAATTCTTGCAGTTTCTTGCCATACCATGAGTGAAGATTCCTTTTAGTCCTAGTGAATTTGTATTTTCTTGTTATTGAGCTGCATTCTGAAATGTTATTAGAATTAAATTTAAGGTTTGATTTCTTGTTTTGGACAGATGATTTAAATATAATGATGTATTTAAATAAATTATTTTTATTTTATTTAAATTTTGTCAAAATGTTATAAAATTTTTAACAGAAATATATCTTTAAGCATGTCAAAAACATTATAATGGAATGCACTCACATCCTGAATTTTTATTTACTATTATGTCTTCACTTCTGCTGAATATAATATTCTTTTAAGGAGTCGTATTATTTTAGTAAGAAAATGTTGAAACAGCATTTTATAAATAATAATATTTTAAAAGTAAATACATTATATAGAATCTTTATAATAATTAAATTACAAATATTCAGTGTATATATTTTATTTAACAGTATTGTTTAAATGTTTATAATTCATATGTTGTCTCCACAGCAGTTCCTTTAATTTGTTGTAACTAAAAAGTGCACCCTTTGCAACCATTTATTTATATATTTTTAAAGATATATCATATTTTTTAATTTTCTTTTGATTTTACACAGAATAAAATTGCAAACAATATTAATAGTTTATTTGCCAATTTATTAGATATTTTACATAACTTAATAAACCAATATAAAACTGATTATCTCATTATTATTTATTTTCAAGTTATTAGTTTTACATTTCTTCATAAGTATGATGAATTTGCTTGGGTTTTTTTGCTGCATAAAAAAATTAATTGTGCCAGTCAAACTATGTTGTAATTTTTTTTAAAAGTATTTCTCTTTGCATTTTATTTGCAAACTATTAATAAGCACAGTTACATGGCATAAGGGTGCACTCTTTTGGCATATGTAGTTTTATGAAGGGTTTTGTGGTGCAATGTTCTCTGTACATATAGATAATCTGTGCCCTGCACTTGGTCTTTGCTGCATGTGACTCATTTATCAAGTACCTTTTGCAGGTTGTTTGCAATGACTGTTCACTATCATAATAATTATATTATTTTATCTTTTAATTTTACATATCTGCTCTTCTCTTTAATGTGTTCTTTGTTTCTAGTCATTTCTTTTTCTTCTTATTTTTTCATGAAAACATTTTTAGCAAACATGAATACATTATTAATTTTTACCAAGTATCAATATATTATTAGTTTATAATTTTTAATACATTTAATAATTGAACATGTAGATGAGCAGTTATCATTTAAGAGATAAAATATATCAGCAATTTGGGTTTTGACATTAAATCTTTCATTTTTTGCTACATTAGTTTTGTCTGTGAAACTAATGTGGATGCACTACTTATGCTAAACATAATGCTTTACTATGATTTTATTCATGCTATCTCTCTCTTCATACAAGCAGTAAATAAAAGTGTTCATTTCCAGTGCTGTTTGCCAATTTATTTTTATACTGCAGACAAACTTGTTTTTCTCCATCAGCTTCTGCTTGAGATGGCCTGAAGGTCTTGTGTGTGTCGTTCTGATGTAAGTCTGACATAAACTGACCTGCCCTTGAGCACAGTATTCTCAAATTCAACAATGCTTAATTGTGTCACAACCATTGCCATTTTCACTTCAATGCATTTTTACTCACTGCGATAAAACTATTCAAGGTGTTTTCACATATAGACTAAAATAAGTAAAATATGTTCAACCCTTCCTTTATTCTAGTCTCCATCACCATTTGTTGTATTATTTTAATTATTATTTTAATCAGAATGAAGTTTACCTTTATTTTCCAGTGTATTTTTGTTTGTGTATGTAATGCGTATGTGAGAGAGAAGAGGAAAGAAAAGCAATTAAGACAACATATTGTCCATATGTGTAAGTGTTAAAGGCCCACACTGCATGCCTTTGCTTAGTCACTGGTCCTTTCAACAGTTCTATGTATATTATGTGTTATTATGTCCTGTGACTTGAATAGGTATAATAAATGTATTTATATTTAAATGTCTGCTAAAAAGAGAATGATTTTTGGTTCATATATACCATAGCTATCAAGACACTCTTTGTCCACATTTGTAGCACCTCTAAATTGATCTTAATTAACATTTTGAACACCTCAAAGCTTAGCTTCATTCACAATTTAATACTCCTAAGCCTACTGATCTTCATTCACATTTTTAAAACATCTAAGCTGATCTTCTTTCACATTTTCTTATATCTCTGATCTTCATTCACATTTTTTTAATACTTCTTAGCTGATTGATCTTCATGTTTTGAACACCTCTAAGCTGATCTTTATTAACATGTATAACACATCTAAGTTTATCTTCATTCACATCTAAATACTTCTAAGCTGATTGATCTTTATTGACATTTTAAACATATCTAAGCTGATCTTCATTCACATTTTCTTACACCTCAGATCTAATCTACATTCACACATTGAACTTTTCAAAATATCTTCAATCACATTTTTTTACACCTCAGTTCTTATTTTATCAGTGGCAAACTGATCTTAATTTGCATGTTCCATCCCAATTCTGCTGGTCTTAATTTCTGTTCCATCACCATTCATTTGGTCATTTTTTTTCCATTTTCCATCACCATTCTACTGGTCTGGTCCTTATTTTCATGTTCTATCACATTTCTACTGGTTTATTTGCGTGTTTCATCGCCATTCTACTGGTCCTTATTTTCACGCTCCATCACCATTCTGTTGGTCATTATTTTCATGTTTTCATCTTCATTCTGTTGGTCATTATTTACACGTTCCATCACCATCAATCTGGTCTTTGGATACCTGTTCCATCACTATCAGACTGGTCTTTGGATACCTGTTCCATCACCATCAATCTGGTCTTTGGATACCTTTTCCATCACTATCAGACTGGTCTTTGGATACCTGTTCCATCACCAGCAAACTGATCTTTTTTTACCTCTCCATCACCAGCAAAGTGGTTTTATGACATCAAACTGATCATTATTTACATGTTCATCACTAGCAGACTGGTCTTACATGTTCTTATTAACTGCCATATTGATCTTTATTTACCTGTACATCATTAGCAAACTGGTCATAACTTACATGTTCCATCACCATCAAACTGGTCTTTATTTACCTGGCCATCACCAGCAAACTGATCTTAATGTGTTCCGTCACTTTAAAACTGGCTTCTGATCTTGATTTCCTAGCATATCCTTCACTAAATTCCTTCTTTCCCATTTTGTATTGTTTTCCTTGTCATAGGGAAAAACATATTAATAAATATAATTATACAGTATTAAATGCAATACAGTTGAATTCCATTATGAAAGAAATTATGAATCTACTGATTCAGTGGAAATGAAGAAGACGTGTGATAGTAGGTATGTACATATGATATTATTAATAAACTCTGTTCTGTTGTATGATCCTAGTTTGATAATATCTCTTATCAGTTAATAAAACATGACAATGAAACAGAGATTTAAAAAAATAGCATGACATTTTTTAGATGTTTGAATATTTGCTTATTCTACTAATCAACCTATATTCATTGAGTAAAATTGTGTGTATGTACTACAAATCTACAATACTGTTGTTTGTATCTGACATGAGTAAGTGACAATTTATTGAATGTTAATGTATTTTTTTTAATTTATAAGCATGTAAAAATTAGTTTCTGAAATGGTGTATGCCTATTTTCTTGCGATTTTGTGTATGTTTTTATGTATGAAAGAATTAACTTCAGTGGTGACTGAAGCTTACTCATTCCCTTATTTGGTTGATTGGTTTGTCCAGCTTTTTAATAATAGTTCAGGTGAATCTTCCTTCATAATGATGGAATTTTTTCTAAGTATGCTTAGTGCTTATTTTGAAGCTGTATTTGCAGATGTGAAATGTCTATATAATCTTATTTTCTTTATCTGATTATATTGAGTTGAAACATGGAGAATCAGTGACCAAATTTAAAGGAATTGTATAATAATTTGGAAATGGATTTGGAAAATTATCTGATCTGCATTTTATTAAGTATTCTGTTCAGAAATGTGCATGGTTTACTCTTAATGTAAAACAGGATAGAACAGTTTTCTTAGAGCAAAAGGACTTGGCAGTCAGATTAATTATCAGAGATGGACTACCTAAAAACTTCAGCTTAAGCATTATACTTTTTTAAAAAAATTGTTGACTTTTTATTTTAATTAATGAGAAATGTGTTGAATTTTAGACAACATGCTTGTAAATCAGTATTTTTAAATGGAACTGATATTGCTGATGGTACTTTTTCCTAATCATCAGAATTGAAAACAAAATTTGACTGCTGTGACAAGATGCTCATTTTAAAACATACTTTGTTTTTAATCTTTTTAATTTAATTTTATATTTATGGTAGAATTACTAGGAAAAACATTAGTTCAGAGGTATTATAAATTTACTAAACTTATTTTACATTAATATTTTGAGCAATTAATTTACCTTAACTTTTTAGGCAACTGTCATTGTAAAGAAATATTTTGAAAATTTTGACTGAATCACAAGATCAATACACACTAGTGGTAATTAAGTGAAGAGTATTATTCTTGTTGAAGTTCTTCTACTTATATCTTAGTAGATAAGTTACTAAGTAATTAAACCATTTCTGTTTATTATAATTTTTAAATATATGTTTATATTATGTTTACTTTCACTGTCTTCAGTTTCTCACAACCATAATAAGTATGTTAACTTTATACCAATTATATATTTGTAAAGTATGTTAGCTCTGCATGACTAGATATCTGAAATGTATGTTAAAACCAACTGTTAATCTGTAATGTATGTTAAAACCAACTGTTAATCTGTAATGTATGTTAAAACCAACTGTTAATCTGTAATGTATGTTACCTCTGTATTGACTGATCTGTAATGTATGTTAGCTCCATATGACTGCATCTGTAATGAACATTTTTTGAGCCAGTAGCAAAACTTAATAAATGCTCACTTAGTTTATGACACTTCATTAATTTCAATCCTCAGTAGTCATTGATACCAACAATTATGAAATGTAAGATCATTATGTGAACTTTTTTCAGTAATACATTTTATTCTAAAGCATATTTTTTACACTTTATCCAAATTTTAAAATGTGACAGAAATTATTCTAACATATATATATATTCTTAAATTACCTTTAATAAATACACAATAAAACTTACAAAGTATTGTAAAATATTGTCAGTAAGTTACATTCTTTACTCAGCAGATCCGGACAAGTAGCTGCCATATTTTTACTATCTGTTTATATATGGCCTTTTGCTGTTACAAAATGTGTGACAACTGTATTGATCATTTATATTTTTCAGATGTTTCATTGTTTGTTTTCTTCTGACAGAATCTCACAAATAATACTTTGAAGTGACAATTTAAAGAAAACAAAATTAAATGACAATTTTAAATAATAACTATGAAGTAGACATACATATTGATACACACATAGTTAATGATGTTCACAGAGAAGAAAATAATTGTGCAATATTTACAAATTTAATTGAAACAATGAGTATTAACATTTTAATTTGGTGATTGTTAATTTTAAAAGTGTTTATACAGACATATATGAATATTAAATAAGTGTACTATGTTATGTGGTAAAATTTTTACACTGTAGGTGCTAATCTTATGATTGTTATTTCTTAGGTTTACCACAAAATGGAATGAAGATATGAAGGAACAATAAGTGATACCTGTGTGTGTGTGTGTGTGTGTGTGTGTGTGTGTGCGTGCATGCGTGTGAAAAATGTATTTATTTTATATAATAATAATTTATAAATTAGAGTATCCAGAACATTTTCTGGTTAAACCTTCTTTTTTTTTTTACACTGTATCTATAGCATTATTTTTACTCTCACTGTAAATAAGTTTCTTAATGAACTCATATCTGGTGAAAATATAATCATTTTCATTCTCACTGTAAATAAGTTTCCTAGTGGACTCATATCTGGTGAAACTAACAATCATTTTTACTCTCACTATGAATAACTTTCTTAGTGGACTCATATCTGGTAAAACTGCAATCATTTTTACTCTCACTGCAATAAGTTTCTTAGTGGACTTTTATCTGGTGAAAATAAAATCATAGGAGCATCTGTCCTACCTAACACACAGGGTTTGTTCCTCCAAATTTACAATTTCAGAATCTGAATGTTTTAATTAGTAGTGGATTCAGCATCTGTCTTATCTTTAGATTTTTTACCAGTAAAATTCATAGCAAATGCTCTTTATATATTACATGTAAATCATGCACAAATTAATTCACATAAATATATCCCTTTATTGAATATTGGGTATACAAATGTTCTCATCACTGATGAAACCATACTTGTAGCCATCAGAAAGAATGTTGAAAAATTCACTAAATTCAGTTTTCTGTTTGCATTTGTTATTTGCCAACTTTGAATGTGCAGTAAAACTGTCTACAACTGTTTATTACTAATTATAGCATGAAGACTGAAATAATAAATTTTGAGGAACATATGACTACTAAAAGTACTTAAAACATAATTTCTAACATTACAGTAACTAATGTTTTTAACATATACTTTGTTGTTAGCATAATTATCTCAGATGTAAACTTGTGGTACTGCTAACTGTAATAGAGCTTCTTCTTCTTTTATTATAACGATAGCAGTTTCCAGCTTTTGCCGATTTCACTGCTTGGCACAAGGTGTGCGGCTGTTGGCAGAGTTGAAGGTGAAAAAAAGACAAGAGTGGAGGGTGGTGGATAGGAAAATTGTAGAGGTGATGATGATAAGTGGCCTATTTTCCATTGCATTGAAGTCTGGCCAGCAAAGGTAGACTTTGACCCAGTTGTCCATGGGCTAAAATCATGGTAGATGTTGATCCCGATGTTGGAGTGGGAGGGTAGGAGGGGGTGTCTTATAGAGCCCAGGCTAGTAGCATACCAAGTCTGTACCTAGTGTGTGCCTAAGCCCAGGATGTTCAACCCCATTCTTCCTCACTGTTGGTGTTGTCATTGTTGTTGCTGATGCTACAGCTGTCCCCAGTGTCCATAGGGATGCACATCGATGGGTGATGATGGCCACTTAAGGTGGTTGAGCTAGTGCTGAATACTGCCATTCATCCTACTGCCATTGTTGTTGGTGGTGGTGGTGGTGGTAGTTTCTTCAGCATTGTTGTTGTGGCTGCTGTTATTGTTGTTTTCTCAACAGCACATGCTGTGTTGAGCATCATCTTTTCATTTGATCTCATTTTGTTGTAGTTGGAGTATAGACTTCTGGTGTTGTTAATATTGTTGCTGTTGTTGGTGGTGTTCGTCTTGGAGGCATCTCTGGCAAGGGTGAGAATGGTGGGACCTCAAGCAACTTTGCTAACTTGTCTAGTATGACATCTATTTCACTATGTTTTCTGATTTCTTTGTGTACTATTTTTCCCTCATCACGGTTTCGGTAGTCTGTGTGTTGGCAATTTTATGTTGTTTCTTTTTTTCCTCTTTTATCATATTGATTGTTGTCTGAATTTTTTTTGTCATCAGTCAGAATAGTGTCTGGATTATTTTCTCCATAGTTTCAGTTGTAGTTTGTAAAAACGCCTCTTTGATTTCTTGTCTGGTTGTCTGCGAGGAGTTGAATTTCATTTTGGTGGAATTTTCCACATGATGATAGTGTTAGATTCTACCTATCTGGTCAGGGTGGTTATTGTCTCTCACTTGTTTCTATTTTTGTAGGCTTTGTAAACTATCTCTGGAGAGCATGGCTTACTCCTATCATCTGGTTTGCAGCTTGGGGTCTTTGTCTTCAACATTTTCAAAGATTTTCCAGAGTAGCTGGTGGAAAGCTTTGTTAAGTTCTGAGTCTCTGGAATTTCTTACTTAGTCAAGGGGTGTTATGAATGTTATTTCTCCTCCCCATCTTCTGTCTTCCTTATTATTAACTCTTGCTTGTACTCATCTAGATTCTAGATCAAAGTCTAGATCAGTCCTCTTCATCTTTGTCTTCATTTTCTTCTTGCTTTTTTCCTCTTCCTGCCCTAACAAGGGCAAAGGAGCAACATTGGCTGAGGCTCTTGTAATTCACCTTTCCATTGCTGATTTCTTGGTATTCCAAAGGATAAAATGTTGGGTGCATTTTGACTCACTGGAGGCACAGGGTCAAATGTTTAAAAAGACAGACACTGTGACATTTTATGATCACCCTGTGATGTGATAGAGCATTTGAGAATTATATATAAATTCATTTATTTATTCATTTATGAATTTTTTTAATAAAATTTGTTTGAGCAGTGTCAACTGGGATGTGATGGATACTGAATAGGTCATCAGTCTTGTTTACTTTCACTTTGTGCAAAATATATCTGTATATATCTGTTAACCAGTGCATAGATAGTTTGAAAGAGAAGTTTCATCTTCAGTTCTGAAAAATATGAGCACGACACCACTTTTATTGAATATATAATTGTTGCCCTTTGCATCAATTTGTGCAAATTTTGTGACTTTAAGAACTTTCATGTTCTGTTACATTCATGTTTTAACGAGATAATTGTTCTTTTGCATTTGAGCATATTGATGAAAATATTTTTAGTCTTGTCATTATTCAATACTAATACTATCTGTCATTGCAGTGTCACCAGACTTCAATTATTTTTTTATTTTTCTTCATGATGTGCATCTTTACTAAATGTTCTTCATTTGAAGTCTCTCTCTCACTCTCACTCTCTCTCTCTCTCTCGGTTGGTGGCTTTACAAATCAAGTATTCTCATTACCTGACTATTGCCAATGATATTGAACATGAATGAATATATAAGTTAACTGAACAGCACCCTTTGAAAGTAGTGTGCCTGTTGTGTGGTTGTGGAGTGTGGTCATATCATGGTTTGCAAACATATATTTAATATTATATAACATTATATTGCATTTGACTTCATCATTTTTGTTCTTCTTTCTTCACTTCTCGAGTAATAGCTGCTGAACATGGTAAATAACAGTGTTATTGCTCTAAATAACTTGTACTATCTGTCATTCGGTTTTGAAACTAGGTCAAAATTTAATAAATTTATGTTTACAAAAAACAAAACACATGACTGATTGGGTCCTATTTGAAACTCTGTGTTCAGGACTGTTTAATTATAAGCAACTTCCCTTTAAATATTGTCTTTGAGATATTCCTTCAGTGCTGAAGATCATTTTTAAATTAAGCAATCATTGTAAATAAATACCTGGGTACATTTGAAAACTGTTTTAAGCAATTTAATACTATACATTTTTAAGTATCACCTTTGAGATACTCTGTCAGCTCTTAGAATATTTTATTTCAAATTAAGTATTCTTTGTAGTGGGTTCTGTAAAACTAGTGCATAATTCATAACACTTCACATACTGATGCAATAGATACAACTATTTATGTACTGATGCAGTATATATTTTTCTCTATGTAGTGTAAACTATATACTCTAATTTTAAAGGAGTTAATCTTTATGCTATTGAACTGTCTGCACAAGTGTTCTTTCTCAGGCTGCTGTTGTTGCAGTTGCTAAGCTTCTTACATATGATTGTTGTCTTTCTTTCCTCCATGATGTGTGCAGTGTTAAGCACTGTTTCAACTTCATTGTATTTTAGGCCAGAGTGTTGCTAGCTAAGTTGAAACTTGCCAAGAAGCAGAAGTTGGCAGCCACTACCATCCGCAGGTTCTACCTGGGCTATAAGGTTTGAAACCTTTAACTCTTGACTGCCTGATGAGTATTTTCATGTTCATGTGTGTTTTGTGGTGGTTTTTTTTTTTTTTTTGTCAGAGAATGAGTCCTTTTGCATTGATGTTGACAGACTTTTTTAAAGTGGCATGTTTAACAAAGCATTCTTGTACATTATTTCATTTTGTTCAAACTCTGATTACTTTCTACTTCCATTTAATTAAGTAAGGAAATGGTGGAGGATATTTCTTGTTTCTGTGTTGAAATGTGCATGGGAATAATTATTGTCTACATTTTAAATTCAGTATAATTTGTTTTTAACAGTTTTTTTTTAAAACTTCATATTGCTAATTATACTTACTTAATTACATGTACAGTCTTGTAATTATGCATTAGAAAAGTATTTTGAAAAATTGTTATTTCATTTTTTTAATGCATTTTATTATTTAGTGATTTTTAGGATTATTTGTTCTCTTGTAAAATGTTCTGTGATTCTGATATTTACTTGATTTTGTTAGATTGTTTGCAAAATGATTTGTGCAATCATTTTTTTCCAAAAACACTTCATATATGTTAATAAATATTGTAGTTATGTATGGGTGTTACATACTGATATGCTGCACTATCACAAAGCTAAAAGCTATCAGTGGAAATTATGTGTGTGCATATATATGCCTCTCTATCTCTGTGTATAATTTTGCATATTTCAACTATTATTAAATATAACCAGGATTTCATTCAACAATACACTGCACTTAGGTTCAGTTTGTGGAGCTTATTGTACTTTGCTGTCTGTTGTTGCTAAATTGATGTGAGCAAACAAGAAACACTTTAATTCATTCTGGTTGCCGAGCCTGAACCTCAAGCTAGTTGTCACATTTTGACACTTAAATTGGATTTTTTTCAAGAATATAAGCTCATTTTGCTTTTATTTAACTGGAAAAAAATCATTATATATTACAATTCACATCAAAGACATGATTTTATTTGCTTGATACCTTATTTTCTAATGTTCCTTTTCTATAGTCCAAATAATTTATAATAACAATAATAATAATGTTCAAAGATGATAATTAACAGCAAATGTATGGATTGCTGTTTATCAGTGACTTCAAGCCACCTTAAATTGTCAGTAAGTGTGATTTGTTTAGGTTGAATTATGTCTTATTACTTCCCATTACTCAGGTATGAAATGAAACATTTCAGATTTGTCTAGATTGATTTATTATTTTTACTATTTATCATCATATGTAATTTCATTCATGTAAACTGTCACAGTCATTTTCAATAGTTTGACACAACAATCTAACAGAATAAATGAACTGATAATTTTGATCAGCATTAAAGAATGAATAAGTCTGTATCCTGTTATCTGTACAATTGCTGTTGTCTTCGCTCAGATATACAGTGAAATTATCAGTTTAAACAACATACTGGTAACTTAAATAATTATGAAGAATATTTGCATATTTGCATATGCACCTGCCTGAAAGCCAAATCTTTAAAGTTTAAAGAAAAGGCATCTTAATACCTAAGAATATCTTCCAATTAGTATATGTTCTTATGAAAATATAGTGTAACTGCTGAATTAATTGACTATTTATTCTTTAGATTTTAATTTCTTTTTCAGTTTTATCTAAGTTTGACTTTTTGTTTATTTAAAACAAATAAAAAGCATTTTTTTTAAAAAATTCAATAAATGTCTAATTAATTAATAGGGGAAAAAATGATTTTTTATTACTTTTTTTAATTGCTGATTTATGTTAGCTTTTGGGGAGTTTTGCTTGTATCGACTGAATATAAAAATTGATACCAATACAAACCATGTGTATGTGCATTTATGATTAAGATTAAGAGCCCTGTATTGCAAATTATGTTAGTTTAGTTTATAATAATTGAGATGAAGGTGTATACCTGATGAAACCTGACTTTGATTGAAGTAAAATTGATGACAGTCTACAGATTTAGATGGATTGTGCTGAAATTTTGAATTGAAATGTAGTAAGTGAGGAATAAAAAGTTGAACTTTAGTTTTAAATTTATTGTTGCATGTACCAGCATACTTTTTATAATCTGTGCAGGTGCACATTATATGATAAAAAGCTGACAAATATTAGTGCATGGAATTCCTAATGACTACTTCTTGAGATAATTCTAAATCTACAATTATATTTTATGAAAACTATTGTCTGGATTTCTCAAAACACTGCAGTCTTTTAAGACAAACTTATACCAGTGTTGCGGAAAACCATAGTTTAAATCATTCATTGTTATTAATTTATTGACTATCTGCAAATAAAATATAGTATTAATGTTTTCAAAAAATAAGTTATAATTTAATTATGTAATTCTTAATCACATAGATTAACAAAATTCTAATGCATATGATATACTTACATATCTTTTTTAATTTTCCTGTTTTTAACTTTTGTTTTTTCTTTTCTTTTTTTCTTCTTTCATGTTTGTGTGTGAAGTGGTGGTGGCTGTATAGGTTGGTTTTTATCAGTTCCTTTGAAATTATAAGATTGTCAGAAATCATTTCTTGCTTGTGTTGTCAGGTTTTTGATTTGTGCATGATAATTCTTTTAATTCTATTGTAAAAATTGCCTAACATATATTTTGTAAAAAAAAGTATGTTTAAAACAGTACACAAGGGAAATTCCCAATTGAAATGGATATTTAAGGTTGTTGTTTAACTTTAAAAAATATCTTGATAAGATATGTACTTACACTGTCATGATTTAGGAAATCTAATACAGTGTCATGCTTAACATGACAACTTTGACTGTATTTGTGGCATAATGGTGGTGATTGCTTCTTCACAACACTGCCACAAAGTTCTGTTTAACTAATGACTGCTTAAGACAACCATTATCACAACTAAACTGAAGTGAACTCTCTTCAACACAGCTATAACACTAAGTTCTGTTTAACTAATGATTGCTTAAGACAACCAAACATTATCTTTTTACAATTGGCTGAATTTTTTCAACATTACTATTTGTAATATCATTGCCTAGGGGTATGGTGACTTCTCTCTCACCATGCATTAATGTAATATGTATGTAAAAGAATATGTGCATAGCTAGCTAAATAATGAGAGTGGA
The DNA here is from genome assembly GCA_028829895.1 of Sinotaia quadrata. NCBI lineage: Eukaryota > Metazoa > Mollusca > Gastropoda > Architaenioglossa > Viviparidae > Sinotaia > Sinotaia quadrata. Next base: position 38,230,454 of record CM054179.1, on the reverse strand, counting down.
TAGTGTAAAAATATAGAAGGTGGATACTGTAAGTATACTTTTAAAAAAAAATAAAATTCTTATCTTTATCTTCACATTTAATGACTGTATACCAGGGGTCAGCGATCTCAACACACTTATTTGCCTGGCAGGTGGAGTGATTTTTAATGACACACATCATTAGAAAAACAAAAAATTAAATGATAGTAAATAATCATATTTGGAATGCAATATTTAAATGATGGTAAATAATTCATATTTGGCAGGCAACATTTAATACTTAGCATCATGTTTTTCTTTAAAATAAACCTACACTACATATAAAATAACTATTTAACCCTTTGTGCTCAGTGGATCTTAGAAAATTAGGTGTTGGCCTATTTGAAAAGATGGAGATGTTATGCAAGGTTCTGCATAGCACTCATTACTTTGCGCAGCACTCGTGACAGATTGCCAACCCGCGTGTGTGTGTGTGTGTGTGTGTTTGTGCGCGCATGCATGCATATATGTGTGCATATGCAAGCACACATGTAATTATTTATTAAATGAATCAGGAAGAAAAAAATAAAGCATTTTTTTATATTATTTCAATAAGAAAACTTTTTGAGTATTGAGAAACATTTTGTAGCTAAGAACATCACTATTTTACATATATATTTTTTTAATTTTTAATGATCTTAAAAGCAAAGTTGATAAAAATGTATGTTTATTTGCAAGTTGTGCATTATTTCCTAACCTGTAGGCACGGCAAGAGCTGGCCCGTTTGAAGGAACAGAAACGTCGGAAATTGGCTGCAATCGTCATACAGAAGTATTCTCGTGGCATGCAGGTGTGCCTCCCTTTTGGGAAATTTGTTCACTTTCATGTCCCTGTTTTTCCTGGTTGTACTAATGTTAGAGTTTGTTTGTAGTGAAAAGCTTTCCTTACCTAATGCTCCAAATGCTCACATTGAGCATTGAGATAACTGTGTCAGAGCTGATTAATTGATAACATAGCATGCCGTTGTAGTGTCCTTTTTTAAACTAATGGCTTAAGTGGATTTGGCTAATGGTCACAGTAATATATGTTTTCTTGCCTGAAAGTCATGTATAATTTCACTTTCATAATAGCTTGAAATAATAACAAAACTACTTAGGATTTCTAACAAAACCTCAGAAGACTGTATGTATCTTATTGGTTCATGTTAATTTTTATGTTTGATTTAAGAAAATTTTCTTGGAAATATTTTATAAAGAAATATAAAATATTCCAATTAAATTGTTTATTTAACTTTGGTGGTTGTGTGGCCTTAATTCATTTCTAAGTATTACTTTATTTTTCTTCCTCATAGGATTTGTTCACTAGTATTGACTCTGCAGTTTTACTTTTTGTTTGTTATTCACCATTTGATCATTTGATTAATTTTAATCCCAATATTTGTTTAATGTTCTTTCTTAAACAATTGTAAGAAAGTGCTATAACTTATTTTTTATTTCTCATCTTATTACTCATCATTATGGTCTTATTTATTATTTAATAAATGATTTCTTTCACATTTGTAGTAATATTTTAAACTTTTATTTGTATTTTTATTTTTGTTCTTTATTCTTTTTTATATATTTTATCAATTTACATGATGAGCTATAACATGGTCATATTATAGCTGTATTATCCAATTTGATGCATGATTTATCTTTTTGGTGCTATGCATTTTCTTTTCCTCCTTACAATACAGTTAATTTTTATGTAGTATAATGGCAATTTAAACTCCCAGTATGTTTTATTTGTGGCAAGCTAGTCGTTGACTTCTTTTAGTTTGCTTTATCCTTTATGTTATCGAAACATATATGTGGTTTACATTTAACTATTCAGTAATTGTGCTAAATACATTAAATGTTCAGAGCAGTGTACAGATTTTCTGGGGTGGGTGGGTTGCTTTTGATGAGTTGTCTTTACTGTTTCAGTGATTTGTGATGCTGAATGCACATAATTTATACTTTTAGAAATGTCATCAACATGCAGTGAGTGACATTTGGGGAAATAGTGTTTTCTTGCAAGTTGTACATTATTTCCTAACTCCTAGGCACGGCAAGAATTGGCTCATTTAAAGAAACTAAAGCTTCAAGTATTGTCTGCAGTCATCATACAGAAGTACTTTCGAGGCATGCAGGTGTGCCTCATTTTTTATTGTTCAAAAATTTTTTTTTTTATTTGAGTTCTTGTTGGTGGTGTTGTTCCAGTTTCTTGTGGTTTTACTGTCATTGGTTTTGTTCTTAGCACATTGTTCTCCTTTTGTATGCTTCAAATTAAAGTTGTGATTAGCAGTTAAGATGAAACTCTATTGCCATATAGTTTGTTGGTGAGTTAGTTTGTTGATTTATAACTCTTCAAAGTTCAGGACCTACTATTGATAGACATTCTGCATGGTTTGACTTTAATTATGCATGACATAAATGCAGTGACTGTTATTTGCTTAATAACTCTGCAAATATCCTAACATTAATTATTACTATTAAAACATATATGTGGTTTACATTTAACTATTCAGTAATTGTGCTAAATACATTAAATGTTCAGAGCTGTGTGCAGATTTTCTGGGGTGGGTGGGTTGTTTTTGATGAGTTGTCTTTACTGTTTCAATGATTTGTGATGCTGAATGCACATAATTTATACTTTTAGAAATGTCATCAACATGCAGTGAGTGACATTTGGGGATATAGTGTTTTCTTGCAAGTTGTACATTATTTCCTAACTCCTAGGCACGGCAAGAATTGGCTCATTTAAAGAAACTAAAGCTTCAAGTATTGTCTGCAGTCATCATACAGAAGTACTTTCGAGGCATGCAGGTGTGCCTCATTTTTTATTGTTCAAAAATTTATTCTTTTTTATTTGAGTTCATGTTGGGGTGTTGTTCCAGTTTCTTGTGGTTTTACTGTCATTGGTTTTGTTCTTAGCACATTGTTCTCCTATTGTATGCTTCAAATTAAAGTCATGATTAGCAGTTAAGATGAAACTCTATTGCCATATAGTTTGTTGGTGAGTTAGTTTGTTGATTTATAACTCTTCAAAGTTCAGGACCTACTGTTGATGGACATTCTGCATGGTTTGACTTTAATTATGCATGACATAAATGCAGTGACTGTTATTTGCTTAATAACTCTGCAAATATCCTAACATTAATTATTACTTTGTTTTATCGTTTTCCTTTTTATTATAGATGTCAAATTTCCCGCTAAATAATGTAACAGTGTTTTATTGTAAAATATAACTTTAAATTTTAATTTCAATGTCATTCTATTTTCTAAACAAAATTATTATCTTAGTTGTTATTGTTATTTGCTCATACATATAATAATGAGAGACCTGTAATCTGTTCTAACATTTGTTCTTATACACAATGTTACTTTCTGTTGTGTTTGCAATTTTGATGCCATTTAAATTCATTTATTATGTCTTGTTTTGCATTTAACAATATTTTTATATTAACAGTTTTATATTAATAACTCTGATTCAGCTTGGATTCTTTGTCTTTGGAAATTTTTATGCTAGATAATACTTCTAGCGCTTAGTAACAGTGTTAAAATAGATTATATTGTATATTAATAGTATGCATGGATTAATTGTCTGGTATTAATTTAATTCTTTTTCCTTTTAACCCTGTACAAGATGTGTATTCTTTCAAAGTATGTAATAGTTCATTTGATACATGATGTATTCTTTAAAGAAGCAAGCCGTTGACTTGTGCATATAGTTTATTTTTGTTTCTCGCCATCAGTTAAACTGTTAATCTGAAAGTGGTTTATTCTGTCCCCTAATGAAATTATTTTAATACAACAGTTCACCACTATCCTGTTTACTTGTTTATGATGAGAGTTTATGGTGTTAAATGTTTAGACAAACACACACACACATGTATGCATGCATGTACATGCACACAAATGCACAAGAGGAAAAGGCAAAACTGATAGAAAAAACAAGGTTTACTTGCCAATTGTACAATATTTCCTAAACTTTAGGCACGACGACAGCTGGTTCATTTGAAGGAACTGAGGCAATATATTTTGGCTGTTATCATCATACAGAAGCATATTCGTGGCAGACAGGTGTGCCTCCCTGTGGGAAACTTTTTCCATTATTGTTCTAGTTTTACTGTTAATTGATTTTACTAAGAAAGTACTGTTTTTACTTATTCTTCAAATTGTTTTAGTATATTTGTCAATCCTTTGTGGTTCTTGTATTGTTGACTCCATACATTGTGAGTCAGATCTTTATCTGCACCTTGAATTAAAATGTAAAATGGGGTTATCGGTATTTTTTTTAAAATAACATAGGCTGACAGTGAAATTCGAGAAAAATTTAGAGTCATTTCTAAAAATTTTACAACATACTGTCATGGGTTGACAAACAAACAGAAAGGAGTTTTGTTGTTTACTTTCATGTTTGTTGATTTGACCTCTAAGCTGGAAAAATTCAATGATATAGATTTTTGGTACTAAAAAAAAATGTTTAAATCTGAAAATTATTTGCTATCTTTTCAATTGTAGCATATAATATACATGTATATCATTTCAAACATTCAGAAAGTACACATTTGACAAATATGAGTCAAAAATCTGCTAAAGTAGGCATAGTTAATTGCTTAAGATGTATTACTGTGCAAGAGTTACTTTTGTACATTATTTAAGCTGATTTGTTACTCCTTAAAGGTCAAGTCATAACTTTTGTTATAACTTTTGTTATGTTCCAAATCAAGCATTGTGTCACATTAATTGCAACAAATGACAACATGCCATATTGTCATGAATAATTTCTCTTTCTTGCTAGTATTAGTATTTATCATAATTAAGTCTAATACCTTCTTCAGTTTTTATGTGGAGTTTACAACTGCCCAGTCCATTGAGTCCTGAAATGTCTTGGTGGTGTGGAATCCAGTGAAATAATAAAGATATAATAATTTACAATTTCTTAAAATAAAATAAATGCTCTAATGCTTTCAAATGAGTTGAACACATTACATTGTATAGCATATATTTACAGTATCAGAACAACAAATCAAATAACATGGGAGGAAAAAATATTTTTTAAAATATGGGGCTTTTTGTCCATCTTTGAGTTGAACATATTGTATTTGTATAGCATGTATTACAGTATCAGTCTTACAAATATTATTTCATAAGAGTAACAGATATTCTTCAATTGTTTTGATTTTTAATACTATTACATGTATTGAGTTGAACGCATAATATTGCATAGCATGAACTATTCAATAAAATAGTTGTAACAACCATAAAAGTAAAATTTACCGAGTTCTAATTATCCAATCATGACTTGTCTCACACATCAGTTATGACAGTAACTTTCTTTTAGTACAATGGGTATAATATCATAAGAGAAAGGGGAAAAAATAGATTGGAAAAGAAAACTAGAACGAGTTGTATTATCTTTGATCAGTAATAATAAATGCAGTATAATGTTAAGATTATAGAGCTATATATTGACTAATTTGGATTTGGAAAATAGCACTAATAAAACTAATTTGTTAGAATAAATTTATCATCATTTTTTTTTATTAGACAAGTGAAATCTTTAAATGCAACTCATATTCTTAAATAATTAATATATTGATATAACCTTTGTCATAAACAAATTTAAATGAAAGCTTGTTTGATGCCATGGGGAGATAAGATTGAGAATAAGGGGTTGGAGATTTTTTTTTTAAGTTGATTGCAATAAAGTAAGGATTCAGTTTAGAAAGAATTCTTTTATCAGCAATGTTTTTACTAGTTCACTCAGAATAGTTTTATTTAAGAAGATGGATGTTCTTATTACAATTATATCTATTTAATTATATAAAACTCCACTAAAATATAGCTTTCATAGAATTTAAACATATAAAACACTTCATTTAACTGGAAAGATTCATCCAATTGAACAATGCATTGGACTGTGTAAACCCCTCAACAAAAAGCATTAGTTGTTCACAAATATTGACTGCTTTGCAGTTTTATCTTTTTTAAAAAAAATCTTTTCATTGATTGAATTTTGAACTAAACTGACATATAGTTTAAACAGCCCCTTCATAATAAAGTTTGACTGTTGGTGAAATTCTCTACTTAGAGGCTTGCTTCTGGAAAGAATGTATTTTGTGGTGCCTGATTTTGACTGTGTCGGTAAATATTATTTGTTGTAATTATAAATGAAAACAAATAAATGAAAAATTCATTCTAAACAGATGTAGCTTTCACAGTTCTGCTGGAGTAAAATGTGGTATACATAATTGTTTAATGGTTGTTATCACTGACATTTAAAAAGATTTATTTTAATAAGGCCATAATTAAAGGAATCAGGGAAAATTGAAAATTCTTTCTAAATATACAATATAAAATGCTTTGTACAATATAAAATAATTGAACAAATTGACATTTTAACAAAAATTCTTCATCAAGACAATACAATCATAACAACAGTAATGAATGACTATTGCAAAATGTACAAAAGAAATTTTTTCTGAGTGGCTCTGGGCTAAAATTTAGTAAGAGTAACAGCATGAACTAACTATTCAAGGCTTGACACTGCAATGTCAGACTGCTCAAAAAATACTAGTTTGTGCTCATTTTGTTATTTTAATTTTGACTATTTGAAAAAAAGATTTACTAGGTAAAAAGTATTTTCCTATTTTTATAGTGCTTGGTTTATGTCAGAAGTCTTAAATTTAAGATGCTTTATCATTTAGTTTCTTAGGAAATGATTAAGTTGACTGAGTAGGGGCTCTTTAAACTTGATATTTATATTTTATTTCATTTCTTATTTTCTTGCTGATATTAATATTTATTATTAGTTGTGATAATTAGTTCTTAGTCACAATTTTTATTTTCTAAATGGATTATGATGCAGTTTTATATTTACTTATCATAATATTTGTTAGTATTTACTTTCTTATTATGAATAGTATTTATCTGTAATACATTTCTCACTTCATTGTTCTTAGTCTTTGCACACTTTGCTCTTTTCCTATTCCATCTAATGTATTGAACAGAATATAGCCGTAGTATTGTTATGGTATTATTAACATTTAATATGCTTGGATGAATCATCTAAATCAAAATATAATGCCTATCTTTGTTTTTTATCACCAGTTGAATACTTACATACCAGATATAAGTAGATGTATTTTAACAAATGCTCCTTTGATGAATGAATAAACAAAGCAATCTTTTACTTGTATGTACAGTAGATGCCATTTTTGGTGCTTATTTTAGTACTTAAACAATATTTTCTCTACTGTGTACTTGCGTTTAATAAAGTGCTTTTCTGGCTTAAGTTGTTAAATGCTAAAACAGGCACATAATTAATACTTGGAAATAGCAGCAACAAGCACACTGGTGGGAAAATAATGTTTACTTGCAAGCTGTACATTATTTCCTAACCTATAGGCACGGCAAGAGCTGGCTCGTTTGAAGGCACTGAAGTATGGGAAATTCTCTGCATTCATCTTACAGAAGTACAAATGTGGCTTGCAGATGCTCATCTCTCGTGGTTATTGGGAAATTGGTTCCTGTTTAATCATAGTATTTTTTCTCCTTCTAATAATGATTGATTCTGTTCTTAGCAAAAAGCTCTCTTTACCTTTTAAACCAAATCCAGTCACTGAAATGCTACATCGGACATTCTCACTTCATTAAAGCAGGACACTGTTGTGGTGTAGCTTCTTTACAATAATGATTTAAACTAATTTGTCACTCTTTAAGTGTCAAGACATGTTTGAAACTTAGAAATAATGCATGGTTTTACTAAAATACATGTGGAAAAAGAAAATGACTGAGGCTTTATATTTAATAGCCCTGGGGCCAGAAGCATCTGTCATTGGTTTTTTGTATTTCATTGTCTTTTTCCATTCATGATATTTTATCTCCTAACTAGTGGACATGCTTTTAAAATAAAAAATGTTTAAAAATTATTCTGTTTTAGTGTGCTACATTTTTTTAATGTTTACCATTTTTTTCATTTTGTTAATTGCTTTGATTTTTAGATTTGTTATATATTTACTTTTTTTGTTTTGTTAGTGGCGGTCATAATTTTGTTCTAATTAGATATTCATTATTAAGCATCATACTTTGATTTTACACTAGTATTAGTTCTGGTCTTTATTTATTATTCACTTTTGAGGGGTTTGTAATAACATTTTTGTAATGAAACATAAACTTGTTTTGTGTGTATATGTGAATATATGTGTCTGTGTATACCGTTGGTATTTGTTTTTACTTTCTTATACTTGTAGAGTCAGACATCAAATTCTAAAACCTATTTTTATTCAGTTTGTGATGCTTTCAAACATATCTGTCATGTTTATAGTAGCAAGTCACTTCCTGATATGCAGTTATATTGGCATTTCTAATTCTGGGCTTAAAATGTTGGCTTGTTTTCTATTGTTTTCCTTTTTGAGGTTACAGGTTCTTTTTACATGGTTAAAATATTGGCTTGTTTTCTATTGTTTTCCTTGTTGAGGTTACAGGCTCTTTTTACATGGTTAAAATGTTGGCTTGTTTTCTATTGTTTTCCTTTTTGAGGTTACAGGTTCTTTTTACATGGTTAAAATGTTGGCTTGTTTTTTATTGTTTTCCTTTTTGAGGTTACAGGTTCTTTTTACATTGTTTAATCTAGTTATATTTACTAGTCATATATTGAATTTTATGCATTCGGTTCATTATAATCATTCTTTTTTACACACATTGATTTGGCCAAATTTATTACTTATGTTAAGTTGTATGGAGTCTATTAGTTGTAAACATTCTTTTTATTAACTTCATCTGGTCATGTTCATTATTTGTGTGGGATTTTTTTATTTTTTGCATTATGTTAATCATAATAATTTCCTTTTTCATAGTTACACTGATAACCTGGTCAGTTAATCAGTATATTTCAGTGTGCTACCCAAAACCTCATAAATTAATGTTGAACAAAAGCATGGAAATTATATATGTACTATACTTACTTCAAATTCCACTTTGTCACATGTGCTACATGAAGCCTGATAATTACCTTTGAACAGTCTTGACTATGATCATACAACAGCAGAATTTGTTAAAACAATAGAATTCCTAGCTGCAATAAAGCACAGCCCTCAACAAAAAAGAAAACCAGAAAAAAAGTGCATGTTTTAAGAGATTATTATTAACAGGTGTAATATAGCAAAGATTTAGAATATAGAATAAAGAGTTTTTCCTAATTTTATCTTATGATTATTATGATGTATTTTACCACCTGAACAGAAAAGTTGCTACATTATTATTAAATTGCACTAAGGCTATAACATATTAATTTATTAATTAAAGATTATCGGAACCATAATTTCTTTAATTTTACATTTACATCTTTTGTTGTACATTTATTTTCTTATTCTGATTACCTTGGTGAACTTTGTAATACATGTATTTTAGTCAGTGTGGAGATGTCAATCACTTTACCATAAAATGGCTCCATATTATTAATGAACTTTGTAACATTTTCACACTGTAGTCAGGGTAATGATGCCAGTCACTTTACCACACAATGACTCCATGTTATTGATGAAGCTTCTGAGTTGAAATATGATTGTGGAGGCAAAATAAAGTTCTCTAGTTGTGCTCTCAGTTGAAATCAGTTATTTTCAAAGAAGTCTGTTGTAGCACTTGTATACAGCACTCAGTGTCAGCTTTGTTTCCCTATAGAAAGAATGGCATTTTTGTTTTCATTAATGGGAGAAGGATCATTTCTTTAATAAATACAAAAAAATCATTTCTTTAATAAATACAAAAATTGGAAGTAAGGTTAAATATTTATAGCTGCTATTTATTATTTCTCATCACTGGGAAACTAATTGTACATATATTTTTAATAAGCAGAGATTGTGTTTTTCTTAAAAACTTTCCAGTAATCATTAAATATTCATAAATAATGCTATTTGTAAGCTTTATGTAGGAAAATAGCAATACTATACTAAAACACGGTCACTGATGAGTAACTTACTTGGCCCAAAATAAATAAATTAAAAACATTTTCATGCTCAGGTCATTAACAATGAAGTTAAAGATGTGTGCTAACATTATTAGGAAAGAATGAATGAGTATTTATTATAATTGCTGTGTATGTATAAATGGTTTATTTGCTTAGCAATTTTCTGAGATAGAGAACAAAATCAGACCAGTAAACTAAACTTTGATGCTGAAATGCTAATAAAAGATGCTCTCAAGTTAGTGATTGTCATAAATGCATGTGCACCATAACTGGTATCAGATTGATAAGTGTTTTAATTTTTTTAAAAAACATTTTGAACAGATGAAAATTTTAAAAAAGAAAATTTACTCTTTTCAAAAATTAAAATGTGAATAGCTTTCAGGCTACAAATATACTCTTGACACTCTTTGGGGTTTACAGACCACACGTTGGGTCTCCTTGTAGAACTTGAACATAACATAAAATTATTCCATGTCCTGAAAACTAGACCACATGCATGGCTTTCAATAGCCACTATGTTTCTGGAAGGCAAACTGTATGTTTATCAGGTCTAAACTCTAGCAACAACAATGAATTAGTATTGTATGCATTTATAAAGTACATATAGAGTAATGTCCTGCATTTAATTGAAACCTTTTTCTTTAATCACTGAAATTTTGTCCATGATTATAATGGACTAGTGATGTGTTATCCTCCTATAATATACAATGTCTGTCATTGGCAATTGGCTTCACTATGGTTCAGTATAAGTTGAACTATTGAATTGTAACTATTTTGTCTTCTTCAACAGAGACACATTTCTTTTGCTCAAAACTGTATAACTATTTTTTTTCACTCTCTCTCCTCTTTCTCTTTTACTTGCTTTATACAAAGTATTTTTTGTTCTCCAATAGTTTGGGTTGCTAAACATTTAGACGTGCATATAATGTATGCTGGTAAATGTCAGCAGCCAACAACTTGAAGGCAGTAAGGTGTGTTTTGTTCTTAGAATTTGGGTTGCTAAACATTTTGCACACAGCACTGTTTTTTTGTTGTTTGACTTTTTTTTTAGGATTTGGTTTTTTATATTTAACAACCATATTAAAAAAATTTTGTTTGGAATGATTAATTGAGATATCAGAGCCTAGTATCTGTTAACTGGTGTAGTTTAGTAACAATGACTTGCCATAATAATCTCAGCCAATCTTTCTTTTGATTTTGACCAACAACTCGTCTTTCACTGTAAAGTTACACAGTGTAAATATGTTGTGGTCAGATTGCATTTTAATAAATGGGTTTATTTCTTTTGCTGTTTATTTATATCTCACTAACTCATTGGACCTTTTTTATTAGTTAGTCTCAAACCTTTTTAACAGGGTCTTGGCAAAATCAGGCAATCCTCCATTTCATCCTGAGCCTTTGCATATTTCACTCAGCTGACTATGATCTCTAGACTTGGCTTCATTCTTTATTTTATTATGAGGTTGCTTAAAACTTTGACTCCTACTATATATTAACTGCTCCAGATATTTGGATGCATTTAAAGTACAGCATTACACTAGCCATCAAAGGCATTACATTGCTCCATCACTCTGCTGACCTTGTATTGTGTTTCTGGAAACCCTCATAGGTTTATCACAGTGTGCTTGCATGAAGGCAACTTGATAACATCCAACTCCTGTTATATTCCCTCAGTGTAAGTTACTCAATAGAATGTTTTGTATTTGGGATGTGTGATATATATTCAATGTACATTATTTAATAACCATATTACTTATTTGGGATCATGTGATATATATATATATATATTCAGTATAAGTTATTTATTAACTGGGTGTTACATAGGTTGTGTGATTCTATAGTCAGACTAAATTCCTTCGTGTGTGTTATGTATTTTGTATTCAGTTGTGTGACTTTTGAAACACCCTATATATTAAAGATTGGACAAAATTATTTGTTAATTAAATGCACAGTGTTAATTTCATTCAGGAAGACACTGTGATTAATTGCTGCATCAGATTCAAAAATACTTGTGTTGGTGCTAATTATGAATTTCAGAACTAATCAACTAGTAGATAGAAGTGTTCAAAGGAATATTATTCTCTAAGTTCAGCTGATCACATCTACTCCATTCTTACACTTTTTTACACCTTAGAAAATATACTTCTCAACTAAGATAATAATAGATACCACATTTTAGTTTGTTTTCTGAGTGTGTGTGTGTGTGTGTGTGTGTGTGTGTGTGTGTGTGTGTGAGTGAGAGAGAAAAAAAGCAAGAAAGAAAGAAGAGGTAAATACAATATATAACTATATATATGCATACACAAATATATTTTTAATTTTCACAACTCATAACATTTCAGAATTACTTAGTTCAAATAAATTATAACCCGAACTAAATTATATTTCTCCATATATATGTGTGTGTGTGTGTTTTGGTGATTCCAGAAAATTAAAAATACAACTAATTGTCATTTTTAAAATATGTACCTGACCATATTGTAAAGCAGGTATTCAAGTGTGAACTTCTAAAACAGCCAGTAGTATATAAGTGATATCATAATGGATATCAACATTCAGTTTCACATTTAACTAACACATCATACTTTAACTGGACATACTTGGATTATAAAAATTCCATGTTATTTCTTCACTCACATTTTCATTAGTTGTGAGTATGTATATTTGTGTGGGTTTTTTTTAATGTTTAAAACATACAGTAATACTCTCTATGTTTTCTCTAAAGTAAATGTAAACTGAGATTACTATATTCTATGACTACTTATACCATTAAACACATCTTGTATATGATACAGGTACTAGTGCTTTTGTTTAATTTAGTCCAGAATGATTGATTATGCACACGAGTTAATGTTTTTAACAATTAGTATAAGTGATTAATAATATTTATTATTTTTGACATTTTATTTAACTAATAGTATTAATATTGCAATTAATGATAATGGCATATAACTTCTACTGTTTGTTTATATTTCATGAAATATAGCATCTTCTATTTATATTTCATTTATTTAATTAATTAATGATCATTTTACTTTTGAGTGTTTGTTGGTCATCTCTATAATGTATTTATATTTCAATAACCTCTTTTATAACAAAAAATGTTTGTTTCTTCTTATTGTGTTTAATATATTTTCCCCATCATCTGACCCTTTCTAAGTATAGCACCTCCTTAATTTCATATTTCATTATTGTTTTCATCATTTATGGCTCACATTCTTTTGCATGGCACGTAATGCACTAGCTATACTTGTACCATCTATTGCTTTAATTGCATCTTTGTGCCTTTTGAGCTTAACAATGCTTTTTGCTTGTGGTAATGGTTTTGATTTACATATTAATTTTCTATACAGATTTTGTGCTAACTAGATGTTTACTTGCTAGTCATATTGTGAAAGAATTCATTTACATTTATTTGATATGTGTGCACAGTTATTTAGAAATTGAGCTGATAAATTATAATTTTATACCATTTTTAAAAACTGTAATTATAAAGAGGCAATAGAGTTAAAAAAACAAAAAACAACAGTAAGTAAAATTATAGAGTAATTAAAATACTAGCATCTAATTACTTCAAGAATGATTTTTAAATAAATTTAAGGCTGTGCATTGTGTATACAGATTAAAAGAGGTTGTTTTATGCATAAATCATGGTATGTGAACATCTAATTCCTCTGCTTGTAAGAATGGGTGTCAGAACAGTGTTACACCTGTCTATGTATGCACCTATGAGAGCTATGCACACCTGTCTGTGTACGCACTCAGCTTGCTTTTCCCCTATTGCTTGTGCTGACTTTTGTTCCCCCTTGGCATGGCGGATGCAGGCTCGAAGCTTATTGGCACAATTGCGCAAGGAGCGGAAAATATTTTTGGCACAACAAGTCATCAGCAAGTATTTCCATGGTTGGCAGGTCCGTAAACTCTACAAACCCAAGTTCCGACGCATTGCTGGGCCAAAGGTGTCACACTTCATGATAACAGCACTTGTAAGTATACAACCAAAAGTTGCATTTTTTTCTTAAATAACATTTAAAAGTTTAATTATTCATTGGCATTACAGTCAGTTGAAAGATTATTTAAAAGTTATGCATGCCTTTATTTGAATCTGGATTGCAATACAATTTTTTTCAAGAATCAAATACAACATAGTTTGAACACTAAAGCCAGTTAGGTGGCACCATTAGAGATTTTTTTTAAATAAAAATATTTCCATTAGACTTTTGTCAAGTCATTTACAAACTCCATAATTATTAATGGTTGCAGTACAAATTTGCATATTTTTCATTTTACTATTTATTATTATTTTGTATGTGTTATTTTAGTATAACTTAATGTTAACATATATATGATGGTATTTATATTTATTTATATTTATTTATATTTATTTATAATGATATGTATAAAAAGACTATCAATCAGAACAGCAGATACAAACAATAAGAAGAGAAAATTTGAAATATATGATGTTATCTGTATCAATTCAAACAGATTAGAAGATTTGAATTTTTTTAAACAAATTATTCATATAGTTGAGTTGAACAGATAATGGATTTGATTATATATTTATAAATGATGATGAAAGGATATATTTTAATAAAGGAGAAAGTGTGTGTGTGTGTGCATGTGTGTTATGGTGTACTTTTACAATACAGCAGGCTGCTTAGCATTTATAATTTGTAATTGTTGAGACAAATTAATATTTTTAAGGTAGAATATGCATCAGTGCTAGAAAGTTAAAGGACAAAATAAACACATTTATTTTTATATGGAAAGTGTACTGAAAGGCAAAAAATAAAATATCACAGTCATACATTTTTGCCCATCACTGATTAGGAGAGCAAAAATGTAATCACAGATGGCTTCTCATCACTGATTAGGAGTGCAAAAATGAAATCACAGATTGCTGCCATCACTGATATGGGGAGCATAAATGTAATCACAGATTGCTACCCAATCACAAATTAGGATAGCAAGTTTCTTGTTCTGCTCAACAAAGATCTGTTTAGCAAACATGCAAAAATATCATTTTACCTATATTCCATTTATTGTACTGACTGACATTCATTATAAAACTGATTAAACCTCATCAGATAAAAATTATCAATACCAGACCTACTTATTGAACAAAAGATGTTCTTCTTTCATTAACAAGAAGAAAAGAATAGTGTGTTCTTTCTTTCTGTAAGAGTTCTCAGGAATGGTGGCCATCTTTATTTTTATTATTAATTTTTGAAACTCAGTGCTCATAATAGTAAGAAATAAAAATATATGTAAAAGTACAAATTGCATAAAATATATACTCACCTCATTTTCACCACAAGCATTCAAACTTTGATCATTGAACTAATTAATAATTCCTTTGCACATTTAAGAACAAGCACATACATGCAAATACAGCACAAGCACTTTAGAGGGGTGTGGACAAAGAAAAATTTATACTGACACTTAATTTAGGCCTAAGCTATATCAAACATTTGTAGTTTGGTTGTTGCATTAACTACTTGCACTGATGTAAATATAATTATTAATAATCTTTTGAATGTTAGTAAAACAAACAAACAAATGCTTACAAAACAAAAACATTTTGGGGTGGGTAGATGGGATTTATATGTTAGTGTACTGACACTTTACAGTTTATAGGTGGTATGGGGCATGACACTTCATGCATACATTTATGTTCTACTAAGCAAAAACAAAAATTGTATCCTTGCAGACTTGTCTCTTGAGATGGTGATGAAGCAGTTTCTCTTGGGCATCTTGATGTTGATATGACCTAGTGTATTTTTTTCATCACAGTCCAGTGCTCTCACAATTTCAGGATGTCATCATTTTCTGGCACTGAATCTAGTGATGAGTTATATGGCATGTTTATGAGAGAAACATTTGTGTCTGGATTACAGAGAAGTCTGGTTTAAAAGTAAAAAAAAAAGTATGAAAGCATTTGGAATGGCAGAATTCACTAGAAACCAGAAAATGTATTTCCAGGCCTTCTTGCAGTTCTACCTGCAGATACTTCATTTTCTTTTGGTCATGAATGTCCACCCCATTTATGTGAACATTGTAGTCAGAGGGTTTGCAGCTGGAGAACAAGTTAGTGAGCACCATTGGATCCAACACATTGGTGAGCTTGTTACATGGAGGTTGAGTAACTAAGGTTGACAGGACAACTATTTGTTTTTATTCTGCCACACCACCACATTTATATTACTGTTACCCTTCCTCAGAGTTTTGCTTTTAGATTTGGCACCCATTTTAGCTCTTGTAGAAAACTTTTTCTCTGCTTTCTTACTATTCCATTTCTTACTATTTGCTCTCTTGAGCAAATCTTCTATAAGTTTGGGAGTTGTACAAAAAATTATCATAGAAAAGAATTCTGTTTGTGAAGTCTAGTTCTGCTGACATCTTTGTGACAACATAATAACCTAGTCCTTTTAACCATTGAATGGGGGGTCTTCGTGGCCAAGGTAAATTTTGAACTTGCATAAATATGCACTGTCACTGTTGCAGAACATCCAAACTTTGATACCACACTTGACAGGCTGGCATGTACTGTAGATAAGCAAGCCTCTTTCTAAAATAAATCATTGATTTGCCTATAGCCAAATGATGCAAGTATGAATGTTGCACAGATATAATTGCCAGAGTATCCATCACTCCTTTCACTTTATATAAGTGGTGAAAGTTCAGATCTCCTCTAGCTGGCTCTACCTATTTGTCACTGACATGAAGGTATAAAGTCAGGCTGATCAATTTTATGCCAATATTGCCAATAAAAGGATCTGCTAACTATAGAAATAAATCTAAGGTAACTTGGACAAGTCCATCACATTTTTTTCATGCAGTATATGCTTTCATATCTGCTAGTGTTGTCTGCTCAAAGTTGGCACATATATACCAGCCTTATTAAAATACAGTATGCCTGTTGGTGTTTTGGACAATGTCTACCAAAAGCACTTCAGGAAGTAACAAAGAAAAATGTTCTAATGCCATCGAGGTCATTATAACAAATTCATCAGGAAACACAGATCCTGTGTTTAAAATCATTGACAATAAATGGTTTATGAAGATATGTAGTCCATTCATTGTCACTATAAATCATTGGGTCTGAAGCAACTTCATTGTTGGAGTCAGACTTGCTACTATTGCTGTCCTATGTAAAATCAATATCACTTTCAGTCTCACTATCATCTTTACTCAAAGCATGATCTGCCTGTAACTCAAATCCATAAAGTGATCCTTATTCACTGCATTGAAAAAAAAATCAGTAGGACTATATAGTTAATATAGCTTGACTTAGAATCACTATGAAATCTCACTGCCATTTTGTGATTCACACATGGCACAATGAGGCTTCATGAATAGAAGCTTTTTTTAAAAATATTTTTAGTAATCAGTGCATGTTGACATCTAGCACTAATTTGAAATTGAATGAAGTTCCAATTGGTTTTACAATCAGCCTCAGTGTGGTGTTATATGGACAATTATGTTCTGTTGAAAATGGACACACTGAAACACGCTTATATCTGTGAAAGATCAAGGTGTGCAGATATGCTTATGTCAGGAAATGATTTAAAGCCAAGCATTTAGTCAATAAAGCAAAAATATTTAATCACAAAAGACACAGTTTACAGTCAAATTTAAATGAATTATTTGAGTACTTTTAAAATAAAAGTACAATGACTGACCAGAATTTACAAAGTATATAATTATCAGAGAGAAATAATGCATTACTTGCAACACAAACTGTTTTTTACTTCTATAAATTGCAAGGTGTAAAACATTGTTGCTTTATAATTATTAACATTCTTTTTATAATTTGATATGTGTAAACATGTCGAGATTTGGCCAATTAACATTTTGAAGAAATGTCTTTATTTTTCAGAAATGTCAGTACCTTCTTAAACTTCGCAGGAATTTGCCGTCCATGTCTCCTATCTCAGAGGATTGGCCTGCTGCTCCAAAACGCTTGCAAGCAACTTCAGAGGAACTGAGGCGAATTTATCATCGGTGGCGGGTACAAAATATTGCATTTCCCAATAGTTATTTTTAATCATTCAGGATTTTCTTGTAGTCTTTTGTGTAGCTTGAAAAAACACAGTGCGGTACTCATCTCCAAAACTAGTTTAGTGATAGAATCCATTATTTTCATTGTTTCACTCAGTGTCAGTTTCATTCTAAGTCATATATCAAATATACCAGATGTGGTCTATATTACTATGCAGTTACTGGTTCTATGTAAATCTTTAATTGGTCTTTGAAATAAATTGGATCTATATAGCCATTCAAACGGTTATGACCTGTTAAGTCATTGCTTTGATTACCTCTGGAGGGTGCTGTGTTTCACATGAAGATAGATATTCAAAACAGTCAGATCTCGAGTTATGGTGGTCTCAACTTATGGCAGTCTGCCAATATGAACAAGCTCATAAGGCACCTTGATTATCAAATTCTGACTTACTTAGCAACATCCATTCCTTATGAACTGAGGTGAACTAGTTTTAACATGGATGAATCACTGGCATATACTGCTCGGCATCACTAAAGCACAGGAATATAACACCATTTTAATTTGTCACGTGTTCTCTTTCACTATTCAAGACTATTGGACCAACATACAGACCATTTACATACAAATTGCGTCCCACAAAGCTAGGCTTTTCAAGGGTTAAAATACATTATATTAAAAATTTGCTATCATCCATTCACACTGAAACTAAAGGCATGAACTTATTAAGAGCTTTACAAGTTAACATTTGTTGTTTTATCTATATGGGGTCTTTGTCTTTTGCAAGTTTTAAATATTGGATGTCCAAAATTTTGTCAGTTTGGTGTTTCAAGATGTTGAAGTTTTCTTATAGTGTAGTAATAACTTTTAGTTCTTTATCTTCTGTCAGTCCCTTAATAGCCAGTTTATCCATTTTTTCATTGCCTGTTATGTTAAAAATGGACAGGGATCCATATGAGTTTAACTTCATTCCCTCTATCAATTTTTGCTTTTGGTCTAGTATTAGGTAACTAATATCTGTTCTGTCTCCTGTATGTTTTTCTAGACCTTTCACAGCCAAGAGGGAATCTGTAGCTATAAGATATTTAGTGCAGTCTGGTTTATTTTTTTGTTGCTTGAATGAGGCCCATTAGTATGGCCATCATCTCGGCTGTGAAGGTGGAAGTGTTGTCTGTGATTCTAAGGCTGGTGTCCTGATCATTGGGTATATAAATCTGTATGCCTATTCTCCCTGTTAAAGGATCATGGGAGCTATCCATATATACTTTGATCCAGTCTGAGAAATCATCCTCTAGGTATCGTAGAAACATTTTTAGTGAGGTCGGAGAAATTGATTTTATTAAATTTCTCTAGTGTTCTTTCTGTTTGTGGTGGTAAAGTTGCCATACTGGTACTTCTGTCAGTTCCTGTGGGAATGGTTCAATTATTAGTTTCTTTCTCGTCTTTCTGTGATGTTTTTAATGATTGATTTTTTTATTTAGCAGTGATTATTTTGGCTGGGTGGTCATTGGGCAATGTTTGTAGTTTTAGGTAGAACCTGATTGATCTTTCAATTATAAGTATGAATGGGGTTTTGTCCTCTCTCAAATATATAAAACTGATGTTGAATATTGGCTAGGGCATCCCCAAGCAATTTTTAGGGCTTTATCCAGAGTGGAGAGGAGCCTATTTAGTAGAGGAGGTTTTAAGTTGAAGAATTCTTAGATTCTGGACATCACAAATGCATGGTAAAGGTTAAGCATTGTTTTAACTTTTGCTCCCCAAGCATTTAGAGACTGATTTCATGAGGTTTATCCCTCTGTTGGCTGATGTTATGCACTGGTTTATATATTCATTCCACTGGCAGTTGTCTTGGAATATTACTCCAAGGAATTTTATACTGGTTTTATAATCTATTTCTAATCCATCTATTTGCAATTTAGGGTAATTTCTTTTGGTTTTTGAAAGATGGCTTGCATTTTTATTGCTGATAGTTTAAAACCATTATTCATGAACCAGGTGGTTATGTTATTGAGGTCATTTTGAATCAGGGGTATGCCTTCAATTTCAAATCTTTGGGCTATTTTTTTGTAACTAGCATTGCCCCACTGTGATGTGTCATCCACAAACTGCCCAGGGTGTTGTGATCCCCAATAGCTTTTGGTTAGTTCAGCCACCATTATGATGAAAGTGGAGGGCTGATGACACTTGCCTGTGAGAAATCATTTTCTAGTTACTAATAGTCAGCTATTTCTCCTCTTTGATTGCTATTTGTCTGTTTTCAAAAAGTTATTTTATTTTTTATAAATATTACCTTTTATACCTGATTTTATTCATTTCTTTAATAGGCCCTTATGCCACAGCATATCATATGCCCTCTAGAATGTCCAGGAACACTTGTTTTGTATTTTTGCTTAGAATTCTTTGCTTTTGTATCCTATTTAATATTGCTTGGTTTAGATAATCAAGTAGTTATGAGTGGAACAGTTTGGTCAGAATCTACTTTGTTGTGGTCACTAGTTCATGAGGCATTGTTTCATGATTATTTCAAGAGTCTTCCCTAGATTGAGGTGAATGAGATGGGCCTGTAGCTACTAGAGTCTGTTAAAAGTTTTCCAGGTTTTAGGATAGGTGTGACATGAGCTGTTTTCCAATTAGGGAAATCTCCTTTTGTGTGTATTTGGTTAAAGAGTTAGATAATTACTCATTTACTGACTGGAGGTTGGGGTGGGCTTTTTTGATCTTTCTATAGATAATCTGATCAGGCCCAGGGAAAATGTCACCAGTTTTACTCTGTAGTGCTGTTTGGAGTTCTGTTATAGTGATACTGTCATCTAATAATATGTTGTATCCATTTAGGGGTCTATGTATGTGGCTTCTGTTTCTTGTTCTGTTAAAAGGTGCTGTTAAAGATTGCTTGGTCATCATTTATTTTGTTTCTGACTTTATAAAATTGTCAGAATATAGCATCAATTTATGTTAAACTGTCTGTATTTTGCAGTGTTTGATCTTTTAGAATTTGTTTTTTCTTTATATTTCAGACATTTTATCTGTTCATTTTTAGAAATTCTCTCTATTTTTTAAAATTTCATTTAGTGTTCCAAGTATCGTCAAAAGTTTGATGAGAAAACCAAGCAAAAAATGCGAGAAAAGCTTATGGCCAGTGATATTTTTAAAGGCAAAAAGGCTATTTACCCTGCCAGGTGAGAAAACTGTTTTCTGTTATAAATATGTATTCTTTGTTTTATGAAGAATTTATATTTAAGTGGTAACTTTTAATAGGTTTCATACTGAAATCCTTTTTCTTTTTGTTTGTAAAATAGGAGTCATTCACAGGACATCATGATGGGGGGGGGGGGGTGTCAAAATTTTGTGCTGAAGTGTGAAGAGGGAGGGTGGGGTGGGGTCAGAAATGTGATATCACACAATAATATGAATATGGAATGCTTCTTTAAAAAAATGATGTCATAATAAAAAAAAGATTTGTGACATGCATTCTCAGTCTGTTATATCCACTATAGATAGCACAACGCTCAGCAGAAATACTAGGTAATTGTTATAACCTTTACCTTGTTTTTAAAAAATTTTAATTATGTAATTCTTTTATAATATAAAACACACTTTTAAAAATGTAGACTAATTAACCCCAGTCCTAATGGTGATTAGATTTTAGTAAACTGCAGGCCTACTGGTGATTAGATTTTAGTAAGCTGCAGGCCTACTGGTGATTAGATTTTAGTAAGCTTCAGGCCTGCTGGTAATTAGTTTTAGTTCAGACTGCTTAGTAAGACCTTATAAAGATTATGACTACAACAATTTGCCATCTTTAATCTCAATGGTCTGTTAACTCTTCTCCAAAGAAATATGTGTGGATCAACCAGGAATCTTGATACCAGCTTTAGGGTCCTTGGGATCAACCCCTGAAATGCCATGCTTCTGGGAGTCACATGATGTCCATCATTAAGAGATTCATAGTTACTCCCTTTAATTAAATAATAGACTCTGATGTATCATTCTTCAAGATATTAAACATTGTTATTGTATGTTCTCTTCAATAACAAAAGTTCATATCATAATTACAAAAGAATATTCAGTAGTATCTTAAATTTAAATTTCATTATTTATAGTGAACAATTGCTTCAATTATACTTTATAATAGAAAAATAAAGTTTCACTAAAAGGTCTTATTCAAAGAAATAAGTTGAAATTTTATCATTTTGTTGTGTTGGGTTTTTTTTCATATTCTTTTATGCAAATTTATTCTTAACACCAACAAACAATACACTGCCATTTTCCCCCTCTATTTTTAAAAATGTTAGTTGATGAAATTCTAAATCATTGATGTTAAATAATTATAAAAATCAATAAGTCATTTAACATTTCATTGAATATTTTCATCATCTGTGTATACACAAATTCCAAATGTTTGCCTTAGATGTTGGATTAAAAGCAATATAATACAGATTGCAGGCACATAAAAATTATGTAAAATATTCTTTGGTAATCATTCGTGGTTATTCATTAAATCCATTTTTCTCAGAATGGCTTCTAATAGACACTGACTTCAAATGCCTATACCCTCCACAACTCCCAACTCCCAACCAATTTTCTTTGCTAGAGCATCATATATGTGTGCACATTTAAGAAATTATGAGTACAGTTGAGGACCTGTTGTTTTCAGTGTCCCAGTACCATTCAGAGAGGACTATGTAGGTCTTATGCAGAACCCAAAGTGGCAGAAGAACTTCAAGACTTCAGAAGATTCTAGTATTGTGTTTGCAGACAATGTATTCAAGATCAACAGGGCCGATGGCAAGGTGAGAATAAGCTTGAACTGACTGAATGTTAACTACTACAAATATTATACTAAAGAGAATACTATGTAAGGAAGTTATTATGAACATGAACTGACTAAATGTTAAGTACATGTACTACAAACATTATGATAAAGAGAATACTATGTAAGGAAGTTATTATGAACTTGAACTGACTAAATGTTAAGCACTACAAACATATGATAAACAGTATACTATGTAAGGAAGTTATTATGAACTTGAGCTGACTGAATGTTAACTACTACAAACATTAAGATAAACAGAATACTATGTAAGGAAGTTATTATGAACTTGAGCTGACTGAATATTAAGTATTACAAGAATGATGAAAAGAAAATATGAGGAAAGTTATTGCAATTTTGTATTGACTTAATATTGACTACTACAAACATAATAACAACAAGAATACTAACTAGAGAACAAGGTGATTATAAGCTTGTACTAATAAAATGTTGACATGCATGATGACAAAGAGAATGCTACCTAGAGAATGAGCTGAATAAAAATAGCATGACAACCCATGGGATGAGAAAAAGTCTGACATAGAAATCCAACTAAGTCTTGTGGGTCAAAAAGTCTTTCTGCCAGGTTGGTGTCTGTACTAGGTCAGAATTTGGTTCAGTAAAGCCAACATGCAAGCATGTGCTACCAGAATGACTTTTAAAGCTCAAACTTCCATGTTCCGCTTGAACCATTTCAGAAGCATCTTTACAAAAGTGTGGTTTATCAGTGTGAGTGAATGTCTGCATTGAATTTGTTCTGAGTGAGTGTTGACATACTATGAGCACTAGTATTAAAAACCGCCTGGGTTTGTGGGGTTGCATTATTCACAGGTGGTGTAGTAGTGTGCATGGGAACACTAGCTTTCACAACACCTCTGTTCATCATGTCGGATGATTGCAGAAATGAGGCACCATCACTATCAGTAGAAATGTCACAATGGCTTTCCAAAGCCATCCCGGAGCTCTGATCTGGTGGTAGGAAGAGAAAAATATTTGTTTGTTATTCCCTCTGTCTCTATGATTAAAGCCGCTGTCACTGATCTAGTGATGTCATCGATGACTGTTCCCGTTGATCGATCTTCTCTTCTTGAATACTGGTTTTGATATGAGGCTACTGGTTGAGAGGTAGAAGCAGTATGAGAAAAAGTCGGTGATGTAATTGATACATCTATAGGCAATCCAGTTGTCTTGTAATACCCATGCAATGAGAGAGTGATAGGATTGTAACTATTAGCGGCAGAATAGCCAGGATGATTGGCTGTGTCTGGCTTGCTTGCCTGGACAACTGAAGGACTCCCTGTAGCCCTCAGCAATTCAGTGTACCAGACTTGCGATCAATCAGGGATACTGAAAATGAAAGGAATTCTGAAACTTTGGATTGTACTTCAAAGGTATTGTATATATCAGATTAGGAAATATTGATGGTCTCGCTGGTGAAGCTTCCATAATTGAAAGAGATGAAGACTGTTTTTGTTCTGATGGGGAAGACAGAACAGATGATTGCCCTGAGATATCTGAAGAAGGCATAATTGTCTTACTCAAGTGACTTGTTGGTGGAGAAATTGGATAAGAAACTTTAGCACTATTACTATCACCACCACCAGAATTAAAGTTAAACTGGGGTTCTGTTTCAAAATCGAATCCAAATTGGACATCTAATTGGGGCATTATATAACCAGGCATTTCTACCACTGATGCAGGAGGAGGCATAAAATGTTGCAGATGACTTCCTTTGCCACTATACCCCCTAATCACAAAACCTTGTCCCCCCAGGAACTTGGTCTCATTATCCAATCGCTGTGAGACATGACTCTTCGAGCAGTGCTCCAAGAGAGCCACCTGATACATGTGCAGTTCTTGGGCAAGTAGCATTGTCATCTTGACAGTAGTTTTCTACCCAGTCAATGACACCATGTCCTGATCATTAACCATGTGTTCAATCCTAATACCTGGTAATGCCTCAGCACCATATCCATCTTTCGCAGTCTTGATTTGTGCTTCAGATGTAACCTGTCCTCCCTCAGTAACCTCCATCACTAAGTTTGGATGCCACGGACAAGCTCTCTAGTGTCTGACTCACTCCAACAAATGTCTCACATTGATGTCATACAGACACCATCACCCACTGGGTTTCGAACCCTCAGTAAAGCCAAACTGGATTGGCGGCGCAAAATTGTATAATTAACTAGTTGTCAAAGTAAATAGATAAATAAATCATTATAGTTAAAATACCATACAGAATATACATGTACACAAACTCACTTACTGTGCATGTATTGACACTACCTTTCATTCACAGAGATGAAAAAAAAAAACGCTCTTGACTGGTAACAAGGGAAAAAAAATTAAGAAATAAATTTAAATGATTACTTCCCCTTAACTGTGACAAAAATATTCTGAATGAATCATGACTTGTGATGATTTTTTAAACACAAAATTATATACTGCAAAAAAATAATGTAAGGGTGAACTTATGCTGAATGAGTGATGACTTGCATGGTGACAGCAGTGTGGTGTCAAATTTTTACTAATTGAATGTTGACTGGCATAGTGACAACAAAACATAAGGTTTAGAAAACAATATGATAGCAATCTTTTATTGACTGAATGTTGACTGGCATGGTGACAAGAAAATGTACTGTCTAGAAAGCAGTGTGATATCATATGACTGGATGTGCCCCGTGAAAATGCTAACAATATATTTAGCATTTAAGTCACATATGCCTTGAACCTATGAACTGATTCATAATATATTGAAATGTTACTAATTGTATTTGCAGTGTTTCAGTATTGTGTTTAAATTGTTTATAATTTTCAATATTAATGAATGTGCAACTATATATGTACTCATTTACACAGTAGACATGATTGTTGGTAATGGCAGACAAAAATGTGAAAAGTGCTCAGATTAGAAATTTAAAATAATGTTATCTTATTTAGCAGTAAGAAAGTAATTTGAATAAATAAATTGCATGTAGGATTCACTTATGCTATTGTAGATTTTTTAGCATTGTTGCACTATACATGGAATTTAACAAGGTATGCATAATAAGTGTGTATTCTGTTTTTGAGGTAATATCTTCCTTCAGAGGATTTTTATGAAGAATACAAACATCAGTATTTTGTTATTATACTATACAACCACATGCATATACCTTAAAAAAAATATCAATAATTCCATGAGCATATAAGCCCAGGCCAAGAGGCCCACACTAGTTCCCAGGGAGCTAACAATATGGATAAGGACATGCATGTTCAGGCCATAGAGGTCCACACTAGCTCCAGGGAGTTATCAGATATACATGTCCAGGCCCAAGAAGCCCACACTAGCTCCCAGGGAGTTATCAGTATGGATAAATACATACAAGCCCAGGCCCAAGAGGCCCACACTATCTTCCAGAGAGTTATCAATATGGATAAGGACATAAGCACTGGCCCCAAAGGCCCACACTAGCTCCCAGGAAGTTATCAGTATGAATGACATACAAGCCCAGGCTATAGAGGCTTATGCAAGCTCCCAGGAGAAATGAAAGATACAGTAGATAATAGTTCTCCCTGAGCAAACTCCTCAACTAGTTATCTCCCTTTCTCTCCAGGTAAAGTACACAGAGAAAATTAGGAGGGAGGCCAGGAGGTTCTATGCAAATGCATATCTTTGTGAAGTATTCAGGAAATTTTACGTGGGAGTGGAAAGCCCTTTTCCTTTATACAACCAACACACCTGCCAAAGAAAAATCATGAATAGGTAGAGGATACCCCAGTACAATTACATGTATAAACATTCTGATATCCATATATGTGAAGTGCAAATAATCATGTAATAAAAACTTATCATAAAAGAGGGCAAGGGATGATTGAGCAGCTGCCATGGGACCCTTTAGGGTCAGAAGTTGTAGGAGAGAAATTTCTAAGATAGAATCTAGAGAAGATAAAAAATGTTTTCCAACCCACTGCTTTCATAACCTCTACATTTCTGTAAAAGACCAAACTAGTTGAAATTTATCTAATCTTATGACTCTAACAAAAAACTATTATAATTATTTTTTTACAATTCTCTTCATTGAACATTATTGAATCAGATAATGTGCTTCTGATTAATTGTAAAGATATTGACATTACATTCATCACTCTTTTAATTAATTTTTCATCAGATGGTTGGAAAACTCATGGCAATAAGCACAAAAGCTGTATTATTATTGGATCAGAAGTCCTTAGTTCAGAAATATCGGATACCACTCAGTCTCGTCACTAAGATTTCCACTTCACCATTTCGTGACCACCTTGCTGTTATTCACCTACATAAGGTAAGACATCTTTGTCTTGATTCCTCTGAACAAATGAATCTGTTTTATTGCATTGTTAATGACAAATGTAAATTTAATATTTAAAACTTAAAGATCAAGTGAAATGGAATCTAAGTCAAACATAGTTTGTGAAAGAGATTTGCCCCAGTACTAAGACACACAGTCCCAAAACTTTGGATAAAAACAAGTAGAAGTGATGTAACGAATGCTTAATGTAATTGAACCATTATTTCTAAGTTCACTAATTTGATTACATTTTATATACTTGTGAATTTTGATCAATGCTATATTTCTTATGCTGCATGTGTATTGGGCTAATGAATATTGTTTCAGGATTTGTAAGCTAAGAATATGTATAAAAAGAGAAAAGAGTTTAGAGATGAAATATGCCTGAAATTTAGAGATGCTTTAGTTTGACTTTTGCAGAACGGAGCATGTCTTTTTACTTTGATGCTTTTGATCCACTTCATACTGCATTGACTACTGTACTCTGCCAGATCATGTTGGTGTATGTATCCAACATTGTTGTTGAACTTATCAGTAATGTGTTCCTGTAAGTTGATTCCTATGAATTCCATTAGAGAACCAATATGGCAAAAATTGAGGTTTGAGTTTGGTCTCAAGAATTCATGAAAGTTTCTTGAAAATTCTGTGTGATGTGTTTGATAGTGCATATGAAGTTCTGGATGATTCTCTTTGGTGTGCTTTGTGAGTGCATCGAAGATTCTGGAACCGTTGTGTAATGTGCCTATAAGGGTATTTTGGACCATCACCTAAAGAAAGACAACCGCTTGTTGCAAACCACGTGATTGTGAACACATGCCAGCAACAGCTGCCATCTTTGAAAAGGTTATGTACATTGACTATAATTATCTCTCTAAAACTCCACTCTCATTTCACAGCAAGAATTATATCCATGAACTTGACTATATATACATGTTAATTTGAGTGCTGATGTCTACGCTAAGATAACTGATTGAGTGTCTAATGTTTAATCAAAAATTGTTGTGAAGTGATGTAAATGTCAACACTCTTTTGATTATATTCATGTTTATATTTGATTGTTGATTCAATAAATTTATTATTAAATTTTGCACATATATTAAAATTTATGTTGGAGTAATAGTGGGTGGATGAGGGCTCATTAAATATAAATAAAAGATGGATTTTTATTACTCCCTTTAGTAAGAAGTTTCTGCCTGCAGAATATTATGCACCAGTAAAACGTCTATCTTATTATTCTGTTTTTCAACACTCTTATAATCTGCCAAGTGAGAGACATGTATAACTTAAGATTCTCGATCAGTTGTAATTAATTATATGTTATTAATTAGTAAATAATAATCATAATGAGTGAAGGGTGCCCAGAGAGGTGCCACACACACCACATAATTACATAAAGAGATGTGTCATTCTTTGCAGATAATTGGTTGAACCTTGACTATTAGTTAAGAAATAATGTCATTTAAATTTCAGATTGCCTAAAATTCTCATAAATTTCTGTGACAACATTTAGTTTTATTTTATTTTGTAAACAGAAATGTTAAATAAAAGTAATTTGAATTATGTCATTAATGATATAGTTTAACATTGCACTGTTGCTTAAGGAAATGAAATTGTTTAAACATGTTAAAGATTTGCTGAGCTCACATATTTTTCCCTGCACATTTTCCCACAGCAAGAAAATGGTGATATTTTGACCAAAAAGGGAGATTTTGTCTTCAGCAATGAACATATCATTGAGGTGGTGGCAAAGCTTTCCATGGTTGTACAAAGTTTAACTGGCAAGCCACCAGAGGTTCAGATTTCTCCTCGGTAAGTTAGAGATAGTCTTAAATAGAAGTAAACATCAGCCAAACTAACATAAGATCTTCCAGAGGGATTAAGATTTTAACAAAGTAGCTTGAAGGTAAATAACACAAGTTTTGTAGCATTACCCAAAGTTAAACTAAATATGTTACAAATAATAAATAATTTTCATTTTTTCTTTTACAATATGATTTAAATTTGTCTTTTTTAGGTTATTCAAAATGTATTAGTTTTACTGTGTAAGTGTATGTTTAAGAGGAGATATAAGAATTATACCTTCATTTTGCTTGATTTCATTCTTGCAGCAACATACTCGAAATTATATTGCCAAGAAAAGGAAAGTAGTAAGAAAAGAAATAAAATCATACTTCTTGTATTTGTTTCAGGATGGTTGCTGAGTTCAAGGGTCACACTGTGGAGGTTTCATTCAAGAATGGAAACCCTGAAGTTGGTGGTGACAATGTGAGAATCTCCAGGAAGGGCAATCGCTTTGACATTATTGAGTCCTAGTCACTAGTCACACTACCTTATTGGGATCAGGGAGGGTGGTTAGAGGACCAATTATATCAGTGCTTTCATTACCAACTCCTTATGCAATATAGGGATGAGAAAAATAAGTTTCTGATTGGCTGCAGATTGGTGAGTGAAATGCAAGTGTCAGAAAGAGTTGTGATCTGCTCTGGTTCTAAAGTTTGAAAAACGTTTTTTGTTAAACCTGTAAAAAGAGTATAATACAGATACTTGGAAATACTTACACTATATTAAAGTTATGGTAATTAAATTTATGCAGCTTAAATATATTTTGTATAAGTTCTTAAACTTTTAAATTATTGACAATTTGTAATTGGGGAAAAGATGAGTTTAGTATTTGAAATCTTTCATGACGAATGCATGTAGTCATATCTTTACTACCAGAGTGATGCACTTAAGAAAGCTGTCAATGAATGCAAGGCACAGAAAGAAAGTGAGTATCTGAGAAAATGTGGAGAGCAAGATAGAAAATCAAAAGGATGTTAACTGGGGATTTTCTTTATATTTTATTGCATGCCTAGTGTAAAATGATAATGCCAATGTTCTGTTGAATGTTCTCAAAGTAAATCATAAAAGTGTAGAAACTACATAATATAGACTAAGTAATCCAATATTGTTTGGTGAGACATGTTTGAAACTTGTTTATGATGTAAATGTTACTATAAAATTCACTTTACATCTGTTATCAGAGCTTGTTTGCCTGTATTTATTTTACTTTGCTTTATTTGTGCTCAGTTAAAGAAATGTGTTTTTAGTTTTTCAGCTTCATTTTATATGCATATTACATCTTATTTATATACATATTCAGATTTATTTATGACATTTTTTAGTTTGGTATCATCTTTTGTATTAATATTATATTTTGTACCTGCTCTGATTTTGATTTCTTACTGTGCCTGCATGATTGTGAATTAGGACATCAGAAATTATATCCATTGGATAGGAAGACTATTAATGGAATCTGGCTGGAATTCTTCAACTCACTGCATTTTAATAAAAGATAACTGAGTATATCATGTTACACATTTTTGCTCTTTCTGTGTATTTTTAGTTCTGTGAAAACCTTTTGTTTTAGAAAAATATTTATTTCCCAAAATTTATTGGACATAAAATAATGTATGCATATGTAGAATAAAACCACATATTTTCTGTTTTTATGTGCCTATTGATCATTTGTGAAATGTATGGGTGACATTACTGTTTCAAAGCAAATAATGTAACCATTCAAATGACAAAAATCAGGATCTATAGAGTTAAATTGCTAAAGCAATTTTACATTTTAGTTCAACAGCTATATTTAGTAATCATTTTTGTGTCTGATGTTTAGGTTGTTTTAGGGATTGTTTTTTGGGGGGGATTGTGCATCATTTTCATTTAGATGTAGACATTCCATGATCAGTTACTGTATGTAGCCAAAGTGAAATAAATAAAATCATATTTTAAAGTGTTGTTAAGAAATCCTGTGATGATTCAGGATTATATTAGTTATTAAATGTGATTGTTCTGCATTAAGGTTAACCTGATATGAAAAAAGTTTAGACACATTTGTTGGTCATTTTACATTGTTGTTGGATTTTTCTTATCATACGTTTTTCAACATTATTATAATGTTAGTCTGAGAATTTACTTAATACTTAAATTGGAAATAATTGCTGAAATTATTACTAAATATATTTTATCATCCATTAAAACAAATTAGGTCCATATTTGTTCAATCTTCTACTCACCAGATGTGAAAGGTAGTCTTTCAAAATAAAATAACAGCTTACAATCCCAAGCAGTCTTTGTTCTTTCAGATTGCTTTAAGAATCATTTAATGATGTAATATAAGAATTCATTAAAAACTTTGTGACTTGTCCTCCTTGCTCTCCTTCCAACTTTTGAGTGACAATCAAATAGGCTTATATATTTATAAAACCACAATCACTTTTACGCATGTCTCTCTCTCTCTCTCATTTCCACTTTTTAAAGGCATATAGGCATATATATTTATGAAACTTCAAACATATGTCTTTGCTTTCTCTCCCCTTTTCTTTCTACTTTTGAGAGATAGCTATAGTCCTATATATTCCTGAAACTGCAATTACTGGACTTTCTTCTCTCTCATTTCCACTTCTGAAAGACAATCACATAAAAGCCGATATAACACAAAACCTCAATCAATCTTTGTGTGTGTCACACAAAAGAGAAAAAAACAAACTGCAATTACTGGACTTTCTTCTCTCTCATTTCCACTTCTGAAAGACAATCACATAAAAGCCGATATAACACAAAACCTCAATCAATCTTTGTGTGTGTATTTTTTTCTCTCTCTCATTTCCATTTCTGAGAGACAATCCTATATATACTGATATAATCCTACGTTTCAGTCAATCTTGGTGCCCTATTCCACCCTCATTTTCACTTTTGAGAGACAATGATTTAAGCTGATAGAACAAAACCTCAAACAAACCTCATCTCTCTCTCTCTCCATCTGATTCTCTCTCTCCTCTCTCAGTTTCTTAATTTCATTTCCATCTGAGTTAAGTCATAGTCTAATCTTGTGCACAAAATCATAACAAATTCTCTCCAGTCTTTGTTTTAAACTAGGTACATGAAATTATAAATTCTCTCAATATTTGTTTCAAACTGTCATTACTAAAAGGATTTTGAATTATTCTAAATAATTTTATTTTTTGGATGTAATCTTGAGATTTGTTGTGTTATTAAACATCTGTGATAGTATTATAATAAAAAATATTTTGTAATCATAGTATTATAATAAAGCTTTTTATTTCTAAGATCCAAGCTCAACATTCACGTCAAGCTGTGAAATAGGAGGAAATTTCTGTTATTTTGTATTATTGTTGGTCATGCTATGTAATGGATTAATTTCTTTATTTTGTAGAATTGTTGGTTTCTGAATGTCCACGCACTACTTGTAATACAATTCTCTATCTTTTATTTTAACTGCAAACTTAATTTAGTTTCTTTGCATAAAATCACTTTCAGTTAAAGTTTATAAATACTAGACTATAATCTGCAGAAATAGTTTCAATAGTATGAGATCCATTTTGCTAAAAAGTCTCAGTACCACTAAAACTCTTGAGGTGAGTTATAAATTAATAATCATGGACTATATATATTTATTTTTTTAAATCTAAATATCATATTTTTGTTTTTGTTTTGATTAAGTTTTTCACTTGATGTAAACTTTTGTCTGTAATTTATTTGCTTTTACAAGCTTCACATTGTTATCATTGCTTGTGATTTGTATTTGAGATCACTTGGGTTTCTCAAGATTTCTATTTATGCATGTAATGTAAATAAATGTGTAATACTTTTTTTGTTTGAATCAATCAGACATGCATTTACTAAAGATATATATGTTTGTTATCATTCATTCAACAAAATATATCCTTTTCACACAACATTGGTAATGGATATGGAATGTTTGTCTTTATGCTTCAAAATCTTCAGTTTTGTAATAGTCATTTTATTATTATTAATTTGTGTTTCTTCCTTTTTTTTTTCAAGACTATTTGATTGAATTCCCATTGGGTTGACATTGAATTTTTACTAATACAAAATAACATTCTTTATGGATGTCTTCACTGGAATTTATACAAACACTTCAGCAGCAACAACTTATTGACTGAATATTCACTTGGTAACCTAAATTTACACAAGTCTCATTCATCAAACTTGCTAAGTAATCACTTGCTAACCTAAATTTACACAAGTCTCATGCATCAAACTTGCTAAGTAATCACTTGCTAACATAAATTTACACAAGTCTCATGCATCAAATTTACAGAAAAGTCTCAATCAACCTTGCTAAGTATTCACTTGCTAACCTAAATTTATACAGAAGACTCGGTCATCAACCTTGCTGACTAACTATTCACTGGTTTAAACTCAATTTATACAAAAGTTTCAGTCATCAACCTTGCTAAATATTCATTAGTTTAACCTAAATTTATAAAAAAATCTCAACCAACTAGCTGCTAAGTATTCACTGGTTTACTTATATTTATACAAAAGTCTCAGTCAACAACCTTGCTGACTAAGTATTCACTGGTTTAAGCTATATTTATACAAAAGTCTGTCAGTGACCTTGCAAAGTATTCTAAATTTGTTTAGAAACTGTAAGCAACATATCTTTTGATTTTCTAACAGCTCATTAAATTTACCCATTATTATTATAATAATAAAAATTAAGAAACAGCTATATGTATTAAATTTAAGATAGATTAACCTAATTTATTTTTTAATATTTTTTATTAATTAATCAACAAACTTTTTGATTTAAATCTTTATTTAAATTTGTTGAACAATAGCCTTTTGTCTGTCTTTTTGATTTTTATAGATTGCATGAAACACTCTTTTTGATGAAGTCTTCATTATGAAAACAATTATATATTAAAAGCAGTGATTACCCAGTTTTTTACCTGTATATTAGTTACTCTGATCAAATTAGTAGATTTTGTATAAAAACTGTGTTAAAATATATTTATTGAACACCATCAGTTTTTATATGCACTGATGCAGAATTATATAAGTTTGGCTCCCATAAAAATTAATGTCCTATTAGGAAGACTTAATAGGTTTTGAAGGTAATCACTTATTATATTGTACAAAGACATTTTAAAATACAGGTATATATGAATGGGTTTATTTAAACAGTTCCTTTTGTATTGAAACATACCTTTGAAATCTAGCCACTTAGCTTTAAGAATATAAGCTTTCTTCAGCTATCATTTAGGTATATTTTTTTTCTTAATGTTCATTAATTGCTTTAAATACCAATTTTGATAACTTTGCACATAGTCATTGTTAAGAACCTTACAGTTTATTTATTTATTAAGATTGATTGATTAATTCATATTGCAATATTTTGTTCATTTTAGTAAAGGATTTTATTTTCTATTTTGAAGAAATTTCTTTCTGAACTTTCATTAATTTGCTGATCTACAGTACTAAGCATACACTTTTTTCATTTACTTTTTTCTTGATATCTTCAGTTCCTTATACTTGAGTTTGCATTAAATTAGTTTAAGTCTGTTGTAACAGAGTTTGGTTTTTGTACCCACACACTGTGTTCCAGTTTCGTTTTTATTCACTTTATTTCTGGATGATGGTTGCCATATTTTGATCATTTCAGAATGGTTCATCTCTTCTCCCTCTCTTTCTCTTCCACCACTTTCTCTTTCTATTATTTTGTTTGTTTGTTTATTAAGTGACTGTTATTTTCTTAACTTTACTATAGATATGTCTATGTTAGTGTTTAACTGTTGTGTGTTTGTGCCCGATCTTCAATTGTCTTCAGGTGCTCCGGCTGATTCGACCACTGTGCATTAACAACTGCTTATAAGTGCCATATCCATGGAAACTGGACAAGATACAAGTAATGCAGCTGATTTCAGACTGATGCAACATTTGGCAATTTTTTTACAGGAAGTTTAAGAGATCCTGTTTGGAGAAAGACAGAAAATTTAGCTTTGTACTTTTCATGTCAAATATATGTCCGTCTTTTGCTTCTTTTTTATTAAAATGGGTTATATATATCTCTAGTCTGAAGTGAAAGTTGTCAGTGTTTACATGCCAATAGAATGCTTGCCAGAGCACCAGCATGAGGCAATCAGGTATATTTAAAGGAAATGATTATGTGCCAATAAAATGCTTTCCAATTATCATCATGAAGTAATCAGGTCACTGTAGAGGAAGTGTTTACATGCCAATAGAATGCTAGCAAGTGTACCAACCTGGTGTAATCAGATCACTCTTGAGAATGTTTGATTTCAGATAAAATATAGTTTTTCTATCTTATTTTTATTTTGTAAACTTATCTATTTCAAAGTATTGGTATGTTTTTAGCACTGGTCTTAGTCCGGCATTTCACCTATTTATAATAGCTTTTGTCATCTAATAGCAATCATTATTTCTATAATTAGTTCAGTACTTTACAATATGAATAATTTTAAATGATTATGAATACCTTATTACATTTTTTTAACTAATTAAAATATAAAAAATTAAGAAACACAGCTGGCTGTGTACACTTTTTGCTATACATGTATTGGTGTAATTTGGGCTTGAAACATTAGTTAACTGCAGTTATATCTGAAATGTGTAATATTTAATTATTCATCATGTATTAAATGATTGTAAGAAGTAACACTTTAAAAACCATTTTAAGTAACTTAATACAAGTTATTAATAAATCTTAATTTAAAAAAATACTGGCAAATTTAAATCTAGCCCATTAACAGGCTAGATTCTCATATTTTGACATTTTTACATGGATATTAAAAATCATTTCTTCTGATAATAATTGTCCCCTAAAAGTTTCTAACTACTGTCTGGATATGCATAATTATTCTCAACCACAATTATATTTTGATATATTCATAAACCAGTGAATTATGTTGTTGACAAATAGTTTTATTGGTTAACTGATCTTAGTACCAGTAATTATTGTAAACAGTATTTCTTAATTTTAATGAAAAATAGAAGTTATGCATCTGTTGTTTCATGTGTTTTATGTTTATTCCTTTTTATCTTGCCAGCAAAAAAAGTATTGTTGAGATGGTTATTAATTGATTATGTATAATCTTTTTTTTCGCTTTGCTCTTTGAGAAATAGTATTTGGTATGTAGATTATAAATTTCCCACTCATTAGAAACAACCTTATTTAAATTATAATGAACATTATCCCAAAGCCAGCATGTCAGTGTTTCATTGTTACACTCTGTACTGCTCCAGGCAGCAGAGTTTGGGATTGGGAACATGTTTGTACAACCCTTATTATCATGGAGTACAAGTTTGCTACTTTTATAATTGCATAATAGGTAATCATTATTTCATTAATGCTGTATTTCTTGTCCCTAGCAGATATGAAATGGACATCTAGTTTTCTATGTTTTCACAGTTTTTGAATGTAATTTATTCATTTTCCTAGGGTATTCAGCATGAGAGATCAGGGGTTCGGAATTGTACTTTGAAATTCTTTTCATGTGATAATTTTACGATGGCCAAAATATTTTTAAAATGTTTTACGAATAATTTCTTTTACAAGTATTTTGATGCAGCTTGATTCACTTGTTTGCAATACTTCTTTCTCTGACAAAGCAACAATATATATATTGAAATATATATATATATATGTTAAAAAAAGAAGTGAAAACTAAGTGCCCTCTGTTACTTATATCTTTTTATCGTAGAGGATACATACACTCAGTAAAAAGAAAATAGTGTGTTGGGTTCTTTTTCCATATTAGTGGAAAGATGGCTTTGTGCTACAATTCAGTTACAATACTGCTTACAGCATTGATGGAGACATTGTGATAATATAACCATAATTTGTATGTGGTGTTATATATTGTTTTTACAACAAAAATTTGACATCTTACCAGTATTGTTGCTTAGATATATTTACATTTTATTTCAGAGCAGAAACCCATAGAGTAGTAAAATTGTCTAACCTGTATTTAGTCAGTGAACCACTGTACCCCAAGCCCTTTTGTAGCACTTGTAATCCCTTGACAGTATTTAAGTTTTAAGTGCCATCAACATTATTATTATTTAGTATTACATTTGCTCTTATTTTTAAATGCTGATCCAAAATCCATATCCTTTCTTTGCACTCTAAACATTTTGCCTATACCTATTCGATATTGGAATGGAGGAAACTGGTTGTCAGGTCATCAGTGGTGCCCCAACGATCAACAAGACTATGGGATAGATAGATTCAATATTAAATGAACTGTCAGTGTTTTCTTAATATATACAAACTTGGTTGTTGTTTTTTTGTGCCCACTCCCAACATCCCATGTACAAGCCAGTCCTAACAGCTCCACCTAGAGTTAATCAGTCTATATATTGACACATATCCTTTCAAAAATTATTTTAAATAGCTGTGTTGAGTGATATTAGTAACTTTATTGACTTATATCTGTTTATCTAAAGGAGCTAATTATTGTTTTACTAGAAAATATCAATACTTACATCTTCCTTTTTATTTTACTATGAAATATCATTACTTAATGTAACCAGTAACCTTAGACGTGAAATGTCAAGTAGTTTTTTTCATATGTATGTTTTGTTATACTAATAAATGATTTATGCATTAAAGGCACAGGTGATAATAGTCATACAGCTTAGAAAACAGATGCATTTTCAAAGTAGGTGTGCCTATTTTTAAAGTATTATTAATAATCCTTGAACACTATAATTAATTTTTTTAATCTTTTGTGATTTACGTAGCAATTTACTATGGCTTTTGTTTGAATAAACTACCTCTTATAATTTAAGACCATTAAATAACTGCTTACTAACCTAAGAAGTCTATAAAATAAATCCTAGGTATATGAGTTAATAATAAATGTTGATGGTAAATCACAAAAGTCTTTATTTAATGCTATACTTGTTGCCTAAGTTCAAACAGCTATTCTAAATGAAACTTAGCTAGTGATAAAAGTCAGAAGTATATGAGTTAATAATAAATGTTGATGGTAAATCACAAAAATCTTTATTTAATGCTAGACTTGTTGCCTAAGTTCAAACAGTTAGTCTAAATGAAAATAAGCTAGTGATAAAAGTCATTAGTATATGGCATGTAGAATATCTTTTGCTTCTATTTAACCACTTATCCATTTGTTTGAGTTGTTTTCAAGTATTTATGGTTTGATTTGGGTTTATTTATTTATCTATTAATACAATTAGATTTATTTTGTTTTAGTAAGAAAAAAGGAGTTGTTTATTTGGAATAAAATAGATGTTACATAATGCCCTAATGGCACTTTACTGAATCTAGCAATTAATAAATTAATCTATGGTATATTCTTTAACATTTATGACTTGCATGCTTTTTGTTTTAAGACTTTTAGTAAATTATTATCATGAATGGATTCATAAACATGCAATGGATGTATTTCTTAACATTTCCCTCAGATGACGAGTACAGTTAATATCTTTACAACTTTTAACTCCAGATTTGTTTTCAGATTTGCATGCTTTCCACTGGAAAGTGTTTTATTATTTTATGTTAGACAGGACCAAGAATTTCCACTTATCTTTGCATAATCTTCTGTGCATCATGCCACGTGCCTAACTCTGTGAAATACTTTTGTCATAGAGTTTGAAGTATATCTTGATGTTTGCTGGCTTTAACTGTGTATACAAATATATT
The DNA here is from genome assembly GCA_028829895.1 of Sinotaia quadrata. NCBI lineage: Eukaryota > Metazoa > Mollusca > Gastropoda > Architaenioglossa > Viviparidae > Sinotaia > Sinotaia quadrata. The sequence goes on along the minus strand of CM054179.1, from coordinate 38,191,869 downwards.
AGATTTTTGTATAGATTTTTACTATTTATGTGTATCTACTACAGAATGTATACAGAATGAAAAATATGAACAGTAAATAATGTATTGCTATTTACTATTTGTTTTGTTTTTACATGTGTAATACCTTGTGTGTGAATGTGATCTGAATATACTGATGTTTTATTAGTTACTCCTCTTTTATGATCTGTTAAAAATAATTTAACATATAATATAAATAAAACTGAAATATTGCCATACTCAAGTAAATATATAATTGTATGTATAATAAATGTGTATTCTTAATTATATTAAAGCAGTAACATTGCTGTTTGAATGGTAATATATTTTATTTAAATCAGTCACATGTAGTTCTGTCACTAGACAAATGTGTAGTCAGTATTGTCTCACTACATGTAGTTCTGTCACTAGACAAATGTCTAGTCAGTATTGTCTCACTGCATATAGTTGTCATTAGAAAACTCTAATCTGGATTGTCTCACTACATGTAGTTCTGTCACTAGACAAGTGTGTAGTTAGTATTGTCTCATTATGTAGTTTTGTCATTAAAAAACTATGTAGTCAGTAAAATCTAATTATATGTAGTTTTGTCACTAGAAAAATATGTAGTCAGTAAAATCTAATTATATGTAGTTTTGTCAATAGAAAACTGTAGACAGTTTTGTCTAACTATATGCATTATACAACTGTATAGGCAGTATTGATTAAGTACATATACTGGTAGTTTTTGTCATTAGAAATCTGTGTAGGCAGAATTAACTAAATACATATAGTTCTGTCACTACAACTGTGTAAGCATTGACTAAATATATGTAATCATGCACTTTACAATTGTGTAGGCAGTATTAACACATCACTAAAAAAACTGTTGGCAGTACTAACTAAATACATATGGTTTTGTCACTAGAAAACTGTGATGGCAGTATTAACTAAATATGTGTAGTTTTGTCACTAGAAAAGTGTAGGCAGTGTTAGCTAATTACATGCAGTAATGTCTAACTAGAAAACTGTGATGGCAGTATTAACTAAATATGTGTAGTTTTGTCACTAGAAAAGTGTAGGCAGTGTTAGCTAATTACATGCAGTAATGTCTAACTAGAAAACTGTGATGGCAGTATTAACTAAATATGTGTAGTTTTGTCACTAGAAAAGTTTAGGCAGTGTTAGCTAATTACATGCAGTAATGTTTTAACTAGAAAACTGAGTAGATAGTATTGTCTGATTATATAAAATACTGTCAATAGAAAACTGTAGGTAAACTGGTTTTTGTAGTAAGAAAATTCTAAGACAGTATTGTCTAAATAAAGTGTAGTTTCATTGCTAGAAAACTGTGTATGTTAGTATTGTCACTAGAAGACTACATAGTATTATCACAACCAGTAAATTGATGACTACTCATGGATCAAGAGATGTTAATTTAATCTTCTTCTTTCTTTTCCCCATAGGAATTGCCTGAAAACTTTTCATCTACTTGATGTCCTCAGTTTTGGGGGGATTCCTGTGGGACCTTCCTCTTAGCACTGTATTCTGAAGAGGGTGGTGGCCATTCCATGTTGCTCTTGTTGTATTTCTTTTCTGCTGGTCATTGTTCCATTTTGACTGCAGTATTTGGGGGGGGGGGTTGTTTTTTTTTTTGCCTGTTGGTCTGTCCTTGTTGTGATGGTTGTTGCTATGTTTATGGTAGTGTCTAGATGCCCTGCTGTCTGTTGTTGAGTCTTGGAGTGGTTGAGTTTGTAGTTTAGCAAATTTGTGTTAGGAAAAAATTAAAGCAATTGAGAATTGCTAAGATATATAACATATTTTAACCCCAGTTCACCTTGGCTCTAAGCACAAGGTTATATAGTGCATTTTATTTTTTATAGATTATAATAAAGCAACAGAAAAATCAGATTTCTAAACATTACATATTGTTTTAATTTTGTTCTACAGTTAAACTAATAATACAACTTACCTGGTTCTGACAAATCATATGACATGACGGAAGTAAAACTTTCCTTATGTGCTTTTGATGGAAAGAGTCTCTGGTATACCTCACTAACACACATTTTAATAAGAAATCAACTCTAAATGAGTATCAATTTTGTACTGACTCCTATTAACGTGCAAATCTTTAACTCTAGTAGACAAGGATGACACATAAACTGGGGCTTTTTCCTGTTCTGTTTAGTGGCTGAAAATTTGATTAATCACTAGGCAACTGAAGTAGATTGATAGAAGTCACACAAATGAACAGACAGGTGGATGAATAGACAGATATAAGCAGGCAGAAAGGGAAGAGCTGAAAAAAAGTGAACATCTTTAACATTTTAATGTACTCCTGGCTAACCCACTCCCAATATATATATTTAGATAATGTGCTTCAGGCTTAATAATAGCTGCAATGTGCTGCAGGCTTAATAATAACTGCAATGTATAAGCAGAATGTGTAAAACTGTGATGGCCATTATGGTATATTGTTAGGACATGGACCAAATTTTACCTTGACATGACTTTGAAGGCCAATCATAGTTTAAGATTATAATGGCTAAATGTTATGTTTACAGAATATCTTGAGATGTTCTGGTTTTGCAAGAGATTGGATAGAGTGTTGTGAGAAGATTAATAAATTGTGTTCTCGTTTTAAGAAACATGGTAAGAGAGTGAAGTGAGATAGAGTAATGTATAAATATACATGTATATCCAATGACTTAATGCCCAACAAACTTGCCATTATATAGTGTACACTCTACAGAATCCCATTTTTAAATCTCCATCAACACAACTTTATAAATTATGATTATTTAAATGAAAATATCTATTGTTTCCAACTGCCACTCAACTTCAGGCAATTATCAGCATAATATACCTAGAATAAGCAATATATTTATGTAAAAATATTTATCATTGTAATTATAAATATTAGCTAGTCTAGTCCTAAGTTAAATTTCAACAAATTACAGGTTAACTCTATTTAAATTATGATTTCTATAAAGCAATACTAACATAGCTACCACCTACCAAAAGCAATATCCATAATTCTAACAAATGTTTATGGATTCTAGTGGGTTATGTGGTATATCATTAGTTTCCAAATATTAAGTTTCAAGATTTTCAATGTTGAATAATCTTGCCAAAAAATACTGAATTCTTCTTCTACAACAGCTACTTTGGTTTAAAAAGTGTGTTTCCATAACCAAATGGTCTCTCCTTGACAACAAAGTTAATGCTGACTACACAGAATGACAAAAATAGCTATAAAGCAAAGATGTTATACAAAGATGTATCTTGCACTCATGAACTTTTCTCAAGTTATGCAGATGCACCTAGCTAGTAATTAGAGAATTTATTTGGTATTGTTTTTAGTGTGTGAGTGAGTGAGTGATTGAGAGAAAGAGCATTCCTATTAAGTACCATAATGATGAAAATAATTTTATTTTGTTAATTTTATAATAATGATGAAAATAATTTCATTGATAATGTCATGTGACACAAGGTTTAAGAAGCCAAACAGTGAATGTATATATATGTAGTGATCTTTATGTGTGTTTTGTCTTAAAACAATTTTTAAATTACTAATAGTATTTGTATAATTTTCACCTTTATTTAAAAACACTCTTTATGAAAGATTTTATCATATTGCTAATAATGCCTTCTTCTTTTCATTGATTATACATAAATCTGTTAGTGTGTACACAAATACTTATGATTTAATACATTCATGCACAGTTACCTTCAATGAGCATTAGTAATATAAATTTCCAAGAGAATTTTAAAATCATTAACTTTTTTTTTTTAATAGTACCTGTACAATAAATTCAGTTTCAAGTACTTTTCCATTTTGATATGTAAAAATTTAATATTTTATCCGATCAGACCTTTGGCCGCTGTGCCCAGTAAAGGGTTTTTCAAAAAAAAGAACTTTAAATTCTGTGTCTACAACAGTCACAAATAATAATTCACATTATCAAAATTCAAAACATTTTTACAGATTTATCTCAATTTTCAAGCACTTGTCAAGGTTATAAAATGATAGTCTCAAATTTTAAGCACTCAAGAATTGTACAATTTACACTTTTCTTAATTTTGTGACCTGATTTTCCATCTGAGAAAATTTTGAATAAACAGAATATCTGTTGTTGACTACTGGAAACATGTCACTGATTCCTTGTTTCAATTTGTTAGAAATTTCTTAATAATTTCACTGCTTCCTCAAATGATTTTTTAAAGTGACAGAAAATTAATGACAAAATTAGAATATAATTTGATTTATTTTCTTTTATTATGTTCTTCCAACTTAATTATATTTTTATTATTAATCCAATTCCCATGGGGCTTTCCCTTTATTCTAACCTTGCTTAGACCCTTTGCTGCTTGATATTTTCATCTGAACTTTTGTTATCCAGTTCCAAAAGAACATTGATCTGTGACAATTACATTTACTTTATCAGCCAGCCATGAACAAATACAACCGGAAAACTACCTATATATATTTTTGCACAAACAGTTTTCATCCAAACTACTGGAGCAATGAAAGTTACTTCCACAGGCACATCTATTTTGCACATCACTTCTTCTTTATCCTTGATGTAGCTTTGTATCAAAACAAAGTTTATATCACCATATTGCTTTATTCATTCGGTCCTTTTTTTCTTTAATAATCAACAAGCTAATCTGTTCAAAATCATAAAGAAAATGACCTTAAGAATACATGTATGAAGTGATGAAAAAATTAGTGAGAAAATCATATTTAATGAAGTGAAGACAAATCAGTTTTATAAAAGCAAACAGCATTGACATTATATGGATCATGGGACTAAGTGATACTACCATGAGGATAATTCATGCTAATGTGGAATCAATTTGAAAATGTGTTTAATTCTCTAAGAATTTCAGCATTATGAAAGAGATGAAATCTCAGCTTTATATCAAAATCAGTCATCTAGCATCTCAAGTGAAACAAATTAAAATAGTTGAAATTCTGTTATTTCATGCACTTCTGTATGTTTTGGTTTTTTTAATTAATTCATTTCTCCTATCCATAAGATCATATGCAATGCTTTTTATTAGTTTCTCTTATTGTCTTAATGTTTAGCTGTAAAAAAAGAATTCTAACTACACAATGTAGTATAAACAGGAACAGAATCCATTTTATTACATACTTAAATAATATAATCTTGTATTACATGGACTTGAAATCAGTGGTGTGCATCTCCTGTGTATAATGGGGGTTAACTGTTTATATATGGTGTGCTATCAACTGTCAGGTGCAAAAACTATAATTGTATGGGTATCTGTGAATTTTTGAGGCAAGAAAACTACATGTTGAGAACTGTGAGGTGGAAAAACTACTATTACTATACGTTTAGGGTCCTGTTAATTGTGAAGTGAGAAAACTGTATGTTCACAAATGTATGAGGTCCTGTAAACTGTGAGGTGGGAGTACCATATGCCTATATATTTATAAACAAATTCTCTTGTGGTGCACAAACAGTATCAGATAAATATCTACAGTGATTACATTTGAAAATAAACATTCTAGTTTACAATTTACTTTAACTCTGATTACATTTACATGTATGAAAAAAAATCGAAAAAACAAATAAAAGTTCGGCTATTCAATTGAATCCATAGGTTCAAAATTACTTTCTTTTCCAAATAAACATCAAAATTTGAATAATCAACAGTAAAAATAAATTATTAGAAATTTTATTAGATGTATTTGTATTACAGAAATTAATATCTATACTTTGTTAAAAACTGAAAAAAATAATCACAATGTACATGCATTTATAGGGGGTTAACTTATAGGCATTAAAAACTAAACCATATTTATGTATAATTATATATCAGTGTTAATAATAACAATAATAAAACTGAAAAACAAGTTTATGATGTATTTATCTTTTTCTCCTTTCAACTCTTAACTGCAGCTCAATATATTTCTTCTTAGTTATTTAATTGCACTATTATTTCATTTAGTAGTGAAATGCATATACAATTTTTTTTTTAATTACTAAATCAATACATTCAAAATAATTTAAAATAATGCATCAGTACTCAGAGTACCTTATTCTGTAAACAGGACAAAAGACAGAATTAATCTAATTATATAGCCTTGTGTTCCAGTAACAAAAGTAGCCATCATTTTCTTCTAAAAGAGTCACTCATACACTGCATCACAATACCAATTCTGTGGAAAATTAATATCTCACAATGAATTTTCACATTATCAATTCTGTGAAAAATCACTCACAATGAATTTTCACATTATCAATTTTATGGAAAATCATTCAGACTGTTTATATTAATTATAAACAAAAATAACGAAAACAAAAACAAAGAAAAACTGGATGACATGGCCAGACAGTAAAAGAAGCAATGTTGTTGACAGATTTGAAATGCATTTTGCATTTTTGTAGTAGTTAACATTTCTGTGCTCTCTTGATTTTGAACTTCATAATTTTACTGATAAAACAGTGAGAAAAGTTCTTGGGATTATATCAGGACCCAGACCACATAAATCAAGATGTCCTAAAACACCTCACTTAGGTGTTTTAGACACTGTATCAAAGTCCTCTAAAAATCGCTCCTGTCGTACAGCATATATGGTGTAGAAATCTAGACTTGTTAAAGAAAATGTCTTGCAAAGATAACTAACTTATAATCATGTGCATCATTCTACAGTTAAAGGCATATAATTAATGTGGTATTGTAGTACAACACAAAATAATTTACCAGGTTATATAAAACACACTGTCTGAACTTTAAAATAATAAGCAGTTTAATAGTTTATACAGAAAGTAACACTGAGTAATTTAACAATTTATATAGTGCATAATATTTAATAATAAAATTAAAAGTAATTTTACAGATTATACATAAGATTTAATATTAAACACTAATAAAGTTTACACAAAATAAAATCTTTGGTCTTTAAAACAACTACTAATTATCAATTTCTACAAAACAATCCTTGAATCCTAAAATTTTAACACTAATAGTAATATGAGCATGAATATAATCTTTGAATCCTACAACTTTAACACTAATGAGCACAAATGTTTCATTGCACTTTAAGACCATGGTATATGTTTATTAATAATCAATCACCATTGTGAAATACAATTTTAACATCCATGTGAGGAAAAGATTTTAAAACTTTAATATATAAACAAATTTGATACAAAACAAATTAATCAGATAGTGATTTTTTTTTAAAGCATAATAAATATACTCTAAGCTATAAACTTACTATAATCATCAAGGGTTATGCTTTTAGCATGAAGTTTACAAATCTAATGAAATTATTCCACATTTTAAATTTCTCAAACCCCATCAGTGCTTGCTACAAACTGCCATCTTTAGGACTGGATTTGTCTGCACTGCATAAGAGTCATTTAGTCATAACAAGAGCTAGATAATGCTAACCTCATTCATTTTCTTAATGCTTTGTGATATCCATTCTTTTTACTTCACCTTTTCACCCAAAGACAGTTTTCAACTTTTTCTTATGTCATGATGCAAAGATACTTTACTTTATAATGTAATCATGACCCATTAAATGAAAGAAATATAAAAACTGAAGTCTGTGAAGTTTTCTTTGTGCATAAATAAGTCTTTAGGTTGTGTGACACCAACGCCACCTAGTTAATGGTTATGATTATTATTAATTAATTAATCATCCGTAACTAATTACAAGTGATGAGAATCTTAATTTACATTATTAATAATCTTTTAGTAGACACCCCTCATCTCTCTCACTTGGCAGATATGCGGGCACTGTAATAGAAGTGTAAATGTTTTCTCTTTTCCACAACATTAAAGACAAACATTTACCATCACACAATATTCTATAGGTAGAAAACTTTTTACTAAACGAGAAGACAAATCCATCTTTAATCTATATTTAGCGAGTCCCCTGTTGTATGATGGGAAATGTTCCCATATCTATTTACTTATATTTTCATTGCTGTATTTAAATTGAATGTTAGAATGAGGAGTGCTTATTGCGCCCTGTTGATTTAGAAGTGAGGTCCTGAAATTATTGACTGGTGTCTGAATGTTTGCAACGCTGCAGGCTTTGGTAGACAATGGAAAAGGGGCCATAGCTCTCTGGTCAGCTGTGCAGTTAGAGTCATTAGGAGGGCATAAATCGTATTAGTGCTAAAGAATTGGCCAGGTCAGAAGCAGGTCTAATAGACACAGGTGGATCCAAGGGTAATAAAAGCCCCACAGTGAAAATTTTATCTTCACTACTTCCTGAAAATCGTCTGAGGGTGACGATTGGAAAAGGGTCCTTCCCAAACATACTGGGTTGTATATGCAGAGCAAAACTCTGGCTGAAATAGGTAAAAAAAGTCTTTGTATTTGTGTGAACAGTTAGGTTTTATTAAGATGTTATATGCTGTTATTTTTTTGACATGTTAATATTTCTTTCTTTCAGAGGCCTATGCCAAACTTAGTAATTATTAAGAGAGCACTTGACTGAACACTTAGGCTTTGAAATTGTTGTGTTGCAGGGTATTTTTAATTTTCAGCTGCTCGTTTTATATAAATAGCTGCCTTTTTGCTTACCTGTGTGGCCATTCTGTTACCTTAATATTTGTCCCTGAGTGGGATGTTCTGAACCATTGACTGGCAGATTAAAGTCTACAAGACTGTGACGTCATTTCAGAGCATAAGTTAAGTGCACATCCAGAAAGTGACTCCAGTGTAGCAAAATTGCCATTGATGACTTGTATCTATAATTTTTATCTTGTTAATTTTCTTTTATTAAATTTCTTGTTATTATTTTTAACGCGTATTTGTTAGTTCTATCGTTTTCGTAGTTCAAGTGATAATCTAATGATTACATCTTGTCCTCTGTTCGTTTCATTATAATCGTTATATATATATCTTTATTCATAAACATTAATTCTCAGAGATCTGAGTGGAGGGGGGCAGAGCCAAATCGGTGACGGCATAACAGATGCAGATATACATATCTAACCAGTGACCCATACTCTACACCGGCAATTGTAGAGGTCTTATATCATAACTAATTACACATATTTGATATAAGTCATTATTACAAAGTCACCCCAGGGTATAGCGGCAACATCCCCATCCACCACTTTCTTCTCCAACATAAGGTTATCAATATGTGTAAGAAGGTCAATAAACTTAACAATAAATTTACTAAATCAACAATCAAATATACATATAAACAGATACAATGAAAAATATTACATGACATTGATATTTCCATGAAACCACGTTCAAATAATTTTTGTACAACACAATCTAATATTCAACAATTCAATACAAATCACAGGATAGTTTTTATCAGAACAGAAGTGGAGTTATTAGAGATAAGCGATAATAATTTCTATGTAACCTTATTTAGGCGCTGTCTCAATAGTTTTGTGCGCTTTTGCAACAATGTCACAAGTTATAGTTCATTTCAATTTCCATGTGTTTCTCTCCTCACGTTGAAAACAGATTCACTGCTTCTTCTCTCTAAACTAACCTGAGCACCTTGTTTTGAGCAGAACAACAATTGTAGCGATTTCTAGTAACTTCCCTGTACCAGAAATCGCTCAATATAGTCAGCATATTTTATTACCATTACACCAATGGAGTGCAATGTATTCTTATGCTTACACACTGCAGTAAAGACTTTCCTCATCTACCACGGTTGCAGCAGTTTCAAATCAATAAACCAGAGAGATTCAAATAATACACTGAAGAAAAGTTGCTTTTGAAAAATATAATAAGGAGCAAAGGCTAAATTTCCAGTTTATCGCTTTTTTTTACTCCATTCTTTCTTACATTCAAATCTCAACTTGCAATTTCCTGCAACAGTATTTATTGTTAGCCTGACACACACATACACACATAACTTCCTGAATACAAGAAAGGGGAGGAAGGCTCCACAGCTCCACAGAACTGAGAACATCAAGATTAAAGGTTTTCACGCAATTCCTGTGGAGCAAAGAAGTTATCAAAACAACAACAACAACATACAGCATAATAAATACAGCATATTAGTTTATGAACAGGTTCACTAGGAACAATGTCAAGTGTTAAGCATACTATATACAAGCATCTTAGTTCAAACATTAGTAGAAATAATAGTTTACTCACATAATACATCTCTATGTAAAATGCAAGTATAAAACATTAATAGCAAGAATGCATGAAATATTTCTAAGTCTATTCTCTCTCGACCAGTCAGTTAACTCACCATTAAACTAATGGCCACCTTTCAAGACCGGATTTCTTGCCACACCAAATTCAAGTGATTAGACAATAGAATTTTCTACAGCAGGTAAACTTTTGGATCTCAATCCATTTGCTGGTCTTGTTCTTGTAAATCTTAACCATTGGATAATAAAAACTACTCATCCAGTTGGAAGTGGTTTGCATTCATCAGCAATTTCCAGCATATTCTCGAGTGTTTACTCCAACTCTGAAACTTACAAAAGTACCATCATTAGTCAATGGGTACCTGTTGCCATGCTAATACCAGGCAGTAAAATTGTGGACTGGGTACCCGTGATAATGTGGCCTTTGGCAAGGAAATGGGTATGGGTACAAGGGAAATCGAGAGAGGCAAGCCAATTACGTGATAGATGAGAGAACTGACACTGGTTGTCTCAATTTAGCACACTCTCCCCCCCCCCCCCCGGGTCACATTCACATCCCGTTCGTAGATGGCAGCCTGCTAAATCATGCCGGCCGTGGCAGTTGCTGTACCTAGATCTAATTATGGATGACACGGATCACCGTAGCTCGCGCTGTTGCCTGTGCTCATTAACATGTGGAGCATGTTAAGACTTCAGTAAACAAACTTGTCATTATTTTAATGTCAATAATATTCTTAATATGGGTAAGACATCATCTTCACACCCAAACAATTGGATAGTGACACGGCAAAATGCAATCTGTGCGATGAAATTCTGTCGGCAAAGGGTGATTGAGCTTGATGCCCTATTTTTAAATATGTCATTGTTGTTGACATTTTATTTAGTTTTAGTTAGTTTATGTAATGATTGATCACATTAAAATTAAAGTTTGTGTTGTACATATAAAGATCATAATTAATAGTAAGTCACTAGATGCATACCATTGGCTACTGTGTAAAACAGAGCACATGCTTAATGGTTAAGTAGCTTTGTGTAGAGATCACCATTTGTGATGGAGATTATGCTAATTTTCAAGCGGGTAGCCAGGTACCTGTTCAAAATTAGGATGGATACCTGGGCAGCATTTTAGAAAAAATTGACAGCCCTAACCATCATAATGAGTGCCAAGGTCGTGTCACTTCGACAATTTAACAATTTATATAACAATTAAGTTTTAAAATAGGGATAGGTAAATTTACTCTGCCACAAGTTGTGTGGAGGGTAATAACTCTTGTCTAAGAGTTCATAATGTAAAGCTATAATATAACTCACTAGCTGACAACTGACATTATTCTTCTATTATTGTTGTACAAGAATAAGACAATCACCATGAAGTAAATGTGCAATATGAAAAATACATACACTTATAACAATTACTGCATGTTTACATTTACAATGAACACCTAAAAGTTTTAAGATTGTGTGCACTCTATGAAAATGTACTCCACGAACCATTCCAAGATACAGTGACAAACTATTTCCATATTTAACATGAACATTTCTCTAAATGATTATTGCAGATAAGATCATTATTGATGCAAGGTTTTAATGTTCAAATTTTAATATTAATTCTGATGAATCTAGAGTGTTAAGTAGGTGTTTTATACTCTGTGAACCATTTCAAGATATAGTGACAACTGTTTCCATATTTAACATTAATATTTCTGTATTATCTCTAATGCAGATAAGATCATGTTTTTGTTATTGATGCAAGTTTCTACTGGTCAAATTTAATATTAACTCTGAAGATAAATTGATTTACACTTGGATCTGAAATACAAACTACAATAAATAGCCAAAGTTAACAGAGATTTAGCATCGGATCCATCGCCGATACGTACACCTATCATGTACCGCAGAAATTTTTGATTGGTTTAATAAAGTATTCCTAGTATCGCCTACATTTTAAGTATTGATTCTTAAGTTGTTTCTATTAAAACCATATATATAGGCCCTATATTTTAATCCCACTCTAAGCATAGAACGATATACTATACTTATAAAGTATTTTATTTATAATAATAAAAAGAAAATTCTTGGTCAATCGGTTAAATTTAAAATCACATTTCAATCACCTTGATATCGATACATTGCAAACATCAGATTAAAAAGGGACAGAGATATTCGGAGAGAGGGGAATATTTAAATAAAAACAATAAAACTATTCAAAACGAAATATAAATATTGATTTTAAAAAATCAGGTAGGCCTGCGTCATTGTAATAAAATATCAATGACACATCTTTACCAAAGGATACAAATCGATATAACTCCTGTACCGATTGCAAGTGCAGTAAACCAGTTTTTTCGTCTGAGAATTTTGATATCTTTTGCTCTGTCCCGGTTCATCTTTTCTAATTTCTGAATGAAATATCTGTCAGTATCAGATAGTTTCGAAAACTCCTTCGCCATGTCAACTTTCTCCATGCGATTTCCGTCCGCCATATTGAAGTTTGAAACATTAGATACACATAATGTATGAGATCATCATTACTGTGGCTTAACAAAACTTACTGGAAAATATTTTCAATTTTTGAAGATACCCATTGCATATGCATTAATTATTCAACAAAAATCCCAGTTAAATTAATATTTTTTTTAATTGAACAGTAAGCAATAAAATCAAAGATAAGCGGCCCGTAGCAGACGATCTATTTAGAGCATTCGGGTAAACGAATTTGATTTGCATATGCCTATTTCCATTTTAAACATTAATCAATCAACAACAAAAATTGTATTTTATAGTGTGTTTCTTTTCCTTTTTTCACCTTATACTGATCAGTAAGACGTCTTCATTATAATTTTATGCGCTCTAGTATTAAAAACCATTTGCGTCGGCACGTTCTTCCTCCTTTGACCTCCATTAGTCAAATTCGCGGCTGGCTATACCTTCCATATACGACTCAAAACGAAGGTTGCTCATATTCCGAAGCAATTTGCTTGCTTAAAATGAAGAGTTGTTAAAAAACACACTAAATTTTTGTGAACAAAATAAATTTTGAAAGAAAATACATAATATATTTTATTTTGGACGAAATGACAATGCAGTCAAAATTTAATATGTGCATTTTTAGTTAAAACTACTTTCTGTTTTAGAGGTGGACATAAATATAAGAAAGAAAAGTAAGCAGCAAATCTCAATTAGTTCCGAAGATATTGCCTGTTAAATAAATATAATATAAAATATGAATCACACCAAAATCGCATAATCTTCAAAGTTTGACTTTTTATAACTTCTAATAAAAATCAAAAACAGCAGAGACCAACTTATCTTGAAAGCTGTATCCAGTTTAAAAGTTTCTTTGACCAGAAATTTAAGCATTTGCTTACAGCTTGGCTTGTGGACTTGGTTGGCTAAAAATGCATGGCGAGACCTACAAAACAGCGTAAAACCTGTATTTTGGAATCATCCAGTGGACAGAAATAAATGGAAAGCCTTCATTTTTAATAAATTGGAAATGGGCAATACATAGAAGATGTCTGTTTTATTTCCACATGCCAATAACAAATAGTTTGACAGATCTGGGGCTCTAAAAATCAGATGTAGCATTTTGCGTGTGGAAAAAAAATGAGACTACTCTGTTGGTAATCACTTGAAAAATTATTATCTCGAAAACTACTATAGATATTGCCATGAAACTTGACAGATATTTTAAATGTTGTTAAATAAATTTTCGGTGCTATTACAAGATTACTGAAAAGTCATTACAAAGTATTAAAACAGTGTTTTCCTTATATCATTTAGTATGTTTGAATGAATGGTATATTTCTGCAACAAGCAATCACATGATAGTATTATTTATAACCAGCTTCTTTAACTTTTACAATGATCAAATTGACCGAGTCAGTGAGTGAAGTACTGGAAACCTCATAAAAATATTTTAGACTTTTGTCCGTTAACTCCTATTTGTCTGCATTATTGCCATCAAGCCTGGGAAACCTTGAAAGGGCCTTTTTATTTTAAAGGTCTGCATTTGTTGTAGCAATAAAATTTATACTATAGACATACATTTTAGCTGCTAATTGATTGTGATACTATAGCTCTTACCAATTAATTTTTGTAATAGGTTTCTCTGTTTTGCTACAAGTAGCAAGTGATTTCATGAAGCTAGCAATTAACTATGCAATTATTTTTTTATTTATTAAAAAATGCAAGCCCTCTTTTGTTTTGTAATATTTAATATAAATAATACAATAACTGAGTCAGTCTCTCACTATAATCAATGAATCACTGAGTCTGTGAAATACTAAGGACTATGAAAATAAAAAATAACAATAACTTAATAAAGAGTTTACTATTAAACTAATTCCAAAACAAAAATTGTGACTGTAGGCAAACACCTAAAGTGGCATGACTTTTCAACCAGAAAAATGCTTATAGGCCTACGTTTACACTGACTACCAAGTCTATGGCCTTTTTAAATTACAACTTCCAGTTAAAGCATTCACATTATTTCATTTTCTAATAAAATTAAACAATAGTTAAGTAATAATTTGAACATGATTAGATTCCTGGGGCATTTTACTGTAAATATGTGCCAATAAAAAAAAAATAGTCTCTTTACATAACAATTTGAACATGATTAGATTCCTGGGGCATTTTACTGTAAATATGTGCCAATCACAAATTTAAAAAAAAATAGTCTCTTTACATAACAATTTGAACATGATTAGATTCCTGGGGCATTTTACTGTAAATATGTGCCAATCACTAATTTTTTTTAAAATAGTCTCTTTACATAACAATTTGAACATGAGTAGATTCCTGGGGCATTTTACTGTAAATATGTGCCAATCACTAATTTTTTTTTTAAATAGTCTCTTTACATATCATATGATCATGCTGCAATCACCACATTATGAGTATGACTGGCTTGTTCAATCATGGTCTATTTCAACTTTATACAGATATTTTTTGTGGCCTATAGGATGATTTGAATTTGAGAACACTGATGTTAGAGGGTTGATGTAGTTTAAAGGTGTTTCTGTTGTGGGTGGACACTAGATATGACTATGGATACTTCAGTTATGATTTTTATCAAGTTTAAATTATTTAATTTTTAAGAGGAAATAGTAAGACAATTAAAAGAAACTGCAAATTCTTTACCTATAATGGTGGAAATTAATTAAAATGGCACTGTTATTGTCTTGTGCCAAACTTAGCGTCTTGTTAGGGGATCAAGAGGGAACATTACAGTATAATAGTGTGCACACACCAACAGTTAATAATGATGCTTGTGCATACATACTAACAGTTAACATTGATAATAGGTGTAAACAGTTAACATTAATACTAGTGTACCTACATTAACATTTAACATTGATACTGGTTACACACACACACACACACTAACGGTTAATATAGATACTAGTGTACATTTATACTAGCAGTTAATATTGATAGTAGGTACAAACACTAACAGTTGATATTGATACTACTACTAGTATATACAATCATAACAGTTAGCATTGATACTGTAGATATACAATAACAGTTTATAATAATATTGATACTGGTGTACAAATTAAGATTTAACATTGACACTAGTGTATATACACTAACAGCTAACATTGATGCTAGTGTACACACACTATCAGCTAAAACACTAGTGTACACCGTAACAGTTAATATTGATGATAATGTAAACACAATAACAGTTAATATTGATACTAATATACACACACTAAAAGTTAATATTGACTCTTTTGTGTGCACACACACTAACAGTTAATACTGATATTATGTGTACACACATACTAACAGATAATAGTGATACTAATGTAATCACATTAACAGTTAACATTTATACTAGTGTACACACACTAACAGTTAATATTGATACTAGTGTGCACACACTAGCAATTATATTGATACCAGTGTACATAACAGATGGAAAAGCGGCTTTGTCCCATTAAGCTAACGGCTGCCTTTCATTACCAGACTTCTTGCCACACCAAATTCAAGTGATTAGACAATAGAATTTTCTACAGCAGGTAAACTTTTTATCTCAGCCCATTTGCTGGTCTCGTTCTTGTAAATATTAACCATTGGATAATAAAAACTACTCATCCAGTTTGGAATTGGTTTGCATTATATCAGCAATTTCTAGCATATTCTCAACTTGAGTGTTTACTCGAACTCTGACACTTAGAAACATACTATCATAAGGAGTGCCCAAGGCTGGGTTACTTTGACAATTTAATAATTTATATAACAATTAAGTTTAGAAATAGGGATAGGCAAATTTACTCTACCACATGTACACTAACAGTGAATATTTATGTTAGTGTACACACACACTAATAGTTAACATTGATACTAATGTACGTACACTAAGTTATCACTGATACTAGTATACACACATACTAACAGATAATACTACATGTAATGTAATGACACTAACAGTTAATACTGATACTAGTGTACACACATTAGCAGTTAATATTGATACTAGTGTAGATTTTGTTTGATTCTATATTTCTTATGCTATGCGTGCATCAGGATAATGAAATTTGTAAGTTGAGAGTGTTTGTAAGAGTGAAGGGATATATAGAGATGAAATAAGCCTGAAACTTAGTGCTGCCTTAATTTGATTTTTGCAAGTTAATGACACAGGATGTGGTCAGTGTCACAAAAATCTGGTTTATAACTCAGCAGAGCTATTTTTGTTGTTGCATGCAATCCTCTCATCCCCCGTGATAATTGTGGCCAAGGGAGGCAACCGTGTAATTTACACATTAGTATCATCAGAGCTGAATTTTATCGGATTATAACTAAAAAGCTTACATTTTTGTACTCACTAGTAATTTGAAAGCTAAAGTAACTTTTATTAATAAAACTGTTTTATCAAAATACTGTATTGCTAAGCATTATATTATTAGTTTCAATACATTTTGAAACTGGAACCTTTTAGAAAGTATACCCACCAACAGAGATAGTGGAGTCCCAATGGAGCACTCAAGAGAACATCTGATCACTGACGTAAAACGATCTCAAACACACTCCCATTTAGAAAATGTTTTCAGTTTTGCTCATGTATGCTTTTAAGCGAAAATTTGATAAAAAGAACATAGCTATTTTGGAAACTATTGTTTTATAATTTTTTTGGTACGTAATAAATTCAGTATGAACTATTTTTATAAATGCATTGTTTGTAATTACATGCACAAAGTGTTTGAGAATTTAGCAGTAAGAACAAATAGTTTGAACTTGAAGTGTACTGAAGGTAAATAGTTCTCAATTTACATGCCTTAGTTGGTAGGTAAATGTTAATTTAAAAAATAGCTCATTATTAGGCTCTTCAATATTCTCACTTTTACAAGGACAGTAAAATTTCTGATGATAATTTTACCCTAAAAGTTTCTAACACTACTGTCTCACTCACAATTAGATTTTGATATATTCATAAATCAGTGGCATTACGTTGATAACTAAGCAAATAATTTTTCAACTTATCTCAATACAGGTAATTATTGTAAACGGTATTTGTTAATTTTAATGGGGGGTGGGGGGGTAGTTTTGCATGTATTTTCCTTTTTTGTCTTGCCAGCAAAAAGAGATGGGTATTAATAGATTATGTATAATTTTTTCTCCTTTGTTATTATTTAAAAATTGGGTTTTTTTGCATGGAAAATAACCTATTTAATATAATGATTATCCCAATGCCCGTTTCATTGCTACAATTTCTACTGCTCCTGGCAGCATGGAATACAAGTTTTTACTTTTATAATTGCATAGCAGGAAATCATTTCATTAATACTGTATCTCTTGAACCTGGAATTTAATGGAAATCGCTTTGTTTTTGAATGTAAATTATACATTTTCTAGGGCATATGGTGTTGGGCTTTTTCCACAAAGTTTCAGCATTGATGAAGACTATGGTTATACTGTTGGTTAGATATATTTACATCTTATTTCAGAACGCTAACCAACCTAGTTTTGTCAGTAACTGTACCTCAAACCCTTTTAACGCATTTGCAATCCCATTACACTATCTGAAGTGCCATTGTCATTTAGTATCACAATTACTAATCCCCGTTTTTTCAACAAAAAAAATCATCCTTTCTTTGCTCTTTCAACTTTTATTAATACAAACGTGTACTCCCAACATTCTCTCTACACACAATTTCAACAGCAGCCTCCATCCAAAATTTTTAAACTTAAAAACTTTTCAAAAATTGTTTTGATGTGTTGAGTGACATTAGTAACTTTATTGATTTAGGTCCGTTTATCTGAAAGAGTTTAATTATTTAATAGAAAATAAAACTATTTAATTTAACCTCAGCCATTAACTGTCTATTTTTCATTTTTATATACATTTTGCAAAACTATTTATGCAGTAAAGAGATTACGAGCAAATACTATTTTGTGCAGTAGAATTATTCCAGTTTTAAAAAATGCAACACACAATCATCAGCAAAAGGACCAAATTTTTTGTTGTTGTATCAGGAGCATGTTTATTAAATAAATTTCTACAATACACAATTCTGTTTTGAGTATTGTCTTGCAACATCAAGTTGGGAATTTAGACTTAATTTTTTTTTTACAAGTGAGAGATCATTTAATTACACGTGTTTCAATTTAGGAACACGTTTATAATTTGTTCAGACATTTTTTAAGTCTTTCAGAATTTTTCTTTAATAGCCACAAGTTTTAAATACACAAACGAAAACAAACGTATATCATAAATAGTTGTTAACGCATCATGGAAAAAGTTCCCTGCAAAGTTTATGTATTAAATTAACAAATTAAAAATTGTCTATTGGTTGAACAGTTCAGTTCATGAAGTACCTATTTCCAAGAATGATTCGATCTCAGGAACACTTTGGAAAAAAACTAGGTTATACTGCTAATGTTTATAATATTACGTTGCTATGGTTAATATGTTTATGGAGCTAATATTCATTTCAATTAATCAACCTCCTCAATAGTTGGGCCACCACCAGTGCTGCCACCTCCTTGATGACCACCATGAGCAGCTGAGCTAGGGTCGAAGTTGGGCATTCCTCCTGCCCCACCTGCTGCTTGATACATTTTGGTAATAATGGGATTGCAAACACCTTCCAGTTCCTTCTGTTTGTGGTCAAATTCCTCCTTATCTGCAAGCTGATTGGCATCAAGCCAGTGAATTACTTCTTCGCACTTGTCAAGAATCTTTTTCTTGTCTTCTGCAGAGATTTTGTCTTTGATCTTTTCGTCTTCCATTGTTGATTTCATGTGGAAGGCATAAGACTCTAGAGAATTTTTGGAAGATATGCGAGTCTTTTGCTTTTCATCTTCATCTTTATATCTTTCAGCATCATTTACCATGCGTTCAATCTCTTCTTTGCTCAGGCGGCCTGTAAAAAATATGCAATCCCTTATAAAAATACAATTCCTCTACAGCTTCAATGAATTAAACTAAATCAAAGCAAACCATTACCAAAAATGCTCAGGCAGGTTATTTTGGGGTGGTGGTGGTAGGATTGTTGCCGCTAAAATGAGAACAATTTAAAATCAGAACATGTTTGAGAAAAATATTTCCAGAAATAAGGTCTTTAAATCATTACTAAAAAATGTAAAGAAGCAGTCAATTGCTCACAAAGAGCAAAAATGCTTACTCTTTATCAATGGCCATAAATACATATAAATGAAAAAATAAGATCAGTACCATATCTACTTTTGACTCGCCCTGCATAAGTGACTAAATTAAATTAAAATTAATCGAAATGCATATTCCTGACAAGACTAATTAAGGCTGGATTCACAATTTTCTTGTACGAAATATCCGGATTAACCGCTCACCTTTATCATTTGTGATGGTGATCTTGTTCTCCTTTCCGGTACTCTTGTCAACAGCAGAAACATTTAAAATGCCATTAGCATCAATATCAAAGGTAACTTCAATTTGTGGTACACCACGAGGTGCAGGTGGAATCCCTGTAAGCTCAAACTTCCCCAGCAAATTGTTATCTCTTGTCATTGCACGTTCACCTTCATAAACCTGCAATATAATGTTTATTAGTTTATAATAAGGACATTCCACTTAAACAAAAAAGCCTTATTACTTTACAGCATGGAAACATTTTCTGTACTGTAAAGGCGTTTCTTAAATAATCCAAGATATGAGGTCAAACTTCTGTAATTTAACAATTATACGGAATAAAATGATTTTTCATTTTGAAATTTTTTTTTTAATTAAACAGCATTCCAAGAAAGTACATTTCCCGAAAAAAATTTTTAAGTAGAAATAAAAATTTATTTTAAAAAATTAACTAATGTAATTAATCTAAAATGAATGAATGTTTTTACTGTGCTTAAACAAAAGGGACTTGTGAATTATAAATGCAAGCACAGAGCTCAAATAGTCTTTCATTTATAATCAAAAACAATACAGATCATAGTAAACCAAAAAACTTTTTCTGAAAAATGTTCGTTTAAACTTAAAAATAAAAGTGATTAAATTGAAACAGTTTGTATACGAACTACATTCATCTCAGATATGTAATTATACATGGTAAACCAATAGCAATTATATACAGTCATGCAAGTATTCTCTATGGTTTTCTAAATAAAGTTGTCTAATGCAGTTTTTACAAACCCATCTCAAGATCATAAAATATTACACATACCTGAATGAGCACACCAGGTTGATTATCTGAGTATGTAGTGAAAGTCTGAGTCTGTTTGGTGGGAATTGTAGTGTTACGCTTGATGAGTGCAGTCATGACGCCACCGGCAGTTTCAATACCAAGAGAAAGTGGAGCCACATCCAACAACAGCAAATCCTGAACTTCCTCCGACTTGTCACCATGTAAAATAGCTGCTTGAACAGCTGTAAAACAAAATATGTGCAACAATAAAATATCTTTGTATGCTAAATAATTGTGGAACTGTACTACACATCGGTATATGTATTCATACAAAGCAGGTTCCTTATTTTCCTATGTATAATCTTACTCTTTGTTGACAGTTAAAATATCCAATTTAATTATGAAGAAAAGAATTGCTTAAAATGATACTGTTGCGCAGATTTCTACTTTCATTTCGCTTTCTTTCAGAGCACGAAATTTGGCATCTCCAAGAGATGAAAACAAAAGCCAACTTTTGCTTGATTAAGGAAATTTTTTTAAATCCTTCCACTTTAGCCAATTTTAAGAGGGCTTTAAAACAAGCAGGCATTTTGCAGGTCCACTTCTTATGAATCTAATTATGCAATTACTTATCAGACCTAATGTCAATAAATGCTTTTCCTTTCTGAAATGTTGTAAATCCAAATATAAAAGGAGTAAAACAAAATATGACCAGACCTGTGCCATACTATTCAAAATGGAACTTGGCATTTTGCTCACATAAGTTTCAGTACTTGACTATGCTCATTACCTCATCTAATAGATTTTTTTTTAATAAACTAACCTGCTCCGTATGCCACAGCTTCATCAGGATTGATACTCTTGCAAAGCTCTTTCCCATTAAAGAAGTCCTGCAGCAGTTTCTGGATTTTGGGAATGCGTGTTGATCCACCAACCAAAACGATCTCATGTATCTGTGCTTTGTCCAGTTTTGCATCACGCATAGCTTTCTCTACAGGTTCAAGTGTACCGCGAAACAGATCAGCATTCAACTCTTCAAATCTAAAGATAAAAAGTAAAGAATGGAATCAGTTATACATTTTTTCCAAATATGTAACAAAAATCTAATAAAATAATAAATAGTAATTTTTAAAAAACAGCATACATTAATTATATTGCATACCAAATCTGTTTCACCAATTTCTCAATTAAAAGATTTGCAAAAGATCAAAACCGTTTCAAGCAAAGAAGTAACTTTAACACAACGAAAATTTAAAAAAAGAAATAAAAACCATGCTTATTTGATATTCACCTTGCACGTGTTATACTAGTATAGAAGTCAATGCCTTCATATAGAGAATCTATTTCAATGTTTGCCTGCGTAGAGGAAGAAAGGGTGCGTTTTGCACGTTCACAAGCTGTGCGTAGACGACGAACAGCACGTTTATTCTCAGCAATATCCTTTTTGTGCTTGCGCTTGAATTCTTGAATGAAATGGTTTACCATACGGTTGTCAAAATCTTCACCACCCAAATGTGTATCACCAGCTGTCGACTTCACCTCAAATATACCATCTTCAATGGTAAGGATGGAAACGTCAAATGTGCCACCGCCCAAATCAAATATCAAAACATTGCGCTCTCCACCAACCTGTGAAATAGTGAACAAATTTGTATAGCTAACATCGTGCAGTTTCATCTTCTGATTATATATTTCAAGTGGAACCAGAATACTGCTAGAAAATATTTATACAGCTACATTTATAAGAAGGCTTCTTTTTATACTGCAAAACAAAATATTAAAGCACTGATAATATGGAATAAATATTTTAATATCTACATTGTTAGAAGGCATTCTTTTTATATTACTAAATTATTAAAGCACTGATAACAATACCTTACTTGTTACACAAGTAAGTGACAGAGAAATACTTGTAGAAATTGAAATTACAGAAACTATTGTTAATGAGATATTATAAACAGCAACTTTATGGTTAATAAAATAACTGCTATTATTTGTTTCGTAGACACCTTAATATCAAATAGTAAAGTTGCAGCACACATTCCACTAATTAGTTCAGTTTTAAGGGAAATATTCTCAAAATCTGCTGGTATCTTGTTTTCCTTAAAACTAAATAAACTAAACAATGTTGCAAAGTAAATTTGGTTTAAAAAATTACAAGTTTGACGTATTCAATCAACCTATACACCCTAATGGAAGGGGCTAAATTTACGTGACCTTTAAACCTTCAATATTATGTTATCAATATTTAAAAAATTTATTACCTTTTTATCCAGACCATACGCAATGGCAGCAGCAGTAGGCTCATTGATGATACGCAGGACATTCATACCAGAGATGGTTCCAGCATCCTTGGTAGCTTGACGCTGAGAATCATTGAAGTATGCTGGCACAGTGACCACAGCATCGGACACTTTCTGTGGACAAGATGCACGGTTTATAAGAGCGAATCAACTTGTACCAAAATGTACACACAAAAAATACAACCAACACAAAGTATGGAAAAATAAATTGTAAACAAAGCCACTTAAGGATAAAACAATTACAAAACTTGCCTAAAAATGTGACTCAGACATCCAAGGAAGGCCTAAGACCATCTTTGAAACAAAAGTTTCTCTGGTGGAAACCGCGAATGTATTATGGAATAATCTTCATCACTGTCACAAAATTTCAGTCTCTGGTTTTCCCCTTTAAACTTTACAATTAATGCAGACCATCTTAAAATTAAAATACCAACGTAGATTGCAAAACAAATTGCACATTTCAAGCAAAGGTCTTTTACAAGCGAATAGAATTGTTACCAGAAAAAAGAAAACTTTCCAAATCTAAGTACTAAAAATTTAACTACACAGAATGTATGAATGGAATTCTACGGCTGATTTTAATTTTAAAATGCAACCTTCAGAAAATTAAAATGTTTTTTGATAGGGATCACCTTTCCCAAGTAAGCCTCTGCAGTTTCCTTCATTTTCACAAGCACCATGGAAGAGATTTCCTCTGGGAAAAAAGTTTTCGCTTCCCCCTTGTATTGCACACGTATCTTTGGTTTTCCCCCTTCATTCACAACTGTAAATGGCCAATGTTTCATGTCCGATTGTACTGTTGAATCTTCGAATCGTCTCCCAATCAACCTTTTGGCATCTGTAAAAAAGCAATTTTTTTTTAACAGAATAAAATTGGAAACAAAATGTACAAATACATTCCAAGCCATGCAATTTTAATAGAACTGCAGCAAAACAATATGTACAGGCTATATATAAAAAACAGAAGACATAAAATGCTTGTGAACTAACCAAACACCGTATTCTCTGGATTCATGGCAACTTGATTCTTGGCAGCATCACCAATGAGTCGCTCAGTATCTGTAAAAGCTACATAGGAAGGCGTGGTACGATTGCCCTGGTCGTTAGCAATTATCTCCACTTTGCCATGCTGAAAGACACCAACACATGAATATGTGGTGCCCAGGTCAATACCAATCGCTGGTGCCTTGGCCATTTTTCTGCAGATTTAAAATAAAAACTGAGGAAATCGCTCGCAAAACTATACATTATTTAGAAATAAAGTGCAAAGATTTTTAAAGAATAATTTAAAAAATTATATTAAAAACCAATCGATAGCGGCGCGACTTGACAGCAGTAGCTCCACTATAGCCCATCAAAGTACAAACACCCAGACCTACATTTATGCATCAGGTGATCGTAATGATCGCAGATGGTTTGTAATTATTAGGGGTACAAAGATTATGCCACTTCGTCCAAATATGCAAGTCATCTGGTTAGTTTCATTGGCTTACGGCTTTGGATCCAATAGGCCCACCTAAAAATTAATTTTCTGATTTACTTTTTAAGACCAACACAATGCGGACTAAGTACGTGGTTGCAATTTAATCTACTGTTCCTAATTTAATTTTATTTAAGTATATAAGAAAATCATTGACTAAATGACTTTCTTCTTAGATGGTGACTCAACTGTCTCAATTTATGATGGCCGACACCACGCGGACCAAGCACGTGGTTGCAATTCATTCCATGGTGCCATTCCCTTCTTTCTCCAAGTTTAAAGTTCGAAATCAAAAGTAATCAACATTTTCAATTACTGCTCCTCGACTTTTAGAAGCATATCTTAGTTGGAAAGATTATGTAATAACGTGCAACTGCAAAATTTCCGTTAATCCCAGTACTACTTAGTACTTGTTAAGTGGTTAATACAAACCACGTCGGTATATAGTTTCTAAATTTCAGTTTCATCATTTGTTTTGTTCCAAATGTGTATAACAAATGGTAGTGTGTATTTTATCAACTTTCAATTTAAGAAAGCAAATTGCTTTGGATTAGGAGCAACCTTAGTTTTACTTTTAGGTCATCTACAGTATACGACAGCCTCGAGTTTGCAAACCGGTCAGTGGAGGTCAAAGCAGGAAGTAGGTAGGTGTCGACGCAAATGTTTTTTAATG
This sequence comes from Sinotaia quadrata, assembly GCA_028829895.1. NCBI lineage: Eukaryota > Metazoa > Mollusca > Gastropoda > Architaenioglossa > Viviparidae > Sinotaia > Sinotaia quadrata. The sequence continues at coordinate 38,166,700 of CM054179.1, read as the reverse complement.
AATCTATTAAACTTAATAATGAAAATAGATTCTATAGGGGGCTATACAGGAACTATTGCGCTTTATATCAATTTTCCAACTGGTTAGCTAGCTCCTGTTAGTTTTTAAACTGCATTATTAGCAAACAGCTCGACACGATACAGTTTACTAAAAATGACATTAAAAGCAACGCTATAAACTGTTAATGCTCTTCTTTCTTTACTTAAATGTAATTATGAATAATACGTCTAATAATACAATTTAGACTTACATGGGAAATGTCTTACCTAATTAGGAGTTTTGAGGTGATTGACTGTTCGCCTGCAGACGCTCCCACACTGTAACTGGTAAATGGCTTCCCGGCCGCAGTTTGCTATCGGTTTTTATGAAATCTTTGGAAGTGACGTCATTAGAGAACGTTCCAGAAACTAAGGTGGTTTTAACCAACCCAAGGGCATCTTACAGACTCACAACGAATCAAATTATAACGAAACGTCACTTCCTTAGAAGCTCACGTCGCTTCTAGAAACCTCTTATAGAATTGTTCCAGATAAAAATTCAATTGCTATTATTTCGTAGTTTTTTAGCAAGTAGTGTAGCCTGTTGTTTTAGATTGTGACTTAGTTCAGTCGAAATTTTATCTCGAATAATGTGTCGCTTTATTATATGCTTTCATCAGTATGCTTATTCTGTTTTTTGCTTTTGTATTTTTTATGTTCCTATAGTTGGAGTGTATGTTTTATGATTGAATGGTTTAAGAAATAAGCGATTAAGATTTTTGTTTTATTCACCGCACGATATAGAACCCGTAGGACAATAAAATTCAATCATATTCATCAAAGAATAGTAACTTGTCAACTATTGTTTTGAACAGTTGGGTGTGGTATCTGCCTTGTACTGTCCTGTATTGTTGACATTCTGGACTACACCTATAATCTCGCATACAACATGTCAGCATACATAATCCTTGCAGGCATAATAAAAGAGACTAACATTGTATTGTGTCTGACACTGTGACGAACAACAAACAGGTTCTACGTAGTACTAACAAACCACTAAGGGACTGAATAAAGTTGTGACAATGGAGATGTGAGGTACGCTACAACGACGATTCCCCAACTGTGCACCCCCCTCCGTCCCCCCCCCTTGGTGGTGTGAGAGTGTGTTATCACATCATTATTATTAACTGTTAGTGTGTACACTAGTATCATTATTAACTATTGGTGTGTTCACTAGTATCAATTTTAACTGTTAGTGTGTGTACACTAGAATCAATATTAACTGATAGTGTGTGTATACTAGTACAGTAGTACTAGTAGCAATATTAACTCTTAGCATGTGCGCATTCGTATCAATATTGACTCTTAACATATGTACACTAGTATCAATATTAACTGTTAGTGTGTGTACACTAGCATTGATGTTAACAGTGTGTGTGTGTGTGTACGCTAGCATATTAACTGTTAGCATATGTATAATAGTATCAATATTAAGTGTTAGTGTGTGTACCCTAGTATCAATATTAACTCTTAGCTTGAGTACACTAGTGTCAATATTAACTGTCAGCATGTGTACACTGGTATCAATTTTAATTGTTAGCATTGGTATCAAAATTAGTGAGTTTACACTAGTATCAGTATTAACTGTTAATATATGTACAATAGTATCAATATTAACTGTTAGTGTGTACACTAGTAATTTGTAACAGTGTCAATATTAACTGTTAGTATGTGTGTTTACACTGGTATCAATATTGACAGTGTGTGTACACTAGCATCAGTATTAACTGTTAGTATATGTACATTAGTATCAATATTAACTGTTAATATAAACTAGTAATTTATATTATCAATATTAACTGATAGTGTGTGTACACTATTATCAATATTAATTGTTAGTGTGTGTACACTAGTATCAATATTAACTGTTAGTGTGTGTACACTAGTATCAATATTAACTGTTAGTGTGTAATCAATATTAATTATTAGTGTGTTTACATTAGGATTAATGTTAACTGTTAGTATGAATACACTAGTATCAATATTAACAGTGTTATGTCTATACACCTAAGGAAATATACATGCAAATCATAGGCAATTATCATTATTTCTTTTCTTCTTGTCATAGAAGATAACATATATATGTTAGCATCATATAAACGAACTCTCATTATATTTATTTCTACACTCTACAGCAGAGGGAATACAAGTATATAAACATACATAAAAATATACAAGTATATTTTGTAGCAGTTTATAAGGAGATTCATACACTGGATTCTGTATCCTGTTTCTACTGCTTTGGGCAAATAGTTGGCTCCTACGTTGTTGGTGCCTTTTGTTACTTCTACAGTATACCTATACCGTTGTAGAGGTTACCTAGTCAAATGCCTATTTGCTTTAGTTGGATGTGCTAAGTAGGCGAGAGGTTGATGATCTGTGGAATGACCAAATGCTTGCCATATAGTTAAGCTTGGAATTTGTGGAGAGCCCAGACAATTCTGAGACATTCTTTCTCTGATGTTGAATAATTTTGTTCAGCCACATTTAACATATGGCCAGAGTAAGCTACTTGATATAGATTATCAACATTGCTTTTTGCCTCAGTATGGTACCTAGCCCTGCATTACTAACATCAGAGTACAATTTTTTTTATCAAAATCTGTTAGGTGAACAGTCTTTTAAACTGGTAAAACAGGTTTCACACTCCTCACGTCAGATCACTGTCTCTGAACTTCTGCATCAAATCAATGAATGGTTTGGTGATAGCACTGAATTTGGGGGTGAATTTCTGATAATAGCTGGCCAATCCCCCCAAAATGATTTAACATTTGTCACCATCCCTTCAAGTTTCCATACGAATTGGATACCGAGGTGGTGTCATCCTCTATAATAATGGTAGCAACTTTGTTATCGAGGAGTTCCTTAAACGTCTTCATCAGATTAGCCTGAAAAATGTTCGCCTTGGATCTGAAGTAATTCTGAAATTACACCCACTCAGTGTTTCAATGATATCATAGGATCCTTGCTTCAGTACTTCTAACTTGTTACAGTAAAGCATTATTGCAACATTATCATGTACCAACTTCAGTGATAGATGCTTTCGTCTCATGATTGCACAAATGTGTTTGCCTGGCCTTACTTTCACATACATTTTGGCTGCTATTTGACATGAAGTGCTATTACGGTTAGCAAGTGCAACCACAAGTTGGTACATTCTTTTCATGGATTCCATTAGCTCACTCTCTGTCCAGTATTCTCATAATATTGACATGGGTCCCCTAAGCTTCTCAGTCTTTTGTCCTTGATGTATGCTAAATGTGCTGGTGGACACAACGTCTGTAATTTATCGATCACAAAGTTAGTTGTCCCTAACATCTTTCTCACTGTCAATTTTCACCTCGCCCAGCTCTAACCACCTCATCAAAATGTGCTTCAGTTTGCTGGCTGACTGTAAAAATGTGTTAGTCGACTCTCGTTTGTAATTTGTTGGAACCTCTGTCTAAACATTTCACTAAAGTATGCTAACAGTTCAGCTTAATAAGCCCTATATAAGACCATACTGTCTTGTTCCTTCATACCTGTCACTAATTGGGAGAACCATACACTTTCTGGTAGGCCTAATCTTATGGCACACTGTTCAAAACTTAGTACATAATGCTCAATATTTTTCACTTTCCTATTGAAGGAACGAAAATGAAATTTTATGTTCTCTTCTTCAACCTTCACTGCCCTCTAATTTATCTTTAGGCTATATTCCTGTATCTTCAGTTGATTTAAAGCCAAGTTCTCTGTTTCTTTTATCATTGGCCTCTAACTGGGCCAATGCTACCTCTTGTTTAAGATCACTTTCAATCTTTAATGTTTTGTCCTCAATCTATAATCTTTTATCACTTTCCCCTCTTTTTATTAGTTCTTTCCTTCTAGCTTGTCTTTCATTTCCATTTATTCTCTTTCTTTCACATGTTCTACTGCTTTGCTCCCCAAAAGACCCAAGTCACTGGTTTCTTCCTTTCCTGCCTGTATCCATCTCTTTTTTTCTTCCATTTTTAATTTGTAAAAATAACTCTACCACAAAAACTTAGCATACTGATGAACTATTAGACTGATTTTACAAAAGTATCACCATACACACTCAAGCAACTGGTAAACTTTCAATCTAGTTACTTAAAATGCACAATCAATATATACAATAGAATTTCTACATATCAAAAATAGAAATGATAATAATACATTTAACAATTGAATATGCAATCAAGTCAAGTCACTGTCTTTCTTATTAGATGATGGTCCACCCTACCCATTCTAGGTACATTACACAACTGTTCCAAAATCTTTGATGTGCTCACAAGCAAATTGTGGAGAGTCATCTAGAACTTTGATGCGTTATTAGACACACCACAAGGAATGTTCCCGAATCTTCATATGTTCTCCTCAGCACACCACGAGGAATGTTTCAAGAAACTTCTCAAGCCTCAATTTCCACCATATTGGCTCTCAGTGGAATTCACAGGAATCAACTTAGCATCAACACATTTACTGATAAGTTCAACGACAACGCTGGATACGCCCACACCAACATTATCGACAGAGTACAGTAGTCACTGCAGTCTGAAGCTGATATAGGCCTAAGGTTACAAAACAAAAAAAAGACATGCTCCTTTATGCAAAAGTCAAATTAAGGCAGCACTAACTTTCAGGCATATTTTATTTCAAAACTCCTTTCTCTCTTATATACAATATTAACGTACAAATCTTGCAACAATATTCATTAGCCCGATACACAGGCAGCATAAGAAATACAGCATCGATCAAAATTCACAAGTATAATGTACAACTTAAATAAATCAGTGAACGTAGAAATAATAGTTCAGTTACATAAGCATCCTCCAATTGAAATCATGGATCACTTGCAAACACGAATCAACTTACATCAAGGGGTTTACTGATAAGTTCAACGACAACGACAACGCTGGATACCCCCCCCCCCCCAACGTGATCTGATACAGTACAATAGTCACTGCATTCTGGAAGAAGATAAGTTACAAAACATAAAAGTCATGCTCTTTACTGCAAAAGTCAAATTAAGGGCATCGCTAAGTTTACAAATAATTAATTAAAAAAAAAAAAAAAAGGAATGTTGGTTTTAAGACACACAAATAATTAATTCAACATGGTTTAGAAATAATAAATGAATAATTCAACATCTCAATAATCACTGAGCATTAAACATCAAGCAACGTATTAATTTCTCTCATCTTAAGTTGGAACATGACCAGTTTATGCCTCTACACAGAGATATAAAACAATTTATCATGAAAAATCCTGATAATTATACTTTGTTATGAGACATGACCATTTATGTCACTACACTTAAGGAAATGCAAATCATTTGCAGAAATCGTTATCATTATTTATTTTCTTCTTATCATAGAAGAATATCATCTCTTTCTTTCTTTCTCTCATATATATATAAAGTTAGCATGATATAAACGAACTCTGGTTAGAATTTATTTCTTCTATCCACAGCAGAGGGAATACAAGTATATAATTATATAATTATAATTAAAGATTCTCGCAGCAGTTTAGGAGATTCTACTATAAAGCCCATTTGCTTTAGTAGAATATGCTACTTGTATACCCTCTGCTGTAGGGGGAGAAATAAATTTAATCAGATTTCATTTATATGTATATTGTTAAATGCAAAACATGTATGCTTCTAATTTTCTGAAGATCACCGTACATAGCAGACGACGGAAACATTGTTATTCGCGGGAATAGTCATGTGACTTATTGGCGCGAAATCATCTGCCCTTGCACTTACAAAGAAATATATTGGAAAATCTAAAAATTTCACAATGGATGTTGCAGAAGCAACTGTCAAATCAAATCAAGTGAAAGATCAAGTTGGAGAAAGATGCCTTAAATTATTCCAAGACTTCCTAGAAGAGTAAGTTCTGTTAAAATCAGCTGCATCGGTAGCTGTTGGTTTGACATTTTTTTGTTGCCTGCAGTCACTATTGACAAAGATAATAAATGTATGCATCACGATTAATTAATGAATTTGATTACATTATAGTTAAAATTAGTTGTATGGTGCAAATGTATACATGCATGCATAGGTTCTATATCTGGAATCTGTTTAAAAGCTAACGTGGATGGCAAATAATTATCGCCGTTACCATGAATTCGTTGTCCGATTATAATCTGATAATTATTGATAATTATCAATAGGGTTTCATTTCTAACATAATCTTGGTGTTGTTGAAAAAGTTGATTGTATATTAAAAGTATACACGATCTCTTCATAGCTAACTCATTCAGAATAAGATTAAAAAAGTAATATACATATTGGCCTCAGGTTAAATTTAATTAATAATTTACACTACTTTTGTATATAAACAATTTCAGACGCACTAAGATTCCCAAAACACATATGATTATGATGCATAACTCACAAAACACACATTGTATTAAAATTATACAAAACTGAAACTGAATAAATCTTTGCGATTATATGGCAAATTACACTATAGGTACAAGCTCATAAATAGCTAAATAAAAAAATCTAGAACCAACACTAAACCAAATGAGAATTCTGATGCTATTTGACATTTGAAGCTCTTTCAAAGTTTCAGTAAATCAATCATCTGTTTTACTCTGTTCATAGCAACATAACTATTTTTTGTGTGTGTTTCTTTTAAGAAAAAACAGTTAAATACTTTTAATACTACAGTAGTAGTCTCACTCTTTTTTTTCTACTTGATATTGTACAAATGTTTTATGCTCAAAATCAAAATGTGTGTTCTGATGAAATAAGGTTGTACAGAAAAAATTATGATGATAGCTATAATACTTTTTGAGATATTGTCAATTTAGTGTCGTAATTTGTGATCAACATTTTTTAGACGTAACTAATGTGCATTTTGTCAAGTTCAGTACAAGTAAAATATAAACCATACTGATCAGCAGTCTAACATTTTGAATTAACATAATCACAGACAACAAGAAAAACCAGACACAATGCAGAATCGAAATTTAAGTTTATTATAAATTGCGATGGAAAACAATCTTTTGTTTCATAAAATTGCTTACAAAACGCAACAAACTGGAATATTCATGGCATCATAGCATAATCAACTGATGAACAAAGCATATCCAGAAAGCATATTATTAAATTATTTGCTATGTAGTTAATGCCTATTTTTTTCCCAAAGCTTAGCAACAACAGTGCAGAAATTATTTGATGCTGAAAATGACCATTTCAACTAATGTTAACCAAAAAAGAGCAGTAACCAAGTGTTATAGGGAAAAAGTAAAAAAGCAAATTGTCATATCTCTGAAACTATACAACATGCAGGGCTGGTTCACATATCAAAATTATCAGTAAATTGTGCTCTATCAAAATATATAATTAAGTTATGTTTAATCATTTATTTAATTTGCATTTTTAATTTTATTATAAAATTTCTAAATTCTATTTACGAAGAAAATGAAAATGGATAAATTGTCATATCTCGGAAACTATACATAACACAGTTGTGGTTCACCTATTAAAATGACCAGGAGGATGTTATACTTGTATTTGTTGTAACTAAACAAAGATTTTTGTTCAGCATTTTATTTGTTTTAATATTTTATAATACAAAATTTAATATTTAAAATCTTAAAACCGTATTAAAACTGTTTGATTGGTATAAAAGCTCTCTATATGCATACATACATCAAAGATACATAAAGATGTTGAACCCATGCCATTGCTAATTATATTACTACACACACACACACTAAAAAACCCCAAAACATATCATTTTATTTTGAAGGTTTGACCCGGTCTTAAATCACTGAAAGTGTCTTGATAAATTTATTCTTAAATTAAAACAGTGCTCTGCACATGTGTACATGATTTAAAGAAATATTTATATAATTATAATGTAGGCTATTAATAAAAGATCATTTCATTTTTGTTTAATTTATTTCAAATAATAAATATGCACAATAACACACAGTGACACACATACAATAAGCATCATGTGGTAACAAAATATATATTTAAATTAATATTAAGTCTTGAATAGAGGTAATGTATTTATTCCCAGTAAAATTATAAGTAATATCCAATACATAATTTTATAAATAGAAAAGTCAGCAGCTGGCCAGGTTCTTCCATTGGTTATCTCTATTGTTAAACCCCATTTAAAAAGAAACTCGGCATTCACATCGTCACAGTCTATGCTATCACACCACTTCAAAATATTCTTATTTCTCTACTGCTCCATCAATATTATTTTGCACTGTGAACTTCTAAATCTAATGCCTCACTAATGACAAATCCATTATGATTATCATAACAAACAGCAACACCTTAGCTTGTAAATCCACCATCTTCTTTCAGTCTCTTTGGTGGTTGGCTACTTGGAAAGTTATATACATTATTTGTTCTTTTCCACTTCAGTTTCATCTAGACTACTACTGTACTAGTATTACCTGCATTTACAACAGCTCAGCATGTGCACAGTCAAGATACTGGAGTGCCTTCTAGCAAATATTTGCATAAATTATTTTATCAACAAGGGTTGATGTCTTTATCTTTTATTTTTATATTCAGACTTTTAGCACCCAAATCAACCTTGTACCTATGATTACTATGGAGTACTACTAGTGCTAGCTTTATTTAAAGTCTGAAGCTGTTTGCAAAAACTTTCATTCATAAACAAGCAAGAATGATTTGACTGTCTGGTTTTTGACAAGTTTAAAGAACAGTACACTGCTTGCGTTTTTAATGATTTTGTATTTTATGTTTTTGCATTTTTTGAGAGATGGGCAAAACTGAACAAGCCACTCATTCAGACAGCAATCTTTCAAACTTAATTTCTTGGCAAAACTTTAAAGCTCTCAAATAAGACTATCAGAAACTTAATAAACAGCTGTTAATGAATCACATACTTTATCACAATATCAGCATCTCCTGACTAATACCATACTTTTCACAAAAAGTCCCATTACTAAGTTGTAATTCTTTGGAAAGAACAGTTTCCCAGTTGTTACAAGGGGTGTTCTTAAGTTCAGTCATAACCCTGAAGATAAGTTAGTGTACTGCTCATCAGTTAAAAAAAATATTCCACAAATGTTCAACCCTTAAAATTTTCTTTAAAAAAGTATGCAAACAAGTATGTTTCTTCAAAATAATCTGTAGGTAGGATAACTATTAGCTGCATACTTTTAATAACTTGCTGTTAATGTAAAGAAAAAAGTATACATTGCTTACCAGCAAAATGAAGTGAAAGGACCAAACAATATTAAACTATCACTCTTTAAAATAAAGTAAAACATGCAAGAAATATTAAGGTAGCTATAAGAACAAATGTACAGCAGCCTGCTTTCTTTATTATTGAAAAATTAGCTATTTCTCCATTTATGTAGAACTAGAAGTGTAAAGAAATTACAAGTCGGGGGATGGGGGGGGGGGCAAAAAAATAAAATGAGATTTTTTTACACTGTAAAACAATTTCAAATAAGAAAAAAAATGGGAAAAGATTTTTTTAAAATATAAGCAAAAACGAAATAATAAACTAAATAATAAGTTTGTGTGTTACAGTAAACAGAACGCTTGAAAGAACTGAAACATTTCAGAACGATGTTTTTCAAATGATGTTTATAATTTTAGCATCTAGAGTTATCTTTTCTTGTTGAAATGAATGATTATTTAAAACTATTTTTTCTAAATAATAAAATTGTCATCCCTAGCTAAAATTAAATGAACATATAAAACAATATTGATAAATATGATCGGCATCTTTAAAACTAAACATTTCAAGAAAATAGTATATTTTCAAATCTTTGCAAAAGAGTCACTCCAAGATTGGTCTATATTTGAAAGTGTTATTTCGGAAACTGTCATTAATTCTACTTGAAAAATAATAATATGCTTACAAAAAATTCAAGAAATGAAAATAAACATTAATAAACACTCACAAATAGATCTGACTGATAAATGGTTTCAACTGATCGTATAAGGCAGAATAATCAGCGTTAGTGTCGGTACACTGTGTCTCAGAAATGAAAGCCATGACTGATGTGAACTGAGAAAGATGCTACGGGGTTTTGAATTTAGCAATAACTGCATGGACTAATAATCCCGTATTGTGTCATGATTTTGGAAAGATGTTGAAATACTGAATAAAATGATATTTTTTCCATGATTTTATGCAGAATATTTGACTCCCAAAATTTGTCTCAAACTTTTTACTTAAATTTTTTTTGGTGTTATTGACTGTTATTCTTAACATACAATTATGAAAAAAATATGATTGTAGAGAATTATCTCTCTTCTTTTTAATGGACCAATCAGAATTTAGCTTACTTATCCATGCAGCTATTGCAAAATTCTTAAAACATGGTACCTGAAAAAGTGAATTTTACTTTTTCGGCCGTGAGGCACCCGATGAGAAATTTTCGACGTAACCCTTTTGTCAAAGTTTACGGATACAGTAATAAAGTTTAGATGAAAAGCAATAACATACTTTAAAAGACGAAAGATAGCTCTTTATTTTTTATATAAACATCGTTAGTCCAGGTTTAGTGTGAAGAAAACTTCTGTGAGATAAAGTTAAGTGAATTTGCATGCAAAAGTGCGTTTGTCCCCTGTAAAACAGCGATGTGGGGAGTACCTACTTTTAATACTGCTGCTGGTCTTAGTTTTCACACATTAGGTCATCATCATTTATTTATTTTGCTCACAGGTACCAAGTTGATGGAGAAGCAAAATATTTGTCTGCTGTCCAAGAGTTGGTTCGCCCTGAACGCAATACACTGACAGTCAGTTTTACTGATCTTGAGACCTTCAACCAACAGTTGGCCACAACCATACTTGAAGAGTATTACAGGTTATTTAAGTTTTTAAAGTTTAAATTGGTCATATAATTTTTTTTTGTTATTTTTACAATTGACAAAAGCTAAAATAATGTTACAAGAGGGTGATGATTTGTTATGACAAACTACTTTTATTAAAAACAATCCTATACAAGAAATACAGACTGGAAATGATTAAACGATGATTCGTGATGAGATTAATTTTTTTGAAAATATATTAACTAATCGGCGATATTTTAAATTAATTTTATAAAGCACCAATCCAAAATAAAGAACAACTCTTAATACTAAAGGATTTTTGTCTGTGTTCGTCTATAGCTACATAGTAGATTTACTACCGATATTTATTAATATTACATATAGTGATAGTATTACTATTAGCAATCTCTAACATTTAGAGAATAGCAGTATACTTATGTTTACATAAGTGATTATCATTCTGTAAATAATTAAAAATTACTTTCTTTTCTAGCGATGAACAGTATAGAGAATAGCTATATACTATAGTCATGTTTTTTAATTATTAATAATAGTCCATACTGGTCAACATATGAACACCATCAGCTAATTATTTCTGGTAGAAATTAAGTATTTCAATTTAATGGCAGTAAAAGGAGTCAGTTGTTGATTTACTTTTTAAGACTGCTTCATGACCACTTCATTCAATTTCAAACATGGATAAGCATAGATCACACTTGCACAAGAGAAAATGGCATAAAATATATACACAAATATTATCCAACTTGCATATATATTAAACACTTTTCATTATTAAATATTGCTAACAATGTTCTTGTCTTTCAGGAGAGGATGAGATAGTCACTGTGATTATACATGATGATGTCGTAATTGTTTTGATTTCTGTGATACTGCAGAGCATTGTATTTCTTAGTTTCTGCCCATTCTGTTAAGGCATAAGAACACAGACTGTCTTTGACTTCATCCACTGATACAGGACATGGATGAGTTTTCTGCACTTCATAATTTTATTTATCATGTCAATTCCTGATTAGTTTTAGGTTATATTAAATCATTATTCATTTTAATAGTGAAAATTCCACAGTATTGATGTTTCTATTACAATTGAGTTGTCATTTCAGATATACACATAATAAGTTATTATGTAGATAATTATATTATTATTAAACTGATGTTTGAGGTAGAAATTGATATGCTGAGTGTATTATTAATATTATTCTTATATTAAAGGTGACATTTACATTATAAGCTATATATTTGTTATTACACTGATATTCAGACTGACAACTATATAACAGAATTATACTCAACAGAATTGAAAGATGTGCTGATGTCATGGATGAATGTTAATTACAGGACTATTAAAGTTGGTATTATATCAGATGTGGTATTTATTTAAAAGAATTCTGTTTTAGTTCTGAATGAAAGATTTCTCATTTTGTATTAAAATTTCATAGTAATATTTTCAATTTAGGGGTATTCTGAAAGTGAAATATGTGCACACATACACATTTAGTTACTAATTATTCCTTAATATGTTGATTGTATTTTTTCTTAAAATCTGTTATTAGTTATTACTTAATAGCATTTTGAATGAAAGTTTTCTCATTATAAACTTTTATAGTATTCTTAATTTAGGGGTATTTTGGAAGTGAAAATATGAATATATAACTACCGATTATTCTTTAACACGTATTTTAAAAAATGTTAATAATTGTTACTTAATTACATTAAATATTTCAGCTGATTATGTAAGTGCATAAAATGACTGATCATATATAGTGTATCAATCGATTGTAACAATATTAAGGTGAATATATTTATGTTTGTCTCATACATTTGTCTTGATTACACTTTTATCGTATTTCTTTCCTCTTTGTTTTTTTGGCAGAGTTTACCCATTTCTGTGCATTGCTGTGAAAAATTATGCCAGAGACTGGGGTCAGATACCACCATCAAAAGAATTTTATATCAGCTTCACTGGAGTCCCCTCCCAGCTCAAGTATGTATTATAGTTTCACTCCTACTCAGGATGTCACACTAAGTAGGTGATCCTGTTTATTCTTGTTAATATTGTACAAATCTTTATTCTAAAACTGTGTTGCCCTGATACAGTAAGGCTGTGTACAAAATATTGTGAAGATGGCTGTAATACTTTTGAGACATTCTTAATATAGTGTCAGCAGTTAAGATTGATCAGCATTTTATACACCTAATGTGTGATTTTTTCCCCCCAGTGCAAGTGCTGTGTATATCACACTAACAAACAGTCCAGCAGTTATACTCACACACATGAAAAAATACAAAGTTGAAATGACAGTTTATCATAAATTGCTTAGGAAACCATGCTTTTTTCCACATCAAATAATTTGCAAAGTGCAACAGTAAGGAATATTCATAGCATTATAATATATCTTTGATGAACAAATTTCATCCAGAATGCACACTATTAAATTATTTGTTGTGTGGTTAATGTCCAATTTTTTCCATGTGGCATTACAAACAACAAACTGGAAAGCATTTGAAACTTTTCACATCACATGAAAATGGATAAATTGTCACATCTCTGAAACATTACCTAACACATTACAATAGATCAGCATGATAATGTCCATTTTAAAAAAAAGACAGATAAGTTATGTGTTATGTTTTGTTTGTGTTTAATATTTTGCAATATGTGACATACTGAAATTTTAAAATCATATACTTGGTATGAAAGCATTCTATATACATATTTCAAATATAGAAAGACATTACACATATAGTAAAAGTATTTTAACACAAATTAAAAGCAAAACGAGTCTTTTTTTTCATTTTGACGTTATTGTGTTCAGTGCACCTGATTATTTATTTGTTTAATGGGTTATGTATAATATTGCAGCGATTAAAAAAAAAAAATATTTATATAGTATTTTTTTGCATTTTGGGGCAAAATACAGAAATGGATGACCTTGATTAACCTCATTCAGTGCGCACGATTTTAACGCAACAAGATTGCTTTTACTGTTGGAAGATTGGCAATTGATTTAAGTGGTAAAATCGGGGCTACTTCCTTAATTAAAATGCGCAGGAAAGAAAAATGATGACTTTGTAATATATTAGTGCCCTCTGTATCGGATGTGATTGTACACTGTATATTAATTTGAAGCTTTAAGTTCATTCAGAATGTTATAATTGTGTATGATTAAAAGATGAGGTTTTCTTTTTTTTTTTAATCATACAACTTCTTTCATAATTTTACAGAGTGAGAGAAATGAAAACAGTTAAGATTGGAACATTGATTCGCATTACGGGACAAGTTGTTCGTACGCATCCTGTGCACCCTGAGCTTGTCAGTGCTTCTTTTATGTGTCTTGATTGTAGAACTTTAATCAAAGACATTGAACAGCAGTTTAAATACACTCAGGTAATTACAGCTTTAATCAGTAGTTTTAAAGCCAGATATGGCATTTGGGGTGGTCACTGGGTCAAATGTTAATTATTTATGAATCTGCTGTTTTGGTAACTTCTTTATATATATCAGTAATGTTATTATACTATCATTGTTCTAGAGTCTTATTTTAATCTTAGTAATGTCAATTTTTTCAAGCAGAAATGGTGGATTCCTCGTATTTCCAAAGAAAAATTTCTTAAAAACTTATATGTTTCTGTGAATCATACTTAATCTTCTTATGGACTGGAAATAAAAAAAATTCAATGACAGCAGCTGACTCAGGTACAGTTAGATTAAGTTCTGGAAATAGTTATGACACCAAACCACATTGATGATTCTATTTGGTTTTGTTCAGTTTGACTGAAATGGAAAGTGCAACATTAAAGATTCATGCATATCAACAAATCTTTACATAGATAAGTTATATTGATGAGATTATTCGGTGATTTAAAAAAATCAAATAAGGAACATCACTCCAATTTATATCAGTGCTGCTATGATAACGGGCAATTTTTAGATACATTCGATAATTCCAGCATACCAAATAATTAAAATGCAACTGTTCAATGATTTTTATATCCACAATTTTATATTTGTTACTTGGAATTTCAATTAAGTTTCACCAATTAAATTCATACAGTAACTTTTGATGCAATACCCTCTCCTGAAGGAAAATCAGTGTGAAAAATTTGTCTCCAATACAGAACAATGCTTGTAAATGCTTACGACAAGTTATATTTATAAAATTTCTTCTTATCATATATGGATACTCCTTTTAAAGGAAATATTACATTAAGATCATACAGGTTGCATGCATTTTTTCTATGAGCATAATATAATCATTTGATGGGATCACTTGCTGCACTTGTTTTTATTTTAAGTTTTGATTTGTTGGATTTATTAAATCCCAGTCATAGTAGCTTTCTCATGTACTTACATGTAAAATATTTCTTTGTAAACTACATTTTAGTGAATATTAAATTGTTGCATTCCACCAGTTTTCTGTTCATACCTGTCATTTTTTAATTTTGACATCGCAGGCCTGACTCATATCACTGCTGAATCATGACCTCATCAGGAGTTAGGTTTTTTAGATGGTATTCTGTGGAAAGGTGGATCTGGTTAGGGAAATATCAATAACTATGAATTAGATTTTTCTACATGGAATGATCTGTGTCCTCAGCCTGGCTAAGGGAAGACAACAGACAGGTTAACTGTTGAGTCAAACATCTGTAATTCACTATCAAACTTGTTGCTACTTTGCAAGCTTTGTTGATTTTGTGTGACAGACAGCTTGGCTTTTGTTTGAAAAATATTTCATTATGACTTTATTTAATCAGACTTTACCCCCCCATTGTTACTGCATAGTAGTGGTACCATTTTGCCCAAGAGAAAGAAACAATTTAGATATGAAGTTGTAATATTGTTTTCTTGAACTGATGGTTTGTCTTTGCCTTTGAATTCCTATTTTGTGACAGACATAATTTGTACAGATCATTATCATTGTGAAAGATTTATCTCAAATCATTTGAAAGTTTTGTCCAAAAAATAATTAAAACAAATATAAATAAAATAAATCGTGCTTTATAGTCTTAGTAAGCAAATATCACCAATATTAAAATAAAGACAAGTTTTATAATGTTTGTAAGCACATCTCAGCATCATCACATAAGATGTCCTTTACAAGTTCTGTAATTGCAGTGCAAGCAAAGTTAAACAAAATAACATTTTCTTAGTGAATATTTTGTTTATCACTACCTGGTATGGATACACATCTTTTCATCACTTCCTCTCCCCCCCCACCCCCCCATTATTTCATCTTTTCATCTTTGCATGTTTTTATTTTAAGCTACATGGGAAATATTACAGCAGAAATAAACAGTTTGACCAATACTCTTACTCTTTTTCTTTTGTCCTTTCATTTTGTACAGCCTACCATTTGTCGGAATCCTGTCTGCAACAATCGCTCACGCTTTGTGCTTGATGTGAAGAGCTCTCGATATGTTGATTTCCAAAAAATTAGGATTCAGGAGACCCAGGCAGAACTCCCTAGGGGGAACATTCCAAGAAGGTATAAGTTCTTGGTTGTGTTCAAATTGATATTTTGTTTAAATTTCATGCCATTAAATCAGGGGTCTCAAACTCGCGGCCCGCCAGATAATATTTTGTGGCAGCCACTTGATATTAAAGTTAAGTGATAGTGCGGTCCGCACGTTTTTCTCATGCACCCTGGGAGTTTTATAGTTTTTGTCACCTGTGGGCTACCATACCTCAGGATCTGCCATTTCCCAACATGTAAGGCACTCATGGATTCTGGCACACCATTCAGTGGTGAGAAGTATGTTGATGCCATTGTAAAGCTGCAGGAAGAATTTGATCACAGGTTTGCAGATTTCAAGAAACACAGAACCACCTTTCAAATATTTGCTGACCCTTTCTTCAATGTGGAAGATGTCCCTCCTGTGCTTCAAATGGATCTAATTGACATAAGTGTAATAAGTGTAATTCTGAACTCAAAGCCAAGTTCAGGGAGATGAGTGGAAAAGCAAACAAGCTTGGACAGTTTTTGAGAGAATTGCCCCTTACCTTCCCTGAGCTTTCCAGGATGTTCAAGCGGACCAAGTGCCTTTTGGGGAGCACCTATCTGTGTGAATAGCTCTTCTCCACCATGAACTTGAATAAGTCAAAATTCAAGGACAAACTTAGTGATGAGCATCTTCAAGCCATACTAGGGTCACAGTGGCTTCCTCCCTGAAGCCAAATGTGTCTGAGCTGTGTAAGAGGAAATGTTGCCAGGTCTCTGGTAGCAGGGAATAATGATGCGGCCCAGCTTCACCCAGATTCTACTTCTAGTGGCCCCCAGGCAAATTGAGTTTGAGACCCCTGCATTAAATGTTAATGAAAAATTTATACACACACACAAAAATAGTTTGTTGTCAGTTTGCATCATTAAGCATTTTATAAATATATGTATATGTTTGGATGTAGTCTTTAAAATGGATGTTAATTTTTTAAAGAACATTTAATTGTGTTGTGTTTGCATGTAAAATTATTTTTAATCAGATATTTTAATGAAATATGAATTTTTCTTTGTACAATTAGTTATTCATGCAGTCTTAACTGCTTATCAGATGTACATGCATGAGAGTGTCAGTATCTTTCATGGATTACATAAGTAGTTCCCAAATGACATATCAAATTTTCCACATGAGTATTGTCACCAAGGATGTGTACCAGCAGTCTGCCATATAGAAATTTGGGGTCACGGCTGTGAGATACCCAAACCAAATAGAACCAGATTTCTTTTTTCTTTCTTTTTCTATTTGTATTAACTTGTATTTATGAGAAGACAGGATTTTTGTGTTGGTTGAACATTAATATTCAAAAAGGGGAATAACAGTGGAAAGTGATATTCGTTATGCATTATCATTATCCAGATATTGCAAAGCTTGTAGTAAGTGAAAAGAGAAAGCAAGAACAAAAAACAAATTAAAAAAGGGATGCAAGAAATTTTCTTAGTCCGTTTAACTGAGACAAGATGAGAACCACTTGATTAAAGCTTCAGCCAAAGGAGCCAATTAGCTTCTATGTTGGATAAAAGTATGCGGCCCGAGACAGGGCTCTATGCAGCCCCCAGAGGACTTTTGGATGTTACCATTATTACCAATGTAAAGCAAATTATTTCATTATTTGTGTTGTTTTTTTCTACTGAGCCATCCATGTGGCAGCCCTCCACACACTATCGATTGGAAATTTGGCCCTCTGGCCTAAAAAGTTTGTGCACCCCTGCTATAAATAAATAAAAGCTTTTTATATTTTCCTGTTGTATTTGACTACATATGCTGCTGTAAATGTAATTGTTATAATCTTGTGAACACTTGTAAAATAAAATGCTTACAAAACAAAAAAAGTTTCTTTTGGGGTGAGTATGTGGGATTGATATCTGTTAGTGTAATAACACTTTACAGTTTACAGTGTATTGTGGTGTGGGGCATGACATCCCTTGCATACATTTTTACTGAGCACAACCAAAAATCGTATCCTTGCAGATGTGTTGCTTGAGGTGATATTGGCAATGGTTCCCCATTGCATGTATGTTTGTTCTTGAAAGTTAATTGTTAATTATTTAAAGCAACGAATCCTCAAATTTTGGGGTGAGTACAAAATTTTCCAAATATCTTTTGTTTAGTTTTACTTTAAAATATATATTTTTATTCCTTGTTATCAGTTCTTAGATTTAAAAAATGTGTATCATTGGTTTTCCAACTATTTCATTGAACCAGGATATTTTTAAAATAGATTTTTGAATGATAAAGTAATTTTTGAGTAACTTTTATTACTATTATAAATTGATTAGAACTCATTTTGTGGGTGATATAACAGTATAAACATAACCCATTTTTTGTTCTCATTTCGTAATATCCCACTATCTGTAGGGTGTCAGATCTAAGCAAATTGACTAATCTGATAGGAAGTACTTTGATCTAAATGAGCGTCATATAGTTAGTTGCTCTATCTGTAATGGCTGTCAGGGAAAGATTTAAAGTAGTGATGCACAAACTCTGGCCCGCGAAGAGGCTCCAAGTGTTACTCATACACTCCCTGATTTGAAACAAAGCAGCACCTCCTGACTCATTTTTCCAGGCGCTCCGTGCAGATAATGTCTGCCCGCTGACATAACACTCACAGAAGCAAGAGAAAAAGGCTATACCAAGATGGGCAGAAAACCACACCATACATGCTTGCCCCTTCCTGTGATATATGAATTTGATCTTCACTTTTTTGTGGCCCCCAATGGTTTCGACAAGTCAGATTGTGGCCCCCGACTCAAAAAGTTTGTGCACCACTGATTTAAAGTATTAACATTATTTGCATTGGTCTACTATTTATACTAATGGTACTGATCTATTTAGAATATATACACTGAATAAATCACCATCAAAAGAAAACTGCTAAGAACATGAGTTTCATACAGTGTTTCTGACTGATATTGTGTCCATCTTTCTGACTGATAGTTGTGATTGTTCTGACAGATTGATGTGTCTATTTCCGACTGATAAATAATACTTTAGATTATCTGTTTTTGACTATTAGCTGTGATTATTTCTAGTAGTTGTGATTGTCTATATTTCTGACTTATTCCTGTGATTGTTTATTGCTGTGATTCTGATGATTTTGATTGTTTCTATTTCTGACTGAAATTTGTGTTTCTGAATTGTTTTTAGTGTGGAGGTGATACTGAGAGCGGAAGCTGTTGAAACTGCTCAGGCTGGTGACAAGTGTGACTTTATTGGCACAGTCATTGTGGTCCCAGATGTAGGGAGCCTGTCTTTAACAGGTGCGTTTGAATGTATGTGTAATGGATGACTGTGTAAGTGTGCGCACACATACACACTTGCTGAACATATAGAATATCTTGATGAGATTTCCTTGAATTTGAATATAAAGAGCTATCTAGTGAGAATATATCTAAAGTTTTTTTGAATGTGCAGAAAATCAATAAATGAAGATAGTGAATTTCAAAAGAAATGGAAAATCATTTAAGATAACGAATTTCAATAGAAATGTAAATTGTAATGTAGTAAAAGATGTTATTACAACAACAACAAAAATTTCATGCAGTGTTGACTTTTGAATTTTTTCTTCCTTTGAGAATTTCAGAATAAGGGCCAATGGGATGCCATTATGTTCCTTTTTTTTGACTGCACTTTTATTATTACAGTCCAATGCTAAATATATAATCAAGCATATATCTGAGTATGCAGTAGTTATAAACAAATGGCGCTATAATTTAAATGGGAATTCTTGAAATCTTAATTTTTTAGCCACCAAAAAATCATACTTAAAGCTCTGCAAATGCAAAAAACCTAATAAAATGCAAGGAAATATATGTACAAGCATACAGTCAGAAAATATTATCTGTTGACAGCATAATTGACAGGTTTGAGTTTGGAACCCAGATTGTTGTGAAATCAATAAAAGATTAATAAAATAATGCTAACATTTTATAACATTTCTGCAGACTTTACAGGTTATGTCCAGCACACTCACCCAACACAGACATGCACACACTCTATCATACTGCTTCCCAATTGCTGATTTTGTTCTGGATCTGGAAGATTGAGAGGCAGAGGTGGGGAGTTATACCTGCAATATAATGCAGCAAACATATCCATTTTTATCTGTCTTCTTTTTAGACAGGTAACAAGAGTTTACCTGTTTGATGAGGTGTTGCTATTATGAAAAAATAATGATTTGTGGAAAAACATACTATAAAAAAAAAATTATGGTATAGATATCTGGTCCAGTTTAAAGGGCTTTCTGTGCATTATTAAACAAGATCCCCTCCCCCCCTCCCAACCCAACAAATAAACAGAAATTGCAGTCCAAACATTGATAATCCCAATGTTTTTCATTTCATAGGGAATAGAGTTTAAAATTGCAGAATATTACATCACCTACTAGTTCAGTCATTTTTATTAAAATTTGTCATCTATGGTAGCATTATAGTTTATGTTCTGCTCTCTCTTTGTATACAACATTTGTCAATAAGTGATTGAGAAATTTAGCTATCACAAGTGCATCTACATACAAAGCGATATTTTTACCACATCTCATTGGTTGATTACACTTACTGTCCAATCAGTTTATTTGTCATGGATGATGGTGTTTTTCATGCCCTGATCTTTGAACTTTATATCTGCTTTCATTTAAAATGCATAGAATTAAATTTTATTATAATTTAAAGAATTAAGGTCATTACCTTTTATTGCATTTGATGTTTCAGGTGCCCGTTTTGAAACATCTTCAAGGGTTAAAGGGGGTGAAGGTTATGAAGCAGAAGGAGTTCGAGGCCTGAAAGCACTTGGTGTTCGTGATTTGACATATCGCATGGCCTTCTTGGCTTGTACAACTTCAACATGCTCATCTAGAGTAAGCATCTGAATAACTCATTCTGACAAAAATAACTGAAGAGGAATCTTTTTGCACGAATGCAAATCAGTCTTTAGAAATAGTTTACCCCATCTCAGAAATGATGTCTCTTGCAGTCTCATTAGAAATAATCTCTCATTCTTCCTCATTGAAAATGATCTCTCACGTTGTCTTATTAGAAATTGTCTCTTATGTTGTCTTACTAGAAATGATCTCACATGCTGTCTCATTAGAAATCTCTCATGCTGTCTCATTAGAAATTCTCTCTTGCTGTAAAACAGCACTGCACACTATCTTGTTTGTCTTTTCATATTTGGGCTGCCTTCAGAATTATAAAGCTTTGTTGATACATTCTTACCTAAACAGTCTTGATTGATATATAATTCTCAATACATTTGAGTTTAGAATATTCGTATTTTAATGTCTTCCTTGTTCTCTGTAGCTGTACCAGCTTAGAGATTCCTTCTTGTTCACATCATTTGAACAAGTGATTACAACTAATCTTACCTTTGGAAGAATTATGAGAAATTGTGGTTCTGATTAAATTAAGTTGCTGCATTTCACAAATTATTGTTTTTTTAATAATTTTATTCTTTATTTGTTAACATGTAGAACTTCAGTTTATCAGCATGTATTAATAAAATATCACAGATCTGTGTAATATTTACATAGTGTCATTGCAAAAGTTTTATTATTTATTTATTTTAGGGAGTTTCCTTTTCTCTTTTCTTGTTTAGTTTGGAGGCCGTGATATTCACGAAGATGAAATGACAGCCGAAATAATCAAGAAGCAGATGAGTGAGGAGGAATGGCAGACAGTGTATGACATGAGTCAGGACAAGAATCTGTATCAGAATCTTTGCTCAAGTCTTTTCCCTACTATTCATGGTAGTTTGCTATGCCAATTTGGCTTGTAATTTTAAAATATTGCATATCTCAAGTCAGAAATGTGATAAAATTATTAGCAGGATTTGCTCTCATTTGATAATAATCAATATTTATGATAAATTTATCACATTTAAATTTGTTTAAAATTTAGGTGTGTGAAGACTATTACAAATTTGCCATAGTACTTCTGTTTGTGTTGCTGTATGTGATAGCGAGTGTATTGTATCATCTGGAAACAAACTCTTCATTTCCACACTATTTTTTCCAGGAAATTATGAAGTAAAGCGGGGTATTCTCCTCATGCTGTTTGGAGGTGTTCCGAAAGTAACATTGGAACGTATAAATCTCCGTGGAGATATTAATGTGTGTATCGTGGGTGACCCAAGTACTGCCAAATCACAGTTCTTAAAACAGGTGGAATTGTTCAGCCCACGAGCAGTGTACACCAGTGGGAAAGCAAGCACAGCTGCTGGTTTGACTGCAGCTGTTGTTAGGGTGAGCACTTCTGCCTAAAATACCTGTTTTGGCAAACCACTTTTAAAAAGAAGTGATTTTTATTCGTGAAATCTTAGTTTCATTAATTAATATACATACTAACAGAAACTATTGAAATAAGTAGCAAGTTCTTCAGTAATTCTATCATCAGTATAGTGTGTTTTAGATTCCGATCAAATTTCGTTTTTGACGTGATTTTAGCATTGGAGGTATTGAACATCATAAATACCTAGGAATTTAAAATTTACTTCATAGAACACCAAGGATCAGGTAAAATAAATATCAAAGGCTGTTAATGAATGAAAAACGGAATAAATTTACGAGGGAGTAGGGCATCAGATATTCCATTTCTCATGCAAAGTGGACAGAAACATCAACATAATTCAGCTGAATAGTCACGTTTTGCTGATATACTGATATAGTTAGTATCTGACTTAAAATTATGAAGTACACTTTACATGAATCTAATAAACTAAATTTAATTTATATTGAATCATTTTAGGAAAAAGCAGCATTTACATTTAAAAATAAATGAAAGTTTTCAGATTGTTTTGTACATCAAAATTTCTGCATAATAAGATGCTATTGTTTCATTTGTGCAGATTTTGATGTTATACCTCGTTTGGAATTTCACGTATATATGTCTGTTCAACAGATCATATTACTAAAAGGCTTGTTAAAGTTCATCTAATGATCTTATGTCTCTACTCCTAAAAAGGCTGGTTAAAGCTCATCTATTGGCCTTAAGGTCCATAATTCATGTGAAGACCCAGTCTTGGGCATCAATGGTAGTCTTAGTTATCACTAGGAATTTGTTAACATTTTACTTTGTTTACTTCGTAGGAAATTGCAGCAGGAACTTTCCTTTTGTATGAATAATCCAGAAGTGCATTAAAAAATTTTGTTTGACATTTTTAAAAAAATTGTTTCAGTAATCTAGAAATGTCAGCTTAAGAAAGTTTTGTGTGACATTTAAAAAAAAAATGTTTCAGGATGAGGAATCACACGAGTTTGTGATTGAAGCTGGAGCATTGATGCTTGCAGACAATGGTGTGTGCTGTATTGATGAGTTTGACAAAATGGATCCCAAGGACCAGGTAGCAATCCATGAAGCGATGGAACAGCAGACAATCTCAATCACCAAAGCTGGTGTAAAGGTTAGCATTGCCATTGGTTTCTTTTATTAATAGTGTGACTTGTTCTGAAAGGAGTTGTGTTCACTTGTACTGAATGGAGTTTACTTGTACTACATGTTCACTTTATATGTTGATATTGAATGGAGTTGTGTCCAGTTCCTCTCTTGTCTGAATTCCATACAGGCGACTTCATCATTTGTAGTAGGTAGACACTTGTTCTCATAGTTGATTTTATCATGATACTTTTTCTACGTTTGGAAATGTTTAATGAATGCCTGTCTATAGATGTAAAGATGATCATATAATACAACATTTTGCTTTGTAACCAGGCTACCTTAAATGCTCGAACATCTATCCTTGCTGCTGCCAACCCTATCGGCGGTCGCTATGATCGGTCACGCTCACTAAAGCAGAACTTGAACATGACTGCACCTATTATGTCACGCTTTGACCTCTTCTTTGTGCTTGTCGATGAGTGCAATGAGGTAATTAATTATATTGTTTGAATAAATATTTTCATAATAATGAATAATTATTTTTCATAATTGTCTTATAACCTTAATACTGTGTAAAAATTAAATTAGTTCTTTGACAGAAATATTGAATAGCTGATTTTCTTCTTTATTTAAATGATATGTAATTGTAAAATGTCTAACCCACCAAACTGAACATGCTGGAATTTGTTACCGGTTTACAGACTTAAAATATGGTTCTGATATGGAACTGGATTCCAGCCCAGAAAGAATTAGAAACATGATGAAGCAGCTAGAAGTGTTTTTAACAAGCTGACATTAACCTTTAGTGGATTATTCTACCTGGGATAAAGTACTGGAAATTCCCACTGGAAATGCACTAACAACTTCAGACATCAACATAAGATCTATATTGTGATAACAGTATTGTTGGATATGTATTTTTCTTCTTTACAAGTATCATTTAAATTTAATAGTATTTATACTTTTCATTTGCAATTGGAGTATTATTTTCTAAGATTGTTCTCAGTATTCACAAAGCAACACACAAAAAAATAGCACTTTTTTTCCTAATACATTTTTATGTGGGCTATAATTATTTTTCAGTTGACATATTAAACATTTAGATGTTTTTCAGTTGACAGATTAGTGCTATTTTCAGGTGACAGATTATGCAATTGCACGGCGGATTGTAGATCTTCACAGCAGACTTGTTGAATCAGTGGAGCGGGTTTATTCAGTGGAGGATATTCTTCGCTATATCTTGTTTGCTCGACAGTTCAAGCCCAAGGTATTTTAACCTAATCAAAATTATTTATTCATATATTTACAACTTTCATCCTCAGTTTGTATTTGTCTTAATTTTAAAAAAATTTGAGAACTTGGTGACAATTGTTCCATGTAGAATGTAGCAATAAAATTTTGAGACTTTAATGTGATTCCACATAGAGTTAGGACCAGTGTTTGCATCCTTGGCTACAATGTTTACAGTTTAGGTTTGTAACTTGTTGGTTGATTTTTATTTAATTAAAAAAAAAAAAATTAATATTTACGTACAAAATTGTTAGGTTTGAACTTTTGTTGGTTGATTTTTATTTAATAAAAAAAAAAAATGTTAATATTTAGGTACAAAATGTTAGGTTTGTAAACTTTTATGGTTGATTTTTATTTAATTAATACAAAAATTATTGTTAATATTTACGTACAAAATGTCCTAGTTGTTCTATTCATTTAAAAATATTTCAACTTAGAGCACTGGCTTTAATTTAAAACATATTCCAAATGGGTTTCTTCTCATAGGTCATAGCCATTTAGAATTTTGTTTATTCATTTAGTTCAGTCAGTTCAGTCAGACTTTTTTGCGCAGCCAGATTTAAAAAAAAAAAAAGTTTGTATAGATAACAAAAACAAATTGCTACGAATTATCTGATGCAGACATTGTTCCCAGATTTCTGTGTCGAAAGCTGTTTTAGGAGAATTTATAAAGCAGATAATTAGAGAGATATACTGTTATATGGTGAGGAATCAGACACATATAGTAACCAGAATAGTGGTGATTTTGGGATCTTTGAATTTATCAGAAAAACAAAGGATTGTACAGATTCTAAAGATTGTATAATGACAGCTGTTGATTTCAAGTTTTTGATTATCAAGACCCTTAAATCAAACTCTTCAAAATTGCAGTTTTCAGATTTGAACATGTTATAGTCTTTTTGAGATAAAGCAATTATAGGAGATTGTTTTATTGAATTTTTGAATATGTTCATTTAGCATTATTTTATATTTTAAAAACTAATTTCTAAGACAAAGTATAATATTTATCATTATACTGATTCACTGTCTCAGAACTTGCATCAATGTCCAAACCATTGCTACATTTGTCATAATAACATTTCACCACTTTCATTGATTTGTTTGTTGGTGTTGTAGTTAACAAAATTTTGTCTTCATTTAAAAGTTTGCAAATTTTGTTAGATGCCAACAGTAATGATAGTTTTACATTTTGGACCCTTCTGCTACATGGTATAAAAATTAAAACAAATGGGAATGAAATTGCTAATTCTCTCAATTGCTTTCTGCACATTGATGCACAATTGCAGTAAACCACACTCATATAATACAAGATTTTAGGACATAAAATTCTCCCAAATATTTGTCATATTTCAGCATTCGGTATTCTTTATTTTATTGTTAAAGTAACTGTGGGCAAAGAAAATAATATATTCATATTTATCATCCCCTGAGCTATAAAGGGTGTAAATTTCATTAATGCTTTAGAATACTGAAAAAAGTTACTTCATTACAAAGTTGATATATGTTTTTTATTTTGTCGCTGCAAGTAAAAATTTAATTTGCTAAAGGTTTAAAATGAAAAAGAAAATAAATATATCTAAAAAAGTCCTCAACTTTTCAGTGGTTGTCATTGGTTACTGCAGATCAGCAAGGAGGCACAGGAGTATATGATCGAAGAGTACAAACACTTGCGTCAGCGCGATTGCACGGGTGGTAGCAAATCTTCGTGGAGAATCACTGTTCGACAGTTGGAAAGCATGATTCGCCTCTCAGAGTCCATGGCAAGGCTACACTGTCAAGATGAGGTATATTTGCGAAATATTTTTCGATATTGTTGTTTGTTGTATTCTTCTATAGACTAGAAGATAAAATACACATAAGTAAATTTATGAATGAAAGCTTAGGTAATATTAATTGGGTGAAAAGTTTGAAGGGACTGCCTAGGAGCTGTGAAAAAGCAGTTTTTCTGCCATAAAACCAGCCATGCATATCTTCCAAGGATGTACAAACCAAAGCTAAAGGGGCTTGGCTTAGCTCTCCTAAGTTAAAAATATTGCCACTAGCCTGCAATATTTCGATGAAATTTAATAGTTTTATTAAAACTTAACGCAAAATGTTGTCTAGTTGATCCATTTAATACACGTCTGGTCCAAGATGGCGATCTCTTGTCAACTTCGGCATGGGCGCGAAAAAAACTATTAGGGTTTCCCGCGTTCATTGCCACTAATACTTCCGTTATAGAGACTTACGGTTCAAATTATATACCATTTTAAAGGGCAAAAGATGACCTTTTCAACAATATAAAGGAGGCTGACAGATGATAATGGGTTCCAAAGTTATAATGCGTCAAACATAACACATAATTTCGACTATCATTTTCTACAGTAAAAATTTTAAAAAATTAAATGAACCAATTCTTATGTTAAAGGTCATTATCTTAGCTTTCCGTTGATATAAGATTTATTTTTATTGGTTGAATTCCGGAAGAGTTGAAACGCGTTATATGAGCATACCCAAAAACGATGTTGGAGATAAGCCATTTTCAAATCTCGCCACGGGTACTTTAGTACGCTTTACCGACTGTGAGTTTATCGATCAAAACGTAATAAATATGTCATTCAAATGTACAAACAAAACTTATTTTTAACATTGGAAGATTCCTTTATTTCTTAAAACAATTTCCAACCATTTCTTTCTTTTAATTACCGAGATAGTTTTGAAAAAGAGTGAATTCAGTCAAAAAGTGACGTTGTCTCCAGTCTCCATATAGCGAGTGGTCTTACCTAGTTTTTGCTGCTAAGCGATAAGTCAATAGGTCACTGCTCTAAAAACTAAAAAGTAACTGATTATATTTACAAATGTATTTTTAAAATTTATTTCAAATTCAAAAATAAGTAAATAATTTAAAGTTATCTTTTTGTTGAATTTGCGAATTTCAGAATCATTTTTGTATTTTTTTTAACAAGTCTACTAAAAAATTAACAGCGAGTATAATTCTAAAAAGATTTTCAAAATAAGTTCATTGAAAAATATTATAGACATACCAAGGAAATTTAAAACTGTTTTAAATTTATTTAAAATTCAAAAACAAATAAATAATAAAAAGTTTTCTTATCTTTATCTTGAACTTGCGAATATTTTCATCGGGTTTTTTTTAACAAGTCTACTAAAAAATTAAATGTGAGTATAATTCTAAAATGATTTTCAAAATAAGTATTATGGATGGCATTTTTAAAGAATTTATTTAAATTTAATTACTTAACATGTTTTCCAAGTTTATTATTTCAAATTAAAAAAAAAAAAATAATAAAAAGTTTTCTTACCTTTTTGTTGTGTTGAACAACATCGTTTTTTCCTTGAATAAAATGCAAACGCAAAAACTTTGTTGAATTGGCAATTGAATATAATATAAAATAATAATTTTTGATATGTAAATATTCAGTTTCCTGGAAAAGTTCCGTGCTTTTGCACACAATGAAAGTGCCACATAATAGCCATGCATGATTCGAGGAACGATTCTTTTTTTTTTGAATTATCATATGGTCACATCCAAAATTTCAGTAGGGTCTGGTTGAATTTCATCTACATTTAATTAGAATCAACCACACAATAAAGTTCATTAGGTAGGATCAGCCACACAACTCCCCATCAGAAAAATTGACCTCGAAACTTGCCATGCCTTTTAATGACATGACCATTCTAATAATAGTGTCCAATGATAGAATTTAGAACAGATGGCTGCTGAAGCCAAACACATCTTTCCTTCACTCTGATTGGTTATTTTTAACATCGCGAGTGTGTGTGCTGGTAAAGCCTCTGTACTGCAGATAGTGGCTAGACATTTTTGTCATGGTAAAGATCCTGTACAACGGGTAAAAAAAATAACTGAGTGCAGGACGTCCTTTCCCACAAAATGCAGACAGCCACATTGATGCATTATACTGTATGTGGCAGCTGCTATTGTGTGTACTTAAAGTAATCTTTAAAAAATGTGAATATTTACTGTATTTAATCAATATTTTTATGTTTTCAAATGTCTCCTTACATAAAGATTGATGGTTCCTACTGGAGAAGTGTCTCCTTGCTTTTTATATGTGATAATATTGGAGTCACTGTACAGCATGACCCAAACCTGTTTCCAGCCTCCACTAAGAAGACTTTCTGTTTAACAAATAAAAATAAAAATTAAGCTCATTGTTCAAATAGGAATATAGCAGAATATTAAAAATAAATAGTGAATTTTCACTTTCATTAATTAAATGCAAGAACTCTGTTCAAAAACAAGACACATATGCACACACACAAATACACAATATATGGGGAATAATAGATTTTAAAATATTTAGTTATCTGATACTCAGATAATTACACGATTTTGTAGTATCTTAAATGAAATAAATAAATTGGGAGATTTTTACTAATGCTTTACAATACTAAATATGTCTAAATACTTTACAATGGGGGTGCAGCTCAACTACTGTAAGATTGTTGCAAAAATACTCTTAACTACTAGAATCAGAAAAATGTCAATAATTCTATGAATTAACCCAAATTGCTACTGGAACTTCATTTAGGATGGATATATTAAGGACTAGTTCATTTAACTGTAAAACTGGCTAATTTAATGTCATCCTAACGTATCTGATCAGTTTAACTTTTCTACCACTGAAGTGATAAAGTAGTGCATATTTTGTGCCAGGATTGTGATTACAATAAATTTTGAGATGTTTTATTAATAATACTTTAATAGTAAAAAAAAAAATCAGAAGCATAGTTTGACAATTTGAAGCCAGGGAGTGGGTAATTGGTTGAGAAATCTCCAACAAACAAAACCAGAATGTGGAACCCAGATCTAATCCAAATATGTAAGGTTAGCGCCTATACCTTTGAACATCATTCTCAAACTCAAAGGTGAAGACTGGTCTTTTCTTTGGCTTTTCTGTATGTATCTTGATTTTTTTTTTTAATGTGGGCACATCTCAGACATCATGAACAATGCAAGAATTTAAAAGGTAGAAAAATAACTCATGTTAAAGTTGGTTGATTAAAGCTGGGAGGTTATTACAAGAAGGAAAATACATAAACATCTAGAAATACATTTTAAATAAATATCAACATCTGCAGAATTATCAAAGAGATTTAAAGATATACACAAGCCTGAGGAAGGGGGGGGGGGTGCAGCCAGTACTTTGTTCTGGGGCCCATGGAGCTCAAAGGGGACCCATGAAGGGGAAAATTAAAAGAAAAATTACAAAATAAATTTTTAAAAAGTAAAACAATATTGGATATATACTTCATACTTTGTGTGTACAGGAAAACTGCATTGCAGCCTTGTTTGACATAACCTATGAAAAAAATACGTGTTGAACTTTGTATAAAGGCCCACACACTTTCTTTGTAATGGGACCCAGACTTTCTCTCAGCGGCTCTGGGTATAAAACTGCATAAATCTACTTTTAATCAATAGCTGATTATATATATATATATATATATATGAAACTGGAAGTGTATTTGCTTGTTCTCAGCGAAAATAATATTTTTTTTAAGGGGGTAAGATTGCATTTACTCTGTTGGGTGTAGTGCATAAATTTGGAGGGTTGTTTAAAATAAAGATTTACCTGCACAGATCAGGATAGCATAATTAAATTGTTTAGAACATCAAATTTTTACTTTTGTCTTGCACCAATGATATGTTCACTATTAATAATTATGGGGAATGGATTTAACAGGTGCAACCTAAACATGTGAAAGAAGCTTTCCGACTTCTAAATAAATCAATTATCCGGGTGGAGCAGCCTGATATTCACCTGGAGGAAGGACAAGAAGAGGAGATGGAGGTAGATGCAGGTAAGACAACCAACCTGGACTTTTGTCTACCATTAAGTTTTTTTATCTTCAAAGATATATATATATTTTTTTTAATATAAGTATTTCGAAAAAATATATTTAAACCCATGGACTACTTGTATTTTTAGAATGCAGTCAATTGTTCTTTTCCATTATCTTTTAGATACTCCAACTCAGGACATTGGTGAATCGGGACAAGTTAATGGTGAAGTGGAGCCGTCACCCAGTGGGGAGGAAAAGGGGGATGCACATCCTGCTCCCTCTAAACGATCTCTCAAATTATCTTATGAAGAATATCGACACTTGGGAAATGTGATGATTCTGCACATGCGCAAACATGAGGAGGAAGTAGGAGATGGTAAACATTCCAGTTTTTTTGTCCCTAACCTTGTCCTTTGATTCACGTTGGTCAGAATGTTAATATATTAAACAGTTAACCACCATTACCAGCTTAGTTCTGTCTTAAGACATAATAGTTAACCACCTTTACCAGCTTAGTTCTTACGACATAACCCATCATTTTGCCACTGAGAAATTTGCGATAAACATTGTCATGCAACATACAAATTTATGCAGATATATTATTTGCTCGTCTTGCATTATTATAAATAGTATCTTGTAAACACCAGTTTTTTCTTGTAAATATCACTATAGTATCATTTAAACATCACTGTTGTATCTTGTAAATATCACTTGTATTTTGAATAGAAAATGAATCTGGCCTGCGCAAGAGTGATTTGATTGCATGGTACTTGAAGGAGATAGAAAATGAGATTGAGTCAGAACAGGAGCTTCTTGAAAAAAGAACAATTGTTGAAAAAGTAATTGACAGACTCATCCATGTTGTAAGTATTTACTAAGAGGTTATACTTTCATACTGAAACATATCTGTATATTCACAAATATTTTCTTTAATTTTGTGGTAGTAATGTGTTTTTATTGCAAGTGTTGATATATGATCTTAAACTTTCTCAAGTTTCAAAGTGTTGTACAAAGTTTCATTCTTCTATACGCACTAAAGGAATCTAGAAATAAAATGATTCAAATACAATGTTGGTAATTTTTTTTACTTTGCATTTTGCTTATCTAAAAGCATCTAGTTCGGATTTCTTTTATCGCCCTATTTATTGGTGAAATCATATTATAGAGGTCACTCTTTCATAGGGTCCGAATTAAACTTTCTCTGTGCATTTTTGGTGAGCTCATTGCTGCCATCATTCTAGTAGTTAAGAGGATGTGACCATGAGCTTAATCTTGTTAACTTTGGACAGAATAATTCTTAGGCGATGTCACTTTCTTTGTGTTTAGGAAACCCATGTAACTTTGGACAGAATGAAAGCTTAGGCAATGTCACTTTCTTAGTGTTTAGGAAACCCATGTTACTTTGGACAGAATGAAAGCTTAGGCAATGTCACTTTCTTAGTGTTTAGGAAACCCATGTTACTTTGGACAGAATGAAAGCTTAGGCAATGTCACTTTCTTTGTGTTTAGGAAACCCATGTTACTTTGGACAGAATGAAAGCTTAGATTGTCACTTTCCTAATATAGGAATCTCTCTCCTTTACCCACCCACCCCTGCTTTAATGTTGTTTCTAATTTCTAGGTATATTTCACCCCGACCCCCCATCAAAATTGTTTCTTATTTCTAGATCTTAAGTTGCTTCCCCCTCCCCCATATTAATAGTTTGTTTCTAATTGTTAGGTCTGTTTTATTTGTTAATTGTCTAGAATCACTGGGGTCTGTTCTTATTATTAGGTCTATTAAATTTTTTTGTCACTCACATATAATTTTTTTAACTTGTAAATTATTAGGTTTATTTAAAATCTTGTGGGTCCCCCCCCAAAAAAATGGTTCCTTCATCTTTGTTATACTAAATTTAATGTAAAGAATAAACATTTCTTTATGTTATTTATTAAATTACCCATTATTTATTTTCACCAGGACAATGTATTGATAGAATTGCGGCAAAGTGGTATGAAAGCAAGGAGCAAGCATGCTGAAGACACTCTTGTTAGAGAAGAGGATCCCATCCTTGTAGTCCATCCAAACTTTGTGATTGATGGCTAAAAAATTCTTAACACTGAAAGTAGATTTGGATTCCCAAAATTGCTATGGTGGCTTTCTGTGATAATCTGGCTACATTAATTAGTCACATTTAATTTGCTGTCTTCTCGATACACTCTATAGATGTGATGAAAAGGGCTTACGATTCAATTTGGCAACAGTATGGGTACTGTATTCTTATATTTTAGAATATTAAAATCAAATGTCCAAAGTTATTATACAGGTATTGAAATAAAATAGTGTATGTTGCAACTAGTTTGAAATTGACACACTCCACTATGTTTGCCAAGACTGGTTATGTTTATAAGTCAAGAAATGTACAGCAGTTGGCATCCACCCTTGGAGTGAAAAAGAATCTGATTAAAATGAGTGACAAATGCAGGATGACTCCTTAAAATTTGCAGTTTATAAATAGTTGAATTTTCTTCATTCTGTTTCATCTTCATGTGTAAGAATTGTGTTTACTGCACTAATATTACTATAAAATTCTGATAATCATTTTTGAATGAATGTGGAGGATTATAATCATTTAATGCAATTAAACACAAAAGTCAATGTGAATAATGTACACATGCTGAAATAAAAATAAAAAAATTGTCAATTTACATATTTTTTTATTTCTTTTGCTTAATTTGAAAATCCAATTTTCAAGTAATTTTTAATTTAGAATTTAAATTCATGTCTTATGTTGGTAAAAATTCAGGTGCAGAGAATTGAGGTCATTTTGTGATTACATGGGTTACAGGTAAAAACTATCTGCGGTCAGTTTTGCCCATTTTACGTTTGCCTGAGAAAAGATGCTTGGGTTTCATGTCTAGAATAACGCGATCACCTTCTCCTTTCTTTGCCTGGTGATTTCTTGCTTGCTGAGCTTTGCGGCCTACTTTCTTTGCCTTCTTTATCATCTGAAACAGGAAAGTCACGATAATTTAAGATGCGTACAATAAATTGATTGTCACGAGTTGGCCATGTCTCAAACAACAGATATGTAACCAACATAAGAAAAAGATTTTGCAAAGATTGTTGACTGACTAACTGTAATAGATTGATGCCTGCTCTCCTCCCCCAATTTCTCCATATAAAATTAAAGCCAGGGAGAACAATAGGCTTTATATTCATTTGTTTTCTCTAGCCAGTCTTGATTTATCTAAAACATAAACAAAAACTATCCACACAACTAAACTACCTACAGTCTGATTCAAATGTTTCTTATTCACTTTCTGACCTGCATTTGCCTCATCAAAGAAATTTCACTTACTACAGACGTCGCAGATATGCTTCATTATAGAAAAACTAAGCTGACCAGAGACTACTATAGTTTACTCTATAAATTATTTCATTTATTTTCCTTATTTTATACAAGTAAAAAATTCACTTACAAAGATGTTGCTGTAAGATTTATATGATTGTTTACTGCTGGATAATTTTAATTCTGAAAGCAACTCGTCAAATTTAAAGACTGATTTGATCTGGAATTAAGGATTTTGTGATAGAGTTTTTCCTTTCAGGCAATTGTATAAGAAATGGTGGCAATCTTCCTTCACTAAAAATAACTCCCACACCCACGATATATGTAAGTTTAACTGCAAAATATCTTGAAAACCCTTTTAAATATTTATGTTGATTAATTTAATTCAATTAATACTTGAAATCTACATTTGTATATAAACGAATAATTTATCATTTTCGTGCAGATATTTTTCTGTCTTGTGAAAATGTTTTGGTGTAAAATTTAAAAAACCCAAATCATTGAAATATCAAAAGCTTTTTGTGTTGCAAATAAAGCTAAGATCAACAAAAGGGGTTCAACAGTTAATGAAGTAATTTATATATATATTTTTTTTAATGGCTTACAAAATTACATTACTTTCAAAAAAAAATCTTTCCTTAAAGTTGTTACTTAACACACTAATGCATGATTTAACTTTTAAACGTCATTTTTCACTAGAGCTGAGACTTAACAAATATAAAATCATAAATATCCCACAACATCACACACACAAAACTTAGTCGAAAATTTGTAAACTGTTAATGCTTACCACTTCATCTCTCATGCCTGATTTATCACGTGGAGTCCGGCTGACACTGCGTGAACGAGAGGAAGGTTCTGCCGACTCTTCTCTCTTTCGCTTCAAAGCTTTCCTACTGGCACTACGCGAACGCAATCTTGCAAAATTACTCTGCAAGTAAAATAACAACATTGGGGCTGAGATGAGAAGGCTCAGCAATGAAGAATTCAATATTGGATTTATTGATGGAGAATTAAAACTAAAAATGTTTATTAATGTTGCAGCCAATCTTAATAAAAGGATATAAGTAAATGCTGAATATATTTGTGCATATTCTTATAACTGTTAAGATTTTATTTTGTAATAGGTCACTTGCAAAATAAAAGTAGATGGAATGTCTACGCAAACTGACCAAGACGGAATACAGATCGGTTTCCCCACATTGTTACACATTTGACCAAAATAACAGCTTAATTACTGCTTCAGATCTGTATATCAAGAGGATAGTTTTCTAGTTGCATTTAGGTATGTGAAACAGTTGACATTCTGTGCAATGATACACAAGCCAAGGGTCTCATGCATAATATATAATTTAAAAATAAACTAGTTAGAATGTTAATGTGTGCCTTAGTAATTACACAAGGAAAAAGCCATTGCCAGCATCCACTAAACAGACTCTGTATTTAAACCAAATGAGAATAAACAAATATTGTTTGTTAATTATTCTGAGGAAATTCCACTTTTCTGCAGATTTCTTTTTTAAACCTTAGAGATATATATTGCAACTAGTGAATTCCACAGTCATTGAAAATACCTTCAACTGACAGATATATCCAAATTAGAACAAGCTGTAATTCAGAACTGGAGTTCACAATTTAAAACCATAAACATTAAGAGCAAGAAATATAGTACACATCTGATAAGTAAACACCAGAAAATAGATTGAGTAAAACAATTACTAAGTGATGTTGAAGTTTTGTTGCTGAATACAGTTCTATTATTACTTTTGAAATATCTCTAACACAAAGAAACCTTAAATACTACTGCTACTTTTGAAATATTTCTATAACACGAATCAAAGAAAGCTTAAATACAGTTGCTTTATTACTTTTCAAATGTCTCTATAACAAAGAAACTCTACAGGTACATTATCACTTTGAAATATCTCTGTAACACAAAAAGAAACCGTAATAAAAATCAGTTGAATACTCTTTATGGGAAATCATAAATGGAAATAATCTGATAGTCAATAATATTCTGGTTAATTAATTTCTAAAAATATGGACACAATTGTACAGGAAAATTTTATCAAACTATATTATTAAAATTTCCTAATATAATGTTCTCAATAATAAAATAGATATGTTCAACTATAAATTAAGAAATAAACTCGATAATTATACAAATGTTTGATTAAATTTTTGCTTCAAAAGACATTTTTTGACAAGATTACTATAAGAATGTTTTCCTGCAGGTATATCTACATGGTATCACTCTTAATTTTTTGCAAGTATATGAACACAATATCATGTCTTGCAAGTTAATATATACAATAGTGTGTCGTCTTGTAGGAACATCTTTTATTGCAAGCTCAACCACAAAATATTGCTTGTGTTCATTCATGTAGTATCAATTTGTGTTCAACATAAAATCAACTATTTTTCTGCAAGTACATTTATATAACACTGTCTCAATTTTCTTGTTAAGTACAACTATAAATAATTGACTTTTTTTTTTTTGACAGTACATCCCACAATATCAGCACCTTGCAAAGAATATCCACACATCTTCTCATTTTTCTTGCAAATACATTTACATAAAATTACCTCATCTTTTGAATCAAACATGAGGCCAAGTTGTTTAAGCTGGTCTTCCATTTGTTCCGGGATGACCTTCTTTCCTGTACGTGGCATTCTAGATTTCTGCACACGTCTTTTCTCCCTTGATTCTAATGTAATCAGTTGTCTTTTTTCTCGTATCCTAAGTAATAGAAAACATTGCATAATTAGAGACCTGTTTCTTAAAAAAAATTTGCAAAGAAAACCAGTCTACTAATGATGATAAAATAACAACCAGTAGTTTTACAATGAATGAGATAAATAATGTCTAAACTTGACTCTCTGAAGTGTTTACATTAACTTTCCTGAATTAGGCAAATGAATTGCTGACTCATAAAAAGATATTTTATTATTAAATTAACACTGCATATTCTGAAATTTTGTTCAAATATTGATATTTTAATACAACAAATACAATCAGGCAAAGTAAGCAAATTGTTCATGAGAACAGAGAGAAAGTAATGAAATGAAACAATTAAAAGCTTTGAAGAAACCTATACCCTATTTTGAAAAACAACAGCATTTTATCTCAGTAAAGAAAGAAAGCAAACATGACAGACTGTTACTACTATGTAAAGAACAGAGTGTTCTCTATCTACCCGAGTTATGTGAATTTGAATTAAAGGGTCCTAATATTTATACATTTTTGCTTTAACTTTGTGTGAACTAAACTCAAAAGTTACATGACCCAAGATGTTGATATAAAAGTGAGCAGTCATTTTTCCCATGTTTCTTAACTGTTGGTCAGGTTGTGGAGACGTTAAACTAAGGATTCCTATGTTTCAACACTGAGTGTACATATACATAAACAATTATTTCAATGGTAAAATCCAGTTCATTTGTGCAATATCTGTTAACATGAGGTACGTATGTGTGCTTGCGAGTGTGCGCGTGTGTGTGTGTGTGAGTGAGTGAGTGAGAAAGAGAAAGTTACTTTCTAGCTGTCTTTCTGACTTCCTTC
Organism: Sinotaia quadrata; assembly: GCA_028829895.1. NCBI lineage: Eukaryota > Metazoa > Mollusca > Gastropoda > Architaenioglossa > Viviparidae > Sinotaia > Sinotaia quadrata. The sequence continues at coordinate 38,129,001 of CM054179.1, read as the reverse complement.
ATTTCCTCATCTTCACTTTCTTCATCTTCATCATAGAAACCAGCCTTCTCTCTCAGCTCTTCTTCTTTTTCCAGCTCATCCAGTTTCTATTCATATTACAAATTAAATAATTATTTTAATTTCTGAACAAGCAAAAATATAAATACCTACTTAATGTAGTATTTTCTATATTTTCACTTACTGCAATTTAAAGACAACAGATACTAGGATATGTTTACACATGGCAATGTTGGTCATCATTTTCTGATATTGCAAATCTTTCCAGCAATTAATCTGCTTTTATAATATATCATTCTCTGTTCAAGAAAACCTTTCCAGTCATTCTGTTTTAGTAGAAAATCCAAATTAGAAAATGCTGCAATTCACAGCTGGAGTTCACAATTTAAAACCATAAACATAATACACACTCAGTATTGTCCAAGAAACCTTTCCTGTCATATTAAATACTATTTTAAATGAATTTCTCTTAAAGGCACCCTTTCCTGCCATTGCTCCTTTAGTAGGATGCCTACTCCTTTTCTCTTTAAGCATGCATTTCTAACCACTGATTTCTTTTATAAAAGTGCCAGACTTTTTTTCATCCAAGACAGAATTTCCAAACTATTGCTCTCTGTTTCAGAAGACAGAGCCAGTCTCTTTTTCATCCAAGACGGCATATCAAACCACTGTTCTATGCTCTGGAATAAAGTGTTAGTCATTTTCTGTCACAGAGCTTTCAAACCAGTGATCTCTATTTCAGAAGAAATTGCCAGTAATTTTCAATGATATTCTTTCCAGCAACATCTGTCTGTTTTTATGGGATGCACCACTCTTTCTCTAACCATTCTCTGTGCACTTACTTTAACCAGCAAGGTACATTTTTTCTCTTCTCAAGTGAGCAACATTTTCATTATCTGTTTCTGTAACTCCTTCAATTTAATCCAGATCCAAAACTAGAGAAAATCAAAGAATGTAAACACCAGGAATATTGTCTGCATTTGTTATCGTTTGTCACTTCTGCTTGCACGCATCTGAAAACCTTAAGAGAACTGAAAATCTGGAAACAGCACAGACCTGACTTGAAGGCATCTTAGATAAGTGAAAAAAATATTGAGAATCGCACAACACTAAGTGAGTTTCTGTATCATTATCTTCTCGTCAGTATTACATGTACTTTTGGTGGCTATGAATGTCTTTAGAACTATATAATATTCCTCTAGAATTCATAGTTGTATAATGAAAAAATACTATTGTTACTGAGTACTTCTGAAGAAGATGGTGAGCTTTTGTTACTTTTGGAGTAAATGATAACAATTGCATGAAGTGCAGGTTAATTAATTAAACTAAATCAAACACCCCTATCCTCCAAAAGCTACAGTTAAATCAGCATTTCAAAAGTGTAGAAACCATACTTTAGATTAAAAAAAATCAAACAGAAAATAGGTGTTACCTGCATAATCTCTGGATCAATGAAATCTGCAACATTTTTGCCCATCCAGATTTCAGGCAAGATGTCATATTTTTCATCTGGATTTTTCAAATCCCAAGTCTCTAGTGAAATGAAACATACATATAACTTTAAAAAAATTTGCATAAAAAAAAGTAAGGAATGAACAATTTAGTGGTTGATTTAAATCGGTTTGCAAAATGTGATTTTGTACCAATATTGTACAGTTTATGATAAAAAAATAAAATCTTTTGCTGTGCATACTACCCTTGACTAAAAAAAAATTCTTTTTTTTAACTTTAATGGCCAATTTTTCAGCCAGAATTGTAAAGTATAATAATCTATATAATGGTTTCTTCAGCCAGAACCATAAAGTATAATAAACTATACAATGGTTTCTTTTTCAGCCAGAACCATAAAGTATAATAAACTATACAATGGTTTCTATGGGATGTTTTATAAACACATTCATCATCACCAATGAAGGTCAATTATTTTTACACCACTGTATGCTTTAAGATCACCTTTGACTTTCATTATTCACGTGCAGATATTTTTGTTTGAAAGAAAACTGAAGCGTTTCTCATAAAGAAAGTACAGAACAAAAAATAAAATTTAGGGTAGGCAAGCTGAACATTCAGATATTTCTTAACCTGAGTGAATACTTCAGACACCTTTGTTAGCTAGCACAATATTTAATATTGCTTTGTAACTCAATGGTGAAGTAAGTTTTTATCTAACTACTATTTGTTTCCTACTGAGTTTTTTTTCCTTCTATTTACAAGACCAAATCAATAAATAAAATAGTAAAATAATTAATATTACAAAAAATGCAGATTATAGTGGATGCATTTTAAACTAAATATAAAATTATTTTACTTTCATTTTTTGTTACTTAGTTGTGAATAGTTTATTGTACTCAAGTAAAAATAGAAATTTAGTCATTAGAACCAAATTCTTCAATATATTTGTAAAAATTATTTATCATCCATTTCAAACTAAGTACCTATTTATAAAGAATATTTTTTAAACAATCCTTTCTAAATGAAGACATTTTTCAATACTGACATTTAATTCATACTTAAAAAATATATTAAAATAAATATTTATTTTTGACAAAATCACAAATAGTGTATTCTGGCTAATGAAATAATGAAAACATTTACAAAGCGGTTTTCAGACAAAACATATCTTAAATCTAAAACTGGCTCTTTGTCAAAGTTAAATACAACAACAACAAAAATTTATAATCCCTTTAAAACATGCTGCTAAAGAACTGCCTCTGGAAATAGCCTTCACCCCTTAAGGAGAAGCATTCATCTATTTAGGATGGAGGACTCCTGTGGGTCATTCTTGAAATAAATAATTTTAAAGACATATTTACATTCATAGATATTATTTTATTTACTGTTTTTAACTTTAGTCATGGATGATAATTTTATTATTTAGAAAAAATAGTCTTCAAATATCGATAATTTTTTCTTTCAATTTTAAATTTATTTTCAGTTTTTACTTTTTGGATTAACGATCTTTTAATTTCTTTAGTATTACATAAATGAAGAATAAGCTTATTTATAAAGGCAGCAGGTTTTTTAAGTTGTACAGTTAATCATAATGAATCTTTTGAGCAAACTTAATATTTCCTGCATGATATTTTACTTTATTTTGAAGAGCAGAAATTGAGATGGTTAAATATTTTGGACTTTTAGCTATTGAGCAAGTACATACTTTGTCTTCATATTTATTTTTCTTTTTATTTGCTGAGCAGTATATTTTTTCATCTTTACATTTCTTGTTGAAGAATATTTATAAATGGATGATAGCAAGGCTTGAGGTGATGTAGATGCCAAGCTTGCTTTTAAATAGTGCATATCAATGAGCTATTATGAACAAAAGCTTTACAGACGAATTTTCTGTTGATAAAAATATGTATGGTGACTAATAATATTGGAATTAACTTGTGTTGTACTTATTTTACTTCGCCAGTTTAAAGCCACTGGATATTGTAAAGATTATATTTCTTTTCAAGACTTGTATGCAGTTATTCAAGTATTGCTACTAATACATGCATATGTGTATATTATCTTAATTGTATGCTTATTAGAATTGTTGGGGTGATTTTCATTGTGGTTTATATTTTACTTGCACTGAACTTGAAAAATCAGACTTTTGGTAGGTGAAAAATGATGACACTAAATTTTAAAAAAGGATTTAGAGTTACCAATTTTTTTCTACACCAATCTTATTTTATCAGTTTGAACATTTTGAACAAAAAAAATTTGTACAATATTAAGTAGAAAAAAAGGAGTGGGACTACCTAGTGACAATGCCTAAATAATGAGTGAAAACACTAAGTAATGAGTGGTTATAACTAAGTAATAAGTGAAGTATGAAAATACCTTAGCAATAAGTGACTATACCTTTGTAATGAGCGAATATAGTTAAGTAATGAGTGAAAACACCTTAGTAATGAGTGACTATACCTAATGAGTGAAAACACCTCAGTAACGAGTGACTATACCTAATGAGTGAAAACACCTTAGTAATAAGTGAAAAGTCATCAGCCAGAGCAATCTCTTAAAAGGAATAAGCTGACATAAAATATTTGAGAAAATAACTTTACACTTACTTCTCAAATCTAATGTGTAGTCGTCCCCTTCCTCCAATTCTAAATCACGCTCCTGACAACACCAAAATCAAAACACAAGAGAAAAAAAATTAGCTATGTAAAACGAAAATTCTACATAACAATTACCAATATAAAAATACAAGAGTGATAATAATAAACAATAGTTATTCACACTAAATAAAAAAATGTTAAAAGTCTAAATCAGCAATGGAGAGATGAGTAAGAAATGTTAAACTATTAGCAACAATTAGGAATGTACTAAATAAGAAATGCTTTACTGTAAGTAAGTTAAAAGTACAGAAACAAATCAATGCTAATGATATAATTAGAATATTTAAAGAATGACCTTGTTTAAACTGGATGACTTACCAGCTTTTTACTCTTGTCTGCTTGCATGGCATTTTTCTTTTGTAACACAGACTCTGGGATGCATGGTGGCCTGGGCTGGAAAGAGGAATAAACATTCATTCTACATATTTAAAGTTAAAAAGTATGCCACTAATATTTTTAAAGAAACAACAAACAAATTCAGACTTAAAATATGTTAAATTTTCTGAAAACCTGGCATCCCAATAAGTAGACTTGTCAATCAGTATGGCTTATATGACAATCATTTCAAATATATTCTCACACAAATACAGACTTACATGCTTGTCAACTTTTACTTTAGCATTTCAGTTTGTCTCCATTACAAACAAATAAATCGCTTTATCAGTAATAAATAAATGAAAATTTCCAACCTTGCCCATATTGCAAGATAAATTCACAGGCCCTGAAACATCATGAAAACTCATAAACCATGGGTGACTATGCATCCAGAAAATTTTCCCTTACGTTCTCACTTTAACTTTCTCTTTAGAAGAAGAGAAGAATTCAATCACATTCCTTTCTGCATCCCCCAAATTTCCAACTTAACAAATATCTTCAGCGACAAATCCCCCCAAACTCCTCTTCCAAGTCAGAATCAAAGAAAATCTGAATTACAATTTGTTTGTTGGCCACGAAAATATTAATTCCAAGGTATACAAGCAAACTGGGTCTCACAAAAAATTATATCTAACACAGATAAGAAATGTATGATAGAAGGAAACAAGAGGTTGCCCCTTTTTGGTAAATGGTTATCAGATTCTTTCTTCTATGCTTCCCATAATTCGAGAAATCAAGGTTCTATAATGGGATCATATCAAGATGATTTTCAAATAATCTGCAGAAACCAAGAGGTTAAAGCTTTTGGGCTTTGAGTGTTGCCTGCAGTACGCTGAAGGTTACAAAATGTATTAACTGATGCCAAATTTGATTACATTTTATGAGCTGAATGTGTATTCATATATCCTAATATAAGCATATTTATCTAAGCATTTGCTGGTGACAACTCAAGATAAGAGATTTGGATAAGAAATTGCTTCTAAAATGGAAGACTATATATATATATATATTTGTTGTTAAAAATTTGTATAAGGAGTATTTGCCTAGTCAAAGATTAAGAATACAACAGAACTATAATGAATGTGGCAAAATGATTAGCTTTCAAACCAAATTCTGCTTCAAATTTGATTTTGCCAATATGAAAGTTTTGGTTTGTGCACTATTTGTTTTACAAAAAAGATATGATTTTAAAATGGACAATGAATTGCATGGATAGTGGATAAAAATATCTATGCGAACAAATTTGATGTTAAATGGAAGCAGGTCAAGCCACAGCATATCCAAATCTGCCACACAAGCAATGGTGTGTAGCCAAGGAACAATGTGTATTTAAGCACACACAAGTGTGCTGAAATAAACTCAGTTGATAAGTTTCAACTCCAATAAATTACAGGTACTTAAATGTATAAACAGCTTTCTGACATCTGGTGCTGACGAATAAAGATTTCTTGAGAGAGAGAAAAAAAATCAGAGTATGATGAGAGATTGGTGCCTAAAAACACTCACTGCAAATAAATTCTAAAGATAAAATATTATATATGCTAAGAACCCACCTTTTCGTCACGCTTATTTGGCACAGCCACATGAAGTCGATTAGCAACATCGCTGACCTTCTTTGTTTGAATCTTGTGTTCTACCCTATGGACTAACAGTCTCTCACAGGCCTGCAAATGAGAAATCATTCTTTGCTTCATTTTTATTTAATAACTAAAAAAAAAATATCCCACAAACACAATTTCAAGAAAATAAAAATCTCATAAAATAAACCTGCAAATAAATCTCATTATGGCATTTCAGTGAATCTTTGCTGTGAAGTTCATTGCAAAGCATCAAATCCACAGTTCTCTGAGAACATTTCTCCCAGTCTTACAACAGACTGTAGGAATGAATAGTAAACATATTGTGCCAAGCCTTATAACTTATCATTCCCTACTAATCATGACTTCTAGATCACTCCAAGCCATGTAACTTATCATCCCTTACTAAACAGGACTCCTGGATTACTCCAAGCAGATGACAGAAGTGAAGAAATTCCTAAAGATTAAGCTTCCCTTGCCACAGTTTAATCAATACTTTGGCTTCTTTCTCTGAAAACTTCTGTTTTCTTCCAGGAATACCCTATTTTTCTGAATATGATTACTGTTATGGTGTGTCGGTTTATTTTTCTTATCTGTAGCTAATGACCTCTGTTTCTTTGCAAAGCACTTAGGAAGATCAAGGCACTCACACCACTTTCATGAGCTGTTTGTTCTTATGACATTTTTTGTAAATGTTGCTTGATATACTGGGTGAGATAAAAAAAATAGCCAACTGCTTACTGTTTGCAACCATGTAATAGTGAAGTGGTAAGCATTTCCAAAATGTAAACATACTGTAATATAATGGAGGAGAGTGAAAAATTACCCTCCACCTCTCATTAGATCTCTTTATTTAAAAAAACATATATTTCATCTCCTAGCTTGAATAGGTATGAGGCAAATTTCCTCATCAGTGGGTTACAGTACTTTTGGAGAAGGAGGCTTACAAATAAATGCTTTGGAATTTAAGCTAGAAACAATTTCCCCCCATAATTCTCTCCTTTTTAGTGTAATAATGTTATGGACATTAGGTCTAATTTGTTTCAATCTCATCAGATTATCTTGAGGAGTTTGAAAAAACTTGCATAAAAACTTTCTTTGCTCATTCCTACGCTCTTAATTGAACCAGGAAACTGAGTCGTCTTTGGACTGTCAAGGTTTTAGGTGCTGTTTTCTCACTAATTTTTAATAAAATGCATGAGGATTTTTTAAGTGGGTCTTTGAATCAGTTATATTAAATTATAAGTTTAATATCTGCAAGCATTGGCAATTACAAAAAGAGACAAAGGTAATCTACAACACAAATGATCCTGAGATAAACGTGCTGATACATTTACACACACATTCACATTAAACAGACCAATTACTTCTCTAGGGTTTAAAATTGTAATGTCAAATGAATATGAACACAAAAATGTCAACAGTGTTCCAATCCTATGAAGAAAAAAATTTACTCAGACAAGTTTTTCTTAAGTCACATAAATCATAAAGTAGAAAATCCAACATTTTTTTCAATGACATACTGAAAGAAGTACCATTTTGCTTTACTCATAAGATGTTAAATTAGATGTTCATTTTCAATGACAATAAAACTCTTTTCATCCATACTTAATTTGTACGTCCAAGGCAAGAATTCATGACCAATGGTGCACCAAAGCAAGAGAAGGTACCAAAGGTCATTACTCCAAGACAAGGGTAAACAACCACTATCTTTTATCTCGCTCAGAGAGTCAACATGGAACCCAGGTCCTGTGAATTAACCTACTACCAGAGTGTGTATGTTCGTTGTAAGAAAGAAAAATTCCTATACAAAGAAACACTTATTACCCTTGCTTGGAAAAATAACTGCCTACCTCTGTCTTGACATCCATAACACCTTCCTCTGAAACAGTGCTCATCGACAACAGTGGAATCCCACCATCTTCTAGATCCGTCAAGAGTTTCTGTAGGTTGACATTAACATATTACATCAGTTTAATATCTATAAAGCTATATAAACATTATTAAAACCAGTCTCATATCTGTAAAGGCACAAAATATGTATACACAAGCTTGACATATGTAAAGCCACATTAATGCGTTTATATAATCTAATATCTGTAAAGTTGCATAAACATGTTTACACAGTTTATTATTTGTAAATCCATAAAAACATGTTTACATAGTCTGATACAGTCAGATCTCAAGTCATGAAAAACCGACGATAAGAATTAGCTCCAACAACCCATTAATTTTCAATTTCATGTACATGTAACTGTATCAACTTTAATTCATTAGTGCTCACAAATGAGGTAAACTAGTTAGCTGTACAATAAGGTGTAGGAGTGTGTCATTATCTCATTCCTAGACAGATTGAATTGTGTTTTGCAATGTATTGTATTTTACTACACTATCATTACTAATGAGCTTGAGGATGTTTTGGCAAAATGAAAATTATAAGGCATTATTTATGCTGGTTAAGGATAAAAACATTTACTTAAAATTTCTGACTTACATACCAAACTGGGTTACAAACATCTTTAACCCTCTGAACCCATGATACCACTATAGTGGGATTACCAGAAAATCGTAATTACCATTTTCCTGCAATAGCAGGATTTACTTATAAACTTATATCCCGAGATACCACAGCAGCAGTATATGCTTACAAGGCTAAATATGGTGATGGTGTATTATCATAAAAAAGATTGTTATATAGCAGCAGAAGCCCATTGCAATGATTATAGATAGCGATAGTGAAGAACTTCATTTAGTAGAAATTGACAGTGATAGTTCTAGCAGTAGTGCTAATGAATCGGTGAGTGATGCCAAAACTTCGTCTGATCAATGACCTACGTGTAAAATTTAGGTTTTTTGCTCAGGGATCCAGGGTTATCGCTTTTTATGTAGAGACAAACAGGATTCAAAGGGTTAAGAACAGAACTCTGTAATCCGAGACCCGCTAGTATATAAAAGTTAGTTCAACTAGATCATAAGGTAAAAATTTTGCTCAACTAGGTCTTGTGGTAGATTTGTTTAGCTAGTTCATTAAGTGGTCTAGATTGCTGATCTAGGCCACAAGGGTATGTCATTATAATTACATGGCTGCTGAGTTGACTTTGTTGTGTTAAGAAGTTGTCTCAATGCTACTGTATTCTAAATGAGGTTGAGAGTAGTTTGGCAAAAGAAAATGCAAATTAGATAAGAAAAAATAGGCCAGTAAAACATAATATATAAACACCAAATGCAAGATAAATGTCTTAAATGTCCACCTTTTTATTATGTCTGAAATAACCTGAATCTATTACAGCAGTCATATCTTATGAGGGATTTACATTCTGACATCAATAAATAAGGTGAAAATCACATATAGTCAAAATTAGAATGATGATTTAAAAGTATGGCACCCATATGATGAGCAATGTGACATAATGTCTCTCAATAAGTTCAACGCAGTTTTTCCTTCAACTTTGGAACAGATAGTGGTGGGGAAATTGTAATCACATATTTCTGGATTAAGCACAAAAACACAAGTTAAATGTGTTTAAGATGTAACTCAACTATGCTATTATTTCCAACAGACTATATCACTTGAATCTACCTGTATATATTATTATATCAGCAACTAATCATTTCATCACTTATAACTACCACTATCTATTACCATCTAACCATATTTATCACTCATAGTTACTTGTTTCTATTTCTTTCTATATCCTACCAGCATCTATAACTTATCACTCATAGTTACCTGTAACTAACTATATTTATCATTCAAAGTCACACATATTTATTGTTATTATCTCCAAATAACTATATCTATTAAGTGTAGTTATTTGTATCTATCACTATTATCTCTAAATAACCATACATATCATTCATGATTACCAATCTCTATTACTACCGTTGCTACCTGTATTCATTACAATTATCTCTAACTAACCATATTCAGTCATTCTTATTTATCTTTATCTGCCTAACCATATTTATCACTTGTAGTTATTTATATCTATTATCTCAACCATTATTTATTATTCATAATTACCAGTATCTAACCATATTTATCACTCTTACATACCTGTAATATTAACCATATTTTATACTCGTAGGAATTTATGTTACTCTCTCATCATATTTATCACTTAGTCACCGGTATCTAACCATATTTATCATTTGTAGTTACCTCTATCTATTGAAATATATGCACTAATACCTAGGATGTTTTTACTAACATAACCCTAAATCTCACTGAAATCCTGAAAAATCTTGCCTGTACAGAGCTGAAAAAAGGAAAAACGTCTGCCCAATAAAGGGTTAATGCTATCTCCAACTAACCAGGTTTACCACTCAATTCCATTCATAGTTAGCATTTGTAATCACCTGGTTGTAGCTATTACTATTATTTTCAATTAATCATTGTTACCTGTATTTATTATTATTATTATATCAAACTAACCTTATTTATCACTGGAAAAAAGTCATCTGTATTTATCTAACCATATGTATCACTAATGCTTACCTGATTTTCTTCAGGCAAATCATCAATCTTGATGATGTCAATCTTGTTACACACAACAATCAGTGGCTTGTTGCTAAACATTGGTCTGATGTTTTCGAACAGGCTGACCTGGAATCAAGACAAATATATTACACTGAAATCTCATACACATATATGCAATGATACAAACACATACTAAAGTGAAATCTCATTCACATATATGAAATGATACAAACACATACTAAAGTGAAATCTCATTCACATATATGCAATGATACAAACACATACTAAAGTGAAATCTCATTCACATATATGTAATGATACAAAAACATACTAAAATGAAATCTCATTCACATATAAGCAATGGTACAAACACATACTAAAGTGAAATCTCATATACATATATTAGGTATTCCAAACATCGCTGATTGATTGTGACAATGTTTAGTCAATTTTTCTATATTTTCAACACTCATGTTCCCTTTATATATTGAAGCTTTGTAAAATAAAAGCACATGAAACAAAAAGTTTGTTTTCTGTTCTGTCTTTCTGTGCTTTTTGTTTTTGTTTTTAATAAATAATTGTGAAAAAGTAATAAGAAATAAGAAGTTATTTGGAAGTTACCAACCGACCGACTTTTTGACCAAGCTGCCACAACTTGTCCAGCGTAATGCTTAACACATGCACTCTTTCTCAGTCCATGGGTATGCATGCGGTACAGTAATCTTAAAATAATAAATGTTTTCATGTAGGGGAGAGAATAAGGTTAATTTCCATACTAACCATACTAACTAAATAATGCTCGGGAATTTCAAGATAAAGTGAAATAAGGTTAAACTTAAATTTTCTTAAATTACGTTTATGGTGATTCCGATAACATAGCAGCCTTAAAAGTTACCAGAAAAAAGGAAAATTATTCTATAAGTCTATATAGTTTTTTTGAGACACAAAAATACTGCACACATACCGAATTGTGTTTGGGTACTTTGTTTTTTTGTATAAGTACCAGAGTCATGTGGAGAATGTGCTAGAACTTGATATAATCTAAACCAGTCTTAGGTGGGTGAGTAGTTTTTATTATCCAATGGTTAAGATTTACAAGGAACAAGACCAGCCAGAAATTTTATTCTCTAATCACTAATTTGGTGGCTTAAGTCAAGTCATGAAAGGCAGCCATTAGCTTAATGGTGAGTTAATTGATTGATTGAAAGAGAATATTTTATGCATCTTGCTACTGATATATTATATGTGCGTTTTAATGTAGAGATGTATTATGTGAGTAGACTATTATTTCTACAATTGTGAATATGATGCTTGTATGTAATATGTTAAATACTTGGCATGGTTCCTAATGAACATGTTCATAAATTATGTTGTATTTATTATGCTGCATGAGGGTATCAGGCTAATAAATACTGTTGCAGAAAACCTAAACTGAGACTTGACTGTAAGAAAGAATGGAGTTAGAGATGATAAGCTGGAAAATTTAGCAATTCTCTTATTATATTTTACAAGGAAAAAAGCAGCCTTTCTAGAATTTCTGGGATTGCTAAAATTTAGGATTTTCTTCCTGATACCAGTTTATTGATTTATAAACTGTTATGACCATGATAGATTTCAGAAGTCTCTACCCCAGTGTGTAAATGTAAGGACACACTGCACCTGTTAAAGTATGTCAACAAGCGTGCTTGACTACAACGTGGAATTTCTGGTATAAAGAAGTAACTGGAAATTGCTACACTGTTCTGCTATAGGGTACTAATATGGTGAGTGAGTGCCCAGATTAGTATCAAGAGAGTAGCAGCTTGTGGTACATTCTACAGTGTGTTTTAGAGGCGCACATGAAGAGTTGACAATTCTATTGTGAACAATAAACTTGTGACATTGTTATGAAAGTGTGTGAAGGACTATTGCATCATAGTCATTGACAAGGTTATATACAAACTATTATCATTTATCTCTCTATAACTCCATCTATGATAAGAATGATCCTGTGATTTATATACTGACACTGACTGTTGTATATATGTTAAGATATAAGATTGAATAAACATTGAAATTATACAATTGTAGTTTTGTGGAATATTGATGTCAAATTGTATTTGTTATATAATGCTATTTGATTGTTGATTTAATAAATTTATTGACCTTCTTACACATATTATTGACCTTCTTATACATATTAGTAACTATATGTTAGAGAGATAGTGGGTGGAAGGGGCTCTCTAAATATAGATTAAAGATGGATTTATCTTCTCCTTTGGTAAGAAGCTATCCCCTATGGAAATACTGTGTGACAGAAAATGTTTGTCTTTAATGTTGTGGTAGAGAGAAAACGTTTATAGCACCTGCATAACTGCTATGTGAGGGAGACAAGTGGTGTCTTCTGGAGGATTATTAATAACATAAATTAAGATTTGTATCACTTGTAATTAGTTATGAATCATTATTAATAATAATAATCATAACCAATAGCTAGGGTGGTGTTGTGTCACAGTGCTAAAAGGTTACAGCTTTAAAGCTGATATTTATATGAATTTTTCTGTACCCTTTCCCAAAACGAATTCTAATTTGCAAAAACCAGCACCAACTGTTTATTAGAGAACTGTCACAATCTAACCATTTGTCTTTGTGTAATAAAAACCTTCAGAGATTATTGTTTGACTCACCTGTTCTGCCAGGGAGTGGCCACACTGTTCTGATATATCCATTATGTAGAGGACTGCTGCTCGAATATGTGCCAATGCTGCAATGGCTTGCATTTCTATGGCATTACGTTCCTCTAAAGGATGATCAAGGATACCAGGTGTATCAATTACCTAAAAATAAAACAAAATGATGCAAATTTATCCTATTATCTACCTGCTATTAATAACTATCAGTCACCTACAAGATGAAACATCTTGAACAAACATAAAATAAATAAACTAAAAGTATTATTTAAATTAAAAGGATTATTTATTATTATTATTAAAAAATATAAAATCAAAACTTGAGCAAGGATGAAATATATGTAATTGTTAAAAAATGTTTTGGAATGAAACTATTTTAAAAGTCAAGAAAAAGTTTTTAAACAACTATTTTGTTCAATCAGTTTCAAAAGAATAGCATATCTAAACAAACACTTAAATAAATAATAACCTAATTATTAAAACAAATAAATAACAAAGGTTGTTGGTATTATTTTGATTATAAAACAAATATAAGACAGTTTTGGGAAACAGTTTTCCAAAACAATTTTTGAAATTGCATTAACTGATACTAAATGAAAAATCAGCATTTAAACAGTACCTTAATTATTTTCTAATTTAAACTCAAAATCAAATCAGGAAATAGAGAATACAGAGTTCCTGTTATGTGAAAATGTATGCCACAGGCTAGTTATATATGTTTACGAAAAATAGCACAATGTTAAAAAATGTAAAAGCTTCTGCATAAAATATACATAATAAACATCTCCGGAGGAAACTCCAAGGATGAGATATTTATGCCTGTTTGGAGAACAATTTAAATTTGTTACTGTACACAAAGTAAACACCTCCAGAGGAAACTCCAAGAATAAGACATTTAAGACTGTTTGGAGAACAATTTAAATTTGTTATTGTACACAAGACCTTAGCATGAAGAAATAAGTATTTTAAATATGATGGCTTAAATTCATGCAATAAAAAAAAGATCTTTATTCACTATAAGCAACAGTGAAATAACTAGATATTACGATCACTTCAAAATATAACCATGTCAAAGAGATCTGATGTATTCAGAATTCTGCAACATTTTGTTCTACCGTAGGTGGAAAGGTCCTACCTAATCATAGCAGATTTCCACATCACACGCAAACAGGGAATTCTATATCTGAAAATCATTACTAGCTGTGTACCAAAAAAGTATGAATGTGTTTGCAAGATGAAATACAAAGTTTCGAATATTTATACAGTGAAACCTCACTATAATGCAATAATTATAATCAGGGTCCCTAAAATCATATCACTTTAATAGCAGTGACACATTAATGTGGGGTTTTACAATAGAATGAATTATTAAGATACATATTTTTGGAGCTATGTCATACCACATTATATCCGAATTCGCGCTATCGTGGGGTTCCACTGTATATTTTTTGATGAAGGGTATAAAATGAGTTGTTTCAAATTTTAAAACTCAAATCAGTAAAAATTTCTCCCAGATACTGGCACCATTCTGATAAGGCAAAATATACTGATGTCCCTGTGGCATTTGTCCTCTTTCATTATCTTTCTGATGCAGTTTCTTTATCTTGCTGATAGTTTTATTATCATTATAATCAAGTCTACAATTTTTTTTTCTTTGATAAAATAAAATAAAAAAAAATATTTGACAGTTAAAGTTAGTTGTTGTTTGAAATCACCACAAACTGGTAAAGTTTATAGACAATAATATTTACTCATTATAGAGAAGAATCAAAACTATTTTAATAAAGCCCCCCAAAAATAAAAAAAAATCAACAATACTTAATGTCTTAGAAGAGAAGTTCTGCTGTTACTGGACACTTTTTAAGAATTGCAATAGATTTAAGAATGTCTCAGAACTATATGAATCTTATCTATTTTCTTCTTATACAAAAAGTCTGTCTGATATTATCCTATCATACAAAAAGTCTGTCTGATATTATCCTATCATACAAAAAAGCTGTCTGCTATTATCTTATTATATTATAAACCTGTCTGTTTCATCATAAATACAATAAAATGTGTTCAAGCATTAGCAGTTATACATAAGAGATCAGATTAAATTTTATCCAATGTATTGCTTCGCATTTATTTTATAATAGTAGAACAGCAGAAGAAAATAAACCAAAGTCACAAAATAAATCAGTAAAATAGAAGTTTGTGTTTTAAATAAATAAATCAAAATATATTTTAAAATTAAAAAAAAAATATATAAAATTCAATCATTATTCAAATGACTACCTGAAAGTTATCTCTTTATAATTTAAAGACCCTGAAATGAAGTTTTTAAATTTTTCAATGACATTCAGAATTTCAATATGTACTCTATTCAAATTTATGAAAATTAATTTAATTAAAATGACAAGACATAAGTTCTTGTAAATATAAATACATTAAGTAATAAAATTAAAAGAAAAAAATCAGAACACATGTCAATAGATGACAATTTAAACTAAGTTAAATTAAAATCAAATTAATTTTACCTGCCATCTGAGGTATTTGAAGTCTGTGTGACCCACATAGAGAGACTTTGTTGTAAATGCGTAAGGCTGCACTTCAACATCAGCTCTGGTGATCTTTTAAAAGAAATGTATTATATATGTAAAATTAATTTAACTCTGATAAGTACATACACTGATCACTGAACATAAACAAGCCAACAGTACTCAGTACTCTAACAAGATGGGGAAATTATAAAACATTCTTGTAATAATAATGACTATAAAATATAACCATAAATTCAGATATCAATGTCAATTTCTCAGTATTGATATTGTGTAGTTAAACATTAAAACACTAATGATGTTTATCTGTCAACACAGATATTTACTTTCACTTCTCACAATTATCTTGTTTGTTGTATCAACAAATCAAGCACTTTTAATGTAACTGCATTTATAAAACTACGAACTCATTCTGAAAGAATATAAAATGCAAATCTTCTAAATAAATTGAAATGAAAATAAGAACTTATTTTGCCTTTAGGTGTTTGATAAAAATATACTGAGTGACAATTTCTTTATCAGATTCAACAAATTATTTACTAAGGTACACTATGTAAGACCAAAAGAAAGAAAAAACACTTTTACCATTATTATTACCAAAATAACATGCATATCTATGAAAGCAGCTTCACTCAATTTTTTCTAGCAAATATTGTACACTTATTTTATTCTCTTTATCAGTTTATGTGTGTGTGTGATAAAATAAGATTGTGAACAAAAAAATTATGATAATAGCTATAAATTATAATAAATACTCTTTGAAATATTATTTAGTATTGTTTATGACTGGTTTTTTTTTAATGTGACAAACAGGGGAGTTTTCAAGTTCATTGAGTAAAATAATATTAGAAATGTATTAATCAACAAAAATACATAGACCCCCCCCCCCAAAAAAAAAATGCATTTTGAAATGTATCTTTCATATATATATATATATATCACATTCAGAATTTTAATATCTTAGAAACAATCATAAATAATAATTAATACCATATTTGTCCATATTTTTGGTATTAAAAAAAAAAGATCCTTGTTTCATCTTTCAAACTGTGTTGTTTCTCATAATTTTTTTATAGTATTCATAAACTTTGACAAAAGTACCTTAGTGTTGCAACGAAAATGGGTCAATTTTAAAGAGCAAAAGAAGTAAAATTCACATTTATTGGTACCTTTTTGTAACATCTAACTCAGGCCTACATAAGTTTGTAACCTAAAATCTGATTGGTTCATTAAACAAAGGGTAAATAACTCATTAATATTTTATCTACTATTGAATGCTGTCAAATAATCAAATAATTTTATAAAGTAAAAAATTCACAATGCATTTTTAAATAGTAAAGATTTATCACACATTTGTGGAAGGTATATCATTTTCTGCAGAATTTCAGTATCTTTCCAATGATATTCCATAGTCTACAATTATTAATCCATGGAATCCTGACTGTATTATAACCCCGTAATTATAAACATTTCTACTATCTCCATTTTATTTAAATTATAGCGATATGTGTTCTTTCATTCTAAGGATATACTTGAAGCAATGATGGATCCTACTATGAACCAGCTATGTGTTTCCTATCAAGTGTGCACAGCAGGTTGTACAAAAGCAAAGACACGATTGATCATTCTTCAATTTCCTAACTAGAGTGCACAGCTAGCTTTATAATAGAAAAGACAATACTGAGGGAAAAGAGACTGACAAATCTGAGTGATATATCATGTCATGCTAACGGTCTAAGGATCTATGTGAATCCTAATCTTAGTAAGCTTATATGAACCAGGTATAATTATATATATATATCATCTGGAAAGTATTCAAGAATAATTGATTTCACTGAAAAATATTCTTTTCTCTTAGCAATTATCAAGAATATATTTAATAATTAGTTAAGATTTATAATTTTGCAATAAGATGCAGGCTATACATGAGTAAAAGTTAACTAAAATTTATATTTTTATTTATTTATTATGTGTTTATAAAAGTAAAGATGTATACCTTATTAATAAAACTTGATTTGCCAACATTAGGAAAACCACAGATGAGAAGTGTACGTGTATTGGGGTCGATTGAAGGCAGGCGGGAAACATGTTGTCTCACTTGCTCCAAATACTCCAAGTTTTGCTTCTGCCGCTTCATTATGGTACACATCCTGTAAACGTACAGTACACACTCTATGAAAATTTTAATACATACAATTATTTAAATGTAAATTAAAAATATAGTGCACACCCTATGAAAATTATAATACATACAATTATTTAAATGTAAATTAAAAGTATAGTGTACATCCTATAAAAGTTTTGTACACATCTTGATAAAAGTTTTGTCCCAAAACAAAATTTAAATTTGAAAAAAATCTACAATTTAATCAGCCACAATAAAGCAAGAACACAAAGACAGAATTTAAATTACTGCTTGTATTACTGCTTCATTTATCATTTGCTCAGGAATTATTTTAATAAAATAATGAAAGACAGAAAAGAAGCAAAGCACTAATTAAAGAAAAAGTTTCAACCCTAATACTAAACATTCAAAAGTGAGTGGAACCAATAAACAAAAAGTGTAGAGAAAAAAAACAATGACCTACGAGGCAGAAAAAACTTTTTAATGATCAACCATGCAAAGAATGATAAAGCTAAAATGCCTTCTTAGAGCTGCTTGCTCAAGACCTAAAATGCAAAGTAAGATAAATCTAAGTTATTTTTTAGAGCTGCTTGCTAATGACCTAAAATACAAAGTAAGATAAACCTAAGATAATTTTTAGAGTTGCTTTCTAATAACCAGAAATGAACTATAAGAAAAAGCTAAGTTACCTTCCAAGAGCTGCTTTCTTGAGTTGTTTACACCTGTAGAGAGAGTCCCCATATTTCATGAGGCGCACATAGTCCTTCGCAACACTGCAAATATTTAAACAAGCCACATGAAGGGAGAAAAACCAAATTTTATGTATAATTTAACAAATCAAATGTAAATTAAAGATGATTTTTTTAACAGTCAGTAAACCCACAAAATGTTTTGTAATGCTAGAATAAAGATGTAATTTAGCAAATGCTACACATCTTGCACAAAATTATATTCACAATACTGACAGTATTATTATTATGCTTGTTATTTACAAATTATAATACTAAAATACAAGCAAGTAACTGGGAGACCAGACACTGCAATAATTTAACTAAAACAATCGAGTAACATAGTGAAGACTGTGGAAGAAAAAAGACACCTATATTTATTCCTTTTCTTCTAATAATGAAGACAGATATTAGTGGTGATAGAAATACACAAAAAAGTGAACACTTACTTATTAATAAGGTGGCTGGATGTGTTGAGCTGGCTAAGGCACAGAAATTCACACAAAAATGAACACTTATCAAAAAGGTGGCAGACTGTGCTGAGCTAACTAAGGGACAGAAAAGTAATACTTACTTATCAATAAGGTGGCAGGCTATGTTGAACTGAACTAAGGAACACAAAAGCAAAAACTTACTTATCAATCAGATGGCAGGCTGTGTTGAGCTGGCCAAGGGACAACTTATAATGGTCCTTGTCATATAAGATATTCAGCAAGTCAGCATAAAAAGGGTGCAGGTCCTGAACAGAAGAATGAGTAATCAGCAGTCTTGAAAACAAAGTTTAAAAAACTTGATAGAAAAATTAATATTAATCAGTCTTGAAAACAAAGTTTAAAAAACTTGATAGTAAAATGAATATTAATCAGTCTTGAAAACAAAGTTTAAAAAACTTGACAGAAGAATGAATATTCAGCAGTCTTGAAAACAAAGTTTAAAAAAACTTGATAGAAGAATAAGTAGTCAGCAATCTTGAAATCCGACAGAAGTGATAGCAAAATTGAGAGGCAATAAACTAGTTTTTATAAAAGCAAACCAAGCCAAACGTCAAAATACTTTTAAAATGCTGTTCAAATAGAAGATGTTAACTGTTATATAAGAGTTTGCATTGGAATTAATCAAAAATGAAAAGGGAAGATATTTTCAACATAAGAAATTATCCGCTTTTGCTTCAGGTATAAATATGATCATTCGGTTTAAAACAATGAATGATACTTTAAAACTGACATAAACTGTGCAAAAATTAATGTGTTCTATGAAAAATTGCCATTACACCAAGTCTGCAATGGAAAAGATCCCACCACTTCTCAAGCCAATTAAAGATGATAATTTTATAATAAAATTTCAAATGTAAATGATAATATAATTTATATTAATTAATATTATGCAGATCATTATAAAAGTAAAGACAAGACTGCTCATGTTTTGTAACAATCAATGTTTTTCAATGTTTTAAACTGGTTTGGGTCAAGTGAAAAATGTATAATATATATTAAGACTTGTGGAATAGTTTATTTTCCATAGAAAAAAAATAAAGTGCACGGAGGCATAAATTCAAGATAATTTTCTAGACCAAGTTATGTTACAGTTCTACAATAATATCATATATATATATTTTATATATATTATTATGTTGAGCTGTGTGTTCTGTTGAACAGTAGTAGGCCGAGTTAAGTTTTGTGTAGTGGTTTTACAGCCTGTCTGAGCGCAGTGCCCTTGTTTCACATGTACCATTGCACTAGCAAATTGGATAAAAGATAGCTGGATTACTTTGTTCAAACTGCACTATAAATTTGTGCTGCTCTTAGTCTTATACAATGCTGTGTCAGTTTTGTCACTGTATGTTGGTTTATGTACTTTTTAAATGCAGTAGATGGTTATATATTTAGAGCAAGAATTGTTTATATTTTGTAGTTATATGTGAGAATTGATCTTATTTTCTTCGTATATTTTATGATTTATGAGAATGGTTTTCTCAGTGTGCCAATACAATCTTTTAACTCTGTTTTGTACTGTATCTTTTAATTATATTAATAAAGAGTTATGTTTAAAGAGTAATAAATGTAGTTTCTTTAGAAAATAAAATCACATAACTCCTAGGAATTTAAGAAGTAATTTACATCTAAACGAAAATGAGAAAATACATAAAAATTAAAATGCAAGTAGCGCTCATTTTAGTGATCAGTGGTTTCCAAATACAAGGGGGCTCTCTTTGCAGCCATATTTCATAGTTTACTGGCATGCAGTTATACAAAATTTCAGTTTTGCTCTCCCCTTGCATTTGTGAATCATTAATACTAGTCCATGTTATATATTTGAGTAGAGGAGATGCTCCAGGGGTCCAACTCTTACTCTCCTATTTAAAAGTTATATTGAAAAACTATAAATTATTCTCAATTTTGAACTTTTTCTTGTTTTACCCCTCTAGGTCCAGTAATATAATAATATAAATATTCAACTTTTAAAAAATGTGTTGCTGTAAGTTGATTCTGGTGAATTCTGTTCAAGAGCAATAAGATGGAAATCTATGGCTTGAGTTTGATCTCGAGAATTCATGAAGATTATTTTGAATGTTCCTTGAGGTGTGAATAATGTACACAGAAACTAAAAAAAAATGTTCCTCCTAATGTGCTTGACAGCACATGTAAAATTCATGATTATTCTCTATGGTGTGCTTGTGGGTGCATTGAAGATTCTGGAACAGTTGTGTAACATGCCTCTAGAAGGGATGCGTGGGACCTCGCCTAAGTATGAAAGGCAGTGAGTCGTTACATACCAAGTGATTGTGTTTACCTGTGCTGGAAAAAGCCGCCATCTTTGAAAAGGTTATGGAAATTGACTTTAATTATTTCTCTACTATCATTTCCATGATGATATCCATGAATTTGATTATGTATTTATGATTGACTGCTTTTGTTTATGCTAGGATACTGAATGATTTTCCAGTGTTAATTGAAAACTGTTGTGAAGTGATATAAATGCTCTTTTGATTTTATCCATATATTGTATATTTGAGTGTTGATTTAATAAATTTACTGACCTTCTTACATATACTGATAACCTTTTTTTGGAGAAAAAAGTGGGCAGATGGGGGCTCACTAAATATAGATTAAAAGGCGGATTTATCTTCTCCTTTGATAAGAATTTTTTCACCTACGGAAATACTGTGTGACAGTAAACGTTTGTCTTTAATGTTGTGGATAAGAGAAAATGTTTGCAGCACCCGCATATCTGCCAAGTGGTGTCTTCTGGAGAATTATTAATAACATAAATTACAAATCTCATTAATTGTAATTAGTTACAGGTGATTAATTAACAATAATAATCATAACCATTAACTAGTGTGGCATAAGCATAACAATTTCAATGCTTTAGTTTTAAGAAAACACATTTCAAATGGATCCACCCTTTGTGGTACTTGCCCAGAAAATGAGCTATATCTACAATTTACAAAACAGCTTAAAGTTATTTTTATTGTTTGTTGTGAATAAAATATATAATTTGTAACTCAACGCAAATATAATTTAACTTGTAACTGTATTGTGGGTTTATGTATATACATATATTATTGTAATTAAGGTGACATGCTAAAACTAAAAAGAAAGTTATGAAAGTTTACACAACTAATCACACCAGCTGTACTTCCATTAACAACACAAAGATTTTTACTGTGTATATGATCGCCATATTTATCAAATCCAGATACAGTCACATTCTGCCACTGACTCAATATCCCATGCAAAGGAAACTTAAGTGGTCCATGTCATTATAATTAAAACTCTCTCCCCTCCCTTAAATACATTAGTGAGCAAATTATTTACTGAAGATTATATTTGCCATGAATAACTTTCTCCAAAAACACAACCCAAAAAACCCATACAAACTTGTTGCAATATACTGCAATATGTTGCTACTGTCAGGTAAATCCTTCAGTTATAACTTTTCAATAATCTAAATGTGGCAGGTCTTCTAAAAAGAAGTGCTAAGTACTAAGAAAAACCTACAATGAGAATGGTTAGAGGGTAATTTTAAATTGTTAATCAATCACTCATTTTACTGAATCAATTGTATCATTGTCAGATATAATTTTGACACAACACTTTTAGTGTAAGCTTATATGCAGTTTTTGTTCTTAAAGAAAGTAATTTAGTGACTGATAATTTTGTTAGTAAATATAGGCTGGCATCATACATGTTCAGTAATTCTCTAATAATAATATGAATGATAACTTTGCCAAGAAATGTAGGCTGATATCATGCATGCTCAGTGAACTCTCTAACATGAGTGACAACTTTGCCAAGAAATGTAGGCTGGGCTGACATCATGCATGCTCAGTAAGTCTCTAATATTAGTGACTCATACATGTTCAGTAATTCTCTAATATGAATGATAACTTTGCCAAGAAATATAGGCTGACATCATGCATGCTCGTCAATTTTTTCAACTGTATATATTGCCCCAGCTGGAATTCTACATAACACTACATCATACATGTATTATAAGAAGTTAATTAAGAAACAGAGTGTCTCCATACACAACCAGAAGTGGCAACCTACTGTCGTGTTTTGCCTGTTTTCAGTTACAGATTAGGGTTAGGTTTTTAAAAAAAAAAAATTCTGAGAAAGATTAGGATTAGAATTAGGGTTAAAGTTAGGATTAGCTGCAAATAAAAAACAGAAAATAAATGCATATATGAAATATTTATTTATTTAGATATTTATTTAGAGTTATCTTTTCACGTATTCAATTACTGTACAGAGATGTTGGGACTTACCAACTGTGTATGGAGAGCCTGCCATTAAGAAATACTAATAGCAACATTGAAATTTCATTATTTATCTAAACAAAATCATTTAAATTCTAAAAACTGGATCAAATGAAAAAAATTTAAAATGTTGAAAACTAGGGAAAGTGGGAACTTATAAAATTGCTAGCTAAAGTGGGACTGGGAGGATAATGAACAGATCTCAATATCCATAGAGATCTAACATTTAGTTTTAGGCACCACGTCATGTACAAACAGATTTTAAAATTTTGTGTATGTGTGTGTGTGTGTACGTGCGCGTGCTGTATGAATGTTGGAGGCGGGTGGGCAGAAAGCAAGACAGAAATAATCATTATTACTCTTTGAAATAATTTACACTTACATCAAGTTTTGGGAATTCTGTGAGGATCATTGTGAGCTTGTCGTGAAATGTCTGTTGTGCAAACTTGACCTTACGCATGTAAAATGTCCTAATTCGAGCGATCTTGTAATGACGATGTATGACAGTCGGGGTTTTTCTCTGGGTCTTAGACAACACGATGTCAACAAATTCCTGATGGAAAAATAACAGAACAAACAAAATAAATAAAGATATATGTTATGAAATTCTAAATGCATTTAATCAAAACGATGATTATTATGAAATTCTAAATGCATTTAATGATAACACTCTATCTAAATCTACATTATACAATGGCACTGTAGAATGTTTTTAATAGCCTACATATCGAGATAGTGTACTACTGGTTTCGACAAGAAAGGTCAAGATATAGGCAAACACATAAAATACTACAAAGAAGAATCAATCAACTAAAATTTTAACAGAAAGTTATTTTTACCTTAAACGCTGGAACCACCGTAATTTTCTTAAAATTGTACTGGGCCATTTTTATGATGTTTTGGTGTGTCAGGCCCACATGGAAAGGAACGGTTCGCAGTAAAAGTAATATGACGTTATATCCGGTTAATAAGCGAATTTTGACCAATTAGAAGAGGGAGCACTGTGCTAACAGGAAGTTGACTTTTGATTATACATATGGCTGCCTAACAACAATCTATTTGCTACAAACAGAGATATTGTGGGTAAGCGAGTTGGCTCAAACATTTTACTTTCACTTGAAATTAGTAGTAGGTCAATAATGAAATGGTATTTATTTTACAGATTTTGTTTCAATATACATTGTAAGCAATACATTATCATGCGAAGTCTTTTAGAGTCGTATTAACATTTTAGTGAATCCAAATTTATGTTGACCTTAATAGTTTAGCTGGTATTTAAATAATTTCTTCATAATGAGGATTTGTAAAATATTTTAGCACTATTACTTTTTAAATCTTTATACAGATTTTAAACTTTTTAAAATTATTTTTTTAATTGATCAAGATTTAATACTTATGTCTACATTTTTACAACGATCGGACTCCACAATGAAAGGTTAGGCTTACATTTCTATGAATAAAGAATAAAATAGGTATATTACAATTTATTTTTCAGTAAAGTTGAATTGTTGTTTGAAATTTTGAACAGAAGCCTGTAAAAATGCCCAGTGCCGGGGCACTTTCTGCACCATTCATTACCCCATTACGTGAACATTTTACTGGTCTTGCCAGCAACCACATCGACACTAGTACATACATCGAGTTATCTAATGGTATGTAGACATTTTATGTGTGTGTGTTGAGTATCTGAAAGAAGGTATAAAGTAGATTTTAAATATTTATACAAACTATAAAGTAGGCCTACATAATATAGTCTACATTTGCACGGAAAGTGTATGTGCACTAAATATAGTTCGTTTCTTCTTCTTTGCTACAGATGTTTTGAAATAGGCCATTTTTTAATACACTGTAGCATTATTTGTCCGCAGGTATTTATATATTGATGTGTACTGTTGGATATTATTATGTAATATTTATGAAGGTTATTAAGAATGCAGACAACTTGTTTTATATAATACATTTCGTTAGGAAGGTGGAAATTAGTGTTTGTCATTTATTGTTTAGTTGATTAATTTTCATGTATATTCTTTCTAAAGAGGTTCCAAACTGCAAGTTGTATTTCACCACTAATGGGTCAAAACCAACACCTTTTCAAAGAAAGATTGCAGGGAAAGAGGTCACATTCAAGTATTTTGCACCATTTGTACTTAAGGCTGGCAAACGGACAATAAAAGCCGTGGCTGTATCAAGGTATGATACTTTTACAAGTTTGAGGTATATATTGACAACTAAATTAGTCATTCTTTCATTAAAGTACTTTTACAAGTTTTAAGTATTTATTGAATCCTAATTAGTCATTCTTTAATTTAATTTTCTTTTCTTTTACAATTTCATATATATATATATTGACAAGCTAAATTAGTAATTCTTTACAAGTTTCAAGTTATATATTGACAATAAAAAAATTAGTCATTCAATATACATGTATATATTGATAACTAAATTAGTCATTTTCCCATTAAATTATATTAAGAAAATTTATATGGCAATCATTTTACAGATTTATTTATTTGCTTCTCTGTCTTTAATATTGTTCAGAAGGTGTCAGTTTATAGAATCATTGTTTTAAAAATATGAATAAATTAGTGTTTTTCTTTATCAGTTCATTGACACCTTGACCATTCATTCATTGTTTCAACATACTGATTTACAACTTAACCAAATTTTATCACTTTAGCCTTTAAACAGGTCTATTCATCAAAAGATTTATTTAAATTATTGAATCTAAATACTTATTTTAAAACCAGAATGCCATAATTTAATTAATGGTGATTTATAATTTGGTTCCTTTGAAAACTGTTAGAAATTAGATTTGAAATAGCTTTGCTTCCTCTGTTAACATGCTTGGGCATTGTTTTACTTATTGAATAAAAATGTTAATATTAAATCTTGATTTATTTTTAGATTTACATCTTTTTCTTTCTTACAGGGATGGCTTGCAAGAGAGTGCTGTTGTATCAAAAACATTTCAGGTTAGTGACATTGGTGACTTTAGTGGCACAGATGGCTACGACACTGGCACCTCTATAAGTCTTTTTGATACAACTGATACTGATACATCATCTACTCTCAAGTCAAAATCAAAAACAAAAAGGAAGAAGGTCAGTGTTTAAAGAGTTTATGCTCATATATTTTAACCTGTGACTTATCTCTTAAAGAAAATTGGTTGTTAATGTTATCATGTTGAGTGCTTAATAAATAAAAAAGTCCACAGAAATTAAATTTATTTTTCTTTGTGTACAACTACAGTATTTCATATTTATTACTTACCATGCCTAGCTATTGTAAAGAAAATTGATACCATAATGTTTTCTTTATATATTGGGCTTTATGGACACCTGGTTTTAAAAAAAAAGGTGTTTGTGTGTGTGTGTGTGCGTGCATGTGTGTGTGTGTGTGTGTGTGCGTGCATGTGTGTGTGTGTGTGTGTGTGTGTGTGTGTGTATGTGTGTGTGTGTGTGTGTTTGTGTGTATGTATGAAAGTAAAACACACTAGAATGTGGTTATAATGAAAGTTTATTTAAACTTTGCAGCAAAAGTAGGTTTCAGAATAAAAGAACTATGATTGACTATAAGTATAAGAAATATTATAATGAACTTTATTGGAATCAAATCATATATGAGCAAAAAATGATGTAAACCTACAAACAATCTAATTTATAAGATATGTTTTATTGTTATTGTTAATAAATTATTTTATATAATTTTAAAAAAAAATAATTCATTTTTTCCCCAGCCTCCAGTGCATAAAGGTAGGACAACTCCAGTCTCTGGAACTTTCTTGGGTGATTTAAACTCATTTGGAAATGATCAAGGTGTGCATAAATGTGTTTTAGTTTTTTAACTCTTATTGTGTATGCATTTTGTTTATTGATATATTTGATATTATTTCTCAAGCCCTGCATTATATTCCATTAATTGATATTTTGGGGTGGAAGGCAGTAATCATTTCTTTTTTCCCTTCTTAGAAATCTAACATTAGTATTTTATTGTTTTCTTAGGCCTGGAATTGATATTTTGCTGTAATTTCAAGTTCTACTTAAACAGTTTATTTATTTTTTCATGCCTGGCATTGTAATTTACTCTTAAATCAAGAGTAAGATGTTTTTTACTGAAGTACAATTCTAGTTTATTTTTCTCAAGCCCAAATTCACATTTTATTTTTTATTTCAGCCAGGAAAGGATATTTTATTTTCTCTCTTGCTCCATGTCATTCTGGCATCTGTTTTTCTCTTTTGCTATTCAAAACTGACCTCAGTTTTATTATGAGTGATGATGTCAAACTCACAGGATACAATGGTCCCTAATATTGTGAAAGACTCAAAGGTTCCCCTGGTGTTATTACCAACAATTAATAGAACACACACATCACAAACATTACAAAATGAGATTACATAGAGATGAGAAGATAAGGGGTCAAACAAGTAGATAAATAAAAGTAATAAGAAATTTATATTAGAAACAAAAGGAGTGAATAAGAATTGAATTTTAGATGTGGGATGCAGCCCCATTACTCTTTTACACATGAAATAGCTTTCCTTATTTACTAATAACATAGTTCACTTATAATAGGAGTTTGATTAACTTGCAGTTGTCATTTCCAGTAGAACTCACACAATGTTCAAGACATCTATACATTGAGTCACTTTCTTTTTCAGTAATAGCATTAACACTGCCACTGGATAATCTTTAAATGTTTGAATATCTTGATTGATTTCTATAAATTAGAATTTACAGTACCTCTGGCATATTAAGTCGGTAAACTTCCAATATACATGAGTCCCACTGAAATCAATAGTTCAAAGGTAGATAGTTAAAAAGACGTACCTAATATAGTATGGAACAGTAAATTTTCACTTTACAATTTCTACACAGCTACAGATTCTACATCTGAAACACTCTAGGTGCATCACAATTTTCTTATCAGCTGCATCATGAATTAAAGCCTTTTGATGTGACACTTAACTCGATAATTGCTGCATCTTAGGCTTCCCTTCTTGACTTGCATGAATTTATTTTTCTGGGCATGGCTTGCAAACTTAACTACAAGATATAAACCCTGCACATAATTTGATGCAGCTTTAAGTAATGTATAAGAGAAATTTTACTTGTGAAACTCAAGGCTATTCCTGTGTTCACAATTTTATGCTGTCTTAAGCTGAAAGAGAACAATCCATTAACACAGTTTAAATATAACACATTCTTTCTGCTAATGGATACAAAACATACCTTCTCCTTAAGGGTTTTTGCTCACAAAATAAAGGGAAGAAATAGAAACTTTTCCCTTTTATTTCTTTTTTTCTCAGCCAAAGTATTGTAAATTCATTCACTGTTTTGTAGTTTTTATGGCTCTTCTCTTCCAGAGGTGACTTTCTCAATCTAGATCTGCCAGAAAAGTAATCTTATTTTGGTTTTCATTTTACTATTTCAAACAAGATCACATCACATTAATTTCCCATCACTACCATCTAACATACCAAAAAGTGATAATGGATTTCTCATCTGCCTGTGGTCCTATGGTTTTTGTCATATGGTCTGGTGTGCACAGTTTGCTAATAGTGACTATATTTATGACTTATTTCCACTCTATCATGGGCTTTCCCTTGCTACTGATAGTCAGCAGCACTATCAAATGATAAGCTTTTCTATTTCCAACCTACACCTTTCTTGGTGTGAATTATTGTATTAACCTTTGAGATTGACTGGCATGTATTTTGGGGAGGTTAAATTTCTGATTTTTAGTTCTACAGTGTTTCTGCTGGGACAGTTGTATTCAGCTGCATGGCATAAATTAAATACTATACATTTTTTCCAGGAATGCATCACACTCTACATTAATGCTTTATAATTTTCAGACTCCACACACTACCATCCCTGATGGTCCATTTAACCCAACTAATTACTCAGGTACCCAGATCGATGCTTTACAGTAATGTTTTATTCTTTATCAGGCCCAGCACAGACTGTCATCCCTGATGGCCCATTTAACCCAACTAATTACTCGGGTACCCAGATCAATGTTTGGGGTGCACCTCCTGGCAGTATTTGGCCAGGAATGAATGCTCAGCCAGGGATGGTTGCCTTTGGCAGTGGGCCACCATTTCCTCAGTACCCTGTACAGTATGGCTTTCTCACAGAGCAAATGATTCAGGTAATAAGTAAAGAAATTGTTTTGGTAAATAGTTTATTGCACAAAATCTACTTTATTATTACACTGAATTATTTTTAATTCTTTTGCTGAGCTTAATTTGTTTGAGATCTAAATTTAGTTATATTTTACTGTTGCACTAAATGTTTAAAATATTTATATTAATGAATATTGAGTTTGACATAGAGCTATTAACTAATTAATATTCTTTTTAATTCCTGCTCGTTGGAAGGTAATTACAGTTTTAAAAACAAAAAGAAAAATGTCATTTCTTTCTGTACTCTTTAATTTAAATGTATTTTAAATCATACTTTTTTAAATGGATGACATTTGATTTGACTTATTTCAATAAAAATGGTTTTTATTTCACAAGGATTTGCACCCTAAAGACAAGGCAGTCACACTGGGTGACCTTCGCAAGCTGATGGATGAACAATCACAAAAGGCGATTCCTCCTCCCACTAAGGCTGCCATTGAGTATAAACCGACATACAAAGACCCTCCTCTGAATCCCATCAGCCCTGGCAATGGTATGTTAGCTCAGAAAAATGGGCATAGTGGCCTTGGAAGTCATAATGTTAAGATGTCTGGATTGTCTCATACTGGGAATGGGCTGCTTTCACACTATCAAAGAATCAAGAAAGACACATTGAAAAATAAATGATTAACAGTCAGATTTCTAATGTTAACATTTATTTTTTCATCACACTTAAGTCAGATTAATAATAATAAGTAAATCTTTCAGTAATAAAGAGTGTAATTTGTACACTCTAATGTAGGTAGTAATGCACATGTTTGGAGCCTGTTATGCTGCTAAGCATGATTAATAACTTCATCCCTTCACTGCTAGTTGTAATATTTGATATACCACCTAAAAATAGTATGTTTCATGTTTATCCTAGATTTAAAAAAACTTTATATCCAATTTTAAAATCTTTATTAGCATACAACTCTCAAATCTGTTTGATTTTATTAAGCAGTGAAGCTGAGTTATTTAGAGAGATCTTCATTGTTAAAGAGTGCTCAATCAGCTTGAGTGAAGAGTACATGGCTTATGTTTCTAGAAATTTAGAAGAGTGATTCCTAACAGACTATGTCTGCTGCAACTAATAGAATAATTTTAAACTGTTTATACACCCCCAATTAAGACAATATTTCTTGATTCTAGGAATGTAGGATCTCCTTCACACAGGTTCCTAAGGTGTAGGCTCCACAAATAAAGAACTATTTAAAGTTTGGGACACTCTTTTACTCTTCTTACTTTTGTTATTGACACAGTAGAAATGAAACTATTAATTTCATATTCTTTACATCGAATATTGAAAGACAAAAGTAGAAATGATGCAATTAATTTCATATTTTTAAAGGTAAATACATTCATTATATATGATACAAAGTAAAAATGAAGATATTAATTTTGTATTCTTAAAGGTAAATACATTCCGTACATTGAATATGGGTACACACAACTAGAAATGAAGCTATTAATTTCATATTCTTAAAGGTAAATACATTCATTTACATTGAATAGAAAGAGACAAAGTAAAACAGGGCCATTACCAATATATATAAATTGAACATAAAACAATATCCTAGATTTTTTTACTGTAATAAACTTAAGAAACTTTGCTTGAGTTTTATGTGGGAAAAGTATTTAGTTCTGTACTATAACATAGCAAGATAGACTGGATTTATACAGTAAGATTGTAAACAAATTTACTTAAATATTTTTTAATTACGTTTATGTTTACTTAGTAAAAAAGTAAAATAGTAAAAAAAGTCTGTGAATCACATAATAATGTTTTTTGAGATTCCTTAAATATTTTTGAGTTATATTCATATAATATACCATAAAATAATGCATAATGCGATCATATAATGTTTATTTATTGATTTCCGTCCATTTCTTTCTTTTGTTATTCTTTAGTTGATTTTATTAAAAACTTTCATCCTGTGTTAATTGAACAATCCTAGACCATACATTTGACTATTTTCTTTTGTGCCTAAGATTATTGTGAATTGAACATTACTAGACCACACATATAATATGTTTCTTTGCCTGTGATTATTGTGAATTGAAAGTTGCTAGTCCACACATATAAAACTGTTTCTATGTCTGTGATTATTGTGAATTAAACATAGCTAAACCACATATTCTGTTTTTATGCCTGTGATTATTGTGAATTGAAAATTGCTAGACCACATATAGTACTTTAATGCCTGTGATGATTGTGAATTGAACATTGCTAGACCACATATACTGTTTTTATTCCTATGATTATTGTGAATTGAAGATATTAAGATGTTAAAACTGGTTGCTAGACTCCCCTTCAAATGGTTCATTTACTGTTTTCTTTTTAACTGTTTACAAAATCTTCATATATAAAAGAAATGAAATTCTCCAAACATACATCCTGCCCACTTAGTGTTTTATATTGCTCACTTGAGTGTGATTTATTTACTATTTTTCACTGTAACATTCAACAGCAATACTTTTATGTTCAAAGCTGTCCTAGATTAACATTCATGGTAGCCAGCGTAAATACATATTCATGTTCATGACAGCCAGCTTCAAGAGATGTTCAACATCTCTCCTTGTTACTATTACATTTATGGTTTCTTCTTACAACCCCCACCCCAAAATCCAACGAGCATCATTTGTATAATCTCAGTAAGTTAGATCTTTCAATCTGATTAATA
Source organism: Sinotaia quadrata (assembly GCA_028829895.1). NCBI lineage: Eukaryota > Metazoa > Mollusca > Gastropoda > Architaenioglossa > Viviparidae > Sinotaia > Sinotaia quadrata. Next base: position 38,096,791 of record CM054179.1, on the reverse strand, counting down.
ATTGTTGTTCAAATTATGTTTTCATTGACCTAGATCAATCTGTCATTTTAAAGTAACAGAAACAAATATTTAAGAAGATTTTTGCTATTTTGCCTGTCAACAGAATAAACTCATACTTTTTTTGTGTCTGTTGCAGGCGATTTTAAGGAAAATCTACTTCATATCTATGCGCACATGTTGGATTATGCCAAATCTAATGGAGATTTCCGTTTAAAAGTTGCAGAACCCAAAATAGGAAAGGTACTACTTTAAAAATCTTATGATCATGTAAAATTAGAGCCATACATGTTGCAATTGTATTTAAAAGAAAGTGAATATAGTATTATGAGCTGGTGGCCATAAACAAATAACTAAGTTTGACTATGAATAATGAGTAATTTTAATAGGACTATGAGTAATTTCCTGATTTCCATATCCTCTTCATTGATTTTTGAAGACACATATTTTAATTTTTTTTATTGACTGCTGTGAATTAGAAATACACCTAAGATCATGAAAATTAACAGTATGTCATTTGTAAGTCGACTTAAAAAAGAAACTGTGGTGGACTACACTTGTCAAAAACATTCACAATGACCACACAGTCTGACATGTTAAAATGTGTATTATATGTTGGTGTATTGTTCCATATGACTGAACAGTCTGATATATTAAAATATATAATATATGTTTGTGTGTTGTTCCAGATCACTGCAGAGTCTTACACTTTAAAATATATAATATATGTTTGTGTACTGTTCCAGATCAATGCACACACTGACACACTAAAATATATAATATATATGTGTACTGTTCCAGATCAATGCACACACTGACACACTAAAATATATAATATATATGTGTACTGTTCCAGATCAATGCACACACTGACACACTAAAATATATAATATATATGTGTACTGTTCCAGATCAATGCACACACTGACACACTAAAATATATAATATATATGTGTACTGTTCCAGATCAATGCACACACTGACACACTAAAATATATAATATATATGTGTACTGTTCCAGATCAATGCACACACTGACACACTAAAATATATAATATATATGTGTACTGTTCCAGTTCAATGCACACACTGACACACTAAAATATATAATATATATGTGTACTGTTAAAGATTTTTGCACATTCTTACACTTTAAATATATGTTTGTGTACTGTTCCAAATCTCTGCACATTCTGACATATCAAACTACTCATTTGTGTACAGTTCTGAACATATTCTGACACTTTAAATACATGTCTGTGTTCATCTTTTAGCACTTCATATTCTGGTCAGTACACATTGTTTGTGTCCTATCCTTTAGAAGTGTAAATTCTGACACATTACACTTTACATTTGAATACTGTTCTGAGCACATATTCATACATTTTAAACTACATGTTTTTGTCCTGCCCTACAGCAGTGGAGATTCAGATACATTACACTGTTCTGAACACATATTCTTACACTTTAAACTACATGTAAGTGTCCTGTTCTTTAGCAGTGTAGATTCTGACACATTACACTTCATCTTTGAGTACTGTTCTGAACATATATTCTTATGCTTTTAAACTAAATGTTTTTGTCCTGTCTTTTAGCAGCATACAATCTAATACATTAAACTCCACATTTGTTTACTGTTCTGAACACATTCTTACACTTTTAACTACCTATTTTTGTTCTGTTCTTTAGCACTTTACATGCTTTGTGTTGCCCTTTGCTGTTGACATGGACAGTTTTTTTTCTGAGCACCAAAGAGTGTTACTATCAATTTATCTACTCTGTATAAAATTATTAATACTAAATTTCTTTATTAACATTTGACATGACAACTGTGTATTTTAGAGCTCAATTTGTTTATGATGATTTTCTTGATTTGATGAATCAGAAAACATTGGAATGGTGATACAGAGTAGTTTGGTGTTTATGGTGTCTCTTAGTCTTAGAGTAGTATGATTTCTCTGATGTATCAGAATATAATATGTCTCAAAGAGTAATGTGGTATCTGTAGTGTTTCTCTGAGATTAGCAATATGTTTCACAGAGTAGTATGGTGTCTGTGATGTATCAGAATAGTAATATGTTTCCAAGAGTAATTTGATGTCTTTAGTATCCCTCAGAAATTAGTAATATGTTTCACAAAGTAGTAAAGTGTCACTCAGATTAGCATGATATCTCTTAGTATGGTGTCTTTCAGGCTAGTATGTTGTCTCTCAAAACAAAAAAACATTAGGTTCAATAATTTCAAATAAAAGAGATACAGTAAGTATCCATAATAATTCCAATGTGAAAATTTAATACAAATTACAATAGATTTAATATTTGCTTTTTAAATGCAAAATAGTAATGATAATTATAAACTTGGTTAAATAGGAAATATCAAGATAATGGCATGTAATACTCATGTACATTCTTCTCACACAATTGATGAGTTAAATTATTTTTTAGAAACTAGTACATATACATGAATATGGTTCCTTTTACATAGCATAGACAAACAAAGCGTTAGCTTTAAGTCACATAATTAAGATATTAACGGAGTTATGAACAACTAACATCTGGGTGACAATAAGTTCAGTGGTTTGAAGTCTAAGACATTTGGCCTTAGCTGGGTAATTGGATAGGTGTGTGTGGGCTGCATGCATCTATGTTTCCTTTGGTAGCCATATGCATACTGAGAAAATCTTTATCCATTGCTTTTTCCAACAATGTACTATACATGAAATTAATATTGCTGCATTAAGAATGACCAGTGCATGATGCATGCATTAGAGTGTTTAGCTCTGGATAAATAAACAAATTATTGGTGGTCTGTTTGCTGTATGAATTCACGACCATACAAATAGTTTTGAAATTTTTCTATGACCCAAAACACTGCCAAGCATTCGATTTCTGATGTACTATAGTTTATGGTTTGTGTACTTGATCAGTATCAGATTTATTTCACTGTCAGGGCACTCCTGCAACAAAACTTCTGCAATGCCTACTCATGATAAATCTGTGTAGATGATAAATGATAGGGTGACATTGGGAAGATGTAGGACTGGTGATGAAGTGAGTGCATTCTTGAGCTTTTTAAATGCAGATTCACACTCATCTGTCCATTCTACTTTTTCAGGGGCGGCCTTATGAGTCAAATTAGATAGTGGGATTGCAACTTGATTAAAACCTGGAATAAACTTTTGGTTAAAAGGACTGTACATCTTTCTTGGTTACAGGAGATGATGCATCTTGCAAATGACTTATTTTGTCTTCCTCTGGTCGAAGTTGGCCTTAGCCTACTATATGGCCTAGGTAACTGAGTATTTTACTTCCTATCTGACACTTAAGCAATTTGATATGCTCAGTCCAAGTAGGAGTAGTGATCAAAAGATCATCCATAAAGTTAGATAAGTAGTCACTCTTGGTGGGATCAGTAAGTTTCCTCATCATATGTGTGAAGGTAGTTGGCACATTTGTATGCCAAAGAGCATAACCTTCCATTGATAGTGGCCACCAGGTGTGGCCAAAACTAATTTCTCCAGATTACCTTCAGGGACCCCAATTTGATAATAACCTTTCATTAAATCGATATGGGTGAAATATTGTGCATGAGTTAAAACAAGAATCGATGTAGTCGGGTGTAGGCAGTGTTTTGGCTTGATACTGCATGGTCGCAATCAGCCTATGGTAGTCCACACAGAACCTGTTTTCCATCTTTTATGAACTAGTAAAATTGGCACTGCATGCATGGACGGTTCGATTATGCCTTCGCACAACATTTCTTGAACTTTGGTTTCAATGGCTGTGACCGTGGCATGCAGTATAGTATAAGGTTTACACTATGGGATTCAAATCCAATAGTGTTACATAGAACTCTTCTAGTTCTGTGTGTCTTGGTTTGCTTATTGTATGCAAATCAGATGATTTCCTTCTGTGTTGATAACTAGCGATAAGGTTATTAGTATGAGTATACCGAGAGCCAAAATACATGTTGCCTCAAGAGTCAGCTGCATTTGACTAATGATTTACAGGTGAGTTTCTTGTACATTCGTTCAAGTGGCTGAACTGCTTTATGATTTGTTAGTTTAGAGAGTTGTCTGGAATATTCAGGTATGTTCCCAGCCTGAGGATAAGGGTCAGCCTTTCTAGAAGGTAGGTTTGCATATAGTCTATTTTTAGAGGAGGGGTGGGCGAAGGCTACATAAGCCATTACATGACAATCTCACATATCCACTCTCTGGCTTGGAACCATTAAACTGTACCCTGAATGTAAAGTGCTTAGGGATAGAGATAGTATGAAGTACTAATAAAAAATCTCCAAATTTATTTTATTTTTAAACTGACTCTAAGAATTGCACTGAGTTGGATAGTTGGGTCAGTCTGCAGTTTTTAGTACCAGACATTTTATTTGTATCATACACCATCGTCAGTGCAAGCTGTCTAATAAATGATTTATTGTATATTTTGGGGGTCTGTCTTACTTGAAGGAAACAGGTACAAATGTGGGAAATTGCTAGTTGAGTATATAAAACACTGAAAGACTGAAAACATACCTAATTTTATCTTAAATTATGTAACCTAACTAATTTAATCTTAAAGTATATTTTTCATGTGCTAACAATCATCACAGTGTATTTATATGTATAAAAATAACTTATTTACTAAATTTTCATTTCTAAAGGTTATACATTTTACACAGTACTTCATAGCATTCTGATATTCTGTACTTGTTTTTATAAATTTATCAGTTTGCTAGCAGAGAGTAAATATATATATATATGTTTGTTTGTGTGATTTCAATAAATAAATCTAAGAAAAATGAACCAAGAGAACAGAAAACTTGATTTGACTAATAAGTCATATAATACATTGAAATGGTAAAAAAGATAACAGATACAAAAGGACTTACTGAGCCCCCAAATTTTTTTTTGTATTTAAAAATGTTGTTATTTTGAAAAATTCTGTTTTTTAGTTCTTCACTAAAAAATATTTTAATTTTAGTGACTGATCTATTGTCTGTAATCATTTGAAATTACTCAGTCATATTTAATTTATTTAAATTTATTTAGTGTCTTAAATTTGGGATTATTCTATTGTCTTTAATGATAAGACTTCTTAATGCTTTGTTGTCTTGGAGATTATTTTGTTGTCTTTAATCATAGGAGATTACTTTGTTGTTTTTAGTCATTGGGGATTACTTTGTTGTTTTTAGTCATAGGAGATTACTTTGTTGTTTTTAGTCATAGGAGATTACTTTGTTGTTTTTAGTCATAGGGGATTACTTTGTTGTTTTTAGTCATTGGGGATTACTTTGTTGTTTTTAGTCATAGGAGATTACTTTGTTGTTTTTAGTCATAGGAGATTACTTTGTTGTTTTTAGTCATAGGAGATTACTTTGTTGTTTTTAGTCATAGGGGATTACTTTGTTGTTTTTAGTCATTGGGGATTACTTTGTTGTTTTTAGTCATAGGAGATTACTTTGTTGTTTTTAGTCATAGGAGATTACTTTGTTGTTTTTAGTCATAGGAGATTACTTTGTTGTTTTTAGTCATTGGGGATTACTTTGTTGTTTTTAGTCATTGGGGATTACTTTGTTGTTTTTAGTCATAGGAGATTACTTTGTTATTTTTAGTAATAGGAGATTACTTTGTTATTTTTAGTCATTGGGGATTACTTTGTTGTTTTTAAGCTTTGGGGATTACTTAATTGTCTTTATTCATTGGGGATTACTTTGTTGTCTCTAAGCTTTGGGGATTAATTAATTGTTTTTTAATCATTGAGGAATACTTTGTTATTTTTAGTCATTAAGCTTTGGGGATTACTTAATTGTCTTTAATCATAGGAGATTAATTGCTGTTTTTAGTCATTGCAGATTACTTAATTGTCTTTAATTATTGGAAATTACTTGTCTGTAAAGATTCTAGAAGCCAAGTTCGAAGATGAAGGTGATGGCTACCGCATAATTTTAGTGATGGCTAAACCTGGGATACCACGTGAGTATAAATGGCAGTGTTTTAGTGAAGGTACTGAAATAAACTTTTACTGAATACCTACCAAGACTCCACATATTTAGATTTTACCCCAAGCCTGCAATTCACAAAGAAAATTTCTCTTAGGTATTGTATCCAACAATAATTTATTTAGTTGTCTCACCAAAAATGCAAAGAAAGAAAACTGGGCAATGAGCTTAGAGACAAATTAGGTGAATGTGAATTTAAAGACAAAATAAGGCAATGTGAATTTAAAGACAAAATAAGGCAATGTGAATTTAAAGACAAAATAAGGCAATGTGAATTTAAAGACAAAATAAGGCAGGATGGATGAGTTAAAGGACAAAATAGGACAGTGAGTTTAAAGACAAAATAGGACAGTGAGTTTCAGAAGAATTTTTTTTCTCCCTAGAACTGCTGGAACTAATTTGACCCACTGTTCAGGATCTTTCTGGTTGTATGTGCACACATGCACCCGTCCACACACATATGCTTGCACATGCACACACACATATGTGCACATACAGACAGTGCATCTATATGTAAGTATTGACATACTTATATTCACTCTCACTCACAGACACATACACACAAAGCAAACAGGGAGAAAAGAAGAAGGAATGATATTTACAACTAAACATTTGGCATATATTTAGGACATGTACATACAAAGCAACGAGATAGGAGAGGGAGTAATATTTACAACTAAACATTGCCAAGTATTTAGGTCACATACATACAAAGCAACAAGAGAGAATAGAAGAGGGAATAATATTTACAACTAAACATTGCCAAGTATTTAGGTCACAAACACACAAAGCACTGATGAAGGAGAGAAGAGGGATTGATATTTACAACAATTGGCAAGTATTTAGGACACATACAATCAATGTGTACATATCTGGAGACTCTCAAATAGAAGGCAGAAGCAAAGTAAATGATTGTTATCATTTATGCTAGAGGATTAACTTCTTAGGAGGCTGAAGGAAAAGTAAACATACGCTAAAAATATACCATTCTTGCTAATAGAAAAAGTCTAATGAGTTTAAATTGCCTCTCTAGGAGGAAGCTAAAAGACTTAAGTGCTTTTCACACCAATAATATATTTTGTAACCTTTTGTCATTCATTTGTTGAAAAAAAAAATACACCCATCAATACACTTTTCAGCTCTGAATAATTTTGTTGTAATCATTATATACTTTTTGATAGAGAATTTGATTTACCATTTTATTTTTTCAGGGGGTGCAGTAAAGAAACCAGTTAAACAGACTCAACCCCCCAAAACAAAACCTGTATCTACCTCAGAGACTGAGAAGAAAGCAAAACCAGTATCTACCTCAGAGACTGAGAAGAAAGCAAAACCTCCTACTCCACCACCTCAGCCTAAGAAATCTGATCCTTACTATGCGATGGAAACTGAGAATTTAAATGTAAGTTTTGGTAACTTATTATTACATGACCCATACTATGAAATGGAACAGGGAATTGTGAATTAACTTATTGTTATATGACCCATACTATGAAATGGAAAAGAGAATTTAAATGTGAATGAACTTGTTATACATGACCCGCGTGCACGCGCTTGCGTGCGTGCGTGTATTGACTAGGTTGACTAATGCTTAAAAACAACACTATATGGACATCCTTGCAATTATTAAAATATAACATATACATAATCCATAATTTTGCAAATGATTTTATGAATAAATATAAAAGTATAACAGTAATGTTAATATGCAAGCAAGAGCCTTTTATTACTGCAATTAACAACTTATAATGAGGCAGACCAGTCATTGGCATTCACATGCACATTTAATACTTATATATATATGTACACACAGATATGCATATACACATAAACACACATGATACAGACACAATATTAAGCTACATTTTCAAAACTGGCTGATATTTTGTTTCCTATGAACAGCAAAGGGGAACAATTATGGCATATGGTGATTTTAATGCAGAACGTGATGCAGAGGTACTTAACAAAGCTGTAAAAGGACTGGGTAAGTATTAATATATTTCCTTCTTTCCACACATTCACCCACCTTCCCATTCATTCATCATCCATGCACCCATTCATTTACATACCCATTTATCCATCTACATATCCATCCATCCATGATTTGAGCATGCACAAATATGAATCTTCCCACTGAAATAAAATACAATAAAAGTTGAATTATATCTCATGCTGTTTTATTAAATTTTTGGTGCAGTGCAGCAAACTGAAGATCAGTATTGTTATTTTATTTCACAGCAGTTACACATTTGTTATCATAAAGCACTTCTTAATTTAATTTCAAGAATGTAATATACTTATTTCAGAATATATTGTTGGAAAAAAAGTGTTAAAACCATTTGTAGACTTAGAATTTTGCAAGAATCTCCCCCCAAAAACAACCAACAAAAAACAAATCCTTTTATTTCAGTATTATTTGAAATATTTCCCAATACCTATGAAATTTTCTTTCAGTGACTGTCTTAAAGACATTTTCCTTTGCTGATTGCAGGAACAGATGAGGATGCCATTATCAACATTCTAGCTTACCGATCCAATCCTCAGCGCATGGAAATCTGTAAAGCATACAAGACCATGTTTGGAAAGGTTATGAAAGAAGGGTTCCATATTCAAATTTTCTAAATAAAATAAGTTTTTCCTGAATATATTGCAGAAGAACATATGTATAGACCTTCACACCCAGATGAATATGCGTAGGCCCTCATATACATCAACCCTTTTAGGGCTCTGGCTTTTATGTCTATAGAACCATATGATATAATCTAGAATGCTCATCAGATTATTATTCAGGAACTATATTTTTCTTTGAAAAATTCCTTTGAGTCTTGGACTTCTACTATGCAATGTGTATATGAATATGGTCAAGATTAAATATTATACTGCTTATAAATTGTGTGCATGTATGCAAGAGACAAGATTTAGACTAGTTTATTCTCTTGAAATGGAATTCAGAATATTTTACATTTTTATTTCTAGGACTTAGTAGAGGATTTGAAAGGAGACACAAGTGGAAATTTCTTTGAGGTACTGAAAAGTCTTCTAATGGCACCTGCTGAGTATGATGCATACCAGTGTCGTAAGGCCATCAAGGTAATTCTTTGATGTACTGCCTTTGTTGTTAAGTTATGAAGTGTAATACTTTTTATGCCATTGTCACATGGCCATGCAAGTGTAGTTCTTTGATATAAACTATTGTTACAAGGCCATGAAATATAGTTCTTTGAAGTATACTGTTGTTATAATACTATCAATCATAATTTTTGATGTAGGTCACTGTCAAATTTGATATATACCATTGTCTCAAGGTATCTAGTTATTTGGTGTATACCATTGTCACAAGTGTAGTTCTTTGCATACCATTGTCAAAAAGTGAAGTTCTTTGTATACCATTGTCCCAAAGTATGAGTGTAGTTCTTTGTACACCATTGTCACAAGGTATGAGTGTAGTTCTTTGTATACCATTGTCTAAAAGTGAAGTTCTTTGTCCCAAGGTACGAGTGTAGTTCTTTGTACACCATTGTCAATTGGCTAGCAAGTGTAGTTCTTTGATGCATCATTCTATAGACTGGATGAAGATTTAAATCTTTTGTCTTCTCTTTGAGATGAAATTAAAATGGTAACAATGTTGCAAACTTCTCTGAGGTGAGATTAAGAAAGTAGTAATGTTGCAGACTTCTCTGAGGTGAGATTAAGACAGTAACAATATAACAATGTTGTAGACTTCTTTGATGTGAGATTAGGACAGTAATAATGTTATATCTTTATGCAATTTTGCTTTTCATGCAATAAGTATATAAGAGCACATTTCTTTTGTTTTAACTGATATTTACTGTGAACTTTGGTGCCATTTACTGTGAACCTTTCCATTGACTGTGCAGGGTCTTGGAACTGATGAAGATATTCTCATTGAAATCCTTTGCACACGTTCTAATGCACAGTTGCAAGAAATTAAAAGAGTCTACAAAGAGAGTAAGTCCTGAAAGTGAGATGGTTTAAAAAAACTTGATTAGTAATATAGTTTTTCATTTTTTCTTTTGAGAATGATCAAGCTATAAGATTTGTTTGTCCTAGGCAGTATATGATATACAGACAACAGTTAAAATAACATATTAAGTCTTCATGGCTTTAATTTTAATTTTTCATATTTAAGGCAACGTTTTTTTGTAATTAAAAAATTATGAAATATTTCAGAGTACAGCAAAGATTTGGAGAAAGATATAATCGGAGACACGTCTGGGGACTTTAAGCGCTTGCTTGTTGGACTTGTTCAGGCCAACCGCAGTGACAGCCAGGAGGTTGATCGCAACAAGGCACACCAGGATGCAAAAGCACTGTATGAAGCTGGTGAAAACAAATGGGGAACAGATGAATCTCGCTTTAATGCCATCTTAGTTTCCCGTAGCTATCCACAGCTGCGAGCAACTTTTGAGGAGTATGCAAAGATTTCCAAAAAGGATATTGAGGCTGTATTGCAGAGTGAGTTATCAGGAGACCTCTTAAGAGGAATGAAGACAATAGGTGAGTGAACTAGTTGTCATCATTTTTATTCCCAAGTTATAGTTGCAGATAAAATTTCATGTTAGTATTACACTCCTAAAGTCATCATCATACACCTACCTATTTTGCCTCTCCACCCCACTTCCCAACCCACTTCCCAACCCACTTACTGCTTGGTTAATTAATTTTTGTTGATTACTCAAGGGAAATCATTAAGAAGAACGACAATAAAGAACACCATCTATAACCTATAGTAAATAATGTTAAATTACACATTGAATAAAACCCTGCAATTAGCTAGATTTAACTATATTTTAATTTTCCAAGATGATAGATACTGTTAAATAAATTTATTACAACAGCTTTGAACACAAGCACTTATTATTTCAGTTCGCTGTGTGAGGAACAAGTTTGATCATTTTGCTCGACAGTTGCAAAAGACAATGAAGGGGATAGGCACTGATGACGACACCCTGATTCGAATTGTTGTAAGCCGCTGTGAGATTGATCTTGCCAACATTAAAGAAGAGTTTCAGAAACTAACTGGTCAGACGCTAGAGCAGTATGTGACTGTGAGTTTTGTTCTTGCTTTTAACAAATTAAAACATAAAATAGTTTTGTTGAACATTGACAAACAAACTTTCTGTGGAAAAATGTTAATTTGCTAATCTGCCTTTCTTATTGTCAAAATTTTAATTGTTTGACAACTTAACTTATTTTAGCAAATAATATGTTTGGCATTATAAGTTAACTTATTTAGGCAAATATATTATTGTTTGACAATTTAAATTAATTTGTTTAGGCAAATATAATATTGTTTTTTCTTCAATCAGATTACTTTTATTCAAGTTGTGTTTTGGTTCTGTTTGCTTAGTGTACTTTGAAAATGTCACATTCATTTTCCATCATCAAATTCATCACCTCAGGAGTATATCAGTAATAGACTTTAAAGTTTTAGTATTTAACTCATCTAATTCATCAACTCAAGAATATATCAGTAATACACTTTAAATCTTCAGTATTTAACTCATTAAATTCATCACCTCACTTTAAAGCTTTAGTATTTAACTCATCAAATTCATCACCTCAGGAGTATATCACTAACATACATGTACTTTAAAGCTTTAGTATTTAACTCATCAAATTCATCACCTCAGGAGTATATCACTAACATACTTTAAATGCTTTAGTATTTAACCCATCAAATTCATCACCTCAAGAATATATCAGTAATAGATCTAAAGGTTTAGTATTTAACTAATCAAAATAATTTCCTCAGGAATTGGTCTCTTACATTATTGAATATCATTAAAGTCATCATTTCAAGAAATGTTAGTGCTAAATCTTAAGTGTTATAATTTAACTCCTGTCATTAAAGTCATCATTTCAAGAAATGTTAGTGCTAAATCTTAAGTGTTATAATTTAACTCCTGTCATTAAAGTCATCATTTCAAGAAATGTTAGTGCTAAATCTTAAGTGTTATAATTTAACTCCTGTCATTAAAGTCATCATTTCAAGAAATGTTAGTGCTAAATCTTAAGTGTTATAATTTAACTCCTGTCATTAAAGTCATCATTTCAAGAAATGTTAGTGCTAAATCTTAAGTGTTATAATTTAACTCCTGTCATTAAAGTCATCATTTCAAGAAATGTTAGTGCTAAATCTTAAGTGTTATAATTTAACTCCTGTCATTAAAGTCATCATTTCAAGAAATGTTAGTGCTAAATCTTAAGTGTTATAATTTAACTCCTGTCATTAAAGTCATCATTTCAAGAAATGTTAGTGCTAAATCTTAAGTGTTATAATTTAACTCCTGTCATTAAAGTCATCATTTCAAGAAATGTTAGTGCTAAATCTTAAGTGTTATAATTTAACTCCTGTCATTAAAGTCATCATTTCAAGAAATGTTAGTGCTAAATCTTAAGTGTTATAATTTAACTCCTGTCATTAAAGTCATCATTTCAAGAAATGTTAGTGCTAAATCTTAAGTGTTATAATTTAACTCCTGTCATTAAAGTCATCATTTCAAGAAATGTTCGTGCTAAATCTTAAGTGTTATAATTTAACTCCTGTCATTAAAGTCATCATTTCAAGAAATGTTAGTGCTAAATCTTAAGTGTTATAATTTAACTCCTGTCATTAAAGTCATCATTTCAAGAAATGTTCGTGCTAAATCTTAAGTGTTATAATTTAACTCCTGTCATTAAAGTCATCATCCAAAGAAATGTTATTAATGTATATAAAACTTTATTACTTAATTCCTGTTATCAAAATCATCACTTAAGAAATATGTAATTATTCCAAGACTTCATAAAATGACAGTAATACATTAATTCTTTATTATTTCAGGATGATATCTCTGGAGATTATCGCAAAATCTTGTTGTCCCTTATTGTTGGCGGCCCACCACCAAAGATTGCAAACAAATGTAAGACTAAGAGAACTTTAAAGCAGTCTATTGTTATGACAAATTATTAATTGGAATTAGCGCATATTCTATTGGTCATGTATAAACACAATCCCTTCTACAGAGAAAAATAAAAGACTATACGTATAATAGTGGTTTTATTTATTATAAAAATTGTTGTTGTGACATTTTGCTGGGAGGTGGGCAAGATGTTAATTCTCTACCACCCCAGGCCACCAGTAACCTTTGGCTAATCGCCACCTTCTGGCTGGCCACATTTATTAGAAAGGTGAATGATAGATAATGTAGAAAGTGATAGTTTAGAAGAGTGCTCAAGCCCCTGATACATACAGTCAGGGATAGTAAGTAAATACAGGTGACAGACTACAACTTATAATATGTAAGTGAGTCACACTAATACAGGTGGTCTATGTATCAACAATAATTGTATTCAACAAGAAATAACATAATAACATAGCATGGTTACATATAGCAAATAGTTCTACAGTTACAATTAGTGTTTATATATATATATATATATTATTTAATTTGATAATTACGACCATGTGGTTTCATAAGAGAATGTCCATTTTAGTCTTATGGCACTGTAGTAGTTATTTGGTTCGTTTATATGAGCAAACTATAAATGAGTTTATATGAGAACACTGAGTGTTTCTGAGTGAACTCTAGAACACTGGTAGAGTTTGTCTACAACTTGACTGAAGCTGTGTAGTTGTGACTATATAAATACATATCTTTAGATATGCCTGATGTGTAATCTAGGTACAAATGAATGTTGTTAGCAAATGTTCAGGTGGTCCACTGAACCAGTCCTTGGCATGTGGGTCATTCTGTTGTGGTGCAAAACTCATTACAGTCAACATCCAGGATAAAGTGGTTCTGTTCTGGCTTTGTTTCACAGCTCTACACTTTTTAAAGTCAATATCTCAGATATTATAGATAAAGTCACAATGTGCCGATCTACCAATAAAATACACATGGGTTAAGAAATCATCCTCATGTATTCTCTAACAGAACACTTTTACTTACCTGGTCATCATTTAAATATCTTAAGCGAAATATAACAATACAAAATATAATTAATGTCAAGAGATAAACATGAATATAATACTAGTTAGGCAAGCAAAACCACATACCTTTGGCAGTAATATATACAGAGGATGATTTCCTTCTGTGTTGATAACTGGCAATAAGGTTAGTAGTATGATTATGCTTTGTTAACACTGGGAGCCAAAGTACATGTTTCCTCAATTGTCAGCTGCATTTGACTAACAATTTACAGGTGAATTTCTGGTATATTTATTCATTTGGCTGAGCTGCACTTTGATTGGTTAGTTTAGTGAGTTGTCTGGAACATCAGGTATGTTACCAGCCTTGGGATAAGGGGCAGCCTTTCTAGATGGTAGATTTATGTGGAGTTTATTTTTAGAGAAGGTGTACACAAACCATTATGTGACAGTTGTACAAGGAAAATTTAAAAACTATTCTTTAGTTGTTTTGGTGATTTATAGAGACATCAGTGATTCAACATGCATATTCTAACATTCGTTAGTTGTCAATATATTGAAATGATAGCTATGAACACTTGAGCTATATAGAAACTAATTATAGTTTTGTATCACAGAGATCAACATCTTTTATATGGAATAGAAGAATAAAACTTTTTATGCTATAATTATGTCCAGTAAAACTTACTGCATAATATAAATAAAAATGTACTTAGCAAACTCACTGTGTAAAATGATGCAATTTTAAAAATGTATTTAAAAATTCTGTCAAGTTTATTTTTGCAATTGATCTCATTGGTATTCAGACTAAATATTCCAATGTTTTATTTAAATATTAAAATTATTTTAAGGCAATTTTGTTCTAAAGACAAATTTGTGGCAAGGGAGGCTGGGAATGGGGGTGGGTGATTGTTATTTTTATTTTGTTAAAAAATTATATGATTTTATCTTTGAAACTTAGATTTTAAATACAAATGTGACATTTTAAAATTTGTAATGACGTTAAATGCAGTGCAGAAAATTAATAAAATTAATAGTCATGAGAATTGTTTGTTATAGCTGGAAAAGCCTTTGTGGAGACAGTAAAGCAAAAAACTGAAGCCCAGCTTGATGAAGATGTGAAGCTAGAGTCTGAACCCTCCAAAGAAGACCCCACTTTAAAACCATATGCAGGTTTCAATGCTGAACAAGACTGTGAAGTGCTAATGAAAGCCATGAAAGGTTTAGGTATGTAATACAACAGCTGAATGGTGGGTGTACGTTAAGTGATTAAGGAACTTTATATGGTATACGGGGTAAATTGATTAAGGAAGTGGAATAGGTAGACTTAGATAAATAATATGTTGCTATATTAGGTGAGCTAAGGTAAGCACTAAATTATTGTATTAGGAGGTAGGCTTAGAGCTGTATTAGATAGGCTTATGTGAATGATAAAAGAACTTTATTAGGTAGGCTTATGTGAATGATAAAAGAACTTTATTAGGTAGGCTTATGTGAATGATAAAAGAACTTTATTAGGTAGGCTTAGTCAAGCAATACATTAGCTTTCATAGTATGCTTTAAGTAAATGATAAATGAGCTTTATTAAGTAGGCTTTACATAATAAATGAGCTTTATTAAGTAGGCTTTACATAATAAATGAGCTTTATTGCATAGGTTTAGGTAACTGATACTTTCACTTTATTAGTAGGCTTAGGTACATGATAAACTAACTTAATTTGGTAGGCTTAGAGAAGTAATAAATAGGCTTTATTATTTAGAATTAGATAAATAACACATGAGCTTTATTAGTTGGCTGAAATGACACATGAGCTTTAAGAGATAGGCTTAGTTAAATGATAAATGAGCTTTATTAGGTAGGTTTAAGTAAATGATAAAGGAGCTTTATTAAGTAGGTTTAGAAAGTAATTAATGAGCTTTATGAAGTAGGCTTAGGTAAATAATAAGGGAGTTTTTCACTTTCTGCAGTAATACCACTGTAATAATGCAGAAATGAAGTCCAGTAAAAAATGTATCCTATCCCAGAGCACTGAAAACTGCAAAACATGTTAATCCATAAACATTAAAGATGCATTATTATTTATCAAAAGAAAATGAATTCCTGAGAAACAAACACCTAGATATTTTCTATGGAATAAAGTTCTAAACCTTGAATGTGGGTTTATTAAATAAACAATAATGTCTTTAACCATTGTGTGTCATAAAAGATTTTCCTCACACTGCATGCATATCATACTAGCCACAAACAATAGGAAAAAATACACTTTAGCAAGTATTAGTTAGACAAAAAGATGAAAGAATGCAACTGAAATAAACAGTAACTCAGATTTTTAGAAGGAAGATGACACTCAGAAAATCTGCAAAATGCCATGGCAAACCCTTAGTATCTGTTTTATACTGAGCAAGAAAATGGTAATGAGGTTCAAGACTATGAGAAAGCAAAGGTGATATTGCTATATATATATTTATATTTGTTATCACTAGGAAATTGCTATATATTGCTATATATATTTGCTATCACTAGGAAACATTTGCTATCTGTATTAAATGCTACTTACATCATACATCACATTGTCTGTTTGAAAGAAATTTATGTTAGGCTTGATAAGATGTTTTAGATTTGATAAGATGTAGTTAGGCTTGATAAGATATTGCAATTTACATCTTTACCAAGATAAAATTGAAATTTGGTCTTTGAGTGCTCAACACTTTATAGATTATGTGCTGCACACGACATGATTGTCTTGTAAATGTGTATTGTGTACTGCACATGATGTGATTGTCTTGTAAATGTGTATTGTGAACTGCACATGACATGATTGTCTTGTAAATGTGTATTGTGTATTGCACATGACATGATTGTCTTGTAAATGTGTATTGTGTACTGCACACAATATAATTGTCTTTGTAAATGAGGATTTTGTTATGTATACAAAATGATTGACTTTCTAAATGTGGATTTTGTTATGTATACAAAATGATTGACTTTGTAAATATGGATTTTGTTATGTATACAAAATGATTGACTTTGTAAATGTGGATTTTATTATGTATACAAAATGATTGACTTTGTAAATGTGGATTTTCTTATGTATACAAAATGATTGACTATAAATGTGGATTGTTATATATACACAAAATGATTATCTTGTAAATTATGATTTTGGTGTTAAAATAATATATACAAGTTAAGAAAACATATTTTCTAGTTTCTAGTCTTTCATTATATTTTTGATTCCTTTAAACTAAATACAGATGATAGTTTAAAATACTGCATTACCATTGTCATAGGTACTGACGAAGCAGCCATAATAGGAGTGCTGAGTCAGCGATCATCAGAACAAAGGAAGCAGATTGCTCTGACATATAAAACAATGTTTGGCAAGGTGAGAATGTTTCTATATTTTGTATCCCTTTGACAAAAGAACAAAGTTTGGCAAAGTGAGAATGTTTGTACATTTTGTATTCCTTTGACATAAAAGAACAAAGTTTGGCAAAGTGAGAATGTTTGTAAACATTTTACCGCTTTGCCATACACAACTGTGTTGGCAAGGTGAGAATATTTGTCATGGTAAGAATGTTTGTATGACTGTAACACATTGGCATAAAATACTGTATTTGTCAAAGTGATAATGTTTGTAAACATTTGACCACTTTGTACTGGCCTCTACCACCTGCACCTAGGAGATCATGCAAAAGATGCCACCCAGACAACTAACATTGAGGCCAGCTACAACAGCCACAACAAACTGTAGAGCAGTAGACAACCAAGGGCATAAAAGTCATTGGTCACCGGAGGCTGACCAACTACTCTGTGCCCACCATATGCAGATTTAGTATGGTGCTAGTCAAATTATCCCCCTCCATCCTCCAACAGATACCATGGGATCATCCTATTCAGACAGAATAAAAACAAGTTAATAGACTAGATTTTGTCTTTACACTAGTGGGAAATTGGCCCCAGTTGGAAGTGCACCCTCTAACCCAGTCAGTCAGTCAATTCATTGAACATTACTGTCATGTATCAGACTTAGAATTGTCATAGGACACTAGTCACTTTACATCTGACAAGTACATTTCCAAAAGGAGAAAATGCACTGTTTCAGCCAATTGCTTTCATTGAATTCTGTAATGTCCATGGAAGCAGCCATTTTGTATTATGTTATCATGTGATATTGATATTGCTATAAATTGTATGAAGGTGTGGCTAAGTTATGTGACTTGGAAGTGTTATATGACTTTGTTTTACTGTGCGTAGACAGGGTGGAAAAGGTATTAAATGACATGTTTTCCCAGACAGTTTAAGACATTTGCCTTACCATGTGCAGAGGCCTTCAGATATATGTTTATTTCGCATTGTATGTTGCTGTATGTTCATTTAGTAAAATAAAGTGCTAAGAGATCTCTTTACTATTAAGGACTAGCATTGGGAGCCAGCTTAGTTTGTGTGTGAGATAATTGTGGCAAAAATAAAAGCAAAGTTTTACATAAGATAACTAAATCAAAATAAATGAGGAAAACAAGCAGATTGAATATTATTTAGGAATTTTATTTTGTTGAAAATTATAAATATTATTTGTTTTATTTTAATTTTTACAAATTTTATAAGTCTTGGCAGTGAATATATTTCTAACCTAAAAGGACTGTGACAATTATCATACATTTGTTCACTCAGATTGTTTTGACAGTTAGAATGGAACTTCACATAATGTTGAGTTTGCATAATGTTAGACCTTCCATAAATGCTTTGTATTTACATAGTATTAGAATGTGTGCATAACATTATCATATTTGTGCCAAATTTGGACTGCTGGACATTTTAGATAACATCTTGTTTTAGCCAATCAGAAATGCTGTTGCAGAGCATTTTGCCTTGTTTACATAGTTGGCTGCATTTCTCTAGTGAAAAGAGCTCCCCATGACTCATATTTTATTACTTAAAGAAATTTCAGTAATTAACAGTGACTTCTAAAACAAGTGAAACTAAAGGAAAATAGTCCAGGATGCAATCTCATTGCAAACTAAACAGGAAATTATATTAAACATTACAATGGTGTGACCATGTGACCATAGAGTGTGACCATGGCTGAGTATATATATATATATTTTTTAATGAGCCTTCATAAACAGATTTTCTTAATCTAAGGTAATAATTCAGTCCATATTTATTATTTCATCAACAAAATTTGTTTAATTATTTTGATTACATTTATTTTTATATATTTTCCATACTCACATAATGTTAATTTCATGTAATATTATTGTTTCTGTCTTGGATTTAAACATTATGTGAATGTCCACCATATTTCATTAAATTTCTTGATTGAGAGATGAAGAGAAAACTGATAGTGTTTACAGATAAATGAGTCAGCCATGGTGGTTATCACATGACTAAAATATTGCTGATTGATATGTAAAAGTCACTAAGGATCATTGAAAAAAGGGATGTAGGTCATGATTGTTATTATATTATGACTAAAATATTGCTAATTGAAATGTAAAAGTCACTAAGGATCATTGAAAAAAGGGATGTATTAGTTATAGAAGTTACGATAATAGTTTAATAATCCAAACAACCTTTTTCTGACAAATATTAGTGATAGCTCAGGATGCTGAAAAGAAATGCAACCTACATATAATGTATACACATATTTATGAAATTATTTTTATTATATTAATTTTGAAATTTAAAATTAAATTTGAGAAATGTATTCGATAACATAATTCTTCGAATGCATAGCATGGTGGCTAAGATATTTAACAAATTTTGTAATTTACTAATAAATATGCATTGCCCATGGGTTGTGTTTCTTTTTCAACAGCTTGTATTTATGTGCCACTGAAATTGTAAAATATCTGTTTATAAAGATAGTTATTTAGGTGAATTTGTTGTTGTTGTTTTATTTTCAGTATTAATCCTGTAAGAAATGTACATTTATTTTTAGGATCTGGCCAGTGAACTTTCTGGTGAGCTGAGTGGGAATTTTAAAACACTCTGTGTGGAGATGTTAATGGGTCCAGCGGAGTTTGATGCCAAGCAGCTCAACAAAGCCATCAAGGTCACTTTCAGTGATAGTAATTGAAATATTTCCTTATATTTAATTTGACACAAAAAAAGAATTGGGTTCAGTACAAGCTACCAACATTTCATACTTCAGTCTTTGTTTTAAATCAAAAATGTAGGGGTCAGTATATACACTAGTAAATAATATTACTACAGTCTTTGCTTTAAATCAAAAGTGTAGGGGTCAGTATATACACTAGTAAATAATATTACTAGCCTTTGCTTTAAAATTTTAGTGTAGGGGTCACTATATACACTAGTAAATAATATTACTACTGCTGATATTCCCTTGAGTGCAAAATATTTATAAATAATATTTACTAATAATGTTCCTTGTGAATGCAAAATATTTGTAAATAATATTGTTACTAATGTTATTTCCATTGAGTGTACAGAATTTGTAAATAACATTATTACTAATCATATTCCTAGAGAGGGTAAAATATTTATACATTTTATTACTAATAATATTCCCATGAGTGTAAAATATTTATATGTTTTTTTAAACTCAAGCAGTTGATATGTCAGTCAAAGATTTTGAGCTACATTAACATTATTTGCAAAAGATCCATTATTGAGTTGTGTTGATTGGAAAAACTCAGAATCATCATGGTCGACATAATGTATCTATGAGATCATGTGCAATGTTGTTGTTGATTGGAAAAACTCAGAATCTTCATGGTCGACATAATATATCTATGAGATCATGTGTATTGTTGTTGTTGATTGAAAAAACTCAGAATCTTCATGGTCGACATAATATATCTATGAGATCATGTGTTTATTGTTGTTGATTGAAAAAACTCAGAATCTTCATGGTTGACATAATATATCTATGAGATCATGTGTTTATTGTTGTTGTTTGGAAAAACTCAGAATCTTCATGGTCGACATAATATATCTATGAGATCATGTGTATTGTTGTTGTGATGATACAATCTAGTATGACTCAGCAAAACAAAATCCTATTCTGAACCCTTTTGTAATCTAGTATGATTCAGCAAAACAGAACCCTGTTCTGAACCATTTTGTAATCTAGTATGACTCAGAAAAACAGAACCCTGTTCTGCACCCAGATGCAAGGCTACTGAAGTTTGGCAGAGGCAGCAAAATATGAATGTTGTGTACTATTCTTAAAATTAATTTTTTTTTACTGACAAAGCACTGAAAAGTCTTAACTCATGTCCTCATTTTCAGACATTTTTGTCTGCATTGTCTCAATCTTTGTCAATATTTTCTCAATGATCAGGGCTTGGGAACAGATGAGAAAGTTTTGGTGGAAATCATCTGTACGAGAACCAATGCTCAGCTGATGGCAATCAAAGATGCATACAAAACTAGTAAGAAAGTTGTTAGCCTTTCTCTTTTACCTTACAATTGTAGACATATTTCTTAGACACATACACAAGCAAATAAGAAAGTTGTTAGAATTTCTCTTTAATTTACATTTGTAGATATTTGTTTGATAGGGAACTTTTTCGTTTGTAGATATTTGTTTGATAGGGAACTGTTTTGTTAGTAGATATTTGTTTGATAGGGAACTGTTTTGTTAGTAGATATTTGTTTGATAGGGAACTGTTTCATTAATTAATTAAATAAAATAGTAGGTGGAAGGCTGCAAAATTTTTTAATATTTGAAATGTCACTGAGTGAGTAGTGAACAGTCTGCCCTGGTATAATGCATAGACCAGAACTGATTATGTTTTCTGTTCTATGTATTGCTTAGATCACTGTTCCCAGTGTTACCGTTATCTACTCTGTGTCTGTTCTATGTATTGCTTAGATCACTGTTCCCAGTGTTACCGTTATCTACTCTGTGTCTGTTCTATGTACTGCTTAGATCACTGTTCCCAGTGTTACCGTTATCTACTCTGTGTCTGTTCTGTGTATTGCTTAGATCACCATTTCTAGTTTTAACATATCTGCTTTATGTCTGTTCTATGCATTGCTTAGATCACTATCCCTGGTGTTAACATATCAGCTATGTGACTGTTCTTTGCATTGCTTAGATCACTATCCCTGGTGTTAGCATATCAGCTATGTGACTGTTCTATGCATTGCTTAGATCACTATCCCTGGTGTTAGCATATCAGCTATGTGACTGTTCTTTGCATTGCTTAGATCACTATTCCCAGTGTTATATTTACTATAACTGTTGTGTGTCTGTTGCTGTTGCTGATCACTATTCTCATTATTTTAGTTAACTGCTGTTTGTCTCTGCTATTAGATCACTATTTTCAGTGTTACAAGCCAACTTTAGCTATCTTGTGATACTTAAATGATACCATAACATGCAACTGCTGTTTCATATCAATAACTCCCCTGTGGATAGGTATCATCTGCTTTCACAAGAAATTTCATTTAGTATATTTACTATTTCTGCTATTTTAATCAGTGCAGTTTTTTACATTTGAGATATATAACATTTACTATTTGAATCCCTTTAGAATGATCCCTAAGTAAATCCACTTATAAGAGATCTTGCATGAACCCAAAGTTAATTCATTCTATAGCATATAGTAAACATGCTGATCTAATTAACAAATCTTCATTAAAGAGATGTAAATATTATGACCAGCCTTCCATATAAAATAATGACAGCAACTACCATTTGAAATGTTAATTCAGTGGATTCATAGCACTCATTATAGAACTGTTCTTATTTGCTCATAACTAAGAGAACAGTGGATTCATAGCACTCATAAAACTGTTCTTATTTGTTATTAACTAAGAGAACAGTGGATTCATACACTCATTATAGAACTGTTCTTATTTGTTCATAACTAAGAGAACAGTGGATTCATAGCACTCATTATAGAACTGTTCTTATTTGTTCATAACTAAGAGAACAGTGGTCTCATAGTACTCATTATAGAACTGTTGTTTTGTATTCATAATTATGAGAACAGTAGATTCATAGCACTTATTATAGAACTGTTCATATATGTTTATAGCTAAGAGAACAGTTGAATCATAGCACTCATTATAGAGCTGTTTTTATGTTTGTAATTGGATCAGTGGCTCTCTTAGTGGGCAGCTATATGTAAGTCACATGACATTTACAGTTTGAAAAAATGTTAGTTATTTTGTTTTGAAGTGTAGAGCTAGTTGTGGTATCTAATTGTTGTAGTGTCTTAAAGTTGTGAGTTGTTCGTATAATGACTGCTAGTAGAGTTTTTACAGTGTCACAAAGTTGTATCTAATTTTTGTAGTGTCTTAAAGCTGTGAGTTGTTCGTATAATGACTGAGAACTGCTAGTAGAGTTTTTACAGTGTCGTAAAGCTGTGAGTTGTTCGTATAATGACTGAGAACTGCTAGTAGAGTTTTTACAGTGTCGTAAAGTTGTGAGTTGTTTGTATAATGACTGAGAACTGCTAGTAGAGTTTTTACAGTGTCTTAAAGCTGTGAGTTGTTCGTATAATGACTGAGAACTGCTAGTAGAGTTTTTACAGTGTCTTAAAGCTGTGAGTTGTTCGTATAATGACTGAGAACTGCTAGTAGAGTTTTTACAGTGTCTTAAAGCTGTGAGTTGTTCGTATAATGACTGAGAACTGCTAGTAGAGTTTTTACAGTGTCACAAAGTTGTTACTAATTTTTAGAGGCTTTATAATCACACAGCACAAATGAACCGCTATATGCAAGATGGAGTATCAAATAAAAATGGTGGATAAGATAGCATTAACAGCAAATGATGTTAAATTTATATACAACTGTTGGATGTTTCTTATCTGAATGTATGCATGGATCTAATACATTAATTCATAGAAGTATTGTTTCTCCCTGGTAAACAACTTTCTCTAAATTTCTATTATTTCTTGTAAACTGGAATTATTTTTTCATAAACAGGAATTATTTTTCTGAATTTCTATTATTTTCTTACTAACTGGCATTATATCCTCTAAATTTCTATTATTCTCTTATAAACTGGAATTATTTCCTCTAAATTTATTTTGTATTCTCATATCAATTTTGTGTTATAATTATACATTTAAAGTTTCTTATATGATGGTCATTTTGTATTCTCATATCAATTTTGTGTTATAATTATACAGTTTTTTATATGATGGTCATTGATAGTTATGAACATAATTCTCTTTTGTTTCAGTGTTCAAAAAAGATCTGGAAGCTGATGTGATAGGAGATACATCAGGTGACTTTAAGAATCTGTTGGTTGGATGCTTGCAAGCTAACCGACCAGAGGGACCAGAATTTGATCGCAACAAAGCTCGACAAGATGCTCAGGGTAAGCTTAATGCCTTGAACAACAAATACTCGTTATTCATTATGCTAAATAATTACTGTACACATTACTCATTATATTAAATAATTAATTTACGTTATTCATGATGTTAAGTAATTAATTTACACAGCACTCATTATATTAAATAATTAATTTACACATTACTCATTAAATAATTAATTTAGATATTATTCATTATATTAATAATTAATTATCACAAATATTATGTTAAATATTTTGAGCTTTGCTGAATTACATAGTCCAGATTTTGATATTTTGTGCATAAAATTATAAGGAAAATTGAGAACATTAATAGAAATAAAAATATAAATCAGTAAAAAACAGACTGTTAGGACTGAGGAAATGTATAAAAAAGATAATTAAGCAAATGTTCACAGATTGATATTGCCTAACCTACACAGTCTTTCTAACTGTTCTTATTTCTGCGGTTTATTATATCTTTAAAGCTTAGCTTGATCTTAACATTGTTTTACTGCATCTTTAAAGTTTTAGTTGACGTCCCTACCACACAGAGAAAATTAACCAGTTTGGTTTATTTTTAAAGTCTTGCTTGATGTTCATACCACACAAGGACAATTAACCAGTTTGGTTTATTGAATCTTTGAAGTTTTATATGATGTTAATTCACAAAGAAAAAATAATCAGTTTGGTTTATTGCATTTTTAAAGCTTTGCTTGATGCTGGGGAAAAGAAGTGGGGGACCGATGAATCAAGATTTAACGTGATCCTTGTGTCAAGAAGTTATCCACAGTTGCGTGCAACATTCCAAGAGTATGCCAAGCTAGCCAACAAGGATATAGAAGACACCATTCGAGATGAGATGTCTGGAGACCTCAGAGAGGGAATGTTGACAATTGGTAAGCAAAAAATAATCTTTGTATGCATTCTTAGCTACAGTAATTAAGTCAAATTATATGTTAACATTTTACAGTTTATTTGTTAAGAAAAAGGACAAAAAATAAAATTGAACTTTGAAGATTAAAACCAAAAGTGCTAAAAAGATGTGTTTTCTCTTCATGGATTTTGTTTTCACTAGTCAAGGTAATATGGACTGTTTTGTTTTTCCATGGAAGGTATTACAGAATGTTTTGTTTTGTTTTGTTTACCCACTGAGTGTAATACACAGTGATTAGTTTTGTTCTTTTCATTAAAGATAATACACAGTGTTTAGTTTTCTCCATTGAAGATAATACACAGTGTTTGGTTTAGTTTTCCCCATTGAAGATAATATGCAAAGTTTTGTTTTGTTTTCTTTAGTGAAGATACTACATAATATTTAGTTTTCTCCACTTGAAGATAATAGTGTTTAGTTTTTGTTTTCCATAGTGAAAATATTAGAGTGTTTAGTTTTTGTTTTCTCCATTAAAAGTGTTTAATTTTGTTTTCTTCAGTGAAGATAGTCACAGTGTTTACTTTTATTTTCTTCAGTGAAAATAATACACAATGTTTAGCTTTGTTTAGAAAATAATACACAATGTTTAGCTTTGTGAAGGTAATATACAGTGTTTATATTTCTTTCTCTATTGAAGATAATATTCAGTGTCTCACTTTGTGTTTCCATTAAGATAATACACAATGTTTTGTTTCTGTTTTCTCCATTGAAGGTATTACAAATGCTATATTTTGTTTTCTCCAGCAAAAGAAATGTACACTTTTCATTTTATTTTCCCCAGTGAAGGTAATACGATCGAAAGCAACATACTTTGCACAGGCACTTCATGATGCAATGAAAGGTCTGGGCACTGATGATAACACACTTGTACGCATAGTAGCATCACGCTGTGAGGTAGATATGGTCCAAATCAAGGAAGAATTCCAGCGCAATTTCAAACAGACCTTAGCTGCCTTCATTGCTGTAAGTCATAATTATATATAATTTGATCAGAATGAGTTTATTTAGATTGGGAAGGGGCTGTAATTCTGCTATATATTGCTTGATTAACTTAGAATAATAGACTTAAAGAATCTCCATTAAGGACTTGTTAAGGCTGATTTATTCAGTAAACAGCTTGCTAAAAAAAAATAGACTTAATGACTACCTTTAATATGATGCTAAAATTGTGTACTTTTTAGGATGATATATTTGTATTAAATTACTGTGTTGGTAAAATAATGCACAAGGACGCACAAGATGTCTATTACTGATATTAAAAATTTGCAATTTTCTGAATGACATATCAGGAGACTGCCAATTACCATGATGGTAAAACAGAATTTTTAGGGTGAACACATTTAATGACTACCATTACTATGATATTAGAAATATAAATCAGGTGACTATCATAAGTCTAATGCTGAAATAGTGTAATTTTCAGAGTGAGTCACTTATTGAGTACCATTACTTTGATAATAAAAGATGTAATCTTCATACTGACACATCAGATGACTATTATGAATGTGATATTGAAAGGTTGCAGTTGTTTAGGTGACACAACAGATGACTTATTATTGTGATACTGAAAGGTTGCAATTGTCTAGGTGACTGTCATTACTGTGATAAAGGTTGCAGTTGTCTGGCTGACACACCAGGTGATTATCATTACTGTGATATTAAAAGGTTGCAGTTGTCTGGCTGACACACCAGGTGATTATCATTACTGTGATAAAGGTTGCAGTTGTCTGGCTGACACACCAGGTGATTATCATTACTGTGATATTAAAAGGTTGCAGTTGTCTGGCTGACACACCAGGTGACTCTTATTACTGTGATATTGAAAGATTGCAATTGTCTGGGTGACATAACAGGTGACTTATTACTATGATACTGAAAAATTGTAATTTTCAGGTTGCAACATCAGGTGACTACCATTATCATAATAGCCTTAATTTTCAGAATGCACATCTAGTGACTATCATATATATGGATTGTTAAATAATATTTTTAATTTTCAGGATGACAAATCAGGTGACTATCATATATATGGATTTTTAAATAATATTTTTAATTTTCAGGATGACACATCTGGTGACTACCGTACCATGCTGCTAAACCTGATTGGAGATCCTCCCACTAAAAAGAAATGTGAGTAATTGACATTTCCATTTTTCTGATTTCTATTTCTGTAACAAGATTTTTTTCATGCCAGATCTTCATCAGTGGCATATTCTATCTCCATGTGTTGATCCTAGCATTAAGAGAACTTTTTGTAGAGAGCTGTGATATTATATTTTGTTTAGTTTTGCTGCTTCATGACATCCAAATTGTAAAAACACCCTTCTTTTGGTTCATGTAACTATTCTTAAATGTTTAAAAGAAGTGTTCAGTTTAAAAAAAAAAGATGGTAGAAATTTTCTTAACTAGGGCTACCACATCTGTTAGGGGTACTAGTCATTATAGTTAGGGCTTATGTCAATTAGGGCCGACACTACTGTTAGTTAGGGCTTATGTCAATTAGGGCTGACACTACAGTTAGTTAGGGCTCATGTCAATTAGGGCTGACACTACAGTTAGTTAGGGCTCATGTCAATTAGGGCTGACACTACAGTTAGTTAGGGCTATAATCATTGCAGTTAGGACTACAACTCCAGTTATTTAGTCTTGTAATCTAGGTGTACAGACCTATTAGTTAAGACTACCAGTCTTGTAATCTAGGTGTACAGACCTATTAGTTAGGGCTACCAGTCTTGTAATCTAGGTTTACAGACCTATTAGTTAAGACTACCAGTCTTGTAATCTAGGTTTACAGACCTATTAGTTAAGACTACCAGTCTTGTAATCTAGGTGTACAGAATTATTAGTTAAGACTACCAGTAAAGTAAGCCAGAGGTAATTGTGTAAACTATTGTTCATAGTCATCTTAGCAAGTGCTATCATTTATATTAGTTAAGACTGCCAAACAGATTAGCAAGGACTAGTAATCATGTAAGTTAGAGCTAATTGTGATCATAGCAGGGTTAATAGATTTTAACACTTTGACTACTTAATCTCTATAACCCCGCCTGTAAAGGTCTTTATAAATACTGAGGAGAAATTTGATCAAACCTCAGAGCTGTTATTTATTATTAAACTATATTTTAATTTTTCTTGGAGTGTTACTCGTTGAGACCCCATGTCAATTAGCACATCTTGGAGTGTTACTAGTTGAGAACCCATGTCAATTAGCACATCTTCATAATACACCATTGCTCATAGGAATCTGGCCTTCACACTTAATGTAGCTTAGCAGGACACTCACTGAAGACACAAATTGTCTGACTTTCAAATAAAATGCCCCCCACATACCAAGCAAGCATACCTGACTTCTTTAATAATAGAAGCATGAGTAAGAATATAACAAAATTTATTTAACAAAGAAAAATAAACAATAAATGATTGAAATGTTATGGAGGTTATTTTGACAATGAAATTCAATGTTCAAATAGGGTCAGTAAAGTCATGATGAAGTCACAAAGGCAATATTGGTGTTTGTAACAAAGGACATTCACAATGTTGCTGAAATAAATCAATAAGGAAAATACGATGTAGATCAGTACTAAAATTCCTCACTATGAGTCAAGTCTTTTCACAGTTCATTGGGTTTAGAGAATATTATATTAGCAGTTTACTTACTCTCTCTTCTAAAATACTGACAGTTCATTTGTTCTTCTAAACTAATAAAGTTAATTTGTTTTCTTTATATAGTATTAACATTCAAATTCAGAGTTCATTATCTTTTCACAAAGATACTGACTTGACTCACAGATACAAAAAAATTGTAATTTAATGTAACTTGAAATTTGTCATTTAGTGGGTTTTGAAACTTGTCATTTAGTGGAACTTGAAATTTGTAGTCTAAAATAGGAAAGGCACACTGTGCATGTTTCAAGAATTATAACACTTTTGGACTGTCTTTTTATTTCAGGATGAAGGAAATACTTTAAAGGATCACAAGCCATCACATCTTAATATGTCTGGAGTGTTCATTTTTGGGTTTGAACAGTCTAACAGTGACAATAATCATCTTTAGTGCTACAAAAAATATCATTTGTTGTTTTCTTTGAGAAAACTGGGCCATGAATCAATAGGATACATTAATTAATTATCTCTATGTTTGTAAGACATTTAATGTTAGTTATCTCATGAAGACTATTAGTCATCTTGTAAATATATAAAAGATAATTTTTTTATATTTGTATTTTATTCAATGCCTAGCAGCTTTTGCTATTTGAGTCTGTTAATGTAAAATAAGTGCCTCAGCTTGTGAATTTGGTTATCAAATCTAAAGGTGATTTAGTTTATTTATTTACATTATTTATACATTTGATTAATCATTTTTTATTTCTTAAAAATAATATAAACTGACAATTTGTGTTTATTGACTGTATAACATGAACAATATGTTAGTACAATGTACATATTTCTTGGTTTGGCATATTGGCAGGGAAGAGGTACAATGCAGTCTTGGTTTAGCATGCAGGGAAGAGGTACAATGCAGTCTTGGTTAAGCATTCAGGGAAGAAGTACAGTGAAGTCTTGGTTAAGCATTCAGGGAAGAGGTACAGTGAAGTCTTGGTTTAGTATGCAGGGAAAAAGTACATTACAGTCTTGGTTTAGCATGCAGGGAAGAGTCACAATAGTTTTGGTTTGGCATTGAGGAAATAGGTATAATACAGTCTCGGTTTGGCATTCAGGAAATAGGTACAATACAGTCATGGTTTGGCATTCAGGAAAGAAGTACAATGAAGTTAATGAGAAGTTAAAGCTGAGATGGCAAGCTAAAATGCAGTCTTGGTTTGGCATGCTGGGAAAGGGTACAATACAGTCTTGGTCTGGCATGCCTGTAAATGCTACAATTAGTTTGACATGCATGGAAGAGGTATAATGCAGTCTTGGTTTGACATGCTCTTAGAGAAGAAGTTTGATTAAGTTTAAAATCTTGCTTTAATTGTAATTTGTATGTCAGATTTCTTTTTTCTGATTATATATAGTTCATGTTGAACTTGTTGGTATTTTATGACAGATCATTTTACAAATTTTAATATCAAAGCTTAGCTGACTATATACTTGATTACATTCCAGAGTTTGTAACACAGTATATTTCTCTTTCTATACTGTGTACATTATTATTTACTTAATTACAAATGCACAGATGTGACATAATTCTGAGATAATTTTACAAGCATTTAAATATAATTTACAACTAAGTTTAACTAAATAATGGGCAGACTTTACCATATGTATCATATTACTTATCACTGACATTCAATACTATTTATTTTATTGTTTCCAAAGAAAAAATCTTTATGAATTAGTCTTTTTTATAGTTTATACTGCTTATTTTTATGGTGCTAGATTTTAAACATAATATATTCCATAATTATTGAATACTTACTTTTTACTTTAATCAAAGTTGAAATCTTTATGTTGAATTCATTGATAAGACAGGATTGTTGGGTGAATTTATGGTCTGGAGAAATATGTTGATAAGTTGTTAAACATTGCCAATTATCAAGATGGCAACTTTTCTTGATAAAATAGTGCACATGGATAGAATTGTTGGATGTAATTGATGATGGTCAAGGGAAATGTGTTTATGAGATGTCAGTGTTCAAGTATTGCATTATAAACTATCAAGATGGCAACTGTTCTTGTTGAGAGAGTGGTCCATCTACAGACAGGATAGTAGTATCTGGGCTAATGATATGTCACTGACATCTTGAGTAGCTTCATTTACTTAGCAGCTTAACTGACATAGTGAACTTTAGTATCAGTCAACAGTAAACAACACTTGCTGGATTGAGTTCAAAAAAGGTTGCTCACTCTTCACATAACTTTCATTGTGAAGTTGAGTCAAATGAACATTTAATACATGTACAAAGTATAATGTGAACATGGAGTCAGTCATTTTCTTATTATTATACTGCTTATCGGAGCATTTTAAAAATCTATTATATCATTCTTACGTTTTTTAATAATTAAAAAATAATTAGTAATTTGGTATAAAGAGAAATGTTAAAATTGTAGGTGTCTCTTTATGCACTTGATTGTTGTCTGTGATTACATTACACATTTATTTTTAGCAATATTACAGATGGTTCTTCTTTACAGAATTATAAATAATAAATTGATGGTATATTTCAATTTTACCATGTACTGAGTGGCTGTATGTTATGTATACATACATATGAATATGTTTTTTAAAAGTCTGAATGTTTATCAAAACAAGAGAGGTCAAAGTCTGAATGTTTATTAAAACAAGAGAGGTCAAAGTTTGAATGTTTATTAAAACAAGAGAGGTCAAAGTTTGAATGTTTATTAAAACAAAAGGTGGAAATCTGAATGTTTAAGCAAAAGTGGTAGAAGTTTGAATGTTTATGAAAACAGAGGGGGATGGAAGTTTTAATGTTTATCTAAACAAGAGAAAAAGTTTGAAACAAGAGAGGTACTAAGTACTAACTTATGAAAACTTATATAATATGGCTAATCACTGCAGAAGAAATTAAAGGGCAATAAATATGTAAGATGGACTTAAAATGCGTTAAATCATATAAATGCTTAAATTTAATTAATTTCATGCATAATGAATCAGCATGGTTTTATAATTAAAGAGGACAAGCTGACATCTGCTTAAGTTTAATTAATTTCATGCATAATGAATCAACATGGTTTTATAATTAAATGGGACAAGCTGACATCTTAGATAAAAGGATGCAGCTTAATCCTTCAGAAACAAACATTACTCTGATTTGATAATTATGACTGCCATCTTCAAAATGTGTGAAATAAAAGCTATTAATGGAAATTATTAACTTTGTTGTAAAGATGCCTCCATTTAAGATTAAGTTAGTTTAAAAATAAGAAATATACAGTAATATGCAGATTTTTTTTCTATATACTTGTACTGCAAGAGGCACTAAGAAGTGTTGTTTATTGTGATAGACAATTGCTGTTATGAAATATTTAGTGTTATATTACTTTACATTTAGTTTGCAATCCAGAGACAGTAAAACAAACTCCAACAAGTACACAAAGACATGCCCTTTTATATATTAAAAAATAATGCTTTCATATCCATTTATATTTTGCAGAACATAGTTTAGGCATAAGTTTTAGTTTTATTCTGTACAATTCTTACTATCCCAAAATTCAAATGTTTCAGAATCAAAATGTTCTGTCCAATTTTTTTATTCCAAAAATTCACATATTCAGAATCACAATATTCTGTCCAATTCTTTTACATTCCAAAAAAATAAATGTACTTTATATCAGAACATTGTATCTTCTTATACCAGAAAATCCACATATTTGATAAAAGACAGACACAGTAAGGAGGCATAATTATTTTGGACAATATTGGAGGCATAATTATTCTGGACAATATTGGAGGCATAATTATTCCGTACAATATTGAAGGCATAATTATTCTGGACAATATTGGAGGCATAATTATTCTGGACAATATTGGAGGCATAATTATTCTGGTCAATATTGGAGCATAATTATTCTGGACAATATTGGAGTATAATTATTCTGGACAATATTGGAGGCATAATTATTCTGAATTATATTACCATTCTTTCTTAACAAGACACAAGCAGCTGGCAAACAAGGGCTATATAATATAAAGAGAAAGAGAAAAATAAATAGAAAAAGATTACAAGGATAATTTCTGTGGAAAGCAATGATTTGTAGAGTGCAGATGTTTGAATTTGCTACTACATGTATTTAAAAACAGCATGCTATTGCACTGCTTACAGATTTAAGATAAGCCTACAGTTGTCACAACGATCATGGCAAAGTGAGAAGGGAATGTGCCATCTAATATTTGGTGCAGTAGAAAACACTGTGTGAAAGTTAAAGAATTTTTTCTTCTATTCTTTTTTTCTTTTTTAAAAAGAAAGTTACATTACATGTTGTATTCAATTATTTTAATCCTGAAGCTTTATCAAGAGAACTAATTCTAAGAAATATTTAAATGCACTGTAATTATAATGATGTGCAAAACCACAGACACCGATGCAGTTCACAATGCCAAACACAAACTGACCACAATAATGTACTATTATTCTTTTCACTGATCATAAGTTCACAAAGACCAAAAACGTAATGCTGATTGATAGTAAGTTTAGAAAGCGAAACACAAAAGTAATATAATACTGACTTACAGTAAGATCACAATGCAAAACACAAAGATCAAAATAATATAACGCTGACAGTAAAATCACAATGCAAAACACAAAGTCAAAAATAAGATAACAGTAGGTTTAAAATGCCACTATCTGAAACTGAGAGGAATCACTGAAAAATTCAAGTCAGTGAAACATTCATGCTGCAAGCTCTTTTGCCAAGAGTTTTGGAAAGAAAGACTTAAAAAAGGTCACAAAAACAGAAAATTCTTTCAAAGATGTAAGTGATTCAAATGCCACTTCAGCCCCCATTCTGTCTAAATGTGACACTTGGGTCACTGAACACAAAAATTTTAATGGATCCTGGTTTAATCCTGAATCCCGATTCAAGATCTGCTGTGAGATTAATATCTCAAGATTGAAATCATCACAATGGCCATCAACAAGGGCATTAGTCCATAGTGCTTTACGCCCATACCATGTTCTATACTGTCCTTCACAGACGAGACGCAGAGGTTGAAACATAATTGATTTGTTTCTGCTGGACAATGACCCACATGTAGATGTATGGTGATCTAATGTATCTGGAGTCTGACTTACAGTGCTACATGAAAAGGTTGTTTGTAAAGGGGACTTGGAAGCACAATCTTTTGCACCTACATTCTGTGTAATTTTACCATTGTCTAGAACTGAAGGTTCCAACATTTCATTCTTAACCAGGGTGCACATTTTATTGGCTGAGCAACCTTCCCCATTCCCAATTTGTGCAAAGTCAATAGAAATCACTTCTTGAGTGGCCACACATTTTGAAGAGGGAGCTATGCATGTTGCTTCTCCCATGGCACCTTTATGTGTAGACTGTGCATGTTCATCTACAATTATATGAGATTGTATGGGCTTAAATGTAATCTTAGGACAGGACATTTTGCCATTGTTTTCATTTCTTGAAATCTGCTCTAAGTGTTTCACATTGGCACCAAAGTCTTGGTTATCAGTTTCTCTTGAGAGATAAACTTCCATAGGATTAACCTCTGTATGTACAGGTGCAAGGAAAGAGGGCCTGCTAAGTGATGGATCTACTGTAGTAGGAGGATGATTAAGAGAGTGAAACATCATGGGTACACAAGCAGATGATGAGTAAGCACTGTTAGGGCTGAGTGTATATTCCCTTTCAAAGGCTTTTACTGTCTCATTGATTCTACTTGGACAGGATGGCATTTGAAAAGCAGAAACCATATCAGATGAATTTTCCGAATTGAGGACAAAACTGTGACCTGTGGTGGTTTGCGGAGATAAGAAAGGAGGAGGTTCTCCATTCTCACACTTAAAAGAACTATGCCCCCTACGGTCATTCTTGACTCGTTTTTTGCCAGCAAACACAGTTCCAGTCTCCTTGCCTTGTCTGCGCTTGATCTTGTAGCCCAAGGAGTGTTTCAAATGTGTTACTTCTGAGCGAGGAGAGGTTTGGCAGTCTGATGAACGTGGTGAGCCTTGAGAAAGTGGAGGCAATGAATGATTTTCAAATGAAAAAGGTAAATTTGTTTGTGTATGTTGTAATGGGAAATCGATGTCTGGATGAACTGTTGTTTCCCCTGTTTGAAAAGGAACACCAGCCTTGGGTGCCACTTGTTGTGGCTGCTGTTGAGCATGTATATCACATTCTTCTGGAGTAGTTCTTTCACTGCCTGCATTCAGTCTCGGAATTCTGTCTAGCAAATCACTACCACCAGAACATGACTGTGGACTATCATGATACTTCTCATCAATTTTGTTTTCATATTCTTCTGTATCCTGTTTTAAATCTAATATCTCAGTATGATCTAATTCATCTGTGAAAACATCATATCCAGTTTCTGTCTTCAGAGAAAAGAGAAATATATCTCGGAGTGTTCTTAAAAGGAGTCTACATGTAATTTTGTACCAAGCACAACGATAGTTTCCTGTGGCATACATGTCTGCCAAAACCCTGGGACTGACTGCAGACTCGTCAAGTAAAAGCAAGCAGGACATTTCTTTAGCCTTGTTTGAATGCAAAGAAGCATTGCCTGGGCTTGAAGAATCATCCCAGGAGAGTTGACAACCAAAGCTGGAAAACAGGTAGGGGAGGCCCCAGCCAGGTGCAGAAGAAGAGCTGTTTGCAGCACTACCAGTGCCATTTGCTGGTTTCCAGGTTGTTGTCTGTGAAAAGAAATGAAACACTTTTGGATGACATTACTAGCATGGGATTTTACAGAGGAAAAAAAATGAGAAAAAAGTAAAGAAATCAAATCAAATTTTGATGATGTTAAACTGGCATGACAATCTACACAGAAAACTGAGACCAAATGAATATGTGGTGGGTGTATAACGATGATCAACTGACAGTGATAAATGCAGCATGCTATTATTATGACTATAAAATAGCACACAAGAAATTTATTAAACTTACTTTATTGGCAGCCACATGTATTTCATGTACTAGCAGTTCCTTTGTCTGACCATTCACGTTTAGAGCAATGTTGTGACCCAGGACAAAAGGGTCTTGAACAGCCAGTGTTCTGATCTGTATGGAAGCAGAAAGCCCCAAAAATGAATGAAGGTGCAAGTTATAATCAATTTTATGGTCCCCCAAAAGGGTCTTGAACTGCAAATGCTTTTGATATGTGTGGGTACAGGAACAAAAAAAAAAAATGAATGAGATACAAATTATATATAGACAATATTACAACCCAAGAAAAAGGGTCTTGAACCTTGAACTGGCAGTGCTTTTGATTAGTGTGGGAACAGGACATAAAAAACACAATCAGAAGAAGCAATGAGTAAGAGTAATACTGGGACTAACCACCCCAACCCCACCAATAAAAAACCCATCTTTATTAAAACTCAGGAAATTAGGGCAAATCAAAACAAGATCTGACTTGAAACTGGATAGAAAATACTCTTGTTAACCTGTCAAAACGTCTGCTACAGAGAACTGGTAGGGGAAAATGAATTTCAGCTATACTCCCATGGTTAACTGTACAGATGCTACAGTGAACTGATTGGGGTGGGGATGAATATAAGTTATATTCCCATGGTTAACTGTACAGATGCTACAGTGAACTGATTGGGGTGGGGATGAATATAAGTTATATTCCCATGGTTAACTGTATAGTATATTACAGTGAAATGATGAGTGGAAATAAATATCAGCTATACTCCCATGGTTAACTATATATTCTGAAACGTATAAAAAAAACTTGTTTATGCCTAGAAATTGTGTAAAGGGTACATATCAGGCATGTAGACAAGAATGGGTAAAATAAATTAAAATATGTGTAGGTGTGTCAGCTATCAATAACCATTAATAATTTGTACAGTGAGTTGTTTCAGTGTAAAGTACACCAAGTATAATTCAGTGTTCCACACCAAGCAGGGTAAAGACACCAAATGATGTTCAGTGTAAAGTATAAGTAGGTTCAGCGTAAAGTAAAACAAGCAGGTTCAATGTATGATTCCTGTTTAGTTGTTTGTAAATGAACTTAGTTTAGTTTATCAAATATATATGAACAGTTACAAATATTATGAAGATAATTTATGCCTGACAATTTACAGAAAACTTTGTTCAAAATTAACCCAACACCAATACAATACGAAAATAAATTCCTTTTACATAGTATACATAGTTTAGAATAGATGGAGCAAGGAATAACTATAGCAACAGATAAAAGAAGATACAATTATATTTGATTTGTTGGTCCTTTGCAAGGGACTTCCGATAAACCAATTGGCAATCAAACTTTAAGTATTCTAACTAACCTGATGGTTTCTTGTAAACAAAAATCAGACATGGTAATGTATGTTGATTTTTATTTTTCAAGATTGATTTTACTAGTGTACATGTGTTTAAATACATTTATGGTTAACATGGCAAGAAGAAAGAAGATAATTCTAAATCCAAATAACAGAAAATCAGATGGTTAGAAGATGTTTCACTACCCAGTAAACAAATGGCTCTTTTGCAATTTTGTAACTAATTAAATATAAAAATTGTCCAGAACTCTAGGTTGCAAACTGCAAAGAAATAAGAAGTTAGTAACTGCACGTGATTCTAATGTTAGGTTACATTGATCTGTAATGAAAAATTTATGTATATATATTTTCATTATTATTAGTGTGTTGTGAACTGTAATTATAATATAGCATCATATTGTAATATTTAATGTTACTGTAGCATAAGTCTGTATTGCTCATTTATGTCACAGTACTTATTGTGTGGGAGTACAAATAGTCAAAACTAATTATAACACATTTCAGATCATCACCCCAATAATAACCAGAGTTGATTGACTCCATCAGTATCTAGTGTGTTAAGGCTAAGTACATCAGTATTTAGTGTGTTAAGGCTAAGTACATCAGTATCTAGTGTGTTAAGGCTAAGTACATCAGTATTTAGTGTGTTAAGGCTAAGTACATCAGTATCTAGTGTGTTAAGGCTAAGTACATCAGTATCTAGTGTGTTAAGGCTAAGTACATCAGTATCTAGTGTGTTAAGGCTAAGTACATCTGAGCTAAGTGCATAAATTCAGATCAGATATCATATGACATAACCCTCCCA
Source organism: Sinotaia quadrata (assembly GCA_028829895.1). Lineage (NCBI taxonomy): Eukaryota > Metazoa > Mollusca > Gastropoda > Architaenioglossa > Viviparidae > Sinotaia > Sinotaia quadrata. Next base: position 38,058,918 of record CM054179.1, on the reverse strand, counting down.
GCTAGTAAATTAAGATATGTATACACAAATACACACACACTCCACAAAAATAAAAATGTGCCAAAACTCAAATGACCTTGAAATCTTTAAGTTCAGCATTGTTTTCTCTAACAGCCAGCAACTGTTGCACTGGAAAGGTGGTTGCAGACCGCATGAGAAAGACATTGGAGGACAGGTCTATTCCAGAAAAAAATTGGAAGAAACCATGCAGTAGTTCATCTGAAAATAATCAAAATGCTCATCGACCAGTGGACTATTATTCAATGTCTGTAGTATTTCTAACAGGTTATACAGACTTTCTTTTGTAAATGTTATTCCAAATACTGACCTGTGTCTCTGTCTGGCCTACTGTTCAATATCTGCAGTATTACTAACAGGTTATATAGGTTTAATCTGTAAATATCACTCTAAAACAGTTTCATCAGCTGCTACAAGCAGAAGCTAATACACTACAAGTAAATGATATATTATTATTTGCCAAATGAAAATGAAGGTACAAACAACAGACTTTAAGGAAGGGAGAGAAGAGTGGCATGGATAATTAAGTAATAAGATTAATGCAAAAAACTAATAGATGTTGTCAGACAGCATTGCTTAGGACCTAATACAAATGATCCAACACATTTTTTCTATAATTAAAAATTACAAGATTATATAAGAGATATAAAAATTGATCTAAAATATTCTATCACAGTAGAATTTCAACTGCTCATGGCAAATGGAAGTGAAACCACTCTGAATCACCGAAAAGACTTGGACAATATGGAGTTTCTCCTTCTTACAATCTTTTCATAGTTCCAAGCTTTGTTTTCCTTCAGAAATTTGTATGTACCTTTATATACTCTGAACTGGGGTCCAAACGAACTGCGCCTAAGATGTTTCATGAGAGGCATCACATATTCCCTGAATCGAGAGAAAAACCCATTGTGCTAAGAACAAGGTAAAAACACATCGAATTCTTAAGATATTTTACTCTGTATTTTATTAAGAATGTTGTTGTTGAATTTTGCATATCTATCGTGTTTGAATTGTATTATTGCTATTTCTTCCTGACATGTGGCCAGAGAATAGAGTGGCTAGATTTAAAATGTATTTGCGACTCTAAATAATTGTTGGACTGTGGAATGATAATTTATCTTTATTGTATAAAGATTAGGGAACGCTAATTTATCTTCTTGAAAGCTAACTAACTGAATCGCGATTGTGAAACGCTGTGTGCATTTAGGTATTTTTGTATATAATAATTTAACTCACTTGTGTGTAAAATGCTTTGTTGTAATTGTAACACGCATGCGCGTGATTTGAATAGTATCATTTATTTCTTACATTTTACTTTCATTGTAAAATACAATAACTTCCATATGTAATCATTTAATCACTTGTGTGTAATATGTTGCATTATAATTGATATGTGTGTGATTTGGGACTATGTCTTTTATTTCTCATATTTTATGTTTTGATGTAAAATACGATTAAAGGTCGATTTGTGAATAGGCTACTCTATTTGTCTATGTCACATGTATGGATCAGTGAATAAATAGAATTGTCGCTCATGGAATGAAATTATATTTTCAGAGCAGGTTTTTGGTTTTTCCATCATGTCCGTATGGTTATGTTCGTGAGTTGGTTTGAAGTTCATACTGGGGCTTCGTGGATCTACGTGGATCCTGTGTGGGTGTTCGACGTGCTGAGACTTACTGAACAGTGGGCCTTACAACTGAAGTTGGAGAGCCGAAATCAATGAGTTGTGTGACAGTTGCCAAATCCGATCTGACGATGCACTGTTGGGAGTGAGAGCGCTGTCATTACTGAAGGAAGGATGAAGCTAATTGCTAGTCCATGAACACTGAAATCTAGTCCGTAATTTGTGATTCATACAAACACTAAAGACAATAGGTAGTCCTACGACCTTCACATCAGAAAATTGATGTATGGAATTACCTTTTGTTAAATTATTATTAAATATTTTTATTGTTATCTAATTACAGGAGTTGGCTAATTATTGCGAGGAAGACCAATAAGGACTGGGTTGGGGGCTGAGTCAAGATGATAAATGTTTGAATGCATAATTAGATGTAATTAGATAACGTACCCAGTTGTGCTTTATTACACAGGTTTGCCTGTCACTAAATTTGATATCCAAACTATGGGAGTTAATTTAGGAGGCTGATGGGTAAATCTGGGGAACCAGTTTGTCGTCAGCATAGGTGAATGTTGAAATTTAATTATCTTAAAATCCTCATGCTGAGGGTCTCTAAACAAATGCTGGAACATAACAATTTGCTCACGTAACATCTTATGATGATCTTCTCTTTATTTCCTAATGTAACATTTTATGATCCTCTCTTTATTGCCTCCTTTAATGTTTTATGATCCTTTATTTGCTCTTGTAGCATCTTATGATTCTCTATTTATTTCCTCTTGTAATTGTAACATCTTATGATCCTCTATTTATTTACTCTTGTAATTGTAACATCTTATGATCCTCTATTTATTTACTCTTGTAACATCTTGTTTCTTTCTTTCTTTCCTTTTGTAACATCTTACGATCCTCTCTTTTTCTTTAATTCACCTCCAAGTTTTGTTAGCCTGCATACTTTATGCATTATAAGTATTACATATGGCATAGCACATATTTTTTTTGTGTTGGTACAGGTCAGATACTCTGATAATTATTATTCAAGATCATTATTTTTCATATTACTTTGTTAACTACATACTCTTGCCATGCCCAACATCAACTATTTTAGTTGAGATTACTGAAAAATAACTTTTCAAAAAAAATAAATGAATTCAGTCAGATTACCCCCATCTTGATTCTAAATACTGAAGTTTTTGATGTCATATATCAGGGGTGCACAAACCGCGGCCCGCGGGCCGCATGCGGCCCCTGACAGGGTCCTGTGCGGCCCCCAGAAGACTTTAGGATGTTACCATTATTTGTAACAGGCAAGGAGCTTTTAACATTAATCTGAACAAGGAGTAGAACAGTGGTTTGCTTTCCCGTGGAAGCATCTTGTGCTGTGTTGAAAACAAACGCTGGATGCGGTATTGAGGTGAGAGGCTGTGTATTGGGCATGTTGTTCAGTTCAGCTGATCAAAGGTGTACTGTTGAAATAGTAGTATCTGCACATCTTTGATGTATGGTGACATCAAATAGCATTAGAAAGAGGTCTATATCTAAACCCAAGTCGGCAGGCAGCCAGCTAAAGTTCAGTCTGGGGATGGGGTGAGGTGACACTGGGGGGGGGGGGAAGGATGGTGCAGTCAGTGTGTGTGAATATGTGGCTGTGGATGTCTGGTTGGAATGAATGAATTACACTGTTTCGGAGTGAAGTTGTTTTTAAACTACTGCCCTTTGTTAATATGTCAGAAACCTGCACATAAGAAGAATTGAAGACAAAATCATCAGTTTAAAGAAGAGTGGAGGCTAAATACTTTATGCTGCATTTTAATGGAGCAGCTATGTGCTTAATATGTTGTGAGTCTGTTACTGTGATGAAGGACTTCAACTGCAAGCGGCATTACAAAACAAAGCAGCTGCGACTTTTGATGACTTAAAAGGCACTGGAGAAACAACAAAATTGAGCAACTTTTAAAAGGTCTGTCAGCACAGCAACATTTCTTCACAAAAAGTCTGAAGAAAACAAGTATTTGCTTGTGCAAGTTGCAAAGTAGCACATATTGTTGCCAAATCATCAGGGCCTTTTACTGACTGTCATTGATCTTCAATGTTCACCTGAACTGAAGTCATCATTTCAGCAGAACAACATTTTAACATTTTATGGAAGTCTCAGCTCGAGCACAAACAGAAATGTCAAGGACTTGGCTTGCAAGTTGTTGTCAGAATTCGGCAGCACATACTTGTGTGAACAAACGTTTTCAGTAATGAACATGAACAAGAACAAGCTGAGATCGAATTTGACGACAACAATCTCTGTTCGATTTTGAGGCTGGCGACTACAAAACTCGAACCAAATATTGATAAAGTTGTTAACAACATTCAGGCTCACCCTTCTCACTAATAAAGACTAAATCTAGGTTAATAAGGCAAAAACAAATGTATTTCATTATTTCTGTTGTCATCCATGTGCAATCTGACTTGCGGCCCTCCATGCACTATCAATTGGAAATGTGGCCCTCTGGCCTAAAAAGTTTGTGCACCCCTGTCATATATAATATACATGTGGACACAGATTAATCAGAAATATGCAAATATTTTAACAGCAAATAAGTTGGTCATAAGAAATGTGAGTTCCATACCAGCAGACTGTGTGTTGAATGAGGCAGGAACAGTAGAAGGCAGACTACAGTTCCACCCTTCAATTATACATTGCTCATCTGTGTATAAAGAAAAATAAAGAATAAATCCAACAACCATTCCCCTGCCCCAAAGAAAATAACAAACAATTATTTACAAATGTTGCTGAATATAATAAAACTAAGTAAAAATGGTCTGCATTAGGAATAGAAGTCAATCTGAAAACCAGTCCACATGTAGTTTTAGACTGTAGAAGTCAATCTGAAAACTGGTCTACATGTAATTTTAGAGTGCTGAAGTCAATTTGAAAACTGGTCTGTATGTAGTTTTAGTGTTGAAGTCAATCTGAAAACTCTGTAGTTTAAGACTGTAGAAGTCAATTTGAAAACTGATCCAAGATTAGTTGGAACTTACTTTACTTCCAAGAGATTACAACATTCAATATTAAAAGGAATATCTGAGGAATAATTACAGAAAAAATACTGTTAGTAAAAGTAATAATGCACCAAGCAAACAAAACAACACAATACCAGCCAAATAAGGGTGGATAGTCTTGGTTACCAAATTAAAGTCATACATATATATCTATATGTATAATTTTAAAAAATGCAAAACTATTTTATGCAATATGGAACCAATCAGACAAAACCCAAATTTATTTAGCAAATTTTGTATGTAACTAAGTAATGTTTCAAATTAAATAAATAGGAATTTATTAAACATAAAATAAGTTTGTTTCCTGAATACTTACCAGATGAATACAGTGAAGTTGATACCCATAATAGTTTTATAATACAGACAAGCTCAGGGCAAAATCCACATTCAAAACCAATTCCATTAGAGAAAAGGGAGATAATAGCCAAAAAAATCGTATCTAGTAAGTTGTTGTCTCCCCTCGTCCGTTAAATCTCAATCAGAACCCATTGGCAAAAGTATTGGTAAAATAAAGAGGGGAGGCTGGGAGGGACTTTGAGTATACTCATCTGTCAGTTATTCAGATAAAAGAAAAAATTTACATAGGAAACATAACCTTTTGTAATATCATAAACCAGTTGACAATACTTTATGAGAATTAAAACAGATGAGACTTTCTATGATAATCTATAGGTAATAAATACTTAAAGCTAAAGAGTTTAGGAAATAATAAAAATCTCTTGCTTGCAAGGCTACTGCAAACTAGGCAGTTAACACTAAGCCCTCTGAGGGGTCAAAGGTTAAGGAAGACAAATCATTCAGAGAAAGTCTGGAGAATGAAGTTTTCCAAACCACTGCCATTAGAATATCTTTCCAAGGCCACATTTCTAGAAGAAGCTTAAACTAATATATAGGAATATAGCTCTGATTTGGGGGCACTACAGCCAGGTCTATTTATATACATTCTTTACAGTCTGTTAAGCCTAAGATAACAAAATCTGACTGCAAATTATCTAGTTCTAGGACAAATAGTTAAAAATAGTGTAGACTTTATGAGACAAGAAGCAATAAATTAATCTTTAAAGTTCTAAATGGAATGTTGAAAACAGTGACATTTATAAACTTGTACATAGGTCATAGAACTGCAAATGAGATAAAATGCAATAAATTGTAGTTTATAACTGTTACAATCTTAACTGCTTTGTCATACTATTTGTGCATTTATTGTATTTAAACTACTCTCTTGTTACACTCTGTTCTGTGACCTTGCTTCGTGTTGAAGAGTTCAAGTGACTTGTAAGTCCACAATGTATAGTCTTAGTTTTATGCAAGACCTTGTATCCATCATGAAAAGAAAATACATATCTTTTAAGTCTAGGCTTACTATGCTAAGTCTAGCATTAGTCCCCACTCCCCAAAGGGTTTTGGCACCAGACAAGTGCTGAAGTAAAACCCTGAGAAGAATGATCAACCATTTTTTCTATGGTATCTTGTCAAGGTATTTATGAATTACCTTTTAGGCAGACTAGGTTGACAAAGTATTTATGAATTAGCTTTGTTCCTATGTGCATTTGATCAACTGTCACAGAAAATGCATATACTCCTCTTCTTATATCTATATCTAGTGTAAGCGAGATACAAGGGTGGATGGGAATCAAAATACAACTTTTTCAACCCATCAACAGGGCCAAAAGGAGGATCAAAGAAAAGGCGCCAGTGAATGTGAAAAGTATGGGAAAATGTGCCTCTCTTAATGCTGGTGAAAGGAAGAAAGAAAGCTGATGCATGAGAGAAATTACACCTGATGAAAGAAGCACCGACTGATATTTACTAGATAAAAACAATACTCTAACGATTAAAATTTTTTTACTATTATCTCCCCTTGTCCATAAAGGAGTGGGTCTTTACTACAGCTTGCATTGCACTTGCATATATGTTAAAGCTGTGTATACCCTTTCAGTGTGTTTATCTGCTTGTAGGATGGACAAATGACACTGACTCATATAATAAGAACCCAACACCAGAAAAAAAAAAGGGAAAGGAAAGATGATCCTACCTAAAACTGTAAATCAATACCATTTATCTGATGAGACTTACAACTTTAACTATTTAATTATCTATTTCTCTAATGCCAGCATAAACTGCCAATGTTCTAACCTGCCATTCTAGCCATTTGAAGCACAGTGGGCAGGACAGGAGGGTGAGTATTGGCAAGGTAGAATGTTACCAGCAAAGAAAGACAATAGTTGGACAGTCGAGGTCCTGATCCAAAGTTGCCAGCCACCTGTCTTAATTTACCCCAGTATCGAACAGCAAATACCAACAACCGCACACGTCGGTCTTCAGCATACAATCGCAATAGTTGTGTGTTTCTAAGGGCCAGTCTGAAATATATAGCTGCAATATGAAATGATGTATCAAGCTGTATGCACAACTTCAAAACATTTATCTAGTAAAAGAACTAGATGTAAGTTAAAAATTAGAAATTGTTAAAAGTCTTTCATCTGCATCTGATATATGTACTAGAATAATGATAATAATAATGATGATGATTATATTACTTTTAAAAGTGTCATTTAAAAAGCTCTAAGCTTGTAATAAATATGTAGGAATATAATGGCATATATTAACAAAATAGAGGATCAAAGAAGTGAAGACTAGTTTGTAGAGGTGTTTTGAATACTGCTATGCTGTCGACAAAAGTTATGCTCCATGACTATGGACTTATAAGCATAGAAAAAATTGTAAAATCATCTTGCCACAAATGGCCTGAATGAAATTAGAATAAATGGATCATTAACAAAGAAGATCACAAGTTTTGATTAAAAAATGTTCAAGGAAACAAAAAAATAACAATACATTTTTTTTCACCCTGTGTAGTCCTAAAAATATAATTACTTCTTGTTTGACTGTTTATTAGCAATAATAGACACACAATGTCCACATGCACTGAGATGACAGATGTACTAAACATGAAATTCTTACTAGTGTAACATATACATCATGTGTGTGTGTGCGCGCGCGTGCATGCAACCCTATTTCATCAGTCATTTATGAACACATTTTAAATACATTTAAATAATAATTTTTTCAATAGTTACTGAATGCCCTTAAAATCCCTTATTATAGAATGATACATTTAGATATGCATTCTATAGCATTGACAGTTAGGAATTGTTGTGCAATTTTCAAGCTGATGGTATATAAAATTCTTATAAGCTGAGAAAGTTCACAGCATTAAGCCTATATTGAAAAATGTTGAATTTGCTTAAAAAAAAAAATTGACATTACTGACCATGCAAATGAACAAATGAATGAATAATGGATTTTACTTTTTTTGTACCTGTTATTAATAGACAAATCACATTTAATTCCAGTGGGAAGGTGAACAAAGCGAGCAATAGGACAGCGAGCACTGGGTATGGTTGTAACATCAGCACAGCCATGCGACTGGTAAGTCAGGACCCTTGATAGTAACCTTACTCGGTCTATAAGTGACACTTTGCGTAAATGAGATGGCATCAAAGGACCAATAGATGTCGTGATTGAGGTAATATCGCTGATATAAGGCAGTTCTACTGGTTTCAACTGCAATCAAAATCATTGAAAATATAGAAAGAAAATGCATATTTACTGACAGACTTTAAATGGGCAAGAAAAGAAAAGTCTGATGACATATCAATAACTGTACTCTTACAATGAATAAACCCAGTAAACCTGCTATAGTAATTTGTTCATCTTTCATCAAATTTGCACATTTACAATATACAGAATGTACACTTTTATTTCCCAAATATGGTATGGCACATTTACAATATATAGAAAGTACACTTTTATTCCCCAGATATGGTATGGCACATTTACAATATATAGAATGTACACTTTTATTCCCCAGATATGGTATGGCACATTTACAAAATTTATCCAATGTACTGTTAATTCACCAATCTATAGCACTGCAAATCTGTGAGCTGATTGCCTAGACGATAATACTTGGTCAGATGGATTTGGTGCCAAGACGATAATGCTTGTTCAGGTGTGTTTGATACTAAGATATTAATGCTTGGTCAGATGGGTTTGATACTAAGATATTAATGCTTGGTCAGGTGTGTTTGATACTAAGATATTAATGCTTGGTCAGGTGTGTTTGATACTAAGATATTAATGCTTGGTCAGGTGGATTTGTTGCCAGAAAGACAATGCTTGTTCAGGTGGGTTTGATACTAAGATATTAATGCTTGGTCAGATGGGTTTGGTACTAAGATATTAATGCTTGGTCAGGTGGATTTGTTGCCAGAAAGACAATGCTTGGTCAGGTGGGTTTGGTACTAACATATTAATGCTTAGTTAGATAGATTTGGTGCCAAGATATTAGTGCTTGGTCAGATGGATTTGTTGCCAGAAAGACAATGCTTGGTCAGGGAGGAAGATTCTTGAACTATAATCTTGCAGAGGATATACTGCCAGGCACGAATGCTCATTGAGGATAGATGACACCTTGGCTTAAGAGAAGATAAAATGGTAGTCAATAATTTTAACACGATTTTTTTCATTTGGACCTCGAGTGTGTAGTCGGCCCCTGAACTCCTGTTTGATAGTTAATACGGCCCTCGGGCTGAAAAGTTTGGAGATCCCTGGCTTATGGTAACTGACTGATTGAAAGAGAATAGACTTATATTTCATTCACTTCGCTTTTGATATATCTGTAATTTAATGTAAAGATGTATTATGTGAAAAGACTACTATTTCTACAGTTGTGAATTATGACACCTTGCTTTTGATATATTATATCTGTGATTTAATGTAAAGATGTATTATGTGAAAAGACTACTATTTCTACAATTGTGAATTATGACACTTGTATGTGATATGTTAAACACATGACATTGTTTCTAGCAGAAACATTCATAATTGGTTATGTTGTATTTATTATGCTGCATGAATGTATCAGGCTAATAAATACTATTGCAGGAATTGTAAGTTGAGAATGATTGTAAGAAAGAATAGAGAATAGAGATGGTTAAACTTAGAAATAGCGTTCTTGATGTTTCCATTCTTCTTTGTATGCTTGTGGTGGATTTTTGAGAAGTTTTCATCCTAGAGTGTGGGAATTGTGTTGATTCACTGCACCCTGTTGGTGTGCATCAGCATTTGTGTCCAACTCCACTGCAGAACTAAGTTTGCCATTGTGATTGTCTACTCAAGAAGCTAATATGGCGAAGTTGTGCCTAGATTAGTCTTGAAGGATCAACAGTGTTGGAAACATTCTACAATGTGCTTAGCAGAGCATATAGAAGACTGACTATTTTATTGTGAACAACAAACTTGTGACACTGTTATAGAAGACTGACTATTCTATTATGAACAACAAACTTGTGACACTGTTATAGAAGACTGACTATTCTATTATGAACAACAAACTTGTGACACTGTTATGAAAGCAAGCGAAGGACTGTTGCACCTTACATCATTGAACAGGTCATGAACAAACTATTATCATATCACTCTTTAACTCCATTTCACCTAAGATAAGAATACCCCTGTGATTTATATTGATACTAGTCTAACTGCTGAATTACATGTTACGATATAAGACTGAATATGTATTGGAATTACTTCAACATTGTTTCATTGAATATTGATGCCAAATAACTTTCTCATTGTAATTGTACATATGCATATTCAATTGTTGATTTAATAAATTTATTGGTAAAATTTATATTAATAAAACATGTTGGAGTGACAGTAGTTGGAGGGGGGGCTCATTAAATATAATTAAAGACGATTTTTTTACTCCTTTAGTAAGAAATTTCCACCTATGAAAATGTTGTGTGACAGTAAAATGTCTGTCATTGTTTGGAAGAGAGATGACTTTACGACACCCATATAATCTGCCAAGTGAGAGTCAAGTGGTGTCTCCTGGGAGAATTATTAATAAACATAAATTAAGATGTCTCCATCACTTGTAATCAGGTGGATGATTAATAATAATAGTAATCATAACCAGTAACAAAGGGGTGCATGTCACAATCTGTATATTTCTAAAGATGATAATTTCTATACCTTTCTCTGCAGCTCTTGTTCAGCTTCCAGGCTTATTTCATCATCATGAAAATCCAAGAAAATGTCCATGTCACAGCCATACATGCCAAACCCATTGACTGAAGAACCAAACTGATGAATTGTGCATGCTGAGAGAAGAGAAACATAGTATGACATGAAGTTCATACAGGAAATCAGAAGCATTCAAGTCACCTTACTGTATCATATTATAATGTGCCCCATGATAATGTGAATTTGGATGTAATGCAGTCATGACATGGCTCCCGAAATTTTGTATATTCATTCGCACCTGAAATTTTCTTTTTCAAAGTATATGAAAAAGAGTATAAAAAATATTTAACTTCATTTAGGGGATGAGATCACGTATGAATTTGAATATACATGTAATATGATTGTGGTGTGGTTCCTGAAATTCATGTACATGTATTTTGCTCATACCATGAAAAAAATATTTTTTAAGTACAATGTACATATTATCCGTCCATTATTATGAATATATCTTAATAATGCATTCCATTTAATATTCATCCAATAATAACCTGATATTTTACATTAGATATCAATACACGTACATGTATATGTTCTCGAAAAAAGTAAAATACTGTAAAACCCCGCTACTAACGCGATCCAATTTTATGGACCCTAATTATTGTGTTATAGTAAGTTTCACTGTTCAGCGTACAGATGAGAGGAGAGAAAAAACAGTATGTCATGAAGAAGTATGCTAGTCACTTCCTTCTTCATCATAAATCACAAGTTGTGAAAATAAAGCAACATTACATGCAAACTGACATCGGATGCATGAGAATTCAGAATGTCTGAGTACCGAATAATGGTTTCCTGTATTATTATGCAGCATACCATGATTGGATTGTTTAAATAAGATCAGATAAATCATAAACTAAATGCTATTTGCTAGGGATGGTTCATTAACTTCTTCCTCTTGATGCTTGTCATTGTGAGAATGCTGACTCAGTTCTTAAGGTGTATAGCAACAGATAGATCATTACAGATTTATATGTATAGTTTCTTTTCTATTAATTTTACATTTAGGTGAGACAAAGTATTTTGGATAACTATTTTAAAAATATTTTAGTACTGATTACATTAAAATGCATTCATCTGAATTAATATAAAAATTTACATTTCTGCTCAAGAACAGTTCTAAGTCAAATGTGAAGCAAATAGGAATTAATTTACTTTAATAAAATTAACAAGTCTAAATTATTACTATGAAAACATTTAGAACTTTTTACTACATTGACAAGTAGCAGTTTCTTGACACATAGGTAAAGTTCAGTCGACTGTGATATATACAATCAGTATTAATGTTAAATCTCAATATGCCATTAGCAACAAATCCCTATAAGCAAAAATGCAAGGGAAACAATTAAAAATTATAAAGAAATTATCTGTGTATGAAAATATTGTGTTTTAACAGGATTTATACATCAGCTGGTGGCAAGATGTGAAAGTGATAGCTAAGGCAGCAGTGATCTGGAAATCAATGTGTGTGGCTGTGGCATAGGCTGCACAATGCCAAAGTGGTTAACATATTGCATATAGTGTTACTTTAACTATTCAGGCTTGGTATGTCTAATCAACAATGTCTTGTGGACAAATGAGTACAGTTGATAAATATATGTTATGATACTAAATATCTCAAAAACTAAATTTCCAGTCTAACTTGCTGGAGAAAAAAGGAAGAAGAATAGAGTGCAGATTTGCTTGGGAAGAAAGGAAAATAAAGTGCAAACAAACTTGAGGAAATAAAGGAAAGTGCAGACAAACTTGAGGAAAAAAGTAAAGTAAAGTGCAAACAAACTTTACAAAAAAAAGGAAACTGCAGACAAAGTTGAGGAAAAAAAAAGGAAAGTAAAGTGCAGACAAACTTGAGGGAAAAAAAGAAAATAAAGTGCAGACAAACTCGAGGGAAAAAAAGAAAATAAAGTGCAGACAAACTTGAGGGAAAAAAAGAAAATAAAGTGCAGACAAACTGGAGGAAAAAAAGGAAAGATAGAGCAGCAGACTGTCTTGGGGGAAAGAAATGAATAGTGTGCTAACTTACTGGGGAAAAAAGGGAAAAGAATAGAGTGCAGATGTTGGCACATTTCTTCTCTTCTCTGTAAGTCGGCATCTGACAGCCGGGTACTCTCATACAGTATCTCCATCTGATCTAATTCCTGAAACAGTGTTTCTTTGTCACTTTTTTCAAACAATGCTGTGCAATATTTATCTGATCATAAGAAATATTTCCTTTAAAATCATTCCAAGTAGATTTATTGTGCAAATCTAGATCAATATGAGACATAGCAAATCCATAGGAATAGAAGAGTGGAACAGGAATATTTTTTAATAAATAAATAGACAAAGTACTTACTAAATTTAATAATAGAGATTTTATTATTCTTAATATATTGAACATGCAATCTGTGACAAATATTTCACCCACCTTTATTTGTCACTTGTTCTTTCAAACTTATTATCCATATTTGTATTTTTATTTAAGAAATACATTTTTGTGATAATTGTGGATCACTTGCTCTTATTGTTGACGTTTATATAATATATTTTAAGTAGACATCATGCACTGCAGGCTGACTACATGAGCAATGTGGAAAATAACAGGACACTCCAAAAATGATTACTGGGCATTGCCTGGAGTATCATCATAACTGAATGACATGGCTTGTCACTCATAGGGTAACTCGATAACATAAATTCTTGTGAATACGTGAGCTGCCCCAAATCTTGTTGTGGATAAATGGCTTATTGCATGATGCAAGTTTCTAAGGAGTTAACCAGTTAGGGTCAGCCAATGGTTACATAGTGGCCAACTATAGTTAACCAATGACCATTTACTAGTCAGTAGTAATTGACCAATAAGCACTAAGAGAATACAGTGGGGAAACCCATGTTGTGGGAAATTACTTTTTTCACAATCACTTGCCAAATACTTGTGTGAAATAAGACATATTCCTTCAATCGGGTCTCCATTAGGAAGTTATGTGAAAAGGCCTCACTGTGAGTAAAACAGAGTTAAAAGTCTAAAACTGTAATTTTCATGTTCCTTTGCAGCTAAACAGAATGTAAATTTTGTCTTCTTTCAGCTAAGCGACAATGCATTTCAATTTTCACGTGTACCTCATGTGCTGTTTTAATTCTAAGATACTGTTGTTTTTTTTGTTCAGTATAGAAACACTATGCAATTTATGCTGGTTGATTTATTTGTAATTAACACACAAGTCATTGTCTACTTAAAAAAAATAATTAAACTGTCTGTAAGTAATGTATCTTGAAATTTTATTTAGATTAATTTATATGGACAGAAAAAACTGGCTAATCTTATAGTCCGACAATAACTGAACTTGAGTATAATTACATAACATGACAGTTAGTATATTACTCATTACAGAAGGATACTTAATAATTGAAAATAACATTAGAAGTAAATATTACAATCTACAGTACAATTACTGAATATATTTTCAAAATGATAGTTGCATAATTATACACCATTATTAATCATACACAAAATAATTGCACAGCATGATAATTTGAACACAAAAGAATAATCCTACAACTTTGAGTTATTAAAAACAGAGGGCAATAATGCAGATGATCAATTATTTTACCAAACACAGAAAGATAATTTACACAGCCTGATGTGACTAAACTCCAAAAGGATAATTACAACACTTGTTAATTATCAAACACAGAAAGATAATTAAACAGTTTGATATTAATTTATAAATAGAAAGATAATTACACAACTTTGAGTTACTGAAGGTAGAAGGAAAATAATGCAGTTGGTCAATCACCAAACACAGAAAGATAATTTACACAGCCTGATATGACTAAACTCAAAAAGGATAATTACAACACTTGTTAATTATCAAACAAAGAAAGATAATTACACAGTTTTGATATTACTAAACACCAGAAGGATAGTTACAAAACTTGTTAATTATCAAACACAGAAAGATAATTACACAGTTTTGAGTTATTGAGCACAGAAAGACAGTAATGCAAATGGTCAAGTACAAACATAGAAGGATAATTACACAGCTTGATAAGTACTAAGCACAGAAGAATAAATACACAGTTGGTTAAGGATAATTACACAGCTTGATAAATACCAAACACTGAAGGATAAATACACAGATGGTTAATTATCAAACACAGAAGGATAATTACACAGCTTGCTTGCAATAATTTTTGCATGAGTTGCTCATGTTCAATCCTCTTCACTGCCTCTGCTTCCTCATAGATGACTGATTTCACCTTGTGGAGGTTACTTCGAGTCTCATGATGATTATGAGTACCAACGGTTGTGATGGGCTTGCGCGGACGGACTGTCAGTCGCCATCCCAAGAGATTGTGGTCTGGGTGCGACAGAGCACGATGAACTGATGCTTCATTGTCAAAGTTTACAATGCAATAACAGCCCTGAAAATGAAATATAAAAGCATCAAAGCCCTGAAATACAAACACAGTAATGACCCTGAAAATGAAATACAATTGCAGAAACAGCCTGAAAAACAAATACAATAATAGCCCTGAAAATGAAATGCAAATTCAACAGCCCTGAAATATAAATACAAGAGCCCTTGAATCAGTGCTGTATTAACCCATGGCAGGCACTTAGGCTCCGAGCTTCTTTGGGCCCCTCAACATCCCCCAATGACCCCCCCCCCAATGAATTTCACATTTACCTTTTGTACAATTTATTAAAATAATATTAAAATGAAGTAATTAATGAGGTAACAAAGAAAATAATATCAACTTATCAGTTAACCTTTAATTAGCATGAAGCAAAGCAGCACCAAAATACCGGTAAAAAGTTTCCTTTGAAAAAGTACACACACTCGCTATAAAGAAGGGCTGAAGAGGCCCACGACTGGGTGAACAAATGGAAAATTTCCTGGTAAATAAATTTTACTCTAACTCAATAAAGCATCCTTAAAAAATGCTAAACAGCTGTCATCAATTTGTCATTTTTGGGAATTTTGTTGAGATTAGACAATATGAATACATAAGTTTTGCATGCAATGATTTGGCGAGCTTTTGCTTTTTGGTGGTGGGCCCCTGCTCTTGGTAGGCCCCTAGGCTTCAGCCTAGTCAGCCATAGGAATAATGCGGCACTGCCTGGAATGCAAATACAATTACAATAACAACCCTGAAATATAAATACAACAATCTCTGAAATACAAACACAAAAATCACACTAAAAATCAAATGCAACAACAGCTCTGAAATACAAATACAAAAACACCCCTGAAATACACATGCAAAACTAGCTGAAATATAAATGTAATATCCCTGAATTAAAATGCAAAAGCAACATAGAAATGCAACAACCTTAAACTACAGATACAATCTAAATGTAACTGATATACAAAAATCATCTATAAGCTGTATAATATCAGCAGGTGTAAGTACTGTTCCTTATCAATACTGAAGCCTCATTTTAACCCATTCCCTGATGGAAGCATGTTTTTCTGTACTGCACTGTAGATTACATAAGTGCATTTTTCTACACTGCAATGTAGATTATGGAAGCACATCTGAGCATATTATTCTCTCTATGACATAAGCCTATCTGTATTCAAAAGCAGATGGCAAATTGAGGCTCATTATGAAGCCAATTGGAACTTTGTTCATTTTAAAATCAGTTTATAATGTCAACTAGCATTGCGTTTTACAAAATTTTTAAAAACGTTTTTACCCACACTGACCTCATTTGTGCCAGAGCACTGATCAGAAAAGGCCAACACATGTCATAGTAGTTGTTAAATAAGTGATGCTAAGTGTTCAGTTCAATTGATTTTTCTTCAATTCAGTGAAGAAAGATTATTTTATGTGTTTCTCCTGTGCCATAATTTGTTTGAGAAATAACTGTACTATTAATCAGGAAAATTCTGCAAGATTAAATGGTAAACATTCCAAGTGATAAACAATATCAATTTGTTGGTTTATCTGTCGGAACACACTCTTTGAGGCTTACTCTTTGAGGTTCCAGCATGACACGAGTGATGGTTCCAAACTGTGAGAAATACTGACACAATGTTTCCTGGGTTGTCATGGGTGGGAAGTCACGGCAGTATATACTGCACCGAGCAACATTTTTCCGCCTTTCAGCTGCAGCAACAGCCTGTAAATGCCGCCGACCCCTGATATGGTCCCGCATAGAAACCTCTGCAGACAGTAAAGCAGTAAAATAGTATGAGAAGAAATAGTGCAAGCAGTGAACAGTACCAGTGAAGCTTAAGCAGTGAAAGAATACCTGCTGTAGACCAGTCTTAACAGCCAATAGTATTGCAGCAGAACTGTCTGAGTAGTAGAACAATCTAAGCAGTCAAGAATAAGTACAATAGAATAGTGTGAGCAGTAAAATAATAGAGGCAGTAGAGGAGTCTGAACAGTAAAATGTGACCCTATACCATGGTTTGAGTTGTACAGTGCCTCTGCTGAATCAGTGCTAGCAGTAAAATAGGCAGAGGGGGACTAGGTTAGGAGTTTTTAGATACACCATTGAAAAAAAAATCATAGATGAGTATCCAAGAGTCTGATAAACAGTTTTCACCATTAAATGCAGCAATAAAAACTCTATAAGACAGCATTAATAACTCAGAATCAACAAACAACATTAAGACTCAAACTGTGGTGCAGGGTCACAAATAATACAGACAGTAGAAAGAACAGTCTAGAACAATCTGAACTGTCAATAGTACCTGCAATAGAACAATCTAACTTTCTAAGTAACAAAATAATACATTATACACTAAATATAGACAATAGAACAGTCTAGAACAATCTGAACTGTCAACTGTACCTGCAATAGAACAATCTGAGAAGTAAAACAGTATCTGCAAAAGAACAGTCTGAGCAGGGACAGAACAGTCAGAGCAGCGAAAAAATACATTAGAACAGTCTGAGCACTAATAGAAGAGTCTGAGAAGTGAAAAAATACAGCATTGGAACAGTCTGAGCACTAATAGAAGAGTCTGAGAAGTGAAAAAATACAGCATTAGAAAAGTCTGAGCCAGCCCTTTTTAATCTTTTTACACAGGAGGATCCTTGGAATAATTTTCAAGTCGCAGGAAACCACTGCATAAAAATTACAATAAAAGTTATTATATCTACAATGTTTAAAATCACAATCTCTTAGGGAACCCCTTAACAATCTCTCATGGAACTCTGGCTTAGATACAACACAAGCAAAAAGAATAGCCTGAGAAGTGAAAAAATAAATAAGCAGTGAAACAGCACAACAAAAGATTTTTACTCAATTATTAACTACTTAAATTTTAATATTTTACAATTGAAATCTTCAGATTTCTTTATTATATCTGCATAATTTGAACACAGATGATAACTGATGCAGTCAGGTTTTTCACTGATCACTTGCTCTCATTCCACTATCACCAAGATTAACTAGCTTACCATGTGCTCAACTTTTTCTAATTACTTGGGTCAAGGACATTTATTTCTTAAAAAAAAAAGGAAGCTGCGTTTTGAGGTAGGTACAGTAAATTTTGATCAAAATTCTTCATAGCCAAAAACATCACAGTGGGTAAATTCTTATCTGGTAAATGTGAAATCTTACAGTAAAAATTAGCTTAGGGGGACCAAGATCATCAGTGATATCATTCATAATCATACTCATAGGTTAGTTTCAACTTCTGTAATGTTGATAAGGTGGGTTAGATGATAAACAAAAATATTTAGGCATAACTATGTACATGGGTAAGATGAAATATTTCTTTTCAGAATAGAGGCAGATAATAAAATAAAACAAAGGAAATAAATGTTAATTTTGTTATGTATGATTCTACTCTAAACAGAAAGCAAAAGAGAATGAGAAAAAGTGGAGTAATAATACTAATAATTATAATCAGTTTTAACAACTTGGTTTCAAGAATAATTATAACTGCAGTAATTTTCGACATTATGAAGTTTCTACAGAAAATGGCAACCAAATTTCAGTGGTTTATGTTCTTTCAAATAACAAAATAGGTATATTCTAACAAATCTATTAAGTCATCTTGATAAGCAACCTTATTAGAATATTACTATTATAAATAATACCTCAGATTTTAAGTAAAAGAAATGTTTGGGTAACAATGACTCAGTGTTAAAGATAAAAGAAACAGAAGGAATGCATGTTTATATTTATTGCTATTTGCAGTGCCAGTTATAGATTGTATTAGTCATAAATTATATTGTAAATGTGAATATATTATCACTACAAATACTGAAATAGGTGTAATCAATAAATTATTTTTGAAAAATAACACCACACAAACCTGACGAGACTCCAACATTGCAAGTTTCACAAAACAGCACCATTGCAATGACAAGTTGAAAGTATAACAAGAAAGTGACAAACCTTGTCAAGTGCTGTTCAACGAGAAAAAAAAATATATCTTGATTTTGGTTAGAAATGTTTTATCAACAAAATTGCAACAAACTAAAAAAAAAAATTTATTACAAATTAATTATATTAATTAAAGTAAAAGATGGTTACAAACAATAATTTGCAGCTTTACAAGAAAGCATTTTAATTCTTTTCATAATATTCTCAAATCAACTTTAAACAGAAAAAATGCAATCTGATTATTTAGCCAGACACTGAATAGAAAACAAAACACCATAGATAACAGTTCAAATTGTAATTCTATAAAAGAACAGCATATAAGGCATCTAGCATAATATTACTAAAAATTCTTTATGCTTATCAAATGCACTGTCAATGAGTGTGAATATATTTTAATATATTTAAATATTAATCTTTGCGAAATCAACAAAAATGTCAATTCTTTGTATAAAGTTATAGTGTAAGCTTTGTGCAGAGTGAATACGTTTATCAATTTTGATTCGCTTTTGTAACTTTATCATTTATGTCACTGTTATTCTGTTAAAGTAATATGAAATTGCCACTATGAGTATGACCGTATGAGTATGAGATCTTATTTCTATTTTCACAAATCACATATGAATCATAAAATAATCAGAAAGAATTAATCATATGGTGTGTTGATGTACTTATTTGTATGTCTTCTCTTAAAAATATAACAGATTAGTGACTAAAGTCTAACTATTGTGCCACTATTGTAATTTTCTGCTTTCGATATTGCTTCAACTCATCTTTTGAATGCGGCAGACGAATAGTATGTACATTTAAAAAATCAAAACTTCGAACAAAAGCGGATTAAAAGAAGGGCTGCATTTTGACTGATTTCTTTTTAAATAAAATTTTAAATGCAACAATTCTTAGGAAGCAAGCATACACTTTAAAAGCTGTTGATTGTGGCCGTTAACCATTAGTCAGCCCCACGTGCCGCCATGTTGTCATCAAATCACGTGATTTTACGATACGAGATCACCACTGAAGTTGCGTTCAATCATGTTTAACATCAGCAAAACGTTAGCCTATCGAGTTAACCACTACAAACATTTCGGGGCTAGGCAAATAAATTTATTTTAGTATTACACCGACTCTTTCTTCTGAACTCCATAATTAACTCTTCTACGAATTATATTTCTTATAAACATTTCCTCACTTTTAATATGCTGCCTATATGTATAGATCGCCATCTTATTAGAACGCTTACCTTTTAACTAGCGCTCTCATGTTTTGATGAAAATCAAAGTAGATGTTTAGAGTCCTTTTTGATACCACAGTCCTGACTCGTGGAACAAATTATCTTTCAAATTCGGAAATGGATTTAGAGAAATGTGTATGCGTTTAGCCTTTGGATCAAAGAGAAAACCTGAATTTGGCTTAATTAAAAGGGTCTTATTTAAAAAAAAAAAAGAATGAAAAAGAATTGAACTCCAGCACTTCTCAAGCTCTGAACACTTTTTTTCTTAGTGGGTCCTTACAATTGGTGAAAATATTACCCCCAAACAAACAAACAAAATTTCAACGCTTGGTGTCTTTCAGCAAAAGGGGTCCAATATTTGATCCTTCAAAATACAAAAACGAAAAACTGTACTTGAAATTAAAAATAACATACTCAAGTTTCCCCAAGGTGCAGGCAAGACTCAGCAGATGGCCTAGACTAGCTGATTCTCTGTGGAGCAGAGGAGTGTGTAAAGGCTGTTAAATATTAAGCTAGAATGACCGAAAAGATCAACTTTTAGTCGTAGTAGCGTAGCAAAGTCCCCTCCCCAACTTCTGCAGAGTCTGGTGGTGTGCCTCTTCAATTTCAAACGGGAAAAACCCACTGTTGCATACGACATACATTTAAAAGACTCCGCTCGCTGCCAGACTCCCCCCCCCCAACCCCCGATTGCATGCCCTTGTGCATTGTACAACCTGCACAATCCTTTGCTACGCCACTAGCATGATGGCTAGTCCATCTCAGTTAGCTGTCCAAAAACGTGTCAAAATGGATGTGGGGAGATAAATTTAGTGTTTCAGTACACCTGTAAAAATAGAAAGAGGAATCGAACCATGTTTTCATGATGATCACTGTTGAAATTAAAAAAAAACAACCTTTAATACAATATTCCCTAGAATTACTGCATTTGGATAATGGTGACCCAGGATATAAGGCTTACTAATCATGATGTACTGCAATGTGTGTGCGTGTTAATTAAAGCATTTAAATGGCTGCCTGTCATATATTGATTTTTTTTGTAACTGTTTCTAGCTACAGCAATCGTTCGTTATTAAACTAAAGCAACAGAAAGAGTTGTTAAGCTTCACTGCTACAGCAACAGAAAGAGATGGACTAAAGCAACTGAAAGAGATGCTGAACGAGAGTAACATGAACAAAACGAGGATGGAATGATGGAAGGGAAACAAATCGAACAAAGTTATATTTAGCAAGTTTTGCAGTGTTGTCCCCTTGCAAACGATTTTAATAGTCTCAGATCTAATGGACAGACTGTTAAGGGCAGTTATAAGGTTTCCATGTTTGCCTTTTCACAGTAATCAATAAGCGGCAAATAATTAGAGTTCCAGTCAGTTTCGAACTGTGATGGTGATAAAGAATGATAGAAATTTCATGATAAAGATAATGGTGATGAAGACTGATAGAAATTTCATGATAAAGATGAAGGTGATGAAGAGAGAAATTTCATGATAAAGATGATAATGATGACTGAAAAAGATTTCGTGATTATGACTGCAATGGTGAAGATAGATAACTAATAATAGCGAAGATTAAATATATAGATGATAGTTCAATATTATTTAATTTACTTTGAAACATAACTGAATCAGATAACAAAAGGTTCAGAATTGAGTGATGTACAGTCTGTCGTTTATTAAATAAAAAATAAATTTAATTTTCTGTTCAGTGCCAAGTAATTAAGAAATTTGCAATTGGTCTTTGGACATCATAAGCGAATATCTCTCTTGTTATAAAAAATCTTTCTGAGAAATGCCTTTTGAAGCAATACAATAAGAGAAGACTAAATTCAATCATCAATGACTGATTGAGTTGTTTCTTCTCAAGATCCCCTTCCAACCTTCGACAACAATAAATTTAATTTTTAAAAAGAAAAATTACCAATACTTACATAACTAATAAATGAACACAATAAATATACATAAACTAGCTTTTACCTCTGTCACAGTCTGATAAAAATGTCATGACTTCTTGACCCACTTGTTTGTTTTCAAATAGTGAGATTTGAAATTCCTTTGTTAAAGTTCTCCCATGATACACCAGTATCGAGAAGCTTCTAGCAAAGAGGTCAGGAACGTTATGTAACTCTTAGGCCATTGTCTAGATTCTCGAACCAACCACATACTACGTGACCAGTCACGTGATGCACTTTATGATTTTTGATAAATACGGTGAGCGTGCCCTGTATTATTCACTCCGAGAAACCAGAAGCCAGGCGTAGTACTGATACTTCGTGCCGTCGCTTATTCGTTGAGTCACATAGGACAGCCGACGCGATTGCTGAGATAACACTTCGATTTCTCACTAAAGGTACTGAATTTATTTAATTGTATTTTGCATTGTTGAACATGTATGTATTTTTGTGCTATGCATTGCTACTGTAGCCTAAGCACGGTTCGTTGATAAATGACTAAAACCTATAAGTTATTGTATATAAATTCATTGTAACTCTTTTTCATTGTAACTTTAATTTATATAATTGTAAATTCACTAGAGCCAGGAGCGCTGTGCCCGACATGAATTTCCTTGTGTAATTCGAATTATTGCTTGTAATTTTAATGTAAATTGTAAAGCGCTTTGCTTAATTTGAATTGTCCTTTGTATGAACTCAAAAGTTTAACATTGTAAATATTTAGTAATTCATACATCATGCTTGTTAAAACGTAACATGCGTGAGATTATATTTCTAATCTAATTGTAAACGACGCCAGTCGAAATTCTAAACTGGAAGCATTTAAACGCTAATCATTTAAAGGCTAATCGTGCTTAGGTTGGCAAACTTTAAACGCGCAGAACGATTATGGAGACGTTCTTGTTTCCAGGTCGGCACTCAGGCTCATGCCTATACCTATGTCTATGATTCCTATCTTGGGATCCACGCATTGCCAGGTTCCAACTCTTGGAGATTGAGTTTTGATTCCGCTATAGTCCTACTACCATTGTGAGGCATCGTTGACAAGCAGGTCTGCATGTCTGATTTCCACACTTACAGTTCCGTTCAGTGAGGTACTGAGAGACAGTTCCTTGTTATGCTGTGTGCGCATTTCTACTGACGGGCAAGAAGTGAGGTGGAACCGGTCTGGACTGGATCATGAACCTACACGTGGCAACCTTCGCAAGATAAGTTACCATACTGGTGACAAAAATCATTAGAACACTGTTCACGGCATATTCTCGTAACTATTAAGCACGTTGCTTATCGAGCTCTTAGAATCAGACTTTCGCGCTCATATATTGAGTAATTTGTTAATTGTTAAAGTTATTAAATCTTATTTTAAATTGTTTATTCTTCTTCGTAGTACATTTTTATGCATATTATTAATGTTAATTCATGGTTTTGGATGGGGGCGAATGAGCAGAATGACGTAACGAATGCATATTAATTTAGAAGAATTTAACGACTCCAAGCCAGCCTTTGTACGCAATTTGTCAGTTCGTAAATCTGTAGTCTGCACTACAAGACACATTTTTAAGCTAGTCGAATGATAAGTTGGGCAGCCAGTCTGTTTAGGACAGAGAGGAGGAATTAATCTAATCTATTATATTTAAAGTCCTTAGAAATCCTAGGCAGGGTCTATAAAGAAATACTGGAAACGTAACAACCTCTCACAAACACACACGTACACATGTTAGCATTTTTCATAAATACAGAGTATTACCAGCCATAAAAGCACACTCATACACATAGTACAACCTGTCATAAACATATACACACACACAATATTACCTTTCATAAACACACACATACGAACACATTGAATGTACCTGTCTGGGACATATACGCACACACAATATTATCTGTCATAAATACACGCACAATATTATCTGTATTAAATACCATACACACAGTAATATTTTTCATAAATACACACGTACATATAGTACAACCTGTCATAAACACATACACGCACACACAGTATTACCTTTCTTCTTCTTTACGTTCACTTCTTTTCGCTAGTCATAATCACACATAGACAAAAAGAAGACGCGCGCACGCACGCACACACACACAGAGAACTGGAGGCGCGCGCGCGCACATACACACAAAGAGGAAGAAAAAAATACAGTCACACAGGCAGAAAAGAAGATGACGCACACACAGAATGTAGAACACACACACATACACGTACAAAGAAGAAATAGTAGACGTAACAGACACAAACACAAAGAAGAAGGAGACGATTAGTGTTAAATAGAAAAGTGAATTTAATATACAACACACACACACACACACACACACACACACACACACACACACACACACACACACGCACGCACACACATACACAACACACAACACACGCTCTATCTCTTTCTGTCATTCAACATTCAACAGAAAATAGGACATAATGTACATAATACGTACACACGCCGTCCTTCTTTGCTTGAACAAAACAATAGGAATGAGTGCACAAACACACAAATTCTGTTTAATCAGAAAATAGGACTGAATAAACAATAACACACCCACACCCGTGTAACTGTTTTAAATTAATTAGGACTGAATGTACGCACCCACACACTTTGTCTATGTTTAAACAGAAAATACGAATAAATATGTGTGTGCGTGTGCATCTTATTCTGTATGTGTGTCTTCTTCTTCTTCTTCTCTTTGGTGTGTGTGTGTGTGTGTGTTGTGTGTGTTATGTGTGTGTTGTGTGTGTGTATGTGTGTGTATGTGTGTGTGTGTGTGTTGTGTGTGTGTATGTGTGTGTGTGTGTGTGTGTGTGTGTGTCGCATTTTTCTTCTTTTCTGGTGTATGTGTGCATGCGCGCGCGTCTTTTTCTTCTGTTTGTATGTATGTGATTGCGTTTCTTTCCTCCGTGTTGACAGTAGCAATAAGAAATATATCTCCTATCTGCAAGGCTGTTTGTTTATTTACGAGCATCTCTCGGTCAGTTAAGAGACACATCAAATTAATATGAAAGTTTTCTCTTTTCCGTTCTGATTAACACAATAATTCTGACCCCTACATTTCTCTGTCACATAATGGCTTACGAGGCCCACCCTCACCCCTCCTCTAAAAATAGACTACACGCAAACCTACCTTTTAGAAAGACTGACCCTTATCTCAGGGCCCGAAACATACCTGAATGTTCCAGACACTATCTCTAAACATACCAGTCAAAGCACAGCTCAGCCATGCAAATTAAAGTACTAGAAATCAACTGTAAACTGTCAATCAAATACAGCTGACCATTGAGGCAACATGTATTTTGGCTCCCAGCCTGAATAAATTAGAAACATATTACTAACCCTTATTGCCAGTTATCAACACAGCAAGTAATCACCCTCTGTGTATGTTACTGCCAAATGTATGTGGTTTTACTTGCCTAACTAATTCATGTTTATCTTTCGACATTAACTGCATTTTATATTATTATATTTCGCTCATGATTTAAAATGTATGATGACCATGTAAGACTGTTCTGTTAGAGAGTACATAAGGACAAATTCTTAACACATGTGTATTTTATGTTGATTGACACCTGCTGAGCCACAAAACAACGCTAGAACGGAACCACTTTATCTTGGGAGTTGACTTTGACGAGTATTGCAGTGCAAGCAGCACTGAAGCAGAATGACCCATGTGCAAAGAACTGGTTCAATGGATCACATGTGTATCTACTAACGACATTCCCTGGGACCCTAGACGACATGTCAGGCAATCCTAAGTTATGTAATTATAAATTCAACAATCACACAGCTTCACACAAGATAGAATGGAATTCACTCAAACTTTAAATGTACTTTTAGGATTTCACTCAGAAACATTCAGTGTTCTTTCATAAAATCATTTATACAGTGGTACCTCGCATAACGAACGTCCTGCAGAACAAACGATTCACATAACAAACGCCGCTGCGAATGCCCGCATGGCTTGCAGAACGAACTTGTTTCACGTAATGAACCGTACACACGCGGCGAAACATCGCATTTCCTGTGAAAAAATGGCCGAATCTGGCCAGTCGTGTTTCGCTGGCTCAGATGAAGGCAGGGCGTGTTTATCCCCAGTTGATTTGTCCTTTTTTCCTTGCTTTGATGTGTTTTTGCCATCTGTATGCTTACTGGATGGTGGTTATAGTATTCAAAGTCAACGGCTCTTACCATTGAAACCAAGAAAGAAATAATTGAACTGCACAACAAAGGAGCGAGAGTGGTAGACTAAAAACTGGACTGGAAAAGAGACCTATGTGCGTGTGAACTGTACATAAGTGTGTGTAGTCCTCATCCCCCCTCCATTTCACCTCATCAACACCTAACATCATACCCTGCTTTGGTGAGTGTCTTTACTAGCGTTTTCCCCCCCTGAACACTGCCCTGTCTTCATTTTCCCCTAATTTCTTTGATTTTTTGCGGCGATGTGGAACGGATTGCACGATTTCCTGTAGAAGTCTTTCGCATAACGAACACCTCGCATAACGAACGTACTGCTGGAACGAATTGTGTTCGTTATGCGAGGTACCACTGTGGTTCACTCATACAGACAAACCAATAACTACTACAGTGCCATAGGACACAAAATGAACATTCTTTTACAAAACCACATGGTCGTGATTATGATACTTATATTGTAACTGTTGAACTATTTGCCATATGAAACCATGTTATGTCTTGTTGAATACATTTATTGTCGATACTTAGACCACTCGTGTTAGCATGACTCACTAACATATTATATGTTGTAGTCAGTCTGTCACCTGTATTTACTTTCTATCCTGGCTGTATGTATCAGGAGTTTCGAACTATCTTCTAGAACTATCACTCTTCTATTCCTTATTATCTATCATTCATCTTTCTAAAAGGGTGTGGCCAGCCAGAAGGTGTGTTTTGGGGATTAGCCTAAGATTAAGGGCGGCCTGGGTTGGTTGAGAATTAACATGTTGCCCATCTCCCAGCAAAATGGCACAGTATCCTGTAATGGTTTTTCCATTTCAGTATCCCGTAAGGATCTTTCCATTTCAGTATCCCGTAAGGGTTTTTCCATTTCAGTAGAAGTATGTAAAGGTAAATAAGTAAACAGTTAACAGTGACAAGACTTTTATCACCAACTTTAAATGAACAATGCTTTGCTTTTCTGTTAAAGCACACAGTTTGTTCATGTTTTGCATCAGGTAAGTTTTCTTTTGCTATCTCACTGATTTAAACAAGTCTTTCTCTCAGAATACCACCACCACCACCACCACCATCACCACAATCGTCGTCACCACCACCACCACCGCCGCCACCCCACCATCATTGTCGTCATCATCATCATCACTAACACCACCATCATCGTTGTTGTTTATAATATTTCTTCTTCTAGTTATTGTTTCCTTAGGCTGCGATGTATAATATAGCTTCAAGTTCTGTTTTCCTGATGATTCTTAATTGATGTTTCTGTGTAGTGCAGATTCAAACACTGCTTTCTTTCGGTGATCGATACTGATTACTGTGCATTGCAGGCAGATTCAAACACTGCTTTCTTTCGGTGATCGATACTGATTACTGTGCAATGCAGGCAGATTCGAAAACTGTTTTCTTCTGGTGATCGATACTGATTACTGTGCAATGCAGGCAGATTCGAAAACTGTTTTCTTTCGGTGATCGATACTGATTACTGTGCATTGCAGGCAGATTCAAACACTGCTTTCTTTCGGTGATCGATACTGATTACTGTGCAATGCAGGCAGATTCGAAAACTGTTTTCTTCTGGTGACCGATGCAGATTGCTCTCCCAATACCACTGCGTCACAGTTAAGCACAAAAACCTAAGACAACAGGGCTTATCCACTTCTTCTCAAGTTTCACTTATGCAACAATTTTAAATTTTTAAAAGGAGTGTCTCCGAACACGACCACCATGTCTTTTAGAGAAAGGTTAGAGCTAAGTCTTTTAGAGAAAGGTTAGAGCTAAGTCTTTTAGAGAAAGGTTAGAGCTAAGTTAGAGAAAGGTTAGAGCTAAGCTTTTTAGAGAAAGGTTAGAGCTAAGTCTTTTAGAGAAAGGTTAGAGCTAAGTCTTTTAGAGAAAGGTTAGAGCTAAGTGGTTAGAGCTAAGTCTTTTAGAGAAAGGTTAGAGCTAAGTTAGAGAAAGGTTAGAGCTAAGTCTTTTAGAGAAAGGTTAGAGCTAAGTTAAAGGTTAGAGCTAAGTTAGAGAAAGGTTAGAGCTAAGTCTTTTAGAGAAAGGTTAGAGCTAAGTCTTTTAGAGAAAGGTTAAGGCTAAGTCTTTTAGAGAAAGGTTAGAGCTAAGTTAGAGAAAGGTTAGAGCTAAGTTAGAGAAAGGTTAGAGCTAAGTCTTTTAGAGAAAGGTTAGAGCTAAGTTAGAGAAAGGTTAGAGCTAAGTTAGAGAAAGGTTAGAGCTAAGTCTTTTAGAGAAAGGTTAGAGCTAAGTCTTTTAGAGAAAGGTTAGAGCTAAGTTAGAGAAAGGTTAGAGCTAAGTTAGAGAAAGGTTAGAGCTAAGTCTTTTAGAGAAAGGTTAGAGCTAAGTTTCTATGTGTTTGAGAAAAAAAGGGTTTGGATTTTTAGAGAACAGTTAGAGTTAGGGTTAGCTGCAAGGAGAAAAAACCGACAGTATATCTGTAAATTAATGCGTTCTTATTTAGAGTTATCTGTTCATTTGGTTTATCTTTCCAAGTTTGTTTATTTTTTTCTGATAAATTTGTGTTAGTAACTTAAATATTGCTGTAAAAATAGCATTGATTAACATTTCCAAGAAGTATATACAATCCCCCCTCCCCATTATTTTAAGCACGTTTGTCGTGTACGGAACTGTTGGCCTACCGTCCACGATAGTCATATACGGAGTGCCTTTTTAAAATTACAAGTTCATATTTTTCTGTTACTTGCGTAAGACAAAGTCCCTTTTACTTTAAGCAAGTTATTTCCCTTTAACAACAGGCTGATTCTTTTCACTAGGCGCGTAAGACTCATTTCACTAGACACGCGTAAGACTCATTTCACTAGACACGCGTAAGATCATTTCACTAGACACGCGTAAGACTCATTTCACTAGACACGCGTAAGACTCATTTCACTAGACATGCTTAAGACTCATTCATGTACACTAAGCATTGCTTTGACAAATGCTTATTTGATAAATGAATGCGTTTCGCATTGAAACAACCAATAGAACACTTTGATATTGTTGCTATACCTAACGAAAATTTGCTAGAGCTGAAATTGAAGACGACCTTGGTGTTTTAATTATTCTCTTCTCAAAATCTAGGAATGCTTTAAATTGGTCTCTGAACAGCAGAGCTGTGAAACACGGTTGTTGTTTGGAGGGTGACCTACTTGAACACGTGCTTACGTTCGTCATCATTTTCCTTAGACGTATGCAACAAATGTGTTTTAATGACAGTCCGTTTGTTTGTTTGTTTGTTTCGTAAGCTCTTGTAGAAAGCTGTCTAGCTTGTTAGCTGTGCACTAGTTAACATAGACTGATGGGAACATGCTGTATAGCTTGTTAGTTATGCAATAGTTATAATGTACTACCTCTTGTTCAGAAAACCAGTTTACAGTTGGTGCTTCCACTGTGTTTGCGCTGTAAAAGTAACTGTAAAAGTGATTTAGTTAAAAGAACATTATTTGTAATACAATTTTGAGTGTTTGGTTACGTATAACGTCAAACAGATGACTCTAAGGCGTTAATTTTGCTATACGAATCTCAACAGACAGATATATTAAGATATATGTACCTATCTAGATATATTAAGAAATATCTACCTACCTAGATATACAACAGACAGATATATTAAGATATATGTACCTACCTTCACATAAAAAAGTTGAATGGGTAGAAAATTCATCCCTCTCATTTACGAATGAATTTATTGAAGTGTAATAATTTTCGTATCAACATTCAGTTACTAAAGTGCAAACCAACATTCGTTCATACATTAGATTTGTAAGCGCACAACATTATTTTGAATAAAATATCCTTCAAATCAGAAAATGAAAACCAAATTTAATATAATAAAAGTCAAATCTGTCATTTATAGATTTTTATTTATTTGAAAATAATGAAATGGATCAATTCATAGATATTTATAACATAAATTGTTTAAAAAAAGAATAATAATTCTATAAAATCATTAAACAAATGATGACCTGGGCATGTACTTGGCTCTTAGTTTGTCTCAGAAATTCACTCCACTCTGAAAGAAAAAATAACAGGCAAACAAATGATATTTTATATAGCTCTCTTCGTTCCCTCCCTCCCTCCCTCACCCACCACTCACTCACTCACTCACTCACTCACTCACTCACTCACTCACTCACTCACTCACTCACTCACTCACTCACTCACTCACTCACTCACTCACTCACTCACTCACTCACTCACTGAAGACTAGAGAGCTGAAGATGACTTACTCGCGCTCGCAAATAAAGTATTCGGAAGAGGTGCAGTCGCCATCCCCCCAGGCCCATTGCAGCTCGCTCTCTAGTCTTATACATCCCTGGATGGAGTTCTCGTTGTTAGGCTCGCCCGGGCCCCAGAAATAATTCTCCACTTGGGTCAAACGGTTGGCCCAGACAAACACACCCTCCTCTAGGATGTCCAAGGCACCAATCCAGAAATCCCTGTCGTGATTGTAGGAACCTATTGAAAAAGCATACATCTTCATATATATCACTCACTCACTCACTCACTCACTCACTCACTCACTCACTCACTCACTCACTCACTCACTCACTCACTCACTCACTCACTCACTCACTCACTCACTCACTCACTCACTCACTCACTCACAAATTGTAATTATTCTAATACCAAAGTTTTAATGTAAAACCTTCACGAATTCAAGATCGCACAATTAGAATACATTTGATGTCACACAAATAAGTATTAAATAAGAAAGGTTTAGGTTACGTTAGATGTGTTTTGAAACTGTTTGAGAGAACCTTAGAAGAAGAAAGTATTACACGATTTTGATGTATTTATGAATTACGTGGTATATGATTGTGATGTATTTATGAATGACGTAGTATATGATTGTGATGTATTTATGAATGACGTAGTATATGATTGTGATGTATTTATGAATGACGTAGTATATGATTGTGATGTATTTATGAATTACGTGGTATATGATTGTGATGTATTTATGAATGACGTAGCATTTGATTGCGATGCATTTATGAATGACGTAACATATGAATGTGACGTATTTACGGACGATGTACTATATTATTGTGACGTATTTATGAACGACATATTATATGAATGTGACGTATTTATGAACGATGATTGTGAAGTTCTCGTGAACGATGTGTTGAAGGTGAAAGAGATGAAATAAGAATCTGACCTAGTGTTCTGTTAATGAGCTGTACTAGAAAGTTTTGTTCACTTCTGCTCTCCACTATCGCCAGCTCCGAGTTCATGGCGGCACAGTATCCCTGAAAATGTAACGTCATATCCGGTAAAAGGAACGCGCTAGACTCAGAAGCCGGAAAGAGTAGTACGAGTCGTGTTTTAAAAAAAAAGACGCTGATATTAAATGGAGTAACATGGAAATAACTCATTTCATGAAAAAAATTCATTTATCTATCTATCTATCTATCTATCTATCTATCTATCTATCTATCTATCTATCTATCTATCTATCTATCTATCTATCTATCTATCTATCTATCTATCTATCTGTCTGTCTCTCTGTCTATCTATCTATCTATATAGACAGATAGATATATAGACAAGAGAGAGAGAAGGAGAGGAGCAGATATAGAGAAGAAAATGAGTAAACTGTGGTAATTGATTTATACTGAGCATGAGAGAGAGAGGCAGAGATATTTAGAGAAAGAGAGACAGATAGAGAGAGAACTTTGTGTGAATACTGACCATGATAGATATCTGACTAACATTATATAGACAGATAGACAGACATAGATAGATAGACAGGCAGATAGATAGATAGACAAATTTAATCTTCCGTTTTTTCGTATCGTATCTCTCTCGCTCTGATTCAAACTTATACAACAGAGAGAGAGAGAGAGAGAGAGAGAGAGAGAGAGAGAGAGAGAGAGAGATGATGAGAAACAAATGAAGATTAAATTCTGGCGTTTGATTCATACTGAAAGGGAGTAAATCGTGCGTGCGTGTGTGATAGAGAAAGAAAGAGAGAGAAAGTAAACTGAATGACGATTCATTCTGAATTTTCAAATATATTTGGGGAGAGAGAGAGAGAGGGGCGTAGGGAGAGAGAGAGGAGAGAGAGAGGGAGAGAGAGAGAGAGAGAGGGACGTATGGAGAGAGGGAGAGAGAGGGACGTAGGGAGAGAGAGAGGGACGTAGGGAGAGAGAGAGGGAGAGAGATAGAGAGAGAGAGGGACGTAGGGAGAGAGAGAGCGAGAGAGAGAGAGAGGGACGTAGGGAGAGAGAGAGAGAGAGAGAGAGAGAGAGGGACGTAGGGAGAGAGAGAGCGAGAGAGGGACGTAGGGAGAGAGAGAAATAGAAAACTCAATTTCAATTGACACTGACCATAGCTTCTGCCCAGTTTCCCTCAGCACCCGATGGAATGGCGTAACACGAACCCATTTCATTACCATAGTGCCACCCTGATCGACATTGCTGCGCACTTCCTAAGTGAAAAATAAAATGATATAGTTTACAATGGACAGAGATAAAACAAACAGGAATATAATGAAATAGATTAAAAAGGAAAGATAAAAAATAAAAAAAATAAAATGATATAGTTTACAATGGACAGAGATAAAACAAACAGGAATATAATGAAATAGATTAAAAAGGATAAGATAAAAAATAAAAAAATAAAATGATATAGTTTACAATGGACAGAGATAAAACAAACAGGAATAGAATGAAATAGATTAAAAAGGAAAGATAAAAAATAAAAAATAAAATGATATAGTTTACAATGGACAGAGATAAAACAAACAGGAATAGAATGAAATAGATTAAAAAGGAAAGATAAAAAATAAAAAAATAAAATGATATAGTTTACAATGGACAGAGATAAAACAAACAGGAATAGAATGAAATAGATTAAAAAGGAAAGATAAAAAATAAAAAAATAGAATGATATAGTTTACAATGGACAGAGATAAAACAAACAGGAATATAATGAAATAGATTAAAAAGGAAAGATAAAAAATAAAAAAATAGAATGATATAGTTTACAATGGAGCAGAAATAAAACAAACAGAAATATAATGAAATAGACTAAAAAGGAAAGAGATAAAACATAAAGGAATAGAATTAAATGGGTAAAAATGGAATAGAGATAACATAAAGAAATTGAATTAAATAGATTACAATGGAATAGTGATGTAACATAAAGGAACAGATTGAAATACTTTAAAATGGAATAGAAAGAAACCTTATTGAATAAATGAAATAGTTTAAAAAGGAAAAGAGAGGAAATATAATGAAAAGACTGAAATAGTTTAGAAAGGAATAGAGAATACATGACGTAATGGAAGGGATTTAAATGACAAAGTGGAATATAATGAAACATGATTTAATGGACTGAAATAAGATAAAATGGAATAGAAATAAATTTGATGTAATTGAATAGAATTATATAGGATAAAGTGGAACAGAGATAATTTGTCATAGTAGAATAGAATAAAAAATGGATGAAATGGAATATATATAATGGAATAAGATAAAAAATAAAATAGAATAGATATAAATATGACGTAAAGGAACAGACTGAAATAGGATTGTAAAAAATGGAATAGATATAAATATGATGCAATGAAATAAAATAGAATAAGATAGAATGGAATATAAATGAATATGAGGTAAAAGAATAGAATAAAATAAGATAAAATAGAATACAATACAACAGAATAAAATAGGATAAAATGGAATAGAATACAATAGAATAAAATGGAATACAATATAATAGGAAAAAATAAGATAAAATGGAATACAACACAGTAGAATAAAATAATATACAACAGAATTTATTAGCATAAAATGGAATTTAATAAACAGAATAAAATGGAATACAATACAACATAATAAAATAGAATGTAATACAACAAAATGAAATGGAATGTAATACAACAGAATAAAATAGAATGTAATACAACAAAATGAAATGGAATGTAATACAACAGAATGAAATGGAATGTAATACAACAGAATAAAACAGAATGAAATGGAATGTAATACAAGAGAATGAAATAGAATTTACAACAGAATAAAACAGAATGAAATGGAATGTAATACAACAGAATGAAATGGAATGTAATACAACAGAATAAAACAGAATGAAATAGAATGTAATACAAGAGAATGAAATGGAATGTAATACAACAGAATAAAATGGAATGTAATACACAGAATAAAATGGAATGTAATACAACAGAATAACATGGAATATAATACAACAGAATGAAATGGAATGTAATACAACAGAATACAACAGAATGAAATGGAATGTAATACAACAGAATAAAAAAGAAAAAATGGAATACAATAGAATAAACTGGTAAGGGACAGTTAAGCACGTTTATACAGTCAGTTGTACATAGACATTATTTTCAACAAATCACGTATTTTGTCGCCTTTATTAATCAGGTGAGTAAAACAAATTTTATTCAGTACTAGATTTATAGCGTTTGTTTCTATGTGATATACTAATTTCTGATTATGAAAATGTGTGTTTGTTAACGAGAGGTTGTGTATGTGTGTACTCCTAATTGTGTGTGTATAGGCCACTCGTTTACATATGTGCACGCGCGCGCGCGTGTTGTGTGTATACGGGTTTGTGGCTGTATGAGAGAAGAAAGTGTGTGCATATGGGTTTGTGGCTGTATGAGAGAAAAAAGTGTGTATACGGGTTTGTGGCTGTGTGAGAGAAAAAAGTGTGTATACGGGTTTGTGGCTGTATGAGAGAAAAAAGTGTGTGCATATGGGTTTGTGGCTGTGTGAGAGAAAAAAGTGTGTGTATACGGGTTTGTGGCTGTGTGAGAGAAAAAAAGTGTGTGCATACGGGTTTGTGGCTGTGTGAGAGAAAAAGTGTGTGTACGGGTTTGTGGCTGTGTGAGAGAAAAAAGTGTGTGCATACGGGTTTGTGGCTGTGTGAGAGAAAAAAGTGTGTGCATACGGGTTTGTGGCCGTGTGAGAGAAAAAAGTGTGTGTATACGGGTTTGTGGCTGTGTGAGAGAAAAAAGTGTGTGCATACGGGTTTGTGGCTGTGTGAGAGAAAAAAGTGTGTGCATACGGGTTTGTGGCCGTGTGAGAGAAAAAAGTGTTTGTATACGGGTTTGTGGCTGTGTGAGAGAAAAATGTGTGTGCATATACGTGTATACGATACATGAGTGCTCAGTTGAATTTTAAGTGTTTAGAGAATACTAATTATTCACGTCGTTATTAATT
The DNA here is from genome assembly GCA_028829895.1 of Sinotaia quadrata. Taxonomy (NCBI): domain Eukaryota; kingdom Metazoa; phylum Mollusca; class Gastropoda; order Architaenioglossa; family Viviparidae; genus Sinotaia; species Sinotaia quadrata. The sequence goes on along the minus strand of CM054179.1, from coordinate 38,023,207 downwards.
TCCTATCAGAAGCGATAGAGAGTGTGTCCATTTGTGAATGGATGAGTATTTCAGCACGTGTTTATTCGATTCCTATCAGAAGTGATAGTGTATCCATTTGTGAATGGATGAGTATTTCAGCACGTGTTTATTCGATTTCTCGGATAACGACAGAGGATTCGTCCATTGCTATATGTGTGTTAGTATTTTAGCCCACGCATTACAACATTTTAGCTAGTATTACACCACAATCAAGTTGAAATCACTCGTCTTTCAAGAAGCTATTTTCTCGCACACTGAGAGTCTAACTATGAAAAGCAATATTTTAATTTACGAAACCTGTTCATATCAATTTTCATTATTTGTCTGTATCTTAAAGCAACTTTGAGAATTAAGAAACTGGAGAGATTCGCTTGTAACATTGAGCGCAACTAAGGTTCTTGTGTCGTCATAGAGACACGTCTAAATACATACATGATCTGTTTGAAAGTACGCGATTTCTTGAAGTGCTCTTTTCCTTTCTTCCGTCAAGTGTGCTCTTTTCCTTTCTTCCGTCAAGTGTGCTCTTTTCCTTTCTTCCGTCAAGTGTGCTCTTTTCCTTTCTTTCGTCAAGTGTGCTCTTTTCTTTTCTTCCGTCAAGTGTGCTCTTTTCTTTTCTTCCGTCAAGTGTGCTCTTTTCTTTTCTTCCGTCAAGTGTGCTCTTTTCTTTTCTTCCGTCAAGTGTGCTCTTTTCTTTTCTTCCGTCAAGTGTGCTCTTTTCCTTTCTTCCGTCAAGTGTGCTCTTTTCCTTTCTTCCGTCAAGTGTGCTCTTTTCCTTTCTTCCGTCAAGTGTGCTCTTTTCCTTTCTTCCGTCAAGTGTGCTCTTTTCCTTTCTTCCGTCAAGTGTGCTCTTTTCCTTTCTTCCGTTAAGTGTGCTATTTTATTTACTTCCTTCAAGAGCTCTTTTCTTATTTTTCCTTCCGCCAAGCGCTCTTTTCTTTACTTCCGTCAAGTGTACTTTTTTCTTTTTTTTTCTTCCGTCAAGTGCTTTTTTCTCTTCAAATTTCAAAATGCTCTCATCCACTTGCTTTCAGTTTCGATCTTCACTGAGAGTTGTTTGTCACTTCATCTAGAGACTTTTGTCACTTCATCTAGAGCTCGTTGTCAGTCCATGTAGAGTTGTTTGTCACTTCATCTAGAGACTTTTGTCAGTTCATCTAGAGCTCGTTGTCAGTCCATGTAGAGTTGTTTGTCACTTCATCTAGAGACTTTTGTCAGTTCATCTAGAGCTCGTTGTCAGTCCATGTAGAGCTGCTTGTCACTTCATCTAGAGATGTGTGTCAGTTCATCTAGAGCTGTTTTCACCTATTGCTGTTTGGCAGTTTATCTTGAGTTGTTTATCAGCTCATCTGGAGCTGTTTTCATCTAGATCTGTTTGTCAGTTCATCTCGAGTTGTCTTCATCTAGCGCTGTGTGTCATTTCATCTAGAGCTGTTTTTATCTATTGCTCTTTGTCAGTTTATCTAGAACTGTTCTCATCTAGAGATAGTTGTCAGTTCATCCAGAGGTGTTTTTTTTACCTTGAGCTGTATGTCAGGTCACCTACAGCTGTTTGTTAATTCATCTAGAGCTGGTTTTCAGTTCATCCATCTATAGCAATTTGTCAGTTCATCTAGAGCTGTTTTCATCTAGAACTGTTTGTCAGTTCGCCTAGATCTTCCATTTAGAGCTGTTTTGGCTATCTTCATCTAGAGGTTATCTTCTATTTGGCTATCTTCATCTAGTCAGTTCATCCAGAGCATGTTTGTCAGTTCATCTAGAGCTTTTTGTCAGTTCATCCAGAGCTTTTTGTCAGTTCATCTCGAGCCTTTTGTCAGTTCATCTAGAGCTATTTGTCAGTTCATCTGGAGCTATTCGTCAGTTCATCTAAAGCTTTTCGTCATTTTATCTAGAACTATTTTCATCTACAGCTATTTGTCATTCCATCCAGATATAGTTGACAGTTCATCTAAAGCTGCTTTCATCTAGAGCTTTGTGTCAGGCCATCTAGAACTGCTTTCATTTATAAATGATTTCGTCTAGAGCTGTTTGTCATTTCATTTAGAACACATTTCGTCTAGAGTTGTCATTTCATTTAGAACACTTTTTGTCTAGAGTTGTAGAGTTGTCATTTAGAACACCTTTCGTCTAGAGTTGTCATTTCATTTAGAACACTTTCGTCTAGAACTGTCATTTCATTTAGAACACTTTTCGTCTAGAGTTGTCATTTCATTTAGAGCACTTTTCGTCTAGAGTTGTCCTTTCATTTAGAACACTTTTCGTCTAGAGTTGTCCTTTCATTTAGAACACCTTTCGTCTAGAGTTGTCCTTTCATTTAGAACACGTTTCGTATAGAGTTGTCATTTCATTTAGAACACCTTTCGTCTAGAGTTGTCCTTTAATTTAGAACATGTTTCGTCTAGAGTTGTCATTTCATTTATAGCTGTTTTCATCCAGAGCTATTTGTTAGTTGAGATTTTCATCTAGAGCTGTATCTACAATTACATTACTGTAACCTCTAAAAAACAATCGAAACTTTATAAGTACATTAATATTTTTGTAACAAAAAATAATAATAAATACAACATTTATTAAAATGTTTGCTATCCTTAACATTGACATTATATTAGGTTACGGGATCACATGATTTGAATGACGAAATATTTTATTGCACTTTACGTTATGCTTTTTATTTACGAGATCAGATGCTTTTAGTGATATTAGGTTAAAAATAAATTTTTCAGCAGCATGAACATTAACTGAAAATGTAATAGATCATTCTGTACAAAATAATATTTACAATGCACTTTGAATAAATCCATTCAGGACTAAGTAATATTTGCAATGCACTTTGAATAAATTCATTCAGGACTAAGTAATATTTACAATGCACTTTGAATAAATCCATTCAGGACTAAGTAATATTTACAATGCACTTTGAATAAATCCATTCAGGACTAAGTAATATTTACAATGCACTTTGAATAAATCCATTCAGGACTAAGTAATATTTACAATGCACTTTGAATAAATCCATTCAGGACTAAGTAATATTTACAATGCACTTTGAATAAATCCATTCAGGACTAAGTAATATTTACAATGCACTTTGAATAAATCCATTCAGGACTAAGTAATATTTACAATGCACTTTGAATAAATCCATTCAGGACTAAGTAATATTTACAATGCACTTTGAATAAATCCATTCAGGACTAAGTAATATTTACAATGCACTTTGAATAAATCCATTCAGGACTAAGTAATATTTACAATGCACTTTGAATAAATCCATTCAGGACTAAGTAATATTTACAAATTTGTTTGATTAAGTTAATAAAAATCAGTATTTTGAGAAAATATTTCTTGTTTTTTTCCTGAATGCACAACGACCACACAATACAATTCTAAGAATTGAATAAATGATTTTTTTTATCTGCTTAGAACTTTAGTGATAACATCGGCATTGTACGGCTCTAGAAAAAAGTTAAAAAATTAATTAATTAAAAATAAAAACGGATTCTTGAGTCAAATACATTCGCTTCAATCGAAGTTTAAGCTAATAGACAATTAATTAATTAAATAATTGAACACTGCTTATTAATTCAGGATACATATATATATTCTTCAAAGATGACATTAGAAAAATAAATCAGTCAACATTTTACTTTCTCGCCATTTCAAGATGTCTCGACTTTCCTTGACCTACATCGAGGGAAACTTGCATTGAAAACTGGTGTTAATGTCGTCTAGAATTCGTGTGTTTGGTAGATTTCTGTCATTGTAGCGATGTCTCTGATAATCAAATCCTGCGGTGTTTGATGTTCAATTTTCCACTTTTCCTTTCTTGTTCTCAGACTTTTGTCATTTTATCGATACATCTGGACAATATCAGTTCTGCGAAAGTATTAGTTCCTTCTTCAGGAGTTACGCCCCTTTTTGGCCAAAAACGCATCATAGCGTTGGCTTTGGATAAGAGGCCTTAATTAAAAAAAAAGTTCTCAACATTTCTAATCGGTAATGACTTTTTATCAAAACTGCTCCTTCTGGATGAAACTACTTTCTTTGGAACGAAAATAGCACACCTGCTAGAGGCTGGCGCTTTTGGATGTTCTTCCTAGAGTATGTCTCTAACTTCTAGCTTCTTATACCACGTATTCCTCCAAAAGTTACTATCATACCAGGTATTTCTCTAGCCACTAGTATACCAGGGATGTCTCTAACTTCTAGCTTCTTATACCACGTATTCCTCCAAAAGTTACTATCATACCAGGTATTTCTTTAGCCACTAGTATACCAGGTATTCCTCTAGCTACTAATACTCTAGCCACTTCTCTATTAGCTACTTCTATCCCGCTATTCCTCTAGCTACTAACAAGCTAGCTATTTCTCTACCAACTACTTTGGTACCTACATCCATCTAACTACTACTACTACACCAGGCCCTCCTCTAAAATTTCGTACAATGTATTTCTGTCAAAAGTTACTACTATACCAGGTTTGTCTATGTCTATCTCGTGTCAGGTATTCCTCTGTCTAACAGATTATTTCATGTGTGTGTGTGTGTGTGTGTTTGAGAGAGAGAGGGAGAGAGAGGAAATAGAGGGAGAGAGAGAGGGGGAGAGAGCTTACAGTTGTTGGTAAAGCAATGAAACACGTTTGTTTTTCTTTTGTTATCAATGTTTTTTCAAATATCAAAATATCCAGTCAAAATAAAGCTCAAAATGAAAGTCATTCAGGTATGTTCCCAGGTTGAGAATAAGGGTCAGCCTTTCTAGAAGGTAGGTTTACATGTAGTCTGTTTTAAGAGGAGGGGTGGGTGTGGGCTACATAAGCCATTGTGTGACAGGGGTATGTTCATTTATAGATACATATTAAATGTAATGTTCTTTGAGATATATGCGGGGATGCTCATTCAGTCAAACATTATATGCAGTGTTCTTGAAGCTATACAGTTTGTGTGTCAGGTAAGGGGGATATTCATTCAGTCAAACATTATATGCAGTGTTCTTGAAGCTATACAGTTTGTGTGTCAGGTAAGGGGGATGTTCATTCAGTCAAACATTATATGCAGTGTTCTTGAAACTATACAATTTGTGTGTCAGGTAAGGGGGATGTTTATTCAGTCAAACATTATATGCAGCGTTCTTGAAGCTATACAGTTTGTGTGGGGGGAGGGAGGATGTTCATTCAGAGATACAGTTAAATGTAATTTTCTTCAAACTAATCTTAGGGAGAGAAGAGCAGAATGTTCATACAGACAAAGGTTGAATTGCATTCTAGTAATCTATAAGACTGGGCTGGGGTGGCTGGGCTGTAGCGGAAGAATGTTCATTCAGACATACGTATTCAATGCAATGCTGTGGAATGAGTCACTGAATCCAATGTTTCTATAACTCAACAAAGAATAAATGTTGATTGAGACAGAGTAAAATAATAATGAGTCTGACAGTTATATATTACTACAACAAAACATTGTGCCTGACAGTTATATATTACTACAACAAAACAATGTGTCTGACAGTTATATAATACTACAACAAAACATTGTGTCTGACAGTTATATAATACAACAACAAAACATCCGCACTCGAAGTTTTACAAAGTTGCTTGAACAACGTATTGCAAGGAAACGTTGATGAGCGTTTTACATTTGTACAATACAAGAATGACGAAGACGGACATATAGGAAAGAAACGTTTTGGAGTAAAAAAAAAAAAAGAAACAAAAAAGACGGACATATAGGAAAGAAACGTTTTGGAGTAAAAAAAAAAGAAACAAAAAAGACGGACATATAGGAAAGAAAAGTTTTTGAGTAAAAAAAAAGAAACAAAAAAGACGGACATGTAGGAAAGAAACGTTTTGGAGTAAAAAAAAAAAGAAACAAAAAAGACGGACATATAGGAAAGAAACGTTTTGGAGTAAAAAAAAAAAGAAACAAAAATGCAGGCAGACATTTCAAAACAGTATTCACCAAGGTTAGGGAGCTTTCACAAACACCACATAGTTCTTTAGAGAGACTCAAACTGTGATATTAAGGATAGAAAGATGTATAAATTTATATTAGCACTAGCATTTAAAAAACATGAATATTAGCATTAGAAATTAAAAAAAAAAATATTAGCACTGGATTTGTAAAAGATATGAATATTAGCACTGGCATGTAAAAGATACTTTTATTAGGCCCCACAGAAAAGTATTATCATTAAAAAATATTACACTCGCATTTAAAATGTATTTTAATTTTACCACTCGCATTTAAAATGTATTTTAATTTTACCACTCGCATTTAAAATGTATTTTACATTGAATCAGGCAAGTATTGTATGATTTATGACTTGTAGTATTCATTATTGTTTTATTTATTCAAGCATATACAAAATAAGAGATTGCATTTAACTTTTTTTCGTCTTATCATCTCCAGTTATCATTGTGAGCTAAAATTGAGCTAAAGTTGTAAAACTACAGTAAGTAGCGAGTGTAGCGAGAGTTACAGTAAATTTCTATTCTTACCGCAGGCAATGAGTGTAGCGAGAGTTACAGTAAATTTCTATTCTTACCACAGGGAATGAGTGTAGCGAGAGTTACAGTAAATTTCTATTCTTACCACAGGGAATGAGTGTAGCGAGAGTTACAGTAAATTTCTATTCTTACCACAGGGAATGAGTGTAGCGAGAGTTACAGTAAATTTCTATTCTTACCGCAGGCAATGAGTGTAGCGAGAACATAGAGCGATTGCAGGCAAGCCATTGTCTGTGATAACTTGCTATCAACACACAAGCCGGGAGGATCCTAACTTACGTTTAGTTTTACTTCATAGTCACCCTCAAAGCAGTGCTTGACAGCTGTCAAAAGACTCAAAAGACAGGTCTTGAGGCCCTGCAGGGGTGTCCCCTGAGTCTGCAGTTTATATTTAGTTTGTCTCTTAAAAAATTATATTAAGACCATTCTTGCACGAACCGAAGTGTGTTTGACTTAACATGTCAGTCAAATTGATTGATATAAGCTCATACGCACATAGACACGCACACATACAGACAATTTAAGAAAAGATAAACTTCGAATATGACCCAATTCCTAAAGATTTAATCATGTCAAGTCGTGCTGCATTTCTTGACTGACCACTGACGTCATAAACACGCTAGCATGATAAAAGCTGTCGTAATCAACACGAGATTGAATTGATCTGACTTTATTCGATGCGATTAGATATACTGGCTAATATGCAAATCTTGTAAAAAGCCGGTAACGAACAGGAAGCCGTAATAAGCTTGAACTATCTAATCCGATATTGCCCTCTAGGAGTAACAGGCAATGTATTTTTAGTAACCAATGTCTGGCCACTATACCAAAGTGATTCAAGTGATTAGACAATAGAATTATCTAAGTCATGTAAACTTTTGATCTCGGCCCACTGGTCGGCCTCATTCTCGTAAATCTTAACCATTGGATAATAAAAACTACACATCTAGTTGGAACTGGTTTGCATTGCATCAGCTATTCTCAACTCGAGGTGTTTACTTCCAATTCTGACACTTACAAAAATACCATCATAAGGTGTGCCCAATGTCGGGTCATTTCGAAAATTTAACAATTTATATAACAATTGAGTTTAGAAATTGGTATAGGCAAATTTACTCCGCCACATATACAGTGCCAGTTACTCCTACCTTTGGCATAGTAGCCAGACATTGGCTACTAAAATACATTGCCTGTTACTCCTACTTTGGTATAGTGTCTGACATTCAATATAATTTGTAATTTGAATACTTTATTTCAGATAGTGGTTCATTGAGACAGGAATCTTGAATCAGTGACCAGTACCTATTATACAAGACCTGCTTTTCATAATCCAATCCTTCTAACCACTTCTTCAGCTAAGACCGAAATTAAACATGGTGCATTCTTTCTAAGTATGCATGACACTCCCCCACTTGAAATTACATTCAGTGCAATTAAGCTATATTTCCAAATTTAAGTTTTGGCCATAGATAAATTAAGGTCTCCATTGGATTTCAATTCCAAGATGCAGACCAGAAATGCAAACCAGAAATGCAAACCAAAAACTCTGCAATAATTTATATGCAGCTTTAAATATTTTATCCTGTATATGACAATTCAATTGTCTGGCAAAAGTGGCAAGGGTGACCACTCAGCAAATGAAGAGATTTTGAAAGAACAGGAGTTAAGTATCCGCTGTCAATATTTGACTGAGACAATTATCTTAAGAATGAATTTCCTTAGAGAGGAATTTTTTGGTTGAAAATAACTAGTAGGAGTTATGTATCCACTGTCAATATTTGACTGAGACAATTATCTTAAAAATGAATTTCCTTAGAGAGGAATTTTTTTTTGGTTGAAAATAACTACTAGGATTTGTGTGATATCAGAGTTGAATTCCATCATATTGACTTACGTGCTTTGGCCATTAATCCAATTAGTACTCATACCCCCCCCCCCCCCGAGCCCCATTCGTAAAAGGGCAGGAATAGTTAGTGGATGGAGAGCTACTATCAGACACAGAATATTTAGACCTACATTCTGGCAGTATAAGTTGGCTATTCCTATGTAATTTCATTTGGGCTGCGTCCTGAAAATTTAAATTTCACTTTTCTTTTATTTAAATTCTGCTACTGTTTTATAAAATTCTTATTTTACTTTCATTCATCTCATTGTTAAATTATTGTCATCTCAAACTGATGTCTTATCATTTTGTAGTGTTTGTATTTGTCTGTGCTTTATGTTAAATTATTATCATCTCAAATTTATGTCTTATCATTTTGTAGTGTTTGTATTTGTCTGTGCTTTATGTTAAATGTGGTGGCTGAGTACCTTGGGGCTGTAAAGTGAGCTAATTATTGCCTGGTATTATAAGAATCTGCATGTCTGCATGTACATGTGAATGTTATTTGAGCTATTATAAGAATCTGCATGTCTGCATTTACATGCATTGTGTACTGTTATTTGAGTTTTTATTATAAGAATCTCCATGTATGCATGTACATGTATTATGTACTGTTGGTTTAGCTATTATTATAAGAATCTCGTACTGTTATTTGAGCTATTATTATAAGAATATCTGCATGTCTGCATGTATATGTATTGTGTACTGTTATCTGACTATTATTGTACGAATCTGCATGTATATGTATTGTGTACTGTTGTTTGAGCTATTATTATAAGATATCTGCATATCCTTTGCACTAGTTAATTCTGATAGACATTGTTTTCTTACAGTGTTCAAGTCTTCTATGTTAGGTGACGTCATAATAACGTTCTGTATATAATGTAGCAGGTGAACACAGCACTACATGTCATTCAATGCGAGACTATAAATGTTTTACAACAATTTGGGAGCTGGAAAATTACCCACTTTACTTACAAAAGTGTAAACAGAGACTGGCTCCTGTTTGGCTCAGTTTTGGACCTGGAAAATTATCTACTTTATTTACAAAAGTGTATACAGAGATTGGCTCCTGTTTGGCTCAGTTTTGGTGAAGACTACTACATTTCATTTTATTATTTTGGCTACCAGTCAACACCACTCATCCTCACTTAACAGTCAGTCTTTTGAGGATGCTATTTGTTTTTATCTTAGGAGATTTACAATTATTTTCCCCAGTGGAGCAGTATTCTGCATAATTATCTCCCACCCCCACCCCCAGTGGAGATAAAACTTCACGTTATATTTAAAGAGTTTAAACGTGTTCACTCTCATCAACTTATGCTCACTTCAATGAGTGAACGCTTGTAACTATAGTTATATTATTTATATAAACTTTGAATATCTATTGTGCCAATATAACACTGTTGTGTCTTTGCTATAACATTATTAACATAAACTTTGCATGTCTCTTGTTCCATTGTAACTTTGCTGTGTCTTTGTTATAGCCTTAATAACATAATTTTTGCATACCTATTGTGCCAATGTAATATTGCTTTGTCTTTGTTAATATATATTTTAGTAGCCAGTAGTAAAGCTACCCTTATGTTACATATTATACATAAAAAGTCAATAGCAAACTTTTCTTTTTTTCTTATCATACTGTCTGCATCTGTCTAAGTGTAATTTATTATGGATCAAGTCTACATGTTCATGTATCCGTCTGATGAATGAATAATCACGTCGTTTTGTGACTATGTACGTGACTTTCGATGTCGGTGCGAGTAGAGTGAATATAGCACATGAGACCAGCATCTATATTTATATTCACACATATCTATCTATCTTTATATTTATATATATGTTGCACACTTGGAAACCACATATGTCTGACTTTGATACGTATTTTTATAAACATCAATAAGTAAACAAAATTATTAGATAATTGTTTTAATTTCTTCCACCTAAGATGTTTGCATTTAGGAAAGTAGAACTGCTTTGATACTTGCAATATAAAACAGCTTGGAGTGACATTCTTTGATTTTTCTTAAATTTGCAATCTTTATGTTTGAGTACATATGTATGCACATGCGTCTCACTCTCTCTCTCTCTGTAGGAAAGACAGACAAAAATGTAATATAACTGTATTTCTGTAATTAGATTAATTGTTAACTACATGTACTCAGGGAATCGCAGTTAACTCCCTTTGAAGACGATGGTGATATACTAACTTAGAGGAAATGAAAGGTTGGTAGTAGTTAAAAATATTGTGTAAAATTTTGGTAAATGCAGACTTTGGACCTTGGGTTGTTCATAGAAGTCTTTAAAATGTTAAAATAATAAAAGGTGGCCTTTGCTTAAATAATAAACAAACGACAAACCAACATATAATAAGCAAACACACGAAAAGAAGATAAAAAAGCAGTCAATCAACCAGCCGACCAACCAACAACCAGCCAGCCAGCCAGCCAGCCAGCCAGCCAACCAACCAACCAACCAACCAACCAGCCAACCAACCAACCAGCCAACCAACCAACCAACCAGCCAACCAACCAACCAACCAGCCAAATAACTAACGTAAAAGCAAACAAGCATACATAAAGATAGCAGCAAAATGCATTGATATAAAGTAAGAAAATACAATTTGTAACTATGATTTATTGTTGCAATGACCAACAGTTTCCGATTGTTGACTGCACGCTAGGGGAGATCATCTCAGTGTAATACATGTGTCGGAGTATCTTATCGATAGTGCGCATATGCAAGAGAACAGGATGTACTTGTCGATTTTCTTCAGGTGAAAATTCTACGGCTTTTCTCTCGGCATTAATAAATTCATGCTTGCTGCTGTGGCATGGAATTGGTACAAAGGCAATTTTGCTTCGAAATTACATTTTGGTTTCTATAATCGTTTGGAACCTGTGAGGAAGAAAATATACCAAATGAACAAAAACGTTTGTCAGACACTATTAAATATTTCCCGTTGTTGCATGTATCTATCTTGAAAACAGTTTCACTGAAATAATAAAAATTTATAGCTGTTTCAATTTTGACGTCTTAAAAATGTATTTTACTCTCTACAACCTCCCGTGACCCCCCCCCTCATACCTATCTCACACACATATACATACGCATGCACGCACACACATATAAGATCTCGCTTTCAAGTTCAACAGTTCCATGAAATTAAACTGATGCTTATTATTAAGTAATAACATAATGTAGGAGAATATTTTAACTTAAATGAAATTGAATTTAGAACGAAGCCGTTTTCTCTCCCACCCAAACATGAAAACTGCATTCCATTTTAAATTCTCGCTAATTTTGAAGATTTTGCAAATAACAGAAATGTCATTAAATTCAAGGATGGTATTCCCGAGTTGCTTTGAATAGCAATAATTTAAAATTTGATTTCTCTCGTATTAGTGCAAAATCAGAAAAAATGATGTGAAATTTGAGCTTGTAAAAAACGTGAAATAAAAATGACAGAATGGCCTCTTGCTAATATATTTGAACATATTATTTTTTTGTGTGATTTGTAGATAATGTGAAATGTCTTTGAGCACTCAAAACCTACCGGAAGCCTAGTCTGCGTGTACGCGTTTAATTTCATTTCACTTTGGATAACGTTCGTTTCCCATATTTAGCCTTGAAAAATTTCCAAAATTTTGCCAACTCCTAATTTTCACATGGAGGAATCGAAAATTTTGCTAACTCACATGTAACGTTTAAAGTCTCTTACACGTAGGCATGAGAAATTGCCAAATTTAGCCAGAGCCAGATCACATTGTAAAGTCTCTTACAAGTAGGAATGAGAAATTGCCAAATTTAGCCATAGCCTGATCACATTTGACGTCTTTAGTCAAGTGCACTTAGCCCAACAGAATTCCATATTTAGTCAATTCACATTTGTCGGCTTTATTTGACGTAGCTTACAGGAATTGCCAAATTTTGCCCACTCATATTTAACGTCACGAGTCTCCTGCCATATTTAGTTAAAATACGTAGCGCCCATATTCCTCTACGCTTAACCTACATTTAGGAATTGCCAAATTTAGTTAAAATATGTAACGCCCATATTCCTCTACGCTTAACCTAAATTAGGAATTGCTAAATTTAACTATGCTACACCCACATTCCCCAACGTTTAGAACAGAAGAATTTCAGTCGTGCATGCATTGACGATTGGTGACTTTAATTCAGTACATTCAGTCAAAAAGGAAACTGCTGCCAATTTTAGCTAATTCACAGACTTAATCCAGTACATTGAGTCAGAAAGAATTGCCAAATTTAGCTAATTCACAATCTTAATCCAGTACATTCAGTCAAAAAGGAAACTAGTGCCAAATTTAGCTAATTCACAGACTTAATCCAGTACACTGAGTCAGAAAGAATTGCCAAATTTAGTAACACACAATTGATTACTTTATTTCCTTAATCTATCCGTCAGAAAATAGGAACTTATGTATTTCATATTTTACGACCGTAGCCAGCTACAATAGTCTAGGAAAAACCGTGAACTTCCGTTCTGTCAATCACCCACTACCTTATACAGCGAGCTAGAGATAACAGCAAACATGTGTAATTTGGCATTTAAGTGTTTTAATTCTCTTGGAGAAAATGGAAATTTCATGCCTATTATGATTTACAAGTTCAGTCACCTGCATTAAGTCTCGAAGAAAAGAATCCTTTGTAATCTTTCATTTGAAAATGCCATTTCCTTATAATTACGCCAGAGAAAATAGGATCATATGCAATCTTTTTGTTGTTCTTAGTAACTTTAATTCTCTACTTTTAGTTACGAAAACATTTGATCTTCTGCAAACTTTCTTTTGACAACTTTATTTACAGAAATACGTCGAGAGAAAACCGAATTTTATGTAATATTTCTATTGATTGCTTTAAGTTCTAACATTTAGCGTAGAAAAATGCACTATTTTGACTTCTGGCAAAGGATTACGATCTTTAATCCCCTGTTTATTTCAACAACAACGATCTTTAATCCCCTGTTTATTTCAACAACAACGATCTTTAATCCCCTGTTTATTTCATACAACATGGGGGACCTATGCCATAACACTTATGAAGGCTTTAATTCCCTACTACTCTCCAGGAACTATATGCCTACTTACGCCTTTTCGCAGAGGGGATATTCGACGGAGTCACAGTTTCCATCCTCCCATTTATACCCCAGAGCGGCGGAAATTCGCAGACAGCCTTGAGTGCCTCCGTGATTGTCCGGTTGACCTTCTGCCCAGGAACTATGAATGGCATCAATGGTCGTGTCTGTCATCACCCACTTCCATATGCCCTCCTGAAGGAAATCTCCACCGCCCAACCAGAAATCATGATCATTTGGCAGCCCGGCTTGAAAGCCAAAAATAAAATGAACATTATGAATAATTAACACAATTCTAAAGGATGCTCCATAGTCTAAATAAAACATGAAAACAGGAAGCACATAATACACACAGTATATGCGGCAGAGTAAATTTGCCTATCCCTATTTTAATACTTAATTGCTATATAAATTGTTAAATTGTCAGAGTAACCCGACCTTGGGCACTCCTTATGATGGTATTTTGTAAGTGTCATAGTTGGAAGTACCCCCCCCCCCACACACACACACCAAGTTGAGAATATGCTAGAAATTGCTGATATAATGCAAACTAGTTCAACTGGATGAGTAGTTTTATTTATCCAATGGTTATGATTTACGAGAACGAGACCAGCCACCAGCCACCAGCCACCAGCCAGTGGACTGAGATCTAAAACTCTACATGCTGTAGAGAACTCTATTTTCTGATCGCTTGAATCTGAAGTGGCAAAGAAATCCGGTCATGAAAGGCAGCCATTAGCTTAATGGCGAGTTAACTGACTGATTGAGAGAGAATGGACTTAGAAATATTTCATGCATTTTTACTATTGATGTGTTATACTTGCATTTTGCATAGAGATGTATTATGTGTGAGTAGACTGTTATTTCTACAAATTGTGAACATTGATGCTTATATGTGGTGCGCTAAGCACTTGACATCGTTTCTAGTGAACATGTTCATAAAACTATTACGCTGTATTTATAATGCTGTGTTCGTGTATCGAGCTAATAAATACTGTTGCAGGAAACTGTAAGTTGAGACTTGAATGTAAGAAAGAATGGAGTTAAAAAGGAATATAATGGAAACTTAGCATTGTTCTCTGGATATATTTTACAGGGAAGGGAAAAAGCAGCCTTTCATTACTTTAACAGAATCTCCTGGTTTACTGATTATAAACCTCTACAACCGTAGTGGACACGAGAAGTATCTACCACAGCATGTACGCGTAAGGAATTCACTACACTCCATTGGTGTATGGTGGCAAGGTATTCGGACTACATAGGATTGCTACAATCGTTGTTCTGCTTGAGGGAGCTAATATGGCGAAGGAGCAGGTCACATTACTGGTCATGGTACTGGTCGCATTGCTGGTCATGGTACTGGTCAAATTACCACGAAAACACCGTGACCAAGATGATGACGACAACCACCACCACCACCTCCACCCCTTCTTTCTCCTCATCACAATCATTTTTAAAGTATAAATAACACTAATAGCAGTTTAGACCATTAGAAAAATATGTCTTTGATATAATACACTGTAAATATTATATTTTATTTTCATAATATTTGTCTTGCGATGTTCTAGTTAACATTTTGAACTGTTATTTGTTTCTAGTAATATCAGTTCGATGTAAATTTGGTTGAAGTGTTACACAATACACTACGGTTTACATGCGTTTGTCACTGTGTTTAGTCTTACACATTTTGTTAGTACATGTGTTTGTCTCTGTGTTTAGTCTTACACATTTTGTTAGTACATGTGTTTGTCACTGTGTTTAGTCTTACACATTTTGTTAGTACATGTGTTTGTCACTGTGATTAGTCTTATATATTTGTTAGTACATGTGTTTGTCACTGTGTTTAGTCTTACACATTTTGTTAGTACATACGAAGAAGAAGATTATAAAATAAATGCCCTTAGTAAAAATTGCATACAAATTCATTCTTGAAATTTCTTTATTATTGACTGAAAGTGCTGTTATAGAGGAAAGATCACATGAATAAATATAACGACCACTGGGAATCTTGCAATTCACTAAGGTGTAAGACACCCGTCATTCCATCAGTTACCTGTACCTATTCACCCTCCGCCCTATTTGTCTACTCTCTCACGCAACCATATGCTTCCACCCATTCTTCATCCATTCATCAAGCCACCCATTTAACTATCCATTCATCCATTCAAAAATTTTCCAACCATCCATCTACAAATCATTTCTAATACTCATTATCCCACTCACACGCCGATCCATTTATCCATTCATTCACATATACATTCATCATTTATCCATTTCTTAATTACTTTATTTATCTTCATGGATAACCACATACAATTATGAAATACTGATTCGTCATGGATAACCACATACAATTATGAAACAATGATTCATCAAGGATAACCACATACAATTATGAAACAGTGGTTCGTCATGGATAACCACATAAAATTATGAAACAGTGTGTGAAGATATATTAAAACAAGTTATATATTTTGATATCCTTTTTCGTATTATTAACTGTTTCTCTCATATACGGGTTTTTCCACAACATTGTGTACCCCTTGAGAAACTTCCGTTAAGGATTAAGCTTAGGCCAGAAAATAGTTGTTTACGAGTTTAGGGAAAGTAAGTTAGATCACAGGTGAAGGTCACGCCAAAAACCAGATACCAACTATTCATGTATGGTCATTTGCCTACCGGGCAATGACATAGCACTAAGATGTTAGTCGACCTTAATTTCATTAATAAAATTGCCTGAATGGGTTGACCGTGTCAGACGCACAGATCAAGAGATAGTGCCCACATGCCAGGGGTGATAAGCTGCACCCACTGATGACCATGCCTAAAAAAGCACATAGTGGTAATGCCTTGATTTTCTCTTTAATTGAATTTTCTTTTGAAATGATTGTAAAGAGTGATTATCACTGCTGCCACAAAGCCCATAAAGTCATTATCACACATGAAGCTGTAAAATAAGTAACTATGCATTTTCCAGCCGGTCCTGAGTTTTACCTCATAACTCTGATCTTGACTGCTAAATGCTATTTGACGGGAGTCCAGGCTTACTGAAGCAAGGAGTCCAAACACATCACTGACTGAGTGAGCATCTTGCTGAATCCTTATCACAGTCCTGCTTGAACCGCAAGGGACTGCCAAGGTCATCACGTGATGTCAGCGTGTGTCGGAATGAATGACAACAAACTATGTTCATCTGGACAATATTGAAAGGTAAGTCCGAATTAATCAGGAATAGACTCTTATGGTGTGGACAGTAAAATTGACTTACCAGGTCGTGTGATAGCACTCTGTATTTGCAGAAATCAAATTGTTAATTTTCTTGTTTTCAAATCTAATTTTATTGTTATTAAATGTTATCGTTAATTCTCTTAATTGTTATCTCACTATGTATTATATATAAGTGTATGTAATCGACCATGATATGTCAACTGGGGGCCAAGCCAGAAATAAAGGAATAAAGAATTATATTAATCTATAATAAAGGGGAGATAACATTGTTGGCAAGAAGTCAACTAATTTATCTGACTAAGTGTCATAAACAATCAGGCTAAGATTCTGGCATTTGAAAGGGAGATAAGTTAAGAAAGTCTGGCTGTCACTAAGGTTAAGAATCAGCTAATAAACAAATATTGATAATTAATGCTTAACCTAGGATAGGGTCGTTAAATGAAAACTGGACATGTGACAAAGAGACTCGTCATGGATAGCCACATAAAATTATGAAACAGTGATTCGTCACTGTTTAAACACGAAACTAAAGTACAGAAAGATAGTGAGACACGTTAGAATACATGAATCCTTGCAAAACTTTCACTCGCAGAATATTTGACTCATTAGAATACACGAATTCTTGCAAAGCAGTCACTCACAGAATATTTGACTCATTAGAATACACGAATTCTTGCAAAGCAGTCACTCACAGCCGTATCTCTGCAAAAAGCCTTCGATGAAAGTTTGCTCAGCTGTCGTCTCCAGGATGGCTAACTGTGCCCCCATTTCCTGGCAAATCATCTGCACGCACCATGTGAGATGCATTAAAAGCATGAAGAACACGCAAGATATTGCATCGTGCGAATAATGAAATGAAATGTACCATGCATTGTGCGAATAATGAAACGAAATGTACCATGCATTGTGCGAATAATGAAATGAAATGTACCATGCATTGTGCGAATAATGAAATGAAATGTACCATGCATTGTGCGAATAATGAAACGTACTATACATAGGGTGAATAATTAAATGAAACGTACTATGCATTGTGTGAATAATGAAATGAAACAAACCCTGTAATATGTGAGTAATAAAATGAAATGACCCCTGCAATGTGTGAATATCGACAAAGACGTAACCAACAACGAAAGACTGAACTGTATATAGCAGCCAATCGTTTAAATATGAATTGATTGACAACTCGGCAAAACTATAATTGGCTTTTGTGAGGTCAATGGAGTTAGTTTTGTGTCTCGGAAATTAATTATTCATGCGTGACATATTTTGGCAGTGGAACACACGGGCTTTTAATTGATATAATGAGTATAATTCAGTTCAAAATTCATCTTGTGGTCAACACACGGGCTTTTAATTGATATAATGAGTATAATTCAGTTCAAAATTCATCTTGTGGTCAACACACGGGCTTTTAATTGATATAATGAGTATAATTCAGTTCAAAATTCATCTTGTGGTCAACACACGGGCTTTTAATTGATATAATGAGTATAATTCAGTTCAAAATTCATCTTGTGGTCAACACACGGGCTTTTAATTGATATAATGAGTATAATTCAGTTCAAAATTCATCTTGTGGTCAACACACGGGCTTTTAATTGATATAATGAGTATAATTCAGTTCAAAATTCATCTTGTGGTCAACACGCACGCTTTTAATTGATAATAATTAAATATAAGTCAGTTAAAACCTCATCTTTTGTTCTACATGCGTGCTTTTAATTGATATAATTGAATATAATTGAGTGCAAATCTCATTTTGTTGTCAATACACGGATTTTCAGTTGATAATAATTGAATTAATTCAGTTCAAACCTTATTGTTTGCTCTCCACACGTGCATTATACATAGTTCAAACGTCAACTTGTGCTCACCACGCGTATATTTAACACATTTCAAACCTCAACTTGTGCACACTACGCGTGCATTCCATTACAATGAAGGAAAAAAAACAACGTTTGATTGGGACCATACTTCATCGCATGAGGAACCTCCCTAATTAGGCTATATAAATATTGGAACCTTTTCGTTACCATTCATTTTCACTAATAGAAATAATGATTATCTTTACGTCAGGTTATGTCAATATTTTTATTACATTTTCATTCTTTGTCGCTTACAGAAAATAATGATTATTTCTACACCTGGCTATGAAGATAGTTGATATTTTTATGTTACTATACATTTTCAGTAAGAGAAATAGTGATTATCTCAACATCAGTCTTTGTAAATAATGGTATATTTTACGTTATCATTCATTTTCAGTAACAGAAATAGTGATTATTTCGACAGCAGCCATGCCGTTTATTTTCACTAACAGTATGAATGAGACGTTTACACTATGTTACCGTTCACTTTCACTAACAGTCATTATTGACGTTTACACTATGCTACCGTTCACTTTCACTAACAGTATGGACGTGACGTTTACACTATGTTACCGTTCACTTTCACTAACAGTCATTATTGACATTTACACTATGTTACCGTTCACTTTCACTAACACTATAGACGTGACGTTTACACTATGTTACTGTTCACTTTCACTAACAGTATGGACGTGACGTTTACACTGTGTTACCGTTCACTTTCACTAACACTATAGATGTGACGTTTACACTATGTTACCGTTCGCTTTCACTAACAGTATGGACGTGATGTTTACACTATGTTACCGTTCACTTTCACTAACACTATAGACGTGACGTTTACACTATGTTACCGTTCACTTTCACTAACAGTATGGACGTAGATCACTAGTGACGTTTGATAAAGAAAGACATTGTTTCAATACACTGGCACTGAAAAGGTGTAATACTAACTGAATCAGCCTGATATCCCAGTATCTCAGTTTAGGGAGCGTTGATTCGCACTGACACTCACTGTATCTTAATATAAGGAGCATCTGTTTGCACCGACACTCTAAGTACCTCAATTATATGTAGTGTATTTATTTTTAGTACATTTTCATGTACACACACACACACACACTCTCTCTCTCTCTCACATATATTCTTTACCTTTATACAAAATATACTCTGCTTAATATATAAATATAATTGCAAATGTATATGTATAGACATATTTTGTTAATTATGAATGCTTTACAGCATATTGTCTACAGCACTGTTTTCAAAATTTGTTTTTTCCCCAAATGACTGCACTGAAACTTCCACTATTGACACACACACACACACACACACACACACACACACACACACACACACACACACACACACACACACACATATATATACACACACATACACACACACACACACACACACACACACACACACACACACACACGCACACACACGACACACATATCATTATACAGATTGTGTAGAATTTTGATTTTGAATAAACATAATAATAAACCCGTACTGAATAAAAAAAAAATCTCAGAATTTTTCTCGCTGTTTTGAATGTGATGGCAAGCTATTGTTGAAATTATTTAATGATTGTATTCTGTAAGTGTAATATTACAAATTAATATTTTCTAAGAATGTTTATTTTAACTATTTAAACTGTAAAGGTATTTATCCTTAACCAATACTAAAACATAAACTATTATAATAAATAAAATTAATTAAATATGATTATATAATTTTCAATGTTATCTTAAGCATATTTATAAAATAATGGCTGCATTCCAACACTTTTTTTTTCATCATTGTTGTGCTAGGCTATTTTCAAAATGGTAGCACTACAATTTCCGTTAACGACACATCGGCAACGCTTGCTATTATTGGGTGTCATCTCCATTTATGCAAGGCTCAGTGCTAACGATGGGAAGATTAATGTAATCAAAGATAGCAATTTTTCAGTCATACGCGAATAAATACTATTACTCAAAGATAGCAATTTTTCAGTCATACGCGAATAAATACTATTACTCAAAGATAGCAATTTTTCAGTCATACGCGAATAAATATTATTACTCACAGTGGATGAAATATAGAAATCTTTGATTCTAATTCCTAAAATTCCGAGTTCACTACAAGATATTTTAAATTTATAACCTGTTAATTTAACACACGAACCAAAATGTCAACTGATAAAAACATCTCAAAGATCGTCTTCGGGGTGGGGGTAGAGGTGGGGGTGAGGGAATATGGCAGCGATTTGTCTTTAGCGAATGGGCCTGATTGGCAATCCAGATCAGTGCCTTAAGAAGTATCCGGATAATCTCCAGATCAGTGCTTTAACAATCTTCCAGATAATCTCCGGATCAGTGCATTAACAATCATCCAGACAATCTTCAGATCAGTGCTTTAACAATCATCCAGATAATCTTCAGATCAATGCTTTAAGAAGCATCCGAATAATCTCAAGATCAGTGCTTTAACAATCTTCCAGATAATCTCCGGATCAGTGCTTTAACAATCATCCGGATAGTCTTCAGATCAGTGCCTCAATCATCTGGATGATTTCCCGAGCAGTGCTTTAACAAGCATCTGACAATCTCCAGATCAGGGCTTTTACAATCATCCGGATAATCTCCAGATCAGGGCTTTTACAATCATCCGGATAATCTTCAGATCAGTGCTTTAACAAGTAAGCAGATAATCGTCAGATCAGTGCTTTAACAAGTAAGCAGATAATCGTCAGATCAGTGCTTTAAGAAGCATCGGATGGATGGTGAGATGGGATGACCGGGCCCAATATCATCAAAGGATTAAATTACTGATTAAAAAAAATAATTCATGAATCCAAGATAAAAAATGATTGATTTGACAAATGGCAAGAGAATGAAATTAAAATCGATCTGAATAGATGTGTCTATGTGTATGTATCTGAGTACATATATGAATATAATATATGTTATATATATGTAAGTGTATATGTATGTAAATATATTTATATTTATATATATGTGTGTGTGTGTGTGTGTGTGTGTGTGTAGAAGTTACGAATATAATATGTAAATGAGTAGGATTTTGTAAATGTAAAATTATGTGTGTGCCAATGTTATTTGATTTTAAGTATTGTCATCTATCAATATCTTTGCACGTGTTCCGTTTATGAAGTATAAAAATAGTTGTTCAGTTTATGAAATCGTTTAGGTTGACATAGAGAACATGTAAATTAAAAAGGTTTATTGTAGCACGATTTCAGAGTGGTATAAAGTGTCAAGAGTATAAGGAAACAAGGGAGGAAATTGGTGCTGAGTGATCATAGAGCAGTATAAAGTGTCATCTTTTTCAAATTAAATGGGGGACACTTCCGGCGTACGCAGATTTAGCGCCAGAATAGGTAGTGGTCGGTAAGGATGCTGTGGGAAGGGTGGGGGGCAGAATTAGAGGCTTGCCGTACTTTACACCTAGAGTTGTTTTGTGGAGGAGTAATTGTTAAATGTCAAAGTGACATAATTTTTGTAACACTGTTAAAATAAATTCAGGTAAATAATATGCTAGAACTTGCTGATGCAATCCAAACCAGTTCCAAGAGGATGAGTAGATTTTCTGACTAATAGTCTCACACTTGTTCATAAACAACTTCATCCAGTGGGGATGGACCAAAAGTTACATTGTTGAAGAGATTGTATAATCTAATTAGTTTAATTTTCTTGTAACTCGAGTCCAGTCATAAAGTGATTGTTAGCTTACGGTAAGTTAACTGACTGATACAGAAAGAATGGACTTAGAAATATTTCATACATTTGCTATTGATCTATGATTTGAATTGGAGAATGCTTATGTAACTGAACCATATTTTTCTATGTACACTAATTTGATTATGTTGTACATTATACTTGTGAATTTTAATTGATGCTATAATTCTTATGCTGCATGTGTATCAGGCTAATGAATATTGTTGAAGGAATTGTAAGTTGAGAATGTGTGTGAGAGAGAAAGGAGTTTAGAGATGAAACATGCCGCCGTGGCAAGAAGTATTTTTGCTCCAGATGTTAACAAAGTACATTCATATTTCTAACCTTATCGCCGGTTATCCATGGAAGGAAATCATCCTCTGTATATATCACTGCCGAAGGTATGTGGTTTTGCTTGCCTAACTAATATTGTGCTCATCTTATCTTATCTTATCTTATCTTATCTTATCTTATCTTATCTTATCTTATCTTATCTTTATCAATTCATTATATTTTCTAATATTCAATATAGTCACAATATACTATACATCACACATGCGTATGCACATACTCAAACCCACACCCACATACACGCATATGTAAGTTCAATTTGTCTACCATTCCATCTGCCCAGGAGCCCTCCGACATGGGAATCGCATAGCATGAGTCACCATGGTGAACAAAGCCACTCGGACATTCAGCGAATACTGGTGAAAACAAGAAAAGACAAGCAAGTTGTAGAATATGGCTGAATTAAAAAAATATTATTTATATAAGTCAATGTAATGCATTCAAAGTACTTCAAGTTAAGTTTCATACAATAAGCAGTCCTTTGTATTAGTATACAATTAAGTAATAAACACTTTCAAACCATACTTATTTATAACTGGCTAGCCACAACTCCACCAAGCCACTAAGTAGCACGTTAAGTATATCCTACGCAGCCTATCCGAATGTCAATAAACCAACCATCTAACAATCAACTTGTAAACCCATTAAACAAATAGTCAACTTATAAAGCATATCCCCAATAGCTGATACACATTCAGCAAGAAAACTCACAAACGTTTTCAGTCTCTTGTCTCGTCAACTATCAGAAACAGCATGGTCTCACCAAAACAGATAGTCATCTTAACTGTCAAGTATTCAATCAACTTAGCAATGAAATATTTAACGAATCACCAAACACAAAGATTTCTGCCTTCCAAACACTCAGCCAGTTACCTCGTGTCATGTATCCTTGGAAAGAATGCACCATATTTAATTTTGGCCTTAGCTGAAGAAGTGGTTAGAAGGACAGGGCATGTGAAAGGGCAAGACCTGTGTAATAGGTTCTGGTCAGTCAGAAGCGGGGAACAACCTGCCATAGAGTCATAAACAAGATTGTGTTGTTGATGGACTGCCACTAGACTATGGCAAATAGCTGCAGACTTCATGGTGCCTAGCCCGGGTAAATGCACGACATGGTATAAGAGAATTTAATGACAACCATATGCAGAAAGAATAAATGCACGTGAACAGCCTAAATAAAATCACTACTTCCAGTTTTGGCCATTTCATAAGCAAGGGAACATCTGTTAACCATGTCACAGTTAAAATAAATAGATAGTCAAAACACTTTTGACTAAGAAAAGAAAGATAGGAGGACCAATTTGATTTCTTCCACAGTGAATAAGGAATCACCCTTAAAGAAAGGTAAGTTGTTGAGTTATAATGTTTTGAGAGTGAGTTTTAATTTTGTACTAATGAATATTTGTTTTTTTTTTAGGAGAAATTAGCGTGGACGCTGAACGGGTTAAACGAAAGCACTCAGACTGTGTCATGCCGTTGGAAAAAGATTGACCTGTGAATGCTAGACTAAGGGTTAGAGCAAAATACAGAAATTACTGGACCCTTTTTCCTCCTTTGTTTTTTTCCATCGACTATTGTGGATTGGTCCAGGAATTCCGTCTGTGCGGGTAGTCTGAAGGGGAAAAGCTGCGAAGAAGGGAGGCTGTGTGAGCGCGGATCCACAAAGCATAAGATGGACTATTTACCTTTGTTGAAAAACGATTTTTTATCCTCAAGACCACTCAATGAAAAACGATTTAAGAGTTTATCCTCAAGATCACTCGTTGAAAAACGAGTTAAGTGTTTATCCTCAAGACCACTCGTTGAAAACAACTTAAGTTATTTATCCTCAAAACCACTTGTTGAAAAACGAGGTAAGTGTTTTTCCTCAAGACAACTTGCCATTGATATATTCTTTTGCTTATAAACATTGAGACTAATAGGACAGTACGGGTTAGTGAACTCTCTCATTTGCATTTATTGTATCACAAATAATACAAATATACAAGCCTGAAGATAGACAATAATATAAATATACAAGCCTGAAGATAGACAATAATATAAATATACAAGCCTGAAGATACAATATAATACAAATATACAAGGTTAGTACGTACATGACGATACAATATAATACAAATATACAAGCCTGAAGCTAGACTATAATACAAATATACAAGCCTGAAGATACAATATAATACAAATATACAAGCCTGAAGATACAATATAATACAAATATACAAGCCTGAAGCTAGACTATAATACAAATATACAAGCCTGAAGATACAATATAATACAAATATACAAGCCTGAAGCTAGACTATAATACAAATATACAAGCCTGAAGATACAATATAATACAAATATACAAGCCTGAAGATACAATATAATACAAATATACAAGCCTGAAGATACAATATAATACAAATATACAAGCCTGAAGATACAATATAATACAAATATACAAGCCTGAAGATACAATATAATACAAATATACAAGCCTGAAGATACAATATAATACAAATATACAAGCCTGAAGATACAATATAATACAAATATACAAGCCTGAAGATACAATATAAAATCAAATATACAAGCCTGAAGATACAATATAATACACATATACAAGGTTAGTACGTACCTGATGATACAATACTTAGACATATTACGACAAGAGTCTTCATTTTCCTTCAGTACCCCACGACTCTAAACACCCAGAATAAATCAGTTTAATTTTGGACTGTTAGATCGACAAGTTCACGCAAAAGCATGTGTTTTCTCATTTGATTGGTTCACACTATTTCCTTCTCGACTACCAATTGCGACATGAATTTTCCATTTGAGGGTCTGTCAGGGTTCAACGTTACAAAGAGCAATTAGTTGAAAGGTTTGAAGTTCTGAAAAGATATGCATAGTAAAAACACTTTTGATAAGAGGACAAATTTAAGGCCAAACAAGCTAAGTAACTTCACTATCAATACTCACCAACCCGAGAGTTCCTTTCACGAACACGAAACAATACTTGTTTGTTTAGGTCGAAAGGAATGTTCAAATACTTGTTAATATTTATTTATTTTAGACACAAAATTGAATAGATCCATCCATCCATCCATCCATCCATCCATCCATCCATCCATCCATCCATCCATCCATCTATCTATCTATCTATCTATCTATCTATCTATCTATCTATCTATCTATCTATCTATCTATCTATCTGTTTGTCTGTCTATCTATCTATCTATCTTTTTGCGTGTGTGTGTGTGTGTGTGTGTGTGAAATATGTAATAATTATTTTGCTTTATACCTTTATTTTACTGATTTATGTTAAGAATGTCAAGCATCTGAGTGATGTGATTATTTTCCTTCTCATCAAAACTGCAAAATAAAATTGGGTGTGCCTTTCAGGCGGGGTTTTCACTAACTAAATTCTTTCCACAAAAATGTCTATATTGCAATGTAGTAATTTAATGTTGACACATGGTTCAAATGTACAGAATTATTTGCTAATTATTCTTTTCGTACAGTTATTTGCTAATTATTCTTTTCGTACAAATCCCCACATACTCTGAAAGTTTCATTTCATACCAAGACTAAAATATAATATCACTGAATATTAAATAAATTCATTATCCGTAGATAGCCCCAGCCTCTCCCCAAAAGTTTCAGAACAAAAAGAAAATCTCAAAAGGAAATCTCCCATCCCTTCCCAAAAGTAAAACAAACGAAAACCTCAGACTTCCCCCCCCCCCCCCCCGCAAACAATGTATACCTGCAAGTATTGTCTTTTACATCTTGACTATACTTTACGAATTGAATTCCAAGACACAAAAATGCTGATTTTGAATGAAATCAGTTTCACAGGTCTTTGACCAAAGAATAATATATAATATAAACTTCGGATTACTTAAAATGAACTCAACTTGAGACAAAATCTTTGAGATATTGAAATAGATCAGTTTCACATCCATTCTAGGATGCTCTAAATTAACTCCCTTTCTTGCCAAGTTTCTGATTACTTGAAATTAATTCGTCTTCAAGAAAAAAAATCTGATACATCAAATGAAATGATTTTTACGTCAAATGTGTGAAAATGAATGATCTTCGTTTCTTGATTGTTTAAAATTAACTCCCTTTCGAGAAACAGATGCATCGAATACATTTAATTTCAAACTGTGCTATGATAATCGAAATAAATTATATTTCATTACAGAACTTAGTTACCGCCCTTTCCCACAGTCTCTGATTTATAGAATAAACGAAGTTTCTTATCAGTAGTTTGAAACACTGAATTTAAGACTTATGCCCTGAATGCAAAAACTCTCAAGATCATGATACAGTAAATTAACTTCTTGAACATTCCAAAGCCCTGTCATTTTGTATAAATTCATGTTAAAATTAAGGCCAATTTTAATGAATGAACTCAAATTAACATCAAGGCCACGCACACAATGAATTAACTCAAATTAACTTCAAGGCCACACACATAATAAATGAACTCAACATCAATACGACATATAAAATGAATGAACTGAAATTAACATCAGGGCCACATGTACAATGAATGAACTCCACATCAATGCGACATATAAAATGAATGAACTGAAATTAACATCAGGGTCAAATGTACAATGAATGAACTGAAATTAACATCAAAGCCATATGTACAATGAATGAAGTCAAATTAACACGAAGACCTGATGTACAATGAATAAAGTCAAATTGACATTAAATACTGAAAAACATTGGACGAATTAAAGTTAGAGCAAGACCCCAAACAGTGATTGAGTGAAATAAATTAACGCCAGTAACCGATGCAATGAATGAATTGAAAGTGGCGTCAAGATCCTAAGAAAATGAGTGAATACTGGCCAATGACGATATTTGGATAAATTCCACTAAACATTATAAGTTGCTTACACTATGAATAAATTCAATTCTATTTAACATTATAAGTACCAGACATTAAGAATAAATTCTATTTAACATTATAAGTACCTGTCACAGGAAATGAGGGACAGAAATTTTATTTTATTTCATTTTAATAAACCGCTAACAAAACTAGTTGAAGTAACCCGAGTTTTGTTATTTTTCGTATGTAGCATGTGAATTCCAGTAACGGTCACCTAAGATCTCTTTAGTAGACAGACGTTCGTGACGCAGTGTGTGTTAATATATCATATTGAATATATGTATTAGTTTATGAAGAATATGTATATTAAATAAATTGGGACAACTGCGCAATACCGTCACATGTTGTTGACGAGTGGAATGGCCAGTGCGCATTAGAATTGACCACAGAAAAGCGTGCATCACGATTACCACTATATATCCAAGGCAAAAATCATGTCACAGGACATAGCTTCTGGAAGTTTTGGAGACCTTCAGTAAAGCTATATAAGAGGCAAAATGAAGACTTTTACTCTCAATGTTGAAAACGTCGATTCGTCTGAAGCCAGTCTAACTTCACGTATGAATTATCTCATGTACAGAGATTTCATAAAGGAAAGCTGCAATAATCTCTTTCCATCCGTTTTCCATCCGTCTGATGCCATATATTGAGTAACGAGGCAAAATTACTCAGTATAACTTTTGGCAAAGTGGAAAGTTCGCTGTCAAAGAAAACCCGATGCATGCGACGCTGGTTGTATGCAGTTAACGACACGAGGGACCAACTTGTTCTTCCCCCTGTCTGAGTTCGTTTTGGCAGTCTATCCCGCAAATTGAGAGGCTAGCGCCGGAGATACATACCCGGATTTCTACACTCAATGTAATGCGACGACACATCCCACTGGACGACTCTACCCGATAATGCTAAACGTCGTTGGGGGGTCCGTTTCCACGACAACCAACAAACAGCGACAATTATCGAGACTGACAACAGTCAGTTAAATTTCAGATTTCTCCCCAGTGATAATCTGAAAGTGGTGCCTAGATTCTGCAGAATCTTCACCTGTAATGTGACGCCTCCATTGCGTCGATCTTCACTTTGAAGTGCCGCTTATAAGTGACGTGTGAGATTACGTCATCTCCTTGGGACTCTGACATTAATAGTGAGTAATAATTAGCACGGCTAACGCGCACATACTTAACCCTAGGACTCAAGAAAATGAACACTATTATATCGTTTGCAAAATAAGAACTTTAATGTTAAAAGTAATGCTTATTTTACATGTGAACTATTGTTAAAGCGGCCACATTTGCCGCATAAGAATTGTGTAATTAATCTTTATTTTATAATTTGAATTTCATCATTTTCATCTCCCCTTATTTCCCACAGAGTGTATGACATTGGAAAGTTGAATGAATGATTAATCACTGTGCGAAAGAGTAGTGCCCCTTTTAAATCGGGAAATAAATAACCTGATTTAAACATCTTTCAACTCTCTTGTTATTCATAGTTTTTGAGAGGGACGAAAGAATTTGTACTATTGTTTTGCACCGTTCGTCTGTTCGTCCATTTATTCACATTTATGATACACACTCACAACACACACCGCCAATAAAACGTTCCTTGGCATGACATTAATAAAGTGGGCCCCACCCAAACATCAATGGAGTATGTCATGTGTGTCTATGTAACAACTTGACGCGACGTAGTACTGGCATACGTCACCGGGCTTTTCTTGGAGGTGCACCGGAGCAGGCCAAAATTAGACTTCACCCCTTGCATCTCTAACTTCAGCTCGAGGTCGGCTTGTAACGAGCCGCCCGTTTTGTGACATCTGGTGACCACTGACCGTGATCTGACAAGGTAAATTGTGTTGTTGTAAGAAAGTGTCATCTCTTTCCTGCTTTTCTATCTCATCACCATTATGCATTGTTTATTGCATGTTAGGGCTTGCTATTGAGACTTAGGTGAACTGGATTTTGATAAGACTTATTATTATTGTGTTGAAATAAGTTTTATAATCTTTACGCTATTATCGTTAACGCGTACCGACTCGTGTTTAGACGTACATAGATCGATATTTTGTACGCTACATTAGCAACTGTTGTTTTGCTAATTTTGCTAACTTTGCAAAATTGCGATTAGGATCTCTTTTATTCGTGTTTGTCAAAATCCTAATCACGTGGTGGCTGGTGTTCATACGCACACCATTGCACCACTTGTGACCGACAGAGGTCAAAATCCCGCGAATATTCTAAGTCACTTTATCCATACTCGTGATAACTAGCAATTTTAAAAATGGCCGAGCTAGTAAACATAAAGAAAGAACTCATGGCTATGGGCAGAGAATTCGGGTATGAGAAAGCCGAGTTAAAGAAATACGTGGATGAGGAGATAGCTAAATGGTATGTTGCGAAAGAAAATGAGGCGAAAGAGGCGAGAGAGTTAGAGGAAAAAAGATCGAAAGAGGCTATAGAGCTAGAAGAAAAGAGACAGGTAGCTAAGGATTTAGAGATGCAAACTTTGAGAGAGTTAGAGGAAAAAAGATCGAAAGAGGCGAGAGAGTTAGAGGAAAAAAGATCGAAAGAGGCTATAGAGCTAGAAGATAAGAGACAGTTAGCTAAACAGCTAGAGATGCAAAACCTGAGAGAGCTAGAGGAAAAAAGAGCGAAAGAGGCTAGAGAACTAGAGGATAGAAAAAATGAGCTAGAGGGAAAAAGAGCGAAAGAGGCGAGAGATTTTAAAGAGAAAGAAATCCAAGATATGAGAGAAATAGAGTTATTAAAGATTCAGTCAGCTAGGGATTTAGAAGATAAAAGGCAGGAAGTAGAAGAGAAAAAGCTTAAGTTAAAAGCTAGAGCACATCAGGAACAGCTTGAATTAGCTAAGCAAGAGGTAACAGCTAGAGAGAAGTTGTTAGATGGGACTGCTAAGCAACAGGCCGAATTAAATAAACCCCGTACACGGCTAGCTTTCTTTAACCCTGAAGTCGAGACGATTGACGAGTTTTTGACACGCTTTGACAGTTTTATTGCCAACTTTAATTACACTGACATTGAAAAGAAACAACAACTAGGTCAAATACTTCAAGGTGAAAGCTCGCGCGCATTTACTGATCTAACGCGCGATCCCGCTATTACTTATGCAGATCTCAAAACGGGTTTGATGCGTACTTTTCAATGTACAGCAGAAGGCTTTAGAAAAATGTTTAGGAGGGCCATACCCAAAGCAAATGACACCATGCAAGCCTTCGGTACCCGGTTACGCCATTATCTTGATAGATGGATTGATTTGACAGATATCCAGAAGACATATGAGGGCCTATTTGATTTGATATTAAGAGATCAATTTCTCCATATTGCTCCGCCTGCAATGACGACATATTTGCAGCGAAATCCCCCGACTAACTTCTGTGATATGTTGAAGTTAGCAGACACGTATAATGATTACCCTGATCCGGTAATTACGAGGAGTGCACCACGCCCTCCTCTTACAAATCGGCAGAAGTATACACCGAAACTGAACCGACCGATGACGAAATCGGAAAAACCCGAACCGGTACAGCGGACATATACTAAGTCACAAGACGTACGACGTCACACACGTGACTCCCCACCTATGACATGTTACACTTGCAAAGGGAAGGGGCATAGTTCTCAGAACTGTCCCAGTCCACGTGATGTAAAGGTATGCACTGAAACAGGTGCAACTCTAAAGACCCAACAGGCTACAGTAAACGGACAAAAAGTCAAAATACTGGTCGATACAGGCGCGTCCATAAGCTGCATAAATGCTAAACTTGTACGCCCTGAACAGTATCTAAGAGGTAGTGTCCGCATTCGATGTGTTATGGGACACCTTAGTACATGTCCAAGAGCCACTGTACATGTTACGTCATCCGTATTTTCCGGTACAGTCACCGCCGCAGTGATAAGAGACATGCAGTTCGGATTCATACTATCGCCCGGGCAGTGTGACACACACACTGATGGCATCTATCCTGTTCTTCCCGTAACCACTAGAGCACAACGGGAACGTAGTAAACAAGGACCCCCAGCTCTAAAGATAGTCGAGAACACATTCCCGCAGTTGACCCCAAGTCAACTCAGTCACCTGCAGCAGGAGGACAAAAGCTTGTCCTCATTGCTAAAGCTGGCACGGAAAAACACTATTACGTCCAGCAAGTACGCAACAATGACGTATTTCCTGAAGGACGGGCTAGCGTTTCGGCGCACCGACTATAAGGAAAATGATACTAGAAGCACCACGTGTTTATTTACCCCTACACCACTCAGACCGCTGATTCTTAGCTTTGCACACGACTCAATCATGTCTGGACATCAGGGCGCACGGCGCACTGAGCAGCGAGTTCGCGAAGATTTTTTTTGGCCAGGCCTGAGTAGGGATGTTCGCTCGTACGTTCGTACATGTACGCAGTGTCAACAACATATCGACCGAGGGCGTGTCAGTCGAGTTCCCCTCGAGATAGTACCAACAGTAGAGGAACCATTCCTAAAAGTCGCAGTAGACATTATTGGCCCAATCATTCCCGCGGCCGAAGGAGGATATCGCTATATCCTAACAATCGTGGATTTTGCAACACGATATCCAGAAGCAGTCGCATTAAAGGGCATCACAGCGATCGAAGTCGCAGACGCTTTAATAGACGTATTTTCTCGCACGGGCGTTCCTCGAGAAATATTGAGTGACCAGGGCACTCAATTCACCTCAGCAATGATGGCTGAAACAATGCGTCTACTGGCGTGTAAACAGTTGTTCTCATCACCATATCACGCTCAGTCTAATG
Organism: Sinotaia quadrata; assembly: GCA_028829895.1. Taxonomy (NCBI): domain Eukaryota; kingdom Metazoa; phylum Mollusca; class Gastropoda; order Architaenioglossa; family Viviparidae; genus Sinotaia; species Sinotaia quadrata. Next base: position 37,990,853 of record CM054179.1, on the reverse strand, counting down.
GTGCCGTTGAACGTTTCAACGGTACAATAAAGAAAATGTTAATTAAAATGGCCTCGGAACAACCCGACCAGTGGCCACGTTTTCTAGCACCATTACTCTTCGCGTATCGCGAACTCCCACAAGAGAGTACGGGCTATTCACCGTTCCAACTACTATACGGCAGGCAACCTCGTGGTCCCCTTAAGCTAATAAAAGAAACATGGGTCAAGGGAGACACTGTGACCGATGGTAAAGATGTTCACACGTACGTAGCCGAACTACGTCAACGTCTGACCGAGACATGTCACTTAGCACAGGAAAACATTCGCGAAAAACAACCCCGATACAAGCGAAATTTTGACCGTACGGCTGTGGAACGTAACCTCGAACCAGGTCAGCTCGTGTTACTCTTGCGGCCCACCCATAACAACCGCATGCAAATGCACTGGCGTGGACCCTACCGCGTTATTAAGCGTGTGAAGCAGAACGATTATAGCATACAGATAGGAAATAAGCAGAAAATCTATCACATAAATATGCTAAAGCGTTACTATGAACGCAGCGACGAACAGATACAAAACGTGAATGTCGCACTGATACAATTGGAAGACTCCAATTTCAGAACAGACATGATGTCCGCCGAAACCACGCCTAACCCCGCAGTTACAGTCGATCAAGTCGAGATTGACTCGAACTTAACTGTCGAACAGCGCGACGCAATGTCAAACCTCTTACACAGACACGCGCGCATATTCACCGACCAACCGGGCCACTCAGATTTGGTTGAACACCGCATCAAACTTTTAAGTGACAAACCGATACGCTTAAAACAGTACCCACAGAAATATGAGAGCACAAAGTACATAGCAGAACAGGTGCGTGAAATGCAAAAACAGGGCGTGATTGAACAGTCAATCTCCCCATATTCATCACCGGTCGTCTTAGTTAAAAAGAAAGACGGTACGCTTCGTTTTGTGTGGACTACAGACAGTTAAATGAGATAACTGAATTCGATGCGGAACCTATCCCAAATCAGGACGAATTATTCGCAAAACTAACCAAGGCACATTACTTTTCAAAGTTTGACATGTGCAAAGGGTACTGGCAACTGTCAGTTGCTATTGACGACAGACCAAAAACAGCATTCCCAACTCCGCTAGGCTTGTTTCAGTTTTGCCGACTACCGTTCGGACTAGCGAACGCACCCGCAACATTCGCGCGCTTCATGCGAAAATTACCGTTAGAGAGCGTTGACGCATTGAATTTCTTTGATGACATACTGGTAGCAACAGGAACATGGGACCAACATTTATCCTCAGTGGGTGGTCTACTTGACATTCTCGAGCGCCATAGATTGACCGTGAAACCCTCAAAAGTACGCGCGGGCTTTCGAGAGATTGAGTTTCTTGGCCATATCATAAGTGACGGACAAATAGGCCCAAATCTAGACTTGACTGCAGCCATTCGTGACATGACCTTACCGACTACAAAGAAACAGGTCAGGGCAGTTTTGGGGCTAGTGGGGTACTACCGAAAATTTGTCCCAAACTTCAGTACGCTTCTTAAACCACTGACGGACTTAACTGGGAACAAACAACCCACGAAAATACGATGGACGGCAGAGTGTAGCACCGCCCTCGAAAAAGTGAAGGACATCTTGACCAGTAAACCCGTCCTACAGTTACCAGACTTTGACAAGAGATTTATTGTCAGGACCGACGCATCAGACGAAGGCCTCGGTGCCATACTTCTCCAAGAGACAGATGACGAATACCTACCGGTAGCATACGCGTCTAAGAAACTGTTAGATCGTGAGACACGGTATTCTACGATTGAAAAAGAGTGCTTAGCAATCGTATGGGCACTCAAGAAATTTAGTGCTTATCTGTACTCTAAACCATTCATCCTGCAGTGCGATCATAAGCCGCTGACATATCTGCGCACTAGCATGTATGATAACGCTAGGCTAACTAGATGGACACTCCTGCTACAGGAGTATAGCTTCGTTGTCGAACACATCGCGGGCAGAGAAAATTCGGGTGCCGATGCATTATCCCGGCATGCCATAACCGCGATATAAACAAGAAAGAGGATAGTCTCTCCACAGATGCGCATATAATTCCTGTGGGGACTATCGTGTGAAATAAAATTTTTTTTTGTTCCTATTTGATTTCCACTCTGTGAGCTCCAATCAATTTTAAGAAGGGGGTTGTCACAGGAAATGAGGGACAGAAATTTTATTTTATTTCATTTTAATAAACCGCTAACAAAACTAGTTGAAGTAACCCGAGTTTTGTTATTTTTCGTATGTAGCATGTGAATTCCAGTAACGGTCACCTAAGATCTCTTTAGTAGACAGACGTTCGTGACGCAGTGTGTGTTAATATATCATATTGAATATATGTATTAGTTTATGAAGAATATGTATATTAAATAAATTGGGACAACTGCGCAATACCGTCACATGTTGTTGACGAGTGGAATGGCCAGTGCGCATTAGAATTGACCACAGAAAAGCGTGCATCACGATTACCACTATATATCCAAGGCAAAAATCATGTCACAGGACATAGCTTCTGGAAGTTTTGGAGACCTTCAGTAAAGCTATATAAGAGGCAAAATGAAGACTTTTACTCTCAATGTTGAAAACGTCGATTCGTCTGAAGCCAGTCTAACTTCACGTATGAATTATCTCATGTACAGAGATTTCATAAAGGAAAGCTGCAATAATCTCTTTCCATCCGTTTTCCATCCGTCTGATGCCATATATTGAGTAACGAGGCAAAATTACTCAGTATAACTTTTGGCAAAGTGGAAAGTTCGCTGTCAAAGAAAACCCGATGCATGCGACGCTGGTTGTATGCAGTTAACGACACGAGGGACCAACTTGTTCTTCCCCCTGTCTGAGTTCGTTTTGGCAGTCTATCCCGCAAATTGAGAGGCTAGCGCCGGAGATACATACCCGGATTTCTACACTCAATGTAATGCGACGACACATCCCACTGGACGACTCTACCCGATAATGCTAAACGTCGTTGGGGGGTCCGTTTCCACGACAACCAACAAACAGCGACAATTATCGAGACTGACAACAGTCAGTTAAATTTCAGATTTCTCCCCAGTGATAATCTGAAAGTGGTGCCTAGATTCTGCAGAATCTTCACCTGTAATGCGACGCCTCCATTGCGTCGATCTTCACTTTGAAGTGCCGCTTATAAGTGACGTGTGAGATTACGTCATCTCCTTGGGACTCTGACATTAATAGTGAGTAATAATTAGCACGGCTAACGCGCACATACGTAACCCTAGGACTCAAGAAAATGAACACTATTATATCGTTTGCAAAATAAGAACTTTAATGTTAAAAGTAATGCTTATTTTACATGTGAACTATTGTTAAAGCGGCCACATTTGCCGCATAAGAATTGTGTAATTAATCTTTATTTTATAATTTGAATTTCATCATTTTCATCTCCCCTTATTTCCCACAGAGTGTATGACATTGGAAAGTTGAATGAATGATTAATCACTGTGCGAAAGAGTAGTGCCCCTTTTAAATCGGGAAATAAATAACCTGATTTAAACATCTTTCAACTCTCTTGTTATTCATAGTTTTTGAGAGGGACGAAAGAATTTGTACTATTGTTTTGCACCGTTCGTCTGTTCGTCCATTTATTCACATTTATGATACACACTCACAACACACACCGCCAATAAAACGTTCCTTGGCATGACATTAATAAAGTGGGCCCCACCCAAACATCAATGGAGTATGTCATGTGTGTCTATGTAACAACTTGACGCGACGTAGTACTGGCATACGTCACCGGGCTTTTCTTGGAGGTGCACCGGAGCAGGCCAAAATTAGACTTCACCCCTTGCATCTCTAACTTCAGCTCGAGGTCGGCTTGTAACGAGCCGCCCGTTTTGTGACAGTACCAGACATTAAGAATAAATTCTACTTAGCAATATAAGTTCCTGACAGTAAGAATCATTCTATTTAACATTATATGTTCCTGACACTATTAAAAATTCTATTTAACATTATATGTTCCTGAATCTATTAAAATTCTATTTAACATTATATGTTCCTGACACTATTAAAAATTCTATTTAACATTATATGTTCCTGAATCTATTAAAATTCTATTTAACATTATATGTTCCTGACACTATTAAAAATTCTATTTAACATTATATGTTCCTGACACTATTAAAAATTCTATTTAACATTATATGTTCCTGAATCTATTAAAATTCTATTTAACATTATATGTTTCTGACACTAAGAATAAATTCTATGTAACATTAAGTTCCCGACACCAAGAATAAATTCTATTTAACATTATAATTTCCTGACACTCTGAATAAATTAAAGACAACACTAAGTCTTGATACAATGGACGAACAAAAGTTGACATTAGGGCTCTAGACAACGACTGAAATTAAGTTAATTATGGTTTTTATGTAATGAATGAATTCAAAATATCATGAAACAATGTTTAACTAATGTCCCATTGCATTCAATTATCTCTCTTTCATTCCAAGACTTCAAATAATTATGTGGAATAAACTATATTTTGCACACAGAATAATTATTTGATTGAACCTTCTTTTATCATAGTATCCAAAACACACTTTTTTCTGTAAGATTCAGACACTGAATAACTGATTGATATCCCTTTGACATTAAGACTCTGACACACTGAATAACTAATTGATATCCATTTAATAATTAAGACTTAACACAATGAATCACCGAATGAAATTACAAACCTGACATTAAATGACTGAATAAATTCAATTTCTAATGAAGTTCAAATGAGGTTACATGGAAGATTAATATTTAGATTATTATTGACTGATTTACACGACTATGACAATTATTATTTTTTAACACTACTATGACAATTATTATTTTTTAACACCTCTATGTCAAACATATGCTTTAGAGAATGTGAATACAGTTTCTTAAATTCATACAAGAGAATTATTAGTTAGTTGTTCAGAAGAACTATAAACAGTTTCTTAAATCTAGACAAGAGAATTGCTTGTTATGTGATTAGAAAGATGGTGAGACACAACATGATCATTTACATAACAACATTACAGCCTAATCAAAATTTAACAAATGACAATTTTAGGCATAATGCTATATTTTTATCCTGAAATATCACAATTTTCCTCCGTCTAAATCCCCACTCCCACTCCACCCTTGAGTTTTTTTTAGTGTGCGTACGGCAAAATAGCATCTTTTAATGGCGTAAGAAGACGATAATGTCTTTGTACCCCAAACACTTTCATCTTTGCTTTCATACAAATTCCGCGAGTCCAAACAAGAGAAGCTATGCACAATTGAACTGTCTAGCACTGGTAAACGTTTTGTCTTGTCTGCTATCAACTTAATACTTACGCCATCTTTGTTAACATTTCTTCAACCATTGCTATCTAAAGACAGTTTTCTCTTTACAATTGTTTGCAGTTAGCAGACGTTCCTTGTCAAATCGATTGTCTGGCCAGCCTGGTTAACTTGATACCGGTTTTCTCATCGTGACACGCCTGTATTTTTTACTGTTTAAGCGCTGGTTAATTCGTCATTTGTGTCACGTTATGCTTTATCTTTTATCTTCTCCTTTTTCTCGTACTTTGCCTTAGAGGTTGTCTCCTCTTACTACTGTATTTTGTCTTACAGGTTGTCTTTCTTTGTTGCAGTACTTTGTTTTACAGGTTGTCTTTCCTTGCTGCCGTACTTTGTCTTACAGTTTGTTTTTCATTGCTCTCTGTGGTGGAGTAAATTTGCCTAACCCTATTTCTAGACTTAACTGTTATATAAATTGTTAAATTGTCAAAGTGACCCAACCTTGGGCACTCGTTATAATGGCATTTTTGTAAGTGTCAGAGTTGGAGTAAATACTCGAGTTGAGAATATTCTAGAAATTGATGATACAACTGGATGAGTAGTATTTATTATCCAATGTTAAGATTTACGAGAATAAAACCAGCCAATGGGCTGAGATAAAAAGTTAACCTGCTATAGATAATTCTATTGTCTAATCAGTTTGAATTTGAAGTGACAAGAAGTCCGATCATGAAAGGCAGCCATTAGCTTTATGGTGAGTTAACTGATTAAGATAGAATGGACTTAGAAATATTTCATATATTTTGCTATTGATATACTTGTTTTTTATGTAGAGATGTATTGTGTAAGTAGACTACTTCTAAAAAAAATTGAACTAAGATGCTCGTATATAGTATGCTAAACACTTGACATTGTTTCTAGTGAATGCGCTCATAAAATTGATATGCTGTATTTATTACGCTGTGTGCATGTATCAGGTCAATAAATACTGTTGCAGGAAACTGTAAGTTGAATGTAAGAGAGAATGGAGTTAAAGATGAATAAACTGAAAACAGTGTTTGTTCCCTGATTATATTTACAGGGAAAAAGCAGCCTTTCCTTGTTTTACCGGAATCTCCAGGTTTACTGATTACAAACCACTAGGACCATGGTAGACGTGAGAAGTATCTACTGCAGTGTATAAGTGTAAAGAATACACTGCACTTTGTTGATGTATGGTGGCAAAGTACGCTGACTACACTGAGCAATTTCTGGTACAAGAAAGTTACTGGAAATTGCTACAATTGTGTTCTGCTTGAGGGAGCTAATATGGTGGAGCACCAGATGGCCTCGAGAGAATAGCAGCTAGTCAGTGTTCTACAACATGAGAAGGAAAATGGTGGAATTGACAGTAATAACGTAAACAATAAACTTGTGATTTAATAGGAAAGGCATGTGAAAAGACTATTGTGGCTTTGCCTAAACAAGGTTAAGTAGAAACTATTATTGCTTATCCCTAATAATTCCATTTCTGTTCTCTGATAAGAACCATCCTGTAATTTGTATTGATATTAATCTGTTGAATTGTATTTTAGAATATAAGACTGTATAGGTATTAAAATTATTCGAATGTGGTTTCATGGAAATATTTATGTCAAGTAATCATTTTCATTGTATTTTTTATATGTATATTTGATTTTTTATTTAATAAATTTATTGTTAATTTTATTGACCTTCTTAACATATTGATAGCCTTATGTTGGAGAATAAAGTAGGTGGACTGGGGCTCACTAAATATAAATTAAAAGATGGATTTATCTTCTCCTTTAGTCAGAAGTTTTCCCCTATGGAAATATTGTATGACGGTAAATGTTTCTCTAATGTTGTGGAAGAGAGCAAACGTTTAGTGCCCGCATATCCACTAAGTGAGAGAGACGAGTGGTGTCTGCTGGAGAATTATTATTAAAATAAATTAAGATTCGCATCACTTGTAATTATTTAAGGATGATTAATTAATTAATAATAATCATAGCCATTAACTAGGTGGTGTTGTCGTCACACTGTCGTACTTCGTCTTACAAGTTGTCTTTCCTTGCTGTCGTACTTTATCTTACAATTTATCTTTTTTTTGCTCTCGATATTGTCTTACAGGATGTCTTTTCTTGCTGTGATACTATATCTTATATTGTTGTCTTTTCTTCTCTCGTATTTTGTCCTACAGATTGTCTTTCCGTGCTTTCGTACTTTGTCTTAGAGGTTATATTTTCCTGTTCTTTTTCAGATACGTGTGCCCGTGCGCGAGTGTGTTTCTAAGACTGACAAATAAATGACGAGATACACAGAAAGATAGAGGACAGACAAATAAATGACGAGATACACAGAAAGATAGAAGACAGACAAATAGACAGATATTTACCTAGACAGTACTACTCAGGTATAAAAAGAGATATAGATAGATAGATAGACTTACAAAGCAGATAAAAGCAGAATCAACAAAATACTGAATTAGACAAACATGAGAAGGAAAATGAGCAGATAAAGAGATAACAATGTATAGCATATACAAACAGAAATAAATAAAGTACAGATAAAGAGATAACAATGTATAGCATATACAAACAGAAATAAAGATAGTACAGACATGCATCGATAAAACAAGATCGGTAAACCCCAGAAAAATATGTAGATGTACAGACAGGTTACACAGAGATAGATCTCTCTCTCTCTCTCTTTCTTTCTCTCTCTCTCTCTCTCTCTCTCTGTACCTATATGTACTATTTTTTTTAATGTCAGACGAATAATTCCGTTTCATAAATCCAGAAAAATAACAAAAATAGAATTACAAATTATGTTTGTTTATTATTTCAAAACGAACTGCATCCTATTTAGCAAGGAATTTATATATGTTTTATGAAGTAGTTACACGAACAGATAACAATGCATATTATATATAGGCAACGAAAATCGCAGTGCCGTGTGCAAACTTCATCCAATTGTACCTCCATCACCAATGTTGAATCTGCAAGCACATATACAACTGATAAAACGATGATTGATGACATTTTTACAAATATGTACAACTAAAAAGCACTTTGCCCACAGCAATTATCACTGACACACATGTAACAGATAGCTGTACATTTTTAAAGTGGACGGCACTGAACTATTGCATATCAGGAATGTGCGTATAATTTCGAAATTCAGTCTTCTAAAGATGTATAATATTAGTGTATATGACACACACACACACACACACACACACACACACACACACACACACACACACACACACACACACACACACACACACACACACACACGCGCGCGCGCGCGCGCGCGCACACACACACACACATACAAGCACAGGTACAAACAAGCAAACAACCTTCCCCATCCAGGTAGATTCAACAACTGTATGTGGTACATACGGTCGCTCGCAGATGAAATACTCTGGGGAGTCGCAGCTACCATCCTCCCACTTGTACGCGAGTGCCTCTGAGATGCGTAAACAGGATTGGTGCGAATTGACGTTTGCGGGTTGACCAGGGGCCCAAAACGTCACCAAAGGATCAATAGGACTTTGAGATCGAACCCAGATCCACGAGCCTTCTTCTAAGAAATCACTGCCTGCAACCCAAAAGTCGTGATCGCCAGGAAGTCCATCTGTAAAAAAAAAGATGAATTGATAGACTCTAGCATTATCCAAAACTATCTCTTTACAGTTTGAGAAATCCATCTGTAGAAAAGAAGGTGAATTGAAGGAATCTAGCATAATCTGATTAAAGTTTGAAACTAAATATCATTCGATTTGCATGTACATTGTTAAAAGAACTTTAGAGTAAATTGAAAAATGTTTTCTTTTAACACTACACATATATCAAAGAAACACTCTGTGGTGGAGGAAATTTGTCTATCCCTATTTCTAAACTTATTAATCATACATGTGTTGCCAATGTTAACGTGACCCGACCTTAGGCACTGCTTGCCGAGTTGGCGTAAACAACTTAGGTAAAGAATTTGCTATTAGAACTTCCTCATGCAATCCAAACCAATTGAGACTGGGTGAGTAATTTTTCTGACTAATAATCTCTCACTTGTTCATAACAAATTCATTCAATGGGGATGAAAGTTATTTTATTGAAGAAGTTCTATATTCTAATCACTTTGATTTCGACATAACTCAAATCCAATCATAAAGTCAATTGTTAGCTTATGGTAACTTAACTGACTGATAAAGAAAGAACGGACTTAGAAATATTTCGTACATGTTTGCTATTGATCTATGATTTGAATTGGAGAAGGCTTTATGTAATTATTTCTATGTTCACTATTTTGATTTATTTGTACATCATACATGTGAATTTTGATTCTTGCTATATTTCTTATGCTGCATTTGTACTCGAGAGAAAGGAGTTTAGAGATGAAATATGCCTGAAATTTAGCGCTGCCTTAATTTGACTTTTGCAGAGAGGAGTCTGCCTTGTCTTTTGTCTCGTAACCTTGTACCCACTTCAGACTACAGTGACTACTGTAATCTATGTGATTCACGTTTGTGTGTATCTAACGTTATCGTCGAAAAGTTTTGTTGTAAGTTGATTTATGTGAATTCCATTCGAGAGCCAAAATGGCGAAAATTTTGTCTTGAGTTTGGTCTCGAGAATTCACGAAGATTATTTTGAAAATTCCTCGTGGTGCGTTAAGTAGCGCACACAAAGTTTCTAGAACACTCTGCGTGATATGCTTTGATAAACGAATACAAAGTTTCTAGAACACTCTGCGTGATATGCTTTGATAAACGAATACAAAGTTTCTAGAACACTCTGCGTGATATGCTTTGATAAACGAATACAAAGTTTCTAGAACACTCTGCGTGATATGCTTTGATAAACGAATACAAAGTTTCTAGAACACTCTGCGTGATATGCTTTGATAAACGAATACAAAGTTTCTAGAACACTCTGCGTGGTATGCTTTGATAAACGAATACAAAGTTTCTAGAACACTCTGCGTGGTATGCTTTGATAAACGAATACAAAGTTTCTAGAACACTCTGCGTGGTATGCTTTGATAAACGAATACAAAATTTCTAGAACACTCTGCGTGGTATGCTTTGATAAACGAATACAAAGTTTCTAGAACACTCTGCGTGATATGCTTTGATAAACGAATACAAAATTTCTAGAACACTCTGCGTGGTATGCTTTGATAAACGAATACAAAGTTTCTAGAACACTCTGCGTGATATGCTTTGATAAACGAATACAAAGTTTCTAGAACACTCTGCGTGGTACGCTTTGATAAACGAACACAAAGTTCTGGACGGTTCTCCAGGATATGCTTGTGAGCACATCGAAGATTCTCGAAGAGTTGTGTAATGTGCGTAGAAGGAGCACACTGGGCCGCCATCTAATAAAAAGAAAGTGACTTGTAAATCGTGTGATAGTGAACACGTTCCAGTGCCAGCTGCCATCATTGAAAATGTTATGTACATTGAATATAATTATCTCTTTAAAACTCCACTCTCATTTTTGTGATGAATGATATCTATGACTTGACTATATATATGTTAATTCGACTGCTGATGTCTATGCTAGGATTAATTGAATGAGTGTCTAGCGTTAAACAAACATTGTTGTGAAGTGATGTAAATGCCAACACTCTTTTTATTATATTCATATGTTGTGTATTTGATGATATAATAAATTTATTGTTAAATTTATTAACATTTTGCATATATATTAAAAATGTTGGAGTAATATTGGGTGGAGGGGGAGGTGTCGTTAAATATAAAGACGGATTTTTATTACTCCTTTAGTAAGAAGTTTCCATCTGCACAACATTATGCGACAGTAAACAGTCTGTCTTATTATTGTGAGTAAAGAGTAGAGTTTTACTTCACCATTAAAATCTGCCACGTGAGAGACATATTGGTCTTGTGGGAGAATTATTAATAACTATAAATTAAGATTCTCGATCACTTGTAATTAGTTGTGTGTTATTAATTAATAAATAATAATCTTAGCGAGTGAAGGGTGCCCGGAGAGGTGTTACACATTTTGTAATTGTTTTCAGATTTTCTTTTAGAAGACGTTTTCCTTGAGTGCTTTGATTGTTACAGAAATATAAACAAACTCAATATTATTATTCTTTCTATATTTATTTTCTACTTTTACCAAAGACCTTCCCTCTCACGTTCTTATTTTTCTACAAGCATTTGGAAATGGAGAATATTTATAGAGTTTCTTTATTAGATTTGATTTGATTAAAGTTAATTTAATTTAACTTAATTTAATTTTATTTAATTTATTTTGTTTTAATTTAATTTAATTTATTTGATTTGATTAAAGTCAATATTTAATTTATTTTATTTTGTTTTACCCTTAATTTAATTTAATTTATTTGATTAAAGTTAATTTAACTTAATTTAATTTACTTTTGCTGTTGATACTCACTCGTGGTGCGTTGCAGAAAGCCCTCCAGGTAATGTTGCTCGTCTGCCGTTTCAATAATCGCAAGATCAGCTCCCAAAACTCGGCAGTACATCTGTCACAATACTTCACTATCAAAACACTTCACATCACTTTACATTTCTGCACAAATTGCAATGCACCTTTGACAACAATTCACACTAACTGTAATTTCCTCACAAATTGCAATGCACCTTTGACAACAATTCGCACTAACTGTAATTTCCTCAAAAATTACAATGCACCTATGACAACACTTCACATCACAGTACGTTTCCTCACAAACTGCAATGCTCCTATGAAAACATTTCACATCAATTTGACAATTGACAATTGAAAATTTAGAGCATATCCTTGACAATACTCACCAACTTTTCAAATGTAACTAGAGCGTAAGACATTTTAATTATGGTGGAGAAATTGCGCGACGCCACTTATTCTGCAAGTTTTTAGAAACTCTATAGAAAGCAACAAAACTATTTCAGTAATTTTTCAGAACTCCGAAAGAAAGCAACAAAACTATTTCAGTAACTTTTCAGAACTCCAGAAGAAAGCAACAAAACTATTTCCATGACTTTTTAGAACTCCAGAAGAAAGCAACAATTCTATTTTAGTAAGTTTTGAGAACTCCAGAAGAAAGCAACAATTCTATTTTAGTAAGCTTTGAGAACTCCAGAAGAAAGCAACAATTCTATTTTAGTAAGTTTTGAGAACTCCAGAAGAAAGCAACAAAACTATTTTAGTAAGTTTTCAGAACTCCAGAAGAAAGCAACAAGACTATTTTAGTAACATTGCAAATATCAACTTGATATGACAACTGCCACACGAGGAAATGCCAGAGATTACAAGACATTACTAAATATTATATATTGTGAGTTCAACCCACACACTGAAGAATTACTTGAAGTGAAAGTTAACCAAAGTATTTTCAAAAGGCATGACCTTCGACTATGTCGATTTAATAAATTAAATGCTAATTTTAATATGCAAATACTTTTTTTTAGGAATACATAATACTAATACCAAAGAATTAAGGAAATATAATGTCATGAACTTGTTATATAAAATTAGTTTCAGTTGTTGAGAATTGTCTTCAGCAAAATAGAAATTGCAGAGCTTATACTCATATAAATGCATAAAACATAATGGTTTTCTTAACCATCCATCCATCCATCCATCCATCCATCCATCCATCCATCCATCCATCCATCCATCCATCCATCCATCCATCCATCCATCCATCCGTCTGTCTGTCTGTCTCTCTGTCTGTCTGTCTGTCTGTCTCTCTCTCTCTCTCTCTCTCTCTATCTATCTATCTATCTATCTATCTATCTATCTATCTATCTATCTATCTATCTATCTATCTATCTATCTATCTATCTATCTATCTATCTATCTATCTATCAATCATTACTGTGGCCTGAGCCCAAGTTGCTGTTGCTGCAGGGACCGCATAACACGAGTCGATATGGTGTAAAAATCCATCCGGACACTGGCCAAATGCTGCAAAGTGAATGCAGTAAAAAAAATTCTTATTTTCAATTGTTAGATGTCCTGAAGAAACGGTAGATGAAAATTAATGAACACTGATGAAGTTGAAAAATAGGGAAATAAATAAACATCATATTTATCTGGGACTTTAACTTAAAATATTTCATTCAGTACACAGTTGTATCACTTTATCAAATCATCAGAAGACAATCATAAAATATGCGCAAGTTATGATACGCATAAAAGGAGTTTTTAAAAATCGAGTCGTTATTTAAAATTTTAAAATAAAACATAACTTAAAAATGGACTTTATTTTAAGCTACATTAAGAAAATAAAAATAATAGTTTTATTTCAATAATGAAAAGCACGCAAACTTAAGCAAATACATATTTGCAAACCCCACATTACAAATAAACGTATATTAAATCAGGTATTTAAACCACACATTACAAATACTCTTACATTATTATTTAAAGCAGACACTAATGTCCCATCTACCTGTTGTAGAAAAATCCATCAAAACAAATACGTCTTCATTTGAACCCACGAGTTGCGAAATAAACTTACTCCAATTGTTTCACGTGCAGATTGCAATAATGTACACTAATAATTAAAGCCCTAAAGTCCTAAATTTAACAAAAGTAACACAAAAAACCCAAGACCTACAATACAAATTGCTAAAAAAGTTGCTCTGTTACTAAAGTCTCATGCTTCACATTTCCACTACCAGCATTATTATCACGTAGAAAACTTTAAAGAATCATACTTTTACAGTAAAGAGCACAAATTAAAAAAACAATTCAATTTCCGTAATGGTTTTTAAAAGTACATCACAATATTATTATTCAAAGTCAAGTAATAAGAAACTAGTAGAAAAACAGCTCTTGTTGGCAATTTATTTATTTTCAATAGAAGAAACACAGCTCTTGTTGCTATTCATTTATCGCAGTGGATCTATTAACCTACACTCTCAGATTAATTGCAAATAAAAAATATACAAAGAATAAAAGCCTAAAAATTATTAACGGGTATCAAGTTACTTACCTACAGACCAGCAGAACAAAAAAAAATAAAATGCATGTGTCTTTAAAATCAAAGATTGTTAATATAGAAAGGAAATACAAAATTCTAATTACTTGCGGAATGTGGGAAAGTGCAAAACTAAAACAAAAAGAACAAATAGCAAATCTGTTTTCTAATTCCATTCGGTTCCTCGGCTTGACTCTCCTGGAATTGGCGGAAAATATTGTCTTAACAGCACTCACCCACAGAAGCAAAGAAGAAAACTGCCAACAATCTTTGCATCTTGAACACGTTCGTCCCTCGACTGCTCAAAACTGTTCTTTCTACAGACACACTCTGTTCTTGCTAACCTTTGCCCTTCAACACCCAATGCAAGCCAGTGACGTCTCATTTTCAATCTGTGTTTACTCCGCCCTAATCCGACAATAGAGATATGTAGAGACCGCGATAAGGCTGTCGACAACACCAATAACGTCATTTGACAGGGCAAGACACATGATATAAGTATTGAAATGTGCATCTGAGTAAATTTGCCATCTAGAACAAATGGAATCATTTTCTTTATTTTTTAATTTTTAAGTGTGTAGGCCTACTTAATTTTGAAAGACAGTAATACAATTGAAAGCTCTTTCAGTTGTAGTTGTTTGTGTCAACCCTTTCAGGAAACTCTCCCCAACACGTGATCTGCCATCCGTCGATTGAACAGAAGTATCCCGCGTCTTTTTGCTCTGGTTTTATCTTAGCGTTGAAGGGGCGACAATTAAGGGAAAGAGCTTTGAGGTGGTTTGTTTCGCTTAGAGGAAAGGAATGTAGATAGCAGCATGCGTTCTGTTTGAAGGGGCGACAATTTCTTTCTTAGTGTCTAAACTTTTCAATCACGAGTAGTCTCAGCCCGTAAACAAATAAACTTTGAATTTCAAGTCAATATTAATTCAATATTTATTCATGCACTCTTTTATGCAAAGCTTGCGAATTGAAGCTTTTTTTCTAAGATACTTTTATTATGCGATGTGACCTAGTTCTTGTTTAAGTTAATTTAAGATAAAACAACCTCCCATTATAACTAATACTATTAAAAATATACGAAGATTAACGTTCGTCACTCTGAAGTTTGCTGCTTGCATACTTCAACTTTAAATGAAACATGAAAACTCTTGAGGTATAAGTGAAGCATAAGCGAAGAAAAACATACTTTACTGAATTATTTCCTGTGAAGTCATGAAACGTGTGTGTGAACAATGCAGTTGTCATGACAATATTATTACTTTGTAATAAATATTTCGTACTTATTAAAAAAGTATTTATACGCCAAGTTTGAAAATTTCAAAATTGTTTGCCTCCTCCCACGTTATTATACCAATGAACCATTTATAGACACAGCGACATATACAGTTGTCTTTACCATTGAACTAAGGGACGCAACTCTTGATCATGTTATCGATGTCAGATTTGAATATTCGAATTGTAATTTTCAGTTTGATTTCCACTTTGATTGAAATTGTGTTGTAAAATGTTTAATGTGAATATATACTCAAATGAAGGACGTGCTTTAATGAGCATTGAACCTTTAAGGCCTTCTTTACTTACCAATGGATTTGCAGTTGTGCAGTAATCAATCTTCGCTATGCATTGCAGAGTCAGAGGTTCCGTTCCCTTAAAGCTAAGAAGTGGTACTATAAATGTTGAGTTTTTGTCAAAATTTTATTTTATAATGTTAAATTGTTAAATGGTATTTATTTTAACTGACATTTAAGTTTAACAAATATTAATAAAATGTTCATCAGGATGAAACTCTCGTTATTTAATCCAATGCAAAAAAAAAGAAAGCTTTTCAAAGTTACGACGATTAATTCGCATATGAAACGCTCTCACTCCAACCCATTGCTGTACTTTGCAACATGAAACCCGCTCACTCCAACCCATTTCTGCACTTCGCAACATGATACCCGCTCACTCCAACCCATTTCTGCACTTTGCAACACGAAACCCACTCACTCCAACCCATTTCTGCACTTCGCAACATGATACCCGCTCACTCCAACCCATTTCTGCACTTCGCAACATGATACCCGCTCACTCCAACCCATTTCTGCACTTCGCAACATGAAACCCGCTCACTCCAACTCATTTTTGTAGTTCGCA
This sequence comes from Sinotaia quadrata, assembly GCA_028829895.1. NCBI lineage: Eukaryota > Metazoa > Mollusca > Gastropoda > Architaenioglossa > Viviparidae > Sinotaia > Sinotaia quadrata. The sequence goes on along the minus strand of CM054179.1, from coordinate 37,974,412 downwards.
ACATGAAACCCACTCACTCCAACTCATTTTTGTACTTCGCAACATGAAACCCGCTCACTCCAACCCATTTCTGCACTTCGCAACATGAAACCCACTCACTCCAACCCATTTCTGCACTTCGCAACATGAAACCCGCTCACTCCAACCCATTTCTGCACTTCGCAACATGATACCCGCTCACTCCAACCCATTTCTGCACTTCGCAACATGATACCCGCTCACTCCAACCCATTTCTGCACTTCGCAACATGAAACTCACTCACTCCAACCCATTTCTGCACTTCGCAACATGATACCCGCTCACTCCAACCCATTTCTGCACTTCGCAACATGATACCCGCTCACTCCAACCCATTTTTGTACTTCGCAACATGAAACCCACTCACTCCAACCCATTGCTGCACTTCGCAACATGAAACCCACTCACTCCAACCCATTGCTGCACTTCGCAACATGAAACCCTCTCACTCCAACCCATTTCTGCACTTCGCAATATGAAACCCATTCACTCCAACCCATTTCTGCACTTCGCAACATGAAACCCACTCACTCCAACCCATTTCTGCACTTCGCAATATGAAACCCACTCACTCCAACCTATTTCTGCACTTCGCAACATGAAACCCACTCACTCCAACCCATTTCTGCACTTCGCAACATGAAACCCACTCACTCCAACCCATTGCTGCACTTCGCAACATCTTGTGTGCTTTGATTTCGAAACAACAGTAAATGAGTGTAAACAATCTCACTTACTTGTCAGGTGCATTTAAACACTGATAGACAATTCAAACAATAGTTCGACTTTAGTGCTTTGATATTCAATAAAACTTCCACAACCATTGTTTGGTATGAGATTGGTTAAAGGGGCTGATATTCAATAAGACTTTCACAACCAGTTGTTTTTATGAGCTTGGTTAAAGGAGCTGATATTTAATTAAATATTCACAACCAGTTGTTTGTTATGAGTTTGGCTAAAGGAGCTGATATTCAGTAAGATATCCATAACACTGCGTCACAATTTTTTTTCTGTAAGTTGTCTAAGTTTTTTCAACTGATTTAGAACAATTGTGCACTGCTAAATTTGAAAATGAAATCCTTTTTTTTTTAATCAGGTAAGGTTTTTGTGCTAATTCGATTTTAAAAAATCCTATTTTATAACTAAATCGATTACATTTTTGTAACATTATTAGGCAATTATCGTTAATATTTCTCTTCCAAAATAGGTTTTTAAATTAAAAAAAAACTAATTAAATTTTTAAAAATAGTTTTCTAACACAATTCATGTATTAAAGGTTACAATAGTGTACATTAAATAGTAGACATTGATAAAGGTAAGTACATATAAATTCAATATTAGGTCATCATTGTTCAAAATTCAGGGCATGAACTTCTGTCCTTCGAACTTCTAGAATGCTCATCAATACGGATGTCTCTCTTTAGAGTCCAACAGTAATCAGCCATTCTGACTGCATCCCAGCGTCCCTGATACCGGGTCTCCATCTCTTTCATATCCTGATGAAATCTCTCCCCTTGCTCGTCGCTCATTGATCCCAGATTTTCAGGAAACCGATCCATATGTGAGAATAAGTAATTCATTTTGATGCTCATGTTGCATCCAATGATTCTGAAAGTAGTCAGCATATTGGCAATAAGCTCTGCGTAGTTCCTGGCCTTATTGTTGCCAAGAAAATTTTTTACAACCAGAACAAAAGCCATTCATGCTTCCAGTTCCACTTCATTCATTGAGTTTTCTAATTCTGGATCTCTGATTAGCTTACGGAGTTGTGGACTATAAAAAATGCCAGCTTTCATCTTCTCAATGGTCAACCGCTTCATACTTCTCCTTCAGAGTAGTCGAGTGAGCTAGAGGTACAGAGGCAAACTGATTACCATTATGTAGCAGAACACATTTCAGTGATCGCTTGCTGCTGTCAAAGAACAATCTCCAATCTTCAGGTTTATACTGTGGCACTCCAAGCAGAAGCTGTGAAATATCTGTACAGTAAACCGGGTCCTTCTCTGGAAAAAACTGAGATACTTTTGATGTCTGTTGCGGTAGAAGGTGACGCGAACACTGTCAGAAAGGACGTTTTTTTTCCACCCAATCTGGATGCCAACAGTTCAGCAGATGACTTTGACAAGCTAGATCACGAACTAGATCATTTAGCTCCTTTTGCAAGAAAGGATTTGGAGTATCATCATCGAGAACCACTAATTCTTCTTCTTCTTCTTCATATTCTTCAACAGTTGCGAATTCTTCTTCACTAATGTCGGTAAGTTCTCCAAGGACAGGTATTGGAATTTTATTACAATGAGCGATGTGCTGATTCATGGTCGGGATACTTTAGGCTGCTCCGGTTTTTTCTGTTAACCCCAGTCACACCAACAGCGCAGCAGTTCCCTCCAAACCATAGGAATTCCAAACTTCAGACAACTCTTCTGACCTTAGGTCCAACGACGCAGATTCTTGGTGCATGTCTTGCATACCATGTGTGGCGCCCAAACGTTATCCTGGTCACCAGGTTTATACAAAATAAGCATGGTAAGCACGCTTTATAAAACCTGTTACTGGATTCCTTTAGGAACAAAGGTGTATTCGCCGCAGATGTAGCAAAATACATCGGTTTTACTTTTGCAATGTCTTCTGTCCGATTCCATTTCATTGCCTAAAGAAGAAAAATATCAATTTTTCAAAATATAGCTTATGTAAAACAAATGATAATTTGTTTTTTTAAAAAAGAAATAAGAAAGAATTTTACATCATATAAATAGAAAATACTCTTACATGTAAAGAAAAGAAAACAAAAATAATGTGGCAATAGATAGAAAAGTTGATAAAATATAGATAAAATGTTGACCTGATTGAACAAAACCGATGTCATTTTTGGATCCAGCACAATAAAACTGTCATAAATCCGTCAAAAAATCTTAGCAAATTTGTTGTTGCCCAGTGTAATCATTTGTCCTTTGCGAGTTTAATTAGAGGGAGAGATATTGAATAAAGTATTGTGTTTGCAGTCAGTGAAATTATACCATCATTTATATTACACCCTATTCGCTATACAATTTACATTGTATCACCTATTTACATTACACTCTAACTTACCTCACACTTCATATTTACATTACATCCTAATTTACATTACACCAATCACTTACACCTTCATGTACATCAAACTGCTCATTAGCATTACACTCTCCTCATTTACATTGCACCATTCATTTACAATACACCATTCATTTACAATGCACCATTCAATACACCATTCATTTACAATACACCATTCATTTACAATGCACCATTCATTTACAATGCACCATTCAATACACCATTCATTTACAATACACCATTCAATGCACCATTCATTTACAATACACCATTCAATACACCATTCATTTACAATACACCATTAATTTACAATGCACCATTCATTTACAATACACCATTCAATACACCATTCAATACACCATTCATTTACAATACACCATTCAATACACCATTCATTTACAATACACCATTCAATACACCATTCATTTACAATGCACCATTCAATATACCATTCATTTACAATGCACCATTCATTTACAATACACAATTCAATGCACCATTCATTTACAATACACCATTCAATACACCATTCATTTACAATACACCATTCAATGCACCATTCATTTACAATACACCATTCAATACACCATTCATTTACAATGCACCATTCATTTACAATACACCATTCAATACACCATTCATTTACAATACACCATTCAATACACCATTCATTTACAATGCACCATTCATTTACAATACATCATTTAATACACCATTCATTTACAATACATCATTTAATACACCATTCATTTACAATACACAATTCAATACACCATTCTTTTACAATACACCATTCAATACACCATTCAATACATCATTCAATACATCATTCATTTACACGAGACTGAAACAATTAAGAAAATATTAATAAAGAAAATGTTTAACAATATTAAAAATACATTCTTGATCCTAGTTTCTTGTCATAGACAGTACTTATACGTCTGAAAGTGTCTTTACGAGTTTAGTCAATTACTCGCCTGATAGTGTCTTTACGAGTTTAGTCAATTACTCGCTTGTCACTACTATCACCTCACATGAAAGATTTAACTTGCAACTCTTGGCAACAGTGTGGCAAAACTGGAAAACTCTCAACCAGACATGTCACATGAACAAATTCACCATAGGTACTCACATTGGAAGACCAAAAAAACAAAAACAAATCCTGAAACACTTAATTAGGCCTCTCTACCTCTTCAACAAAATAATGTTAACATACTTAATTAGGCCTCTCTACCTCTTCAACAAAATAATGTTAACATACTTAATTAGGCCTCTCTACCTTTTCAACAAAATAATGTTAACAGGTTAATAATAATGTAAAATTTCCTAATAAAATTTGAACCATTCACACAATACAGAGACATTTTACCTTTAATAGCCATGAGTTTGTCTTTTGGTTCCTTATTACCTTTGATAGCCATAGGTATGGCTTTTGGTTACAGTGCTGTCTAGTCTACACTCTTGAAATAGAGACATTCCACACATTTGTTTACAGTGTTGTCTAGTCCACACTCACTTGAAATAGACATTCCACACATTTGTTTACAGTGTTGTCTAGTCTACACTCTCTTGAAATAGAGACATTCCACACATTTGTTTACAGTGTTGTCTAGTCTACACTCTCTCGAAATAGAGACATTCCACACATTTGTTTACAGTGTTGTCTAGTCTACACTCTTGAAATAGACATTCCACACATTTGTTTACAGTGTTGTCTAGTCCACACTCACTTGAAATAGACATTCCACACATTTGTTTGCAGTGCTGTCTGGTCTACACTCAATATACTGAAATAGTAATAATTTTACGCATTATGTAACATTATTGTCTAGACTCCATTAATGTAAAGAATTAGTAATAATTTTAAATACATTACGAAATTACTGTCTTCTCTCCTGATGGCCGAACTTTGTACTTTGTTCAAACACTCACCTTGCTGACTTACTGCTGCGAGTGATTTCTTCCTTAATTTAAAACAAAACAAACACTATTAATGGTTGAATATCAGCATTATAAAATATTATAAGTTAATGTTATAAATGTCAACATTTTCATCGACTCTAAAGAATAATTTTCAAGCAGCAGTACTGTGTTAATGAAGTGATTGAGTAAAATTATGTGTAGTTCAATTAACCTGGACGGTTTGTCTCTTCAGTGTAGAGGCACATTGCTTCACTCTAATGCCCAAGAAGTCTGACTTGCAAATGCTTGAATGGCAACCAAATAGCACGTTTGCCAAATTGCTACTGAATTTTTTCCCCATCATTTTGACATGAATGCAAAACAAATATAATTATTGAAAAGACCAAAAAATAGGTTTTGAGATGCTGAACTTGAAAATTCAGCAGATGATTTTATCACAAAGAGAAGGAATTCTCTGTTCAAAATATTTAATATATAGGTTATAATTTATTTTCTAACTATACAACGTGATATTCAATACAGCGTTTTGACATACTTGGACACTGCTTAACATGGTATTATTTTAAATACAGCGTTTTGACTTACTTGGACACTGCATAACATGGCATTATTTTAAATACAGCGTTTTGACTTACTTACTTGGACACTACATAACACGGCATTATTTTAAACACAGCGTTTTGACTTACTTAATTGGACACTACATAACACGGCATTTTATAATACAGCGTTTTGACTTACTTAGACACTGCATAACACGGCATTATTTTAAATACAGCGTTTTGACTTACTTACTTGGACACTATATAACACGGCATTTTTTAAATACAGCGTTTTGACTTACTTGGACACTGCATAACACGGCATTATTTTAAATACAGCGTTTTGACTTACTTACTTGGACACTACATAACACGGCATTATTTTAAATACAGCGTTTTGACTTACTTACTTGGACACTGCTTAACATGGCATTATTTTAAATACAGCATTTTGACTTACTTAGACACTGCATAACATGGCATTATTTTAAATACAGCGTTTTGACTTACTTAGACACTGCATAACATGGCATTATTTTAAATACAGCGTTTTGACTTACTTAGACACTGCATAACATGGCATTTTAAATACAGCGTTTTGACTTACTTAGACACTGCATAACATGGCATTATTTTAAATACAGCGTTTTGACTTACTTACTTGGACACTACATAACATGGCATTATTTTAAATACAGCGTTTTGACTTACTTACTTGGACACTACATAACATGGCATTATTTTAAATACAGCGTTTTGACTTACTTACTTGGACACTACATAACATGGCATTATTTTAAATACCGCATTTTGACTTACTTAGACACTGCATAACATGGCATTATTTTAAATACAGCGTTTTGACTTACTTAGACACTGCATAACATGGCATTATTTTAAATACAGCGTTTTGACTTACTTAGACACTGCATAACATGGCATTATTTTAAATACAGCGTTTTGACTTACTTAGACACTGCATAACATGGCATTATTTTAAATACAGCGTTTTATTTCATGTCCATCAGTCTCTTCTCTTTCCCAGTAGTATTCTTTCATTTTTCTATTTACTACCAAGATGTTTCAAGTTCAATTAATGTTCTCTCTCTTCCTCAATTTCTTAATGACCTACCATTTCTTCTTCTTTTATTTCAAGTTCAATTAATGTTCTCTCTCTTCCTCAATTTCTTAATGACCTACCATTTCTTCTTCTTTTATTTCAAGTTCAATTAATGTTCTCTCTCTTCCTCAATTTCTTAATGACCTACCATTTCTTCTTCTTTTATTTCAAGTTCAATTAATGTTCTCTCTCTTCCTCAATTTCTTAATGACCTACCATTTCTTCTTCTTTTATTTCAAGTTCTTCGACCTTTTTCTCCCTTCATTTCAAGCTGGTCACTTTTTCCTCACTTTATTTCAAGCTGGTCACTTTTTTCCTCACTTTATTTCAAGCTGGTCACTTTTTTCCTCACTTTATTTCAAGTTATTCAGTATTATTTTCCTTTTACTTAAAGGTCTTTCATCGTTTATAAATTCATTTGTTGTCCTTTAAAGATTTCCCACTAACTGAATTATTATTTTAATTTCAAATAATGTGAATGTAGACACAGCAATATTATAAAATTTATCTTTCAGTGCTTTCATACATTTATACTACGAATAGTTTTATAAAGGCTTTATAAGAGAAAATATATATTTTTAATCTTGTTTTTTGTGGAAAAAGATTGCTACCATTTAAAATGTTTTCGATTGTGTCTTATAAGAAACTGAATCGTTTTCTCTGACAGACTTATTATTTCTCAGCGAATTAGAATCTCTACACTTATCGCGACTTGAAGTTATTGCTAATGCTGTAGAAGATAAATGGGGAGTTAAGAAGGTGGGTTGAGTAGAAATATAGTGAGTCGAGTCTTCAAAAGTGATCAAAGACATTGTGATACTGAGACAAGAGATTACAATAGTGAGTCAAGAGATTATGATAGTGAATCAGGAGATTACGATACTCAGCAATGTGACTATGAATGTGAGTCAAGAGATTACAATAGTGAGCAAGGAGACTTTTCGATAATGAGTCAAGAGATTACAATAATGAGCAAGAGACTACGATAGTGAGTCAAGAGATTATAATAGTGAGAAGAGTTTATGATAATGAGTCAAGAGATTTACAATACTGAGCAAAGAGAGTACGATAGTGAGTCAAGAGATTAAAATAATGAGCAAAGAGTTTATGATAATGATTCAAGAGATTACAATAGTGAGCAAGGAGACTACGATAGTGAGACAAGAAATAACAATAATGAGCAAAGAGACTATGATAGTGAATCAAAAGTTTACAATAATGAGAAGAGATTATGAAAGTTAATCTAGCGATTGCAATAGTGAGTGTGACCCCAACGCCACTAGGTTAATTATTATAATTATTATTAATTAATTAATAATTCATAACTCTTTTCAGGTGATGAGAATTTTACTTTGTGTTATTAATAATTCTCCAGCAGACACCATTCATCTCTCTAGTTTGGCGGATATGCGGGAGCTGTAAACGTTTGCTCTCTTCCACAACATTAAGACATTTACCGTCACACAATATTCTGTAGGTGGAAAACTTCTTCTAAAGGAGAAGACAAATCCATCTTTAATCTATATTTAGCGAGCCCCCATCCACTCACTTTCTTCTCCACCATAAAGTTATCAATATGTGTAAGAATGTCAATAAATTTTAACAATTAATTAATTAAATCAACAATGAAATATGCGTATGACAAATACAATGAAAAAGATTATTTGACACCATTATTTCAATGAAACCACATTCGAATAATTTGTCTGTTTAAACAGTCTTATATGCTAAAATACAATTCAACATTATTGTCAATACAAATCACATGATAGTTCTTATCAGAGAACAGAAATGGAGTTATCAGAGTTAAGCATTAATAGTTTTTACAAAACTTGAATTAGGCGCTATCTTCCCCGTGCTTTTGCAATAATGTCACAAGTAATTGTCCACCATTATTATGCCAGCTCCACGTGTTTCTCTTTGGAAAAACACTGATGGGCTGTTTTTCTCTAGAAGCCAAACCAAAAGTAACTTTAGTACTTCCTTATACCAGATATTGTTCATGTAGTCATCATATCTTACCACCACACATTAAATGGAGTGTAGTGTATCCTCCACAATTACAAACTGCTTCCTCTCTCTACACTCCATTTGATGTATGGCGGCAAGATATGCTGACTACATGAGCAATTTCTGGTATAAGGAAGTACTAGATTTGCTGTAGTTGTTATTCTGCTTGAAGAAACTGACACCACGAAAGAGGGTGCCCAGATTTGGCTTTGAGAGAATAACATTCCACCAGTGATTTTCAATGTGTATGGTGAAAGATATGTAAAGTTGATGGCGGTCAATAAACGTGTGAAATTGTAGCAAAAAAACCACGTGAAAGACAATTGCAGCTTTGTCTAAATCAGACTATGTAAAGACTATTATCACCTATCTCTAATAACTCCATTTCTATTCTTATATATATATAAGAACTAACCTGTGATTTGTATTGAATTGTTTAATTGTATTTTATGATATAGACTGTGTAGATAAAATTATTCGAATGTGGTTTCATGGAAATATTGATGTGAAGTAATCTATTTCATTGTATTTGTCGTATGTATATTTGTTTGTTGATTTAATAAATTTATTGACCTTACACATATTGATAACATTATGTTGGAGAAGAAAGTGGATGGATGGGACTCACTTAATGTAAATTAAAGATGGATTTGTCTTCTCCTTTAGTAAGCAGTTTCCTACCTATGGAATATTGTGTGACGATAAATGTTGTCTTTAACGTTGTGGAAGAGAAAAAACGTTTACAACGCCCGCATATCTGCCAAGTGAGAGAGACGAGTGGTGTCTGCTGGAGAATTATTAATAACATAAATTAAGATTCTTCTCACTTGGAATTAGTTATGAAAGATTATTTAAAAAAATATAATAATCAAAATCATTAACTAAGTGGCGTTGGCGTCTCAGAGTCATATGTGGACATTGTGTGATTAGAGTGAAATGTAGAAATGGAATAATGAGAGGGAGAAGGATTAAAGAGAGCTAAATGTGGACAGGAGTAAGGAGAATGAAATATAGACATCTATGAACGACAGTGAAATGTAGACATTTGAGTGAATAGAGTTAAACGCGGACATTAAGTAAAGGGAGTGAATATTAAATACATGGAATAAAGACAATGAAATGCAGACATGGAATAAAGTGAGGTATATATAGACAGGGAGTAAAGACAGTAAAATGTGGACATGTAGGAAAGACAGTGAAATATGGACATGTAGGAAAGACAGTGAAATATGGACATGTAGGAAAGACAGTAAAATGTGGACATGTAGGAAAGACAGTAAAATGTGGACATGTAGGAAAGACAGTAAAATGTGGACATGTAGGAAAGACAGTGAAATGTGGACATGTAGGAAAGACAGTGAAATAAAGTCATAGAAAAACGAGAAAGTGAAATATTAAAATGGAGCAAAGAGAGTGAAATGTGGACTTGGAGTAAAGACAGTGAAACGCTGACATGGATTAATGACAAAGAAATGGGGACATGGAGTTAAGTCAGTTAAGTGTAGTTATGGAATAAAGAAATTGAAAGCTCGACAATGAGTAAATAGACAGTAAAACGTGGACATGGAATAATGGGAGAGAAGTTTGGAAATGGAAGAATGAGAGTGAATATGGATATGCAGTAAAGAGAGTGAAATGTAAACTTGGAGTAAAGACAGTGAAATATGGGAATGGAGTACCGATAGTGAAATGGAGACATGGAGTAAAGACAGGGAAATGTAGACATGAGGTAAAGAGAAAGAAATATGGAAATGGAGTGAAGACAGAGAAATATGGACATGGAGTGAAGACAGAGAAATATGGACATTGAGAGAATGAAGTGTAGACATGGAGTAAACATGTACTGAAATGTAGACATAAAGCAAGTGAAATGTAGATTTGGAGTAAAGTCAGTCAAATGTAGACATGGAGTAAAGACAGTGAAATATGGACACTGATTATAGAGAGTGAATTTGGACCTGGATGAAAGAGTGTAATATGATATGGAATAACGCGAGTGAAATGTGGACATAGAGTAAAGAAAGAGTGAAATGTAGATATGCAGGACAATTATAGATATGGAGTAAAGAGAATGAATTGTGGATATTGAGTAAAGAGAGTGAAATGTAGATATGGAAGAAAGAGACAGTGAAATATTGACACTGATTAAAGAGAGCAAAATATGAATATGGAATAAAGACAGTGAAATGTAGACATGGAGTAAAGACAGAGACATTTGGAAATGGTGTAAAGACAGTGTGAAATGTAGATATGGAGTAGAGAGAGTGAAATATGGACATGGAGTAAAGACAGTGTGAAATGTAGATATGGAGTAGAAAAAAAATGAAATGTGGACATTAGAGTAAAGAGAGTGAAATGTAGACATGGAGTAAACGGAGTGAATTATGGACACAAAGAGAGTGAAATGTAGACATGGAGTAAACGGAGTGAATTATGAACATAAAGACAATGAAATGTAAACATTTGGTAAAGGGAGTTAAATGTGGACATGTGGTGAATAGAGTGAAATATAGACACGGAGGAAAGTCAGTGAAATGTAGCCATGGATTAAAGAGAGTGAAATGTGAACATTGAGTAAAAACATTGAAAATTAAACATGGATTAAAGACAATGAATTGTAGACATAAAGGGAGTGAATGTGGATATAGAGTGAAATAAGTAAAACGTAGGCATGGTGTAAAGACAGTGAAATGTACACACCGAGCCAGAAGACAGTGAAATAGTAATATGGATTACATAGATTGAAATATGCACATTGAAATTTCATTGAAATGTCATTGAAATGTTGATATGGAATGAAGATAATGAGACAAAGGATGGAATATAGACAGTGAAATGTAGACATTTACTAAAATCAATGAAATTTAGACATGGAGTAATAACACAGTGAAATATTAACATACTGTAAAGAAAGTGAAATATTAACATCCAGTAAAGAAAGTGAAATGTGGACATTGAGTAGAGACACTGAAATGTAAATTTGGAGGACAGACAATGAAATGTAGACATTGCGCAATGAGAGTGAAATGTGTATATAAAATAATGAGAGTAAACTATAGACATGCAGTAGTCAGCGAAATGGAAACATGGACTAAAGTCTATGAAATGTTAACACGAAATAAAGCGATTGAAATATAGACCTGGAATAAAGCGAATGAAATTTGGACATACAGATGCATTTTAATATAGACGTGGAGTAAAGAGAGTGAAATGTAGATATAGAGAAAAGGATGTGAAATGTAGACATGGAATAATGAGAGTGAAATGTAGACATAGAGAAAAGGATGTGAAATGTTGACATGGAGTAAAGAGAGTGACATGTTGAAATAGTGTAACGAGAGGGAAATGTTGAAATAAAGAGAGTAAAATGTAGACATGGAATAAAGAGCGTGAAATGTTGAAATAAAGAGAATGAAATGTTGAAATAGTGTAAAGAGAATGCAATGTAGACATGGAATAAAGAGAGTGAAATGTAGACATGGAATAAAGAAAGTGAAATGTAGACATGGAATAAAGAGAGGGAATTGTAGACATGGAATAAAGAGAGTGAACGGTAGATATGGAGTAAAAAGAGTGATATTTAGATATGGAGGAATCATAGCGATGGGGTGAAATGCTAAAGATTTCAGAGATGGTAGCTTCAGTGATAGAGTATTATACTGAGAACAGTATATAGACTGGGGGGGGGGGGGCGGTTGAGAGTTGATAGTTTGAAGGTGATTTAATGCAATATAGATTACAGAGTAAACTGACATTAGACTGGACAGAATATAGCGATTGCGGAGTTGAGAGATGGTTTAAAGATAATTGAATACGCTATAGAATTAAAGGTTGATGACGTTATATTTGACAGACTACAGAGATAAGAGGGTTTGGAGATGGTAGAATATAGAAATGATGAATTTCAAAGGCAAGGGTTTGGAGATGGTAAAATATAGAAATGATGAATTTTAGAGACAGTGGAGTTTCGAGTGGTGGAACAGAGAGATGTAAAGTGCAAGATGACAGACTTCATAAATGGTAGAACTTAGAAACCGAGGAATGTAGAGATGATGGATTACTGTAATGATTGACTGTAGTGATTGACTGTACAATGGTGGAGTAAAAGGATAGTGGAATACAAAAATGAGAGAGTTTAGAAGTTTTGGAGTACAGAGATAGTGGAGTTGAAAGAATGTGGAAAGTAGAGATTGTGCTGTATAGAGACGGCCAATTACATATGGTGGAGCACAGATATGAAAGAATTTAAAAGTAGTTAAGTACAGAGATGAAGATTAGAGGCATTGGATCACATAGACTGGAAATTAGAGAGATTGTAATACATACATGGTGGAGTATAAATATGATGGAGATGATGGAGTTTAAAAATGGTGGAAAATACATAAGATGTGGAGATGAGAGATAATGAAGTACAGAGATGTATAGCTTAGATATGGCAGATTACAGATATGGTGGAGTTCAAAGATGGTGAAGAATAGTGTTAGCGGAGTACAAAGATGGTGGAGTGTAGAAGTATAGGAGAAAAGAGATAGTGGAGATTAGAAGTAATGGAGTACAGAGATGATGGAGTAGAGACAGGAGATTGGGAGAAGGGAGTACAGAGATGATGGAGTAGAGACAGATAGGAGATTGGGAGAAGGGAGTACAGAGATGATGGAGTAGAGACAGATAGGAGATTGGGAGAAGGGAGTACAGAGATGATGGAGTAGAGACAGATAGGAGATTGGAAGAAGGGAGTACGGATACGATGGTTTGTAAAGAGAGTAGAAAATCGGGATGATAGAATTGAAAAGTGATAAAGCGTTGACTACGTAATTGATGGAGATTAAAAGTAGTGGAGTACAGAGACGGTTGTGATGACTATACAGATAGTGAAGATTAGAGATAGGGGTGCACACAGATGGTGGAGTACAGTGATGCTGAAAATTATGGACAATGGAACACACAGATGGTGGAGTAGAGAGATGTTGAAAATTTGGGATAATGTAGTACAAAGACGGTGGAGTACCGATATGTTGAGACTAAGGATAACGGAGCACAAAGACTGTGGAGTTTAGATATATTGAAAATTAGAGATGGAGAAGCACATGTATATTGATGAAAATTAGATATAGTGGAGTATAAAGACAATGGAGTATAGAGATGATGGAGTTAAGATCTAACAGGACTAGAAGAATTTGGAGCTAGCCATGGAAGAGTTCCGAAAGGAGAAAGCATTCTTATATATAATGCATGCAAATATTCTATCGATACAGTTATAAGTTTTCATTAGAGGCTATCAAGAGTTATTTATTCTTAGTACTAAACAGTTATTATGAAAACACTCGCACTGAACCAAAATCAAGCTACATAGCGCTACGTCACCTCTTAAGAAATAGTCCGTCTAAAGGACAATTTTTTTGGTCTGAAAATGAGTAATTTATTTTCTATGAAACAATAAAACTAATTGTGTGCACTTTACGAAACGAACAAATAAAACAAACTGAATTCTCTTCATCCAGTTCGTATCATGTAGAACAGTTCTTTGAATAATACTTTCTTATATCAGCACAAAAAGCAGTTAATTCTAAGAAAAGTATAGCTTACGGTTCGTTAAAAATTAATTTCTTATATCAGCACAAAACAGTTAGTTCTTTAGAAAAGTATAGCTTTCCGACTTGCAAAAGAATACTTTTGTCAGCAGAAAACAGTTGTAGGAAACGTGTGTCACAATGCTTTGAAAGCAGAGCTCAGTCCTAGAACGTGGGAAAGAAATCCCTTATACACGTGCCCTGCCACCACTAGCCAGCGCTGCCTAATATGTCCACAGTTTACTAAAGTTCCAAAACACATTTGAAAAACAATGATGCCTTTCTTCTCCAAGTGCTATTTAAAAGCAGTTATATGGGTTTAATGGTTTACTCGTGACTGGAGCTCAGCATTGTGATTAAGTACTACAAAAGAATATGAGTTTAATGGTTTACTCGTGACTGGAGCTCAGCATTGTGATTAAGTACTACAAAAGGTACTTCAAAAGAATATGAGTTTAATGGTTTGATTGGAGCTCAGCATTGTGATTATGTACTACATAAAAATATGAGTTTATTGGTTTACTCCTGATTGGAGCTCAGCATTGTGATTAAGTACTACAAAAGGTACTACAAAAGAATATGGGTTTAGTGGTTTGATTGGAGCTCAGCATTGTGATTAAGTACTACATAAGAATATGATGAAAATTTTACTTAGGGAACTTTAAGAGAAATCAATTTTTAATTTTATAGAATGCCTACTTTGTTATTTTTATTAAAATAAAATTCATCGCAAATATGAATGAAAGCTGAATATATTGAGAATGGAACAGTTCATTTGTATTCACAATGTCTAACTAGAGTTGTCTGTCATTTGTGGGCTTACAATATTGTAAAAATGTTTTCTTCTTGTCAATAAAAATTTCTCTAATCTTTTCTTACGTGTCTTTCTTTCTTGATTCATTGCAGTACACATACATAACATTGGTCACACCGTGTCTTTGATTCATTGCAGTATACATACATAATATTGGTCACATCGTGTCTTTGATTCATTGCAGTACACATACATAACATTGGTCACACCGTGTCTTTGATTCATTGCAGTACACATACATAACATTGGTCACATCGTGTCTTTGATTCATTGCAGTATACATACATAACATTGGTCACATCGTGTCTTTGATTCATTGCAGTATACATACATAATATTGGTCACATCGTGTCTTTGATTCATTGCAGTATACATACATAACATTGGTCACATCGTGTCTTTGATTCATTGCAGTATACATACATAACATTGGTCACATCGTGTCTTTGATTCATTGCAGTACACATACATAACATTGGTCACATCGTGTTTTTGATTCATTGCAGTATACATACATAACATTGGTCACATCGTGTCTTTGATTCATTGCAGTACACATACATAACATTGGTCACATCGTGTCTTTGATTCATTGCAGTATACATACATAACATTGGTCACATCGTGTCTTTGATTCATTGCAGTATACATACATAATATTGGTCACATCGTGTCTTTGATTCATTGCAGTATACATACATAACATTGGTCACATCGTGTCTTTGATTCACTGCAGTATACATACATAACATTGGTCACATCGTGTCTTTGATTCATTGCAGTACACATACATAACATTGGTCACATCGTGTTTTTGATTCATTGCAGTATACATACATAACATTGGTCACATCGTGTCTTTGATTCATTGCAGTACACATACATAACATTGGTCACATCGTGTCTTTGATTCATTGCAGTATACATACATAACATTGGTCACATCGTGTCTTTGATTCATTGCAGTATACATACATAACATTGGTCACATCGTGTCTTTGATTCATTGCAGTATACATACATAACATTGGTCACATCGTGTACTTCTCTAACATGACAAATTCACGTCGCTGTAAAGTGATTTGCAACGGAGTTAATTATCTTTATCTCCAGCTCACATCTGACATGTAGTGACTTCTTTTCAACAGTCGTTTACTGCAATTAACAGTCGCCTAGTAGATTAAAAAAATACTCGTCATCCACTATTTTAAACTAAAGATTTTTTAAAAAAAGTATTACAAAATATTTCTATCTTCAATTTCTTTCATTTTTACAGTTACCTTTGCTTTCATGTACGAAGATTTAAATAATGAACATAAATATCTGTGTAGTAAACATTACTGTAATATTTTACTTTTTACAGAAAAAATTTACAGAAAAAAATATCTGTGCGTAAAGTGGTAATCTGTTGTGAAAGTAATGAAACGAATTTGATACTGTAGCGGTAACGCCATTGCTGTGTGTGCAGAAAAAATCTTGAGAATGAGTTTGCTTTACGAGGGCTCCTATCTTTTGTTGCTTCTCCTTTTACATTGGAGATTTTGATTTTCCTTATCAGTGTAACAAATCCGTTCGAGTGTATAACTGCTTGAGTTTTCTTCATGCTAGTGAGAATCATAATCGCAATTAGATTCCAAACGCAGGAAAGTACATTTCGCGTGATTACATCCCCTTGAGTTCTTGAGCTATTATTTGTTCTTGCTCATCCAGTTACTTACTTTCTCGACTTTTACGTCTTTTTGTAACATCACGTGTCAGACCTACATTTGTGTGTCACACCCCACAAACACACTCACGCCCACACACCCACATCCATAGAACACCATAAACATCCACCCCACCCACGCATCCAAACACTCACACATCTATATCCACATTATGTGTACACATACACACACACACGTATACACACACACGTACTCACTCAACACATGTCTACAGATATAAGTAGTGTACATTCATCACACACTCACCACATATACACAGAAGTGTACATTCATCACACTCACCACATATACACAGATACATAGAAGTGTACAGTCATACACACACACACACACACAGATACATAGTTGTGTGCACAAGTTGTGCCAGGTAATATAAACAATTCACGTGACGCATACAGAAATAGTAAACAGAATAACAAATCTTATAATTTCATTTATTTATTGTTAAGATTTCTTCTAGTTAACTGAAACAAGCGTGCCCTTTTAAAAGCAATTCTTTGTAATTTGATTTCATATTCACCTCATACATCACTCCTCGTATACAACAAAAAATGTTTATTACTAATCATTACAAATAGTTCTGATGGGATCATTTGTAATCTCTGTTGGGCGATAACCCGCAGCGTGTCAGACATACGTATTGTCCTCTAGCTCCTGGTGCGAATGATACCCATTAAGTTCAACGCCTGGCATCATTTAAATATCTGACGTAAAGACTGGAGGTGTCCGAATCATCCATATGATCCGACCAATCCGAGTCGAGGGCAAACAAGTCACGTGCGATAGAAGAGTGATGATTGGGTAAATTCCTGTTTACTGCAGAACGTGTGTCAAGGCCGGAATTGGGGTCAGCACGCTTGCCGATTTGTCGAAATATACAACACTTGCAGTTCTCAGCAACACTGTTGAAATTGCATGAAGGGCACCTGCAACCACTGGCTGCAAGTGCTGATGCCATGAGCAGAACTGCCAACACTCCTGCAACACGAATGCAGTTTTGTAGAGAGAGAATAGACACTTTAGAGAGAGAGAATAGACACTTTAGAGAGAGAGAATAGACACTTTAGAGAGAGAGAATAGACACTTTAGAGAGAGAGAATAGACACTTTAGAGAGAGAGAATAGACACTTTAGAGAGAGAGAATAGACACTTTAGAGAGAGAGAATAGACACTTTAGAGAGAGAGAATAGACACTTTAGAGAGAGAGAATAGACACTTTAGAGAGAGAGAATAGACACTTTAGAGAGAGAGAATAGACACTTTAGAGAGAGAGAATAGACACTTTAGAGAGAGAGAATAGACACTTTAGAGAGAACAAAGGCACAAAATAATCGAAAGAGGAATGAAAAAAGGAATCCATTTTAATATGGCAATTGTTTGAAGAAGCGTTTGGATGCAGATTGGTGGATTGGGTGTGCTCTAATCATCCATTAATAATTATAATAGTTTCGAACTAAAGATATTGTGAGTGTCAGAAACAAACCCATTGCCCATCAGGCACAATAAAACCTGTACTGTACTCACCCACTTATTAATATATCAATGATAATCCCATACAACTAGAAAATGTCAATGTATCGTACATATGGACAGAAAACAGCATTTCCAATAAAAATAATTCGATACATCGTGTTGCTATCGTCACTGCGTAAGAGTTGAAACATTTATCAATGATAAAGGAAATAAATAGCATACGAATACTGAGAACACAGCTACAAAATACTTAGAAAGTTTGCTCAAACATTTGAGTATGAGACAGTTTGGTAAAGTTGCCGAAAGTTTGATGTAATAATTAGTATGATAATTGACAGTATGGTAAAAATCCTGAAAATTTGTTAACAATACTGAGTATGATAACAAATAATATTGTGAAAATGCTGAAAGTTTGGTAAAAATATTGAGAAAGTGTGATAACAGATAGTGATGAAAAGTTTGGTAAAAATATTGAGAGATTATGATAATAGATAGTGCTGAAAAGTTTGGTAAAAATATTGAGAGTATGATAATAGATAGTGATGAAAAATTTGGTAAAAATATTGAAAAAGTATGATAACAGATAGTGATGAAAAAATTGGTTAAAATATTGAGAAAGTATGATAACAGATAGTGATGAAAAAATTGGTAAAAATATTGAAAAAGTATGATAACAGATAGTGATGAAAAATTTGGTAAAAATATTGAAAAAGTATGATAACAGATAGTGATGAAAAATTTGGTAAAATTATTGGAAAAGTATGATAACAGATAGTGATGAAAAATTTGGTTAAAATATTGAGAAAGTATGATAACAGATAGTGATGAAAAAATTGGTAGAAATATTGAGAAAGTAAGCTAAGGAGTAGTGACATTTTGGCAAAATATTGGATAGATTAAAAATGTTATTTAGAGCAAAGGATTGGGAAGACAAATCTGCAAAATAATAGTATGGAAAAATAAACAATAATTCACAATAAAAATATAAAATAATAATGAGAAAAATACTGGAAAGGTAAATCTAAGTAATATAAAATAATAATTAATATACCTCTGAATAAGTATTTATGAGTAAAGTAAGGGAAACGCATATATATTGAGAATTATTAATTATTAAAAACAGACAATAGTGTAGCAGAGAAGAAATAAAATGAGTCAAATATAGGAACGGACAAACAGCAGTGAATACAGTATAGAAGCTGTCCATGTGATGGCTCTTCATTCACTTTAGTGATGGGGATAAAGATAATTGCCATTTTCAAGTGCAGATAACTTTTACAAACTTTTTCATCATTTTTCTTTAATTAACCTTTATTCTTTTATTTCTTTCTGCTTTTTCAACAGAGAGAATTGCTGTTGTCAACACTGATCTCAGGAAACGTAATAACGTGTTTAAAAAGTTCAGCTGTGGTCTTTTTTATTTACAAAGCGTCATGTTTAATTAGTGATTTAAAGACACACATTCAGTTTACATACAGTAACGTGACAAAGCTGTCTGACTCTCATCTTTGGATAACTTGTTTGAAAGAAACTTAATTAAATTAATTGCAGATAAAGTTAATGACAAAGCTAACTGCCTATAAGTTTATTTAATAACGGGTTTCAAGGTATGATACTAAATTAATTTTAGATAAGGTTCATTGACAAAGCAATACAGGTAGCATTACGTTTAATAAATGGTTTACAGAAATAATATGAATTATTATTATAATTATTATGAATGTTAATTAACAAATCCGTGTACCTAGTACAATATTCAAATAAGTAGTTTATACAAACAGTGCAAAGTAATTATGAGACATAATTGACAAATTTATATGTTTATCATATGTTGCAGCATTGGTTCAGAAATGCAGTTTCGGGCAAAGTTTAGAAGACATTAAATATTAGACAGTCATCACCAAGGCGTAAGTCCAGGTTAGTGGTTGCAATAAATTAATAAATTTTAGATGATGTTATTCCCAAAAGTTATCTGTAGAGCGATATTTTGTGTATGGCAACACGCATAGCTGTGAACGACCACGTGCAATCATGTACGACAGCACATGTAAATGTGCATGCCAATGTATATCACAACACGCTCAATACAACACGTATAAATGTATATCACAACACGCTCAATACAACACGTATAAATGTATATCACAACACGCTCAATACAACACGTATAAATGTATATCACAACACGCTCAATACAACACGTATAAATGTATATCACAACACGCTCAATACAGCACGTATAAATGTTATACTACAACATATATGAGTTTGACGACACGTTTTAATGTTTATGACAACACTTCTAAATGAACAAGGCAACACCTATGTAAAACAAAATATATAAATATGCTAAAATCAATGCCTCATATTTATCTTCTTTCCGCAATATTCTGAGTTATTCTCCGAAATTAGCTTATCATGTTAAATAAATCTCTGACAGACAGACGTTTTAAAAGAGAAAATATTAAAATATTTAACACTTACTAGCTGTATTGTGATTTCAAACTTTGAAGAAAATTTAATATGAACTCTTAAAGTTGTCCTCGTTTAGAAAGAAAAATTCCTAAATAGTCTGATTAAATGGCCTTTAAAAAGCAAATATTACGTTAATGTCAAGTTGCATTAAAATGCAGACCAGCAATTTATTTGAAGAGAAATTTATTGGGGATAATTTAATGACGTTCACTTCTCTGGATAATTTGATAATGTGTGCGATAAAATACTCTTGTGACTAAAGCCGTGCTTAGAATGCGGACACAACTGTCATTAGATGTCTTGCACTGCTGCCGTGTGACAAGGATTACACAATTTAAGAATGGGACACGCAAAAAATCGCACCGAACGTCAAAATAAGGGAAGTGCTTGAATTCATAACGACCCACGGTCTGACTTGAACTTGTTAAAGATTGATCAGAGTCACCCACCCATTCCACGCTATGAACTTACTTTTCATACTGGCCTTCAGGCAAGATTTATCTTTCCGCGTGTGACAGAGCAGAGTTGTATGTCCCTTTTTACAAAATTAAATATTATATTACTTGTTTAATCTCAGCATGACATGACATTTGGGTACTGTGTATTTTGTAAGTACTAAAGTTAAAATAACAAATCACGAAGAGAATGTGCTAGATCTTCTTAATTGTAACTAAACCGATCTTATGTGGATGAGTAGTTTTTATTATTCAATGGTTAAGATTTACATAGAACGATATTTAAACACATGACATAGTTTCCAGTGAACAAGTTCATAAATTATTATATTGTATTTATTACGCTGTATGTAGGTATCAGGCTAATAGTATTTATTAGCCTGATACCTACATACAGCGTAATAAATAAAGTTTTCCAGTTTACCATCTCTAACTCCATTCGTTCTTACTTAGGTCTCAACTTACAGTTTCCTGCAACAGTATTTCAGGAAACTGTAAGTTGAGACCTAAGTAAGAACGAATGGAGTTAGAGATGGTAAACTGGAAAACTTAGCATTTGTTCCCTGGTTATTTTCTTCAGGGAAGAAGCAGTCTTTCTAGAATTGTTAGAATTTCTGAGGTTGCTGGAATTTCGGGATTTTTATCCTGGCTCCTGGTTTATTGACCTCTAAGCCATTGCGATTGTGGTAGATTCAAGACATATCTACCCAGCATGTAAGTGTATGGATATACTGAACTCTGTTAATGTATGATGGTAAACTATGCTTGACTATATCATAGAATTTCTGGTACAAGGAAGTTACTGGAAATTACTACATTGTTGATCTGCCTGAGGGAACTAATTCGGCGATTGAGTGCCCAGATTAGTCTTGAGGGAACTAATATGGCGAAGGAGTGCCCAGATTAGTCTTGAGGGAACTAATATAGCGATTGAGTGTCCAGATTAATCTTGAGGGAACTAATATGGCGATTGAGTGCCCAGATTAGTCTTGAGGGAACTAATATAGCGATTGAGTGCCCAGATTAGTCTTGAGGGAACTAATATGGCGATTGAGTGTCCAGATTAGTCTTGAGGGAACTAATATAGCGATTGAGTGCCCAGATTAGTCTTGAGGGAACTAATATGGCGATTGAGTGTCCAGATTAGTCTTGAGGGAACTAATATGGCGATTGAGTGCCCAGATTAGTCTCGAGAGAACAGCGGCTCATGGAACATTCAACAGCATGCTAGTGGAACACTGAAGACTTGACAATCCTATTGTGAACAATAAACTTTTGACATTGTTACGAAAGTGCATGAAAGACTATTGCGGCATCATCAATGACAAGGTTATGTACAAACTATTATCGCTTATCTTTCTGTAACTCCATTTCTGTTGTATGATAAGAAAGATCCTGTGATTTAAATTGATACTAATCTGTTGAATTATGTGTTAGGATATAAGAATGTACAAGAATTGAAATTATTCAAACGGGGTTTATGGAAATATAGATGTCAAATAATTTATTAATTGTATTTGTTATACATATATTTTATTGTTGATTTAATAAAGTTATTGTTAAAGTTTAAACCTTCTTGCACATATTGATAACAATATGTTGGAGAGATAGTAGGTGGATGGAGGCTCCCTTAATAAAGATTAAAGACGGGTTTATTTTCTTCTTTGGTAAGAACTTTTCCACCTACAGAAGTATTGTGTGACGGTAAATGTCTTTAATGTTGTGGAAGACAGAAAACGTGTACAGCAACTACACATCCGCTAGTAAATGTTTGTCTTTAATGTTGTTGAAGTGAGAAAACGTTTTACAGCCCCCGCATATCCGGCAAGTGAGAGAGACGTGTTTTCTTCTGGAGAATTATTAATATAAATTAAGATACTCACCACTTGTAATTAGTTATGGATGATTATTATTAATAATAATAACAACCATAACCAATAACTAGAATGGCATTGTGTCACACCATGTTTACGAAATTACTTTTCATACTTGACTTCAGGTACGATTTATTTCATAAACCATCATTCCTACTTGCAGAGAAGGTAATGTAGTGAATTATGCGACTTTATAGAGATGCAAAAGTCTCAGTGACGCTGTTGAGACATTAACAGTATTGTAGAGTTAAATGATTTCATTAGGTTTAATGTTATATTAAAAGATGCGTTAGGATTAATGTTTCTAATGTTTCTTATAATTAAAGTTAAACTAAGAGCCAGCTTTATGGTTAGTGTTATTCTATTAGTCAGCTTAAAGACAAATGTAATCTGAAAGTCATCGTTAGGATTCATATTACACTAAAAATCACCGGAAGGATTGATGTAATACTAAAATTAATCTTTAAAATGAAGGATATGTTCTAAAATTAATCGTTACGATTAAGGATAAAATTCATCATTAGGATTAAGGATATAAATAAAGTTATCGTTAGGAACAAAGTTCTACTAAAATTCATCGTTAGGATTAAGGATATTAAAAAAAATTATCCTTAAGACCAAGGCTATACTAACATCCAGTTTTAGGATTAAGGATATTAAAAAAATTATCCTTAAGACCAAGGCTATACTAACATCCAGTTTTAGGATTAAGGATATTAAAAATAAATATCGTTGGGATCATGGATTTATTAGAAGTCAGCAATAGGATTAAGGATATAATAAAAGTTATCGTCAGGATCAAGGTTATACTAAAAGTCAGCATTAGGATTAAGATTGGGCCTTAAAATTGTTTGTAACCTTGCTGTCGACTCTAAAGCTTTAAAGTTCCATGATGCACTTTCAGAAAAATCCTGCTCTAATACCAGTAGAAAACCAAATTCGCTACCTAAATACAAGTAAGGTATTCCATTTATTTTTACAGTCGTTTGAAATAAAGTTTAAAATCCGTGTGAGTTGCAGTTCCTTATGTCATTTCCCCGAATCGTATTGCTTATGCTTTGATAATAAAAGTTTACACTCTATACATTATATTTGCCTGAAGCAATTTGTTCTCTAGAGGTATATTTCATCTTTGATGAGGAAAGTGAAAATACTCTTGACTGAATTAGAATTCTATATGACTGTACAGATAGTTGCAACGTCTTTTGCGCTTTTTTAAACTAGACTTGTCTGATTGACTGATTAAGTTTGCTTTTCGCGTCTTTTTTAAACTAGACTTGTCTGCTTGACTGATTAAGTTTGCTTTTCGAGTCTTTTTTTTAAACTAGACTTGTCTGCTTGACTGATTAAGTTTCCTTTTCGCGTCTTTTTTAAACTAGACTTGTCTGCTTGACTGATTAAGTTTGCTTTTCACGTCTTGTCCATTGTCGAATTAGACATATCCAGTATGTTATTTATAAGAAATAAAGACAAATTCACAATATTATTTAATAAGAAAGAATGATAGATCCACAATGTTATTTATTAGAAAGAATGATAGATCCACAATGTTATTTATTAGAAAGAATGATAGATCCACAATGTTATTTATAAGAAAGAATGATAGATCACAATGTTATTTATAAGAAAGAATGATAGATCCACAATGTTATTTATAAGAAAGAATGATAGATCCACAATGTTATTTATAAGAAAGAATGATAGATCACAATGTTATTTATAAGAAAGAATGATAGATCCACAATGTTATTTATAAGAAACAAAGACATATCCAGTATGTTATTTATAAGAAGTAAAGACAAATTTACAATTTTATTTATAAGAAAGAATGATAGATCCACAATGTTATTTATAAGAAAGAATGACAGATCCACAAAAAATGTTACTTATAAGAACTAATGCCAAATTCACCATGTTATTTATAAGAAATAAAGACAAATTCACAATGTTATGTATACAAAAGAATGATAGATCCACAATGTTGTTTATGACAGACACGCTGATATTTATAAGAAATAATTAAAGGATATATTGAAATTTGCATTATCCTCATACAAAGCTTATTACAGCATTTAATCGGTTCTTTACAAATATTTCTTTATTTCCATGACAAATTTATCAGGTAACCCATTACAACATTCAGGTGGGTTCTGTTATTGATTCATATTTCAATGCAAAATCTCAACAGACACTGGAAAGAGTTTCATAACTTTTCATAACCTTTTACTTATTAGCGTTACAAGCCACTGAAACAAGTAAAGTAAAAAGCAAGCGAGATGAGGACATTATAATTCAAACTTGCTTTCACAAAGTCGCTTAAAACACTAAAGGAGAGAGCACATTATTTGAAACCTTAATTATACTGCATTGCTGACAGTGTACAGACGTCTAAACATGAAATTAAAAAAAGTATTAAGCTGTTTACAACGACTAAACATGAAATTTAAAAAAGCATTAAGCTGTTTACAACTCCTAAACATGAAATTAAAACAATTATTAAGCTGATTACAACGCCTAAATATGAAATTAAAATAATTATTAAGTTGTTTACAACTCCTAAACATGAAATTAAGGAAAGTATTAAGCGGTTTACAACTCCTAAACATGAACTTTAAATAAAGTATTAAGCTGCTCAGATTAGTCTACGGCATTCAAAGGAGAGCAAGCAACTCGACAGTATAGTACTCAAAGTATAGTACTCAAAGCATAGTACTCAAAGTATAATATTCAAAGCATAGTACTCAAAGTATAGTACTCAAAGCATAGTACTCAAAGTAAATAAATAAATGCGTGCTATATATTGATATGCAAGCTGATACTCTTGAGGAGGGTTAGATAAAAGCAAGTATATAATAATAATGAATTTGCTGTACCCCAAATAATTCCCGTTATACACAAAGCAATACAAAGAAATGCCATGAGAGTACAATTTACCAAAAACTATCTATGGAGGAAAAACTATTATAAAAAATATTTATCACTATACAAAATGCTGCAGTTATTTCAGATTACGCATTGCAAAAATAATAGGATTAACTCCAAATGATCTCAATGTATTATCCAATGTGATCCCACGCCATACAAAATACAAAATACAATCCAACAATATGACTTACCCCACACTATCGTTCAAAAAATTCTGATCCCAGTGCGCCTTACTAAAAATGATCTTGAGCAATAAACAATGCTAAACAACAAATCTCGAAAATATGATGTGCTATAATGACTCATTGAGGAAGAAAATGACCCACACATATTTGTCCTAAATAGTCTCAAGCTGTGCAAAGTGCAGTAAAATGACCCCACACATATTTGTCGTAAATAGTCTCACGCTGTACAAAGTACAGTAAAATGACCCCACACATATTTGTCCTAAATAGTCTCACGCTATACAAAGTACAGTAAAATGACCCCACACATATTTGTCCTAAATAGTCTCACGCTGTACACAGTACAGTAAAATGACCCCACACATATTTGTCCTAAATAGTCTCACGCTGTACAAAGTACAGTAAAATGACCCCACACATATTTGTCCTAAATAGTCTCACGCTTGTACAAAGTGCAGTAAAATGAAGTTAAGTAGCGTGGTTTACAGCTTATGATCCAGTATAAAAAAAACAACATATATTACACATTATTTTACAAAAGAACAACCCCACACGATATACAAAAACGCAACACGCATCACACATTGTTTTACGAAAACATTCCTACACGCTATACAAAATATTACCCCCCCAAAAAAAACAAACAAACAAAAAAACTACGAACAAAATACCTTCGAATATATAATAAACCAAAATGACCGATCAATGAAATAAACCCACAATACCTTGCCCTAATCGATTAACAGGGAAAATCAGTGATCCCACAATACCTTGGTCTAATCGATATAACAAGAAAATCAGTGATCCCACAATACCCTGGTCTAATCGATATAACAAGAAAATCAGTGATCCCACAATACCCTGGTCTAATCGATATAACAAGAAAATCAGTGATCCCACAATACCTTGCCCTACCTTTCCCTATCATGCCCTAATCGATATTACAAGAAAACCAGTGATCCCATGATGCTTTCCCTATATTTTATCAAGACTTACCGAAATCAACCACACGGAACTTCAAGCGTCTAGCCTCCATTCGTTGGTGTCTATCTGGTCAGGTGTATGTCTTGCGGCAGGAATAGTTCTTCAGGTAACTTTAACTTTTTTTCTTTCAGACAACACCGATAGCTTCTTTCGGTTACACCAGTCAATGTTTTTTAGGTGCCAAATTAAGGTTTCTATACTACAACACTGACTGTCTTCCAGAAATACTGACAAATTCTCTTCCTAGGTAACACTGACAAAATCTCCTATTAGGTAACACTGACAAATTCTCTTACTAGGTAAAACTAACAAATTTCTTTCAGATAAAGGTGATTAGGTTTTCTCAAACGGATATGTTTTAGTTGAATAAATTGACGTACTGATGTCTTGAAATATCACTGACAATTTCTTTTCGTAAAAAGAAAATATGTTTCTCAACTCAAACTACAGACTGTACTGTGAACAGCCAGCATCTGTCGCTGTATGATATACCTAGAGTTTGTTTTCTCGCTGAGTCTAAGCTATTGAAAAACGATACTGAGGATGTAAAGTAAAAGGACGCTACCTACAGTAATTGAGAAAGATGGGAGCAGATTTTATACGTTTTGGGGACATGAGTATTTTAAAAAAACCCAAGAAAATAAAAAAACTGAATAAATGCATCCACGTGTCTACTTTTCAGTTCTGATTGCCGGATTTGCCGTTTGGCAAAGCGTGCGTGTCAACTGATTCGGTGGCGATTCATGACGTCACGAGCAATA
The DNA here is from genome assembly GCA_028829895.1 of Sinotaia quadrata. Lineage (NCBI taxonomy): Eukaryota > Metazoa > Mollusca > Gastropoda > Architaenioglossa > Viviparidae > Sinotaia > Sinotaia quadrata. The sequence continues at coordinate 37,946,462 of CM054179.1, read as the reverse complement.
AAGTAGAACGAATTTATCATTACACTGTTATTTTCTTTAGTTTGTGGTGTTTTTGAGTCTATCCTGTCTGTGCTATTATGGAAAATTGTTCTCCCACTCTTAATTTGTCTCGTATATAAATTTCCGAGTAATTCTTCAGACGATGGGGAATTTGATTAGTATTATTATTTTTTTTTAGATAGGGAGTGATTGACCAACGTCATGTCAAATGTATGCAGAATTTATTTAGTTCACCTTCAGACACTAGTCTCAAGCAATTCAGAAATATAAATTAACCTTAAAATAAACCATTCTCCATCCATCCATCCATCCGTCCTTCCGTCTATCTATCTATCTGTCTGTCAGTCTGTCTGTCTATCTATCTATCTGTCTGTCTGTCAGTCTATCTACCTACCTATCTATCTATCTATCTATCTATCTATCTATCTATCTATCTATCTATCTATCTATCTATCTATCTATCTATCTATCTATCTATCTATCTATCTATCTATCTATCTATCTATCTATCTATCTATCTATCTATCTATCATTTTGACCAATACTGCAAAAAATATATATTCTCACAGTATTTAAAAGATTCAAGCAAATTAATCTCTTTTGTTCATCCATCAGCTGCTCCTCTATCCTTTCCTATCACGCCTTTTCTCTATTCCGTATGTAGAGTTTTGTTTTTGAAAACTCTCTGTGCAGGCGTACTTTCAAACACAATAAATGCATAATGACGTATGGTCGCGGAAGGAATGCCTAAAATGCGAAAAATGTGTGACTTTGGAAACTAAGCATGTTTGTTCTGAGCTCTGCCAAATATAATCGCCCATAGTCAAGAATTTAAATTAATTTAGAATACAGGTCACAAAAGATAACGTTTGAAGACAACAATTACTTAGAATTGAAGAAAAACGTTTGTTTTTGGACTACTGGACTTCATACCATTTATATATTAGTTAGCTCTGGACTACGTACCATTAATATTTTAGCCAGTTCTGGACTATGTACCATTAATATTTTAGTCAGTTCTGGACTACGCACCATTAATATTTTAGCTGTTCTGGACTACGTACCATTAATATTTTAGTTAGTTCTGGACTACATGCCTTAATATTTTAGTCAGTTTTAGACTACACAAAATACAAATATTATTCAGTTCTGGACTCCATACCATTAATATATTAATCTGTTCTGGACTATGTACCATTAATATAGTCACGAATTCTGCATTATGTACCATACATATATTAATCAGTTCTGGACTATATACTTGTGGCAGAGTAATTTTGCTTATCCCTCTTGTGTATAAATGTAAAATTGTCAGAGTAATCCGACCTTGGACACTCCTGATGAGGGTATTTTTGTAAGTGTCAAAGTTAGAAGTAAACAACCAGAGCTGAGAATATGCTAGAAATTCTGATGTATTGCAATCCAATGGTTAAGATTTACAAGAACGAGACCAGCCATGGGCTGAGGTAAAAATGTTTACCTGCTGTAGAAAATTCTATTGTCTGATTACTTGAATTTAAAGTGGAAAGAAGTCCGGCCTTGAAAGGCGGCCGTTAGCTTAATGGGTAAAACATATTTTCTCTCCTCCTGTTATTTGAATCTCCTGATTCACTGCTTGTAAACTGCTGTGACCGGCTGTGGTAGAAGCAGGAAGCAGTGTGTGTAAGTGTAAAGGAATACACTACAGTCCTTTGAAATATCATGGCAAGGTATGCTGATTACATTGGTCAATTTCTGGTATAGTGAAGTTACTAGAAATTGCTACAATTGTTGTTCTGCTTGAAGGAACTGACACAGCGAAAGAGGATGTCAAAGTTGGCTTTGAGAGAATAACAGTGCATCAGTGTTTTCAACATGTGTGGAGAAAGACACGTGTTGATGTGGACAATAGATTTGTAACATTGTTTCAAAAGCGCATAATTCAGGTTATGTAAAAACTATTATCGCTATCTTTAATAACTCCATTTCTGTTCTCTGACAAGAATTATCCTGTGATTTGTATTGACATTATTGTTGAATTGGTATTTTAAGATATAAGATCATGTTGTACAGAAAATATTCAAATGTGGTTTCATGGAAATATTGATGTCATGTGATATGTACATTTATTGTTGGTTTCATAAATTTGTTGAACTTCTTACACATATTGATAACTGTATGCTGGAGAAGAAAGTGGATGGATGGATGGGAGCTCACTAAATATAGATAAAAGTCGGATTTGTCTTCTCATTTAGTAAGAAGTTTTCCACCTACGGAATATATTGTGTGACAGTAAATGTTGTCTTAATGTCGTGGAAGAGAGAAAACAATTACAGCGCCAGAATATCCACCAAAAGAGCGGTGTCTGCTGGAGAATTATTAATAACATAAATTAAGATTCTCAACACTTATAATTAATTATGAATGATTAATTAATTGATAATAATCATAATCATTAACTAAGCGGCGTTGGCATCACAGTACCATTATTATTTTAATTAGTTCTGGACCACATACCATTACATGTAATTATATTAATTAGTTCTGGACCACATACCATTACATGTAATTATATTAATTAGTTCTGGACCACATACCATTACATGTAATTATATTAATTAGTTCTGGACCACATACCATTACATGTAATTATATTAATTAGTTCTGGACCACATACCATTACATGTAATTATATTAATTAGTTCTGGACTACATACCATTACATGTAATTATATTAATTAGTTCTGGACCACATACCATTACATGTAATTATATTAATTAGTTTTGGACCACATACCATTACATGTAATTATTTTAATTAGTTCTGGACCACATACCATTACATGTAATTATTTTAATTAGTTCTGGACCACATACCATTACATGTAATTATATTAATTAGTTCTGGACCACATACCATTAAATGTAATTATATTAATCAGTTCTAAACTCCATACCATTAATATATTATTCAGCTGTGGACTCTTTGTACTATTAATATATTAATCATTTCTGAGCTACGTACCATACATTATATTAATCAGTGTCACGTGCTAGGGAAATCCCCCACATACTTCTTAAATATTTTTTATAATTTGATCTACAATTTGAAATGGGATGCTATTTGTGATTTGTATGATTTAAAAATGTTGCATACAGTTTATTTTTGGAAGAGAAGTAAACAAGGGACACGGTGAAGGGAGAAATTAATCAGTTGAGTGAGTAGTAGCTGAGGGATACGATGTTGTTATTGTTGGCAGAACCCTGGAACCCTGACCGCAATAGTGCATTGGCTTAAACAATAGATCTGGTATCCTGCTTTTGACCTTGGTTAGGGATTATGCAATTCTTATGCTCATGTACTCGCAAACTTGTTTTTTTTTTGATAGGGCGCATTTGTTCTGACAGAATGTAGCTTCTAAGGTGCGAGGAAGTCAATGGATTTGAATTTGATTGGATCAAGAGTGAGTATGAGTAGACATGGGTGTCGTTTCAAGTGTAATTAAACCATAATAGAAATTCTATTCCTCACTCTTTGAAAAATGACTTTTGAGGCGAGTGTTGAGAACAGGAGACCATTGGCTAGATAACTTAAAAGACATATCTGTATTGCTGTATTGTGTGGATGGTTAGGTTTATTAGGAATGTTATTTGAAATATGTTTAACCTTCAGCTTTTAACAATATATATAAAAGTATATATTGTTAAATTGTCAGTAACCTGACATTGAGCAGTCCTTGTGATAGTATTTTTGAAAGTGTTTGAGTTTGAGGTAAATGCATGAGGTGAGAATATGCTAGAAATGCTGATGTAATGTAAACCAGTGAGTAGTTATGATTTACGAGAATGAGACCAGCCAATGGGCTGAGATAAAAAAGTTTACGTGCTGTAGAAAATTATATTCTCTGATCACTTAGAATTTGGAGTGACAAGAACAAGTCTGGTTTTGGAAAGCAGCTGTTAGCTTGATGGTGAGTTAGCTGATTGATTTTGAGAGAATGGCTTAGAAATATTTCATGCAAATTTGCTATTGATATTTTATACTTGTGTTTTATATTGAGATGTACTATGTGAGTTGACTTTTTTCTACAAATGCTTGAACTAAACTGCTTGTATATTGTGGACTAATCACAAGACATTGTTTTGATATGCTGTATTTATTATGCTATGTGCATGTATCAGGCTAATAAATACTGTTACAGGAAATTGTAAGTTGAGAGTGGAATGTAAGAAAGAATGAACAAAATGGAGTTATTAGAGATAAAACAATAATAGTCTTTATGTAACTTGATTCAGTGAGGTCTTAACAGTCAACACACTTTATGTCACAAATTATGGTTCAGTTCAATTTCCACATGTTTCCCTCCTCACATTGAAACAGATTCACCATATGTTCTCTTGAAGTCAACCTGAGCTTTTCCCCATCATACCAGTTTGTTCAAGCATAATAGTAATTGCAGTAATTTCTAGTACTTTCCCATACTAGAAATGTTCTCAGTTCAGTGAGCATACTTTGCCCCATCAATCAAATAGAGTGTAGTTTATCCTCATAACACGTACACACACCACGGCAGATGATTCCCCGCATCCCCCGGTTGCAGTGGTCCACATCCAGTTCACCAGTTGACTCAAACAACACATGAATATAGTTAACTGGAAAGGCTGCTTGCTCACTGCAAACTATAATTAAAGAGCAAATCTACGTTTCCAGTTTATCACTTTATAGGTGATATAAATGCATAAATACAATGAAATAGATTACTTGACACATCAATATTTCCATGAACCCACATTTGGATAATTTCTATAATTCACAGTCTTATGCTTAAAATACTTACACAAATTAAATAGTAATCATAGGTAACTTACACAAATTAAATAGTAATCATAGGTAAGTTACATAAATAGTAATCATAGGTAACTTACACAAATTAAATAGTAATCATAAGTAAGTTACATAAATAGTAATCATAGGTAACTTACACAAATTAAATAGTAATCATTGGTAACTTACACAAATTAAATAGTAATCATTGGTAACTTACACAAATTAAATAGTAATCATTGGTAACTTACACAAATTAAATAGTAATCATAGGTAACTTACACAAATTAAATAGTAATCATTGGTAACTTACACAAATTAAATAGTAATCATTGGTAACTTACACAAATTAAATAGTAATCATTGGTAACTTACACAAATTAAATAGTAATCATAGGTAACTTACACAAATTAAATAGTAATCATAGGTAACTTACACAAATTAAATAGTAATCATAGGTAACTTACACAAATTAAATAGTAATCATAGGTAACTTACACAAATTAAATAGTAATCATAGGTAACTTACACAAATTAAATAGTAATCATAGGTAACTTACACAAATTAAATAGTAATCATAGGTAACTTACACAAATTAAATAGTAATCATTGGTAACTTACACAAATTAAATAGTAATCATAGGTAACTTACACAAATTAAATAGTAATCATAGGTAACTTACACAAATTAAATAGTAATCATAGGTAACTTACACAAATTAAATAGTAATCATAGGTAACTTACACAAATTAAATAGTAATCATAGGTAACTTACACAAATTAAATAGTAATTATAGGTAACTTACACAAATTAAATAGTAATCATAGGTAACTTACACAAATTAAATAGTAATCATAGGTAACTTACACAAATTAAATAGTAATCATAGGTAACTTACACAAATTAAATAGTAATCATAGGTAACTTACACAAATTAAATAGTAATCATAGGTAACTTACACAAATTAAATAGTAATCATAGGTAACTTACACAAATTAAATAGTAATCATAGGTAACTTACACAAATTAAATAGTAATCATAGGTAACTTACACAAATTAAATAGTAATCATAGGTAACTTACACAAATTAAATAGTAATCATAGGTAACTTACACAAATTAAATAGTAATCATAGGTAACTTACACAAATTAAATAGTAATCATAGGTAACTTACACAAATTAAATAGTAATCATTGGTAACTTACACAAATTAAATAGTAATCATAGGTAACTTACACAAATTAAATAGTAATCATAGGTAACTTACACAAATTAAATAGTAATCATAGGTAAGTTACACAAATTAAATAGTAATCATAGGTAAGTTACACAAATTAAATAGTAATCATAGGTAACTTACACAAATTAAATAGTAATCATTGGTAACTTACACAAATTAAATAGTAATCATTGGTAACTTACACAAATTAAATAGTAATCATAGGTAACTTACACAAATTAAATAGTAATCATAGGTAACTTACACAAATTAAATAGTAATCATTGGTAACTTACACAAATTAAATAGTAATCATTGGTAACTTACACAAATTAAATAGTAATCATAGGTAACTTACACAAATTAAATAGTAATCATTGGTAACTTACACAAATTAAATAGTAATCATAGGTAACTTACACAAATTAAATAGTAATCATTGGTAACTTACACAAATTAAATAGTAATCATAGGTAACTTACACAAATTAAATAGTAATCATAGGTAACTTACACAAATTAAATAGTAATCATTGGTAACTTACACAAATTAAATAGTAATCATAGGTAACTTACACAAATTAAATAGTAATCATTGGTAACTTACACAAATTAAATAGTAATCATAGGTAACTTACACAAATTAAATAGTAATCATTGGTAACTTACACAAATTAAATAGTAATCATAGGTAACTTACACAAATTAAATAGTAATCATAGGTAACTTACACAAATTAAATAGTAATCATTGGTAACTTACACAAATTAAATAGTAATCATAGGTAACTTACACAAATTAAATAGTAATCATAGGTAACTTACACAAATTAAATAGTAATTATAGGTAACTTACACAAATTAAATAGTAATCATAGGTAACTTACACAAATTAAATAGTAATCATAGGTAACTTACACAAATTAAATAGTAATCATAGGTAACTTACACAAATTAAATAGTAATCATAGGTAACTTACACAAATTAAATAGTAATCATAGGTAACTTACACAAATTAAATAGTAATCATTGGTAACTTACACAAATTAAATAGTAATCATAGGTAACTTACACAAATTAAATAGTAATCATAGGTAACTTACACAAATTAAATAGTAATCATAGAATAAGAAAACTGCCGGGGAAACAATAGACTTCGATTTAGACATAAACACGAATATAGACGGATAATTTATCAAATGTTTATTTTGTTTTTATTTTATTTTATTACACATATATTTTCCTTTTTGTTTTAATCTATAGCTTTATGGTTTAATTTAATATAGCTTTATTTTGTTTCTTATGGATTTGTTGCTCTCTTTGGTGTTTGTTTATTACAACTTTATTTTGTATTTTATGTTTATTTTCTTATTTGATTTCAATTTATTCTTAAAGTTTGATTTGTTTATAATTTGTTTTGTATTTTGGGCTAGAGTTCATTAAATTGCTCTACACAAGATATTTGATATTCTCTAAACATACAAGCAAGCACAAATACATACGAGAACACAAAAATAAAAATAAAAAAAATAAAAACAATATTTGTGAAATTAAAGAAATAGCGCAGAGACATAACTGTCAAATCTTGAAACTGTTGTTTCTTTAAGAAAAGTGATCCCTCATTAGATTACGTTACACTTATATATTTTGTCTTATTTATTTACTTTTATGATATCTTAGAAACCGGGTTTTATTTTATTTTCTGAATAAATAACTGTTCAAAATGTCCACAGCATCAGAGCATATAATTCCTGTAGTGTGAGGTCCCTCTGGCAGTCTGAAGCACGTACACATGTATCGGGTGCTTTCTCTCAAAAATTGCACGAAGACTCCTACGACCATTTTGGATTTCAATCTGTTGAGACGCTATTGCGTTACACGACGTTATATTGTCTTACACTGCGTTACTGAAGAGTCGATTCAGTTTACCAACGTCTAAATACCATTGGGAAACTTACCTGTGCTAATTGTTCAGTAGGTATTTCGTACCTTTCGATCACGGATTTGGATCTTTATTTTTTTTTCTTTCAGGCAAATGTTCTCGCCTTTCCTTCAGTGGTGAGCAGTCCTATTTATTTGACTGGGAAAGATTGTTTCTTTAATTTTAAAGGTACGTACGATGTCATTTTCTTGCATTTAATAAATTTAAAATGACAGTTTGGAACATTGAATACTTGCGTATTAGGGTTTATAATAAAACTTTTGTTTTGTAAAACTGTTGTAAGTTTTAGTTAATACTTATTTTAAAAGTATTAGGGTTTATAATAAAACGTTTCTTTTGTTAAACTGTTGCAAGTTTTAGTTAATACTTATTTTAAAAGTATTAGGATTTATAATAAAACTTTTCTTTTGTTAAACTGTTGTAAGTTTCGTAGTTAATACTTATTTTAAAAGTATTAGGGTTTTTAATAAAACTTTTCTTTTGTTAAACTGTTGTAAGTTTTTGTTAATACTTATTTTAAATGTATTAGGGTTTATAATAAACTTTTCTTTTGTAAACTGTTGTAAGTTTCGTAGTTAATACTTATTTTAAAAGTATTTTAAAGTGATAAATTTAAATTAGTAAATTAGTATTAATCGCTCCCTACAAGCATGAGCCATATATGCATAACATCTACAGACACAGATGTGTTGCAATGTGCAATGTCACTCATATCTAGTTCCGGGCAATACAATTAATATCTTGTAATGGGCAATGTAATTAATATCATTAATATCTTACAATGGGCAATGTCAATGACATCTAGTGATAGGCAATGCCACTAATATCTTGTAATGATTAATATCACTAATACATTGTAAGGGGCAATGTCACTACTATCCTGTAATGAGCAATGTCAGTACTATCTTGTAATGGTCAATGTGACTAATATATTGTAATGTGAAATGTCTCTAATATCTTGTAATGGTCAAAAGTCATTATAAACTTCTAATGGACAACATCACTGATATTATGTAATGGACAATGTCACAGATATCATGTAATGGGAAATGTCATTAATACATTGTTATGGGCAATGTCATATAATATCTTATACTAGGGCAATACCACTTTTATATTGTAAAGGAAAATGTCACAGTATCTTGTAATGAGCAATATCACTAATATGTTGTATTGGAAAAGTTACTGATGTCTTGATAAGGGGAATGTCACTGATATCCTGTAATGGGCAATGTCACTCATATCGAGTATTGGGCAATTTCATTAATATCTTTATTGGACAATGTCACTATATCTTGTTATGGGCAATGTCACTGATATTTTCTAATTATTACTGATATCTTGCTAGGGGAAATTTCATTAATATAATATAATGAGCAATGTAATCAATATCGTGTACTGAGAAATGCCATTACTATCTTGTAATGGGCAATGTTACAAAATCATTTAGTCGGCATTGTCATTGATATATTTTAATCGACAATGTCAATATTATCTTGTCAAATGGCATTGTTACTGATATCTTGTAACGAGCAATTTCACTAATATCTTGTGATGGGCAATGTCACTGATATATTGTCATGTATAATGTCACTAATATCTTGTGATGATCAATGTCACTGATGTCTTGTAATAGACAATGTCACTAATATCTTGTAATGAGCTTTGTCACTAATATCTTGTAATGGGAAATGTGATATCTTGCAGTGGACAATTTCTCTTGCATCTTGTGATGTGTAATGTCACTAATATCTTGTAACGATCAATATCACTAATATCTTGTAATGAGCAATGTCACTAATATCTTGAACTGGTTAATGAAAACTGCCATCTTTCTCTTGTTGCTATGTCACTGATTTCTTATACGAGAGAGTGACACTGACGACCTTGAAGGGGCGCGATGCAGAATAGGAACAGCAAGCCTGGTGGAGAGAATAAACTACAAGGCTGTTTATGATACGTGAGAATAAAATATCTTTCTTTTCGCCAATAGGGCAGGAAGGTGAATTATTTAGAGGGAGGGAGGGGGGAAAGTAAATGCTAATGCTGTTGGCGTTTGGCTAGATTCTCTTAAAGACAAAATTCTGAAATGGAGCTTCTGCCGCCACGTCTTATTGTCAGACGAAAGACATCTAAACAGATATAATAACGGATTGTGGGCACACTGTGTAGGTGGGTTAGAAACATTTTTGTAATTCCAGCCTAACTGAACAGGTTTTCGCTTTTTTTGAGATATTTATTTCCAATCGAGTCTTGGTAATTGGCAATATATATCCGAGATCCCATTATGTTGCCAACGTCTCGAAACAGTCCAAAGCCGTATACAGACAGTCAGTACATAGACCAGACACCAAAGATATTTATAATTTACAGAATTTTGATGTACACATATAAATAACCAAGAGACCGACGAAAGATTCGTATTATAGAAGTAATTGTAATATAAACTATAGTTAGAGGTAACCATGCCGAGCTGTACACATTTATTTTATGGAATATAAAATAGCACTTGTGTGGTTTATTAAAAGTGAAACTATTTGTTCAAAGTTTGAAATCTCTTAAGGTAGCGTAATGGATGCGTAAAATAAAATTTAAAGAATTAACGAACATCACTCATATCATTATAATGAACAGCACATATCAGTAATGATCAGCACTCATCAACGAACAGCATTCATATCAGCAATGATAACACCCATATCAGTGTAATGAACAGTACTACTATCAGTAACCATCAGCACTCCTACACTCCTACCAGTATAACGAACTGCAATCATACCAGTAACAAACATCACTCATATCGGTATAACGAACAGCACTCATACCAATAACAAACAGCACTCATATTGGTATAACGAACTGCACTCATACCAGTAACAAACAGCACTCATATCGGCATAACGAACAGCACTCATATCCGTAACGGAGAGCACTCGATATAATGAATAACACTCTCATCAGTAACGAACAACACTCATATCAGTATAATGAACAACACCCATATCAGTAACGAATGTTATTCTTATAATAAAAGTTCGAAGCCATATCAATAAGGAATAATACACATATAACATTCCAAATTACAACTTTTATCAATAACTAATATCACACATTTCAGTGAGAAATATAATTTGTTTCCATAACAAATATCACCCATACCAGTAACGAAAAGCACTCATATCGGTATAACAAATATCACCCATACCAGTAACGAAAAGCACTCATATCGGTATAACAAACATCACCCATACCAGTAATGAACAGCACTCATATCGATATAATAAATATCACCCATACCAGTAACGAATAGCACTCATATCGGATAACAAATATCACCCATACCAGTAACGAATATAACGCATATCATTAAAAAGTAGCAAATATCGAATAGACCGATTTTCTATATCATATATTATTTCTATTTATTATAGACAGCATGACCCACCAGTAAAGGACACATCCAAAGAAAAAGAGATTTTGAGAATCACGTGCATTGCATAACATAGCGTCATGGTGGTAATACCAGCTCAGCAGATTTTCCTCTTCATTTCTTGCCTCCATATTAAGTGCCTGTACAGTTGCGATGGGAAAGTAACTGGGCAGTTTAATTTTAGTGAAGTTCACCGGAGCAAGATGTCCTCACTCTATTGGCAAGACTCATGAGCCATCATAGTGTGTGGGTAAAGCAGTCTGACAGGACACCTTACCGGAGACAGCCAGAAGCCTTGGATCAGTCCTATTCCGTGGGTGGACCGATTACATCTGGACAGACAAATGATGAATGGTAATTCTATGCCATGATGACACTTCCCCAATGACTGTGAAGCGCGACATCAGCTAGTCACAGAAATAGCGGTAGTGAACCCACTCGATCAGACCTATGGACAGGTGGTCAATTTTGAGGATCAAGTTGGATACTGATCTTTTGACACTAGGATTGTGTCAAGAAAAGAGGAAGTTTCAAGTATGAGCAACCCCGAGTAAAGCTACCCTGCTTAAACTATTACTCTAATTCAGTTGTTCTCTTCTATTTTTATGCATAACTGTTTATATCATTGGTTCATCAGACTCACCCTAAGTGATTTTTGAAGAGTATGAACAATAAGTAACCAAAAAATTAACCTATCTTTAAAAAAACCCTCGGTGCACTCAAGTTTAGCTTTGAGTATGTAAGTTTAATTAAGAATTTAGGACTTTAAATTATTATCTGTTTTATTCAATTGCCACTGAGCCAAATAGCTCCAGGACTTTCATTGACTTAAAAAAAAAATCTTATGTCTTCACTATAGTTGTTGATAGCAGAAATTGCTGCACTATTTTGTATTCCAAATTTGTTGCTTTTCTTCCATTTATTATTTTTATCATCATTCATCACTCAGAGAGCATGCTTGTGACTGGATGGCTTGCGAAATGAATGATTATAGCCACCACATGAAATAGGACCTATAGAATAATAAAGTTAAATTATATTCATCAAAACAGTAACTTATCTATTATTGTTTTGAAAGGGTGAGTGTGGTGTCTACATTATATTGTCCTGTATTGTCAACACTTTCTCACTTCACACGCAGTCTCGCTTACAAACATCGTCAGTATATGTAACCATTGCACGCATAACAAAAGAGCCAGACAAACATCCATGGTGTATGCGTGTGGACAGTGTGACGAACAACAAACAAGTCATACGTAGTACTGACTAAGCCACCCACCTTTCATGGGGGTGGTGGTGACAATGGCTACAGTATTATTTGTACTTCCAGTTCTACGGTTATAGTATTATTTGTACTTCCAGTTCTATGGTTATAGTATCATTTGTACTTCCTGTCCGATGGTTATAGTATTATTTGTACTTCCATTTCTATGGCTATAGTATTATTTGTACTTCCTGTCCGATTGCTATAGTATTATTTGTACTTCCTGTCCGAAGGCTATAGTATTATTTGTACTTCCAATTCTATGGTTATAAAAGTATCATTTGTAGGCGTGTCTGCCACAATCACTGATGAACATTTATGAGTACATATATAGTTATAGTTTTCCACAGGCTATTTTTCTTCTAGTTATCACATGCGAATTTTTTAAAAATTCAAATATTTTTTAAATGGCCCAGATGTCCAAAGGTTTAATGACTGTAGTTTGTGGGAGTGTATAGCAGAAATAATACCATTGTATCATTGGTAATCGTTTGCACTTACAAGTTAGACGTTATTATACAGACAGAAAAGTCGTGGTTTTGTCCGTAAACAAATGGATGTGCTTAATGAAATGCATCTATAACAGGTTAGTGAAAATATTGGAAGAGAATAAATTACATTAAGAGTTACAGGCCATGTCTACAAACTAGAGCTTTACATTTCTAAACATTTCTAAAAATGTTATTTAACACAATCAAGAGTCAAATTAACATCCATTATAATAGTTTTATACGTTTTACATGTCTAAATTCAGTATGTTATTTATCAAATCAAGAGGCAAATTAACATCCCACTGTAAAAACTTACTAAGTTTTACATTTCTAAATTCAGCATGCCATTTTATACAATCAGGAGACACATTTTTATCTCATTACAACAGCTTAGTAAGTTTTACATTCAGTATGTTATTTTACACAAAATGGCACATTAACACCCCATGATAACAGCTTACTAAGTTTTAATTGAAGTTTTAGTTGATTTGAATTGGTTGAGGCATGCATTATGAATTTTTTCTCTCAAACTTTAAATACCAAACGCCATGGAAACGCATTGTACAGTATTGTAGTCGGCAAGTGCGACTAATAAATTAAGTTACTAAAAAAATGACCTTCAGCTACCCAAAAATTGTCTTTTAAATCACCAATGACGCAATGCTTAACAAAATTGGAGACTTAATTAAGAATGTATTAAAAGAAACTACGTGTCATGCAAACAACGGAAATGTCATTGTAATGTCATGTAATTTCACAGATAAATGTCCTTGGCCATAATGAACATGCAAACTCGATAATAAATATCCTTGGCCATAATGAACATGCAAACTCGATGATAAATGCGCTAACAAATATCACTCCTACAGAGAACCAAAGCTGCTCCCAATAGCACAGAGTTCGTTGATCAATATAAGTAATCTTTTACCAACACCCAACATTCTCCTATCAGTAAGAATATTTTCTACAGCAGCCAACATTCTCCTACCAGTAAGAATATTTTATACCAACATTCTCTCCTGCCACATTAAGAATATATTTTCTACAGCAGCCAACATTCTCCTGCCAGTAAGAATATATTTTCTACAGCAGCCAACATTCTCCGATCAGTAAGAATATTTTATACCAACATTCTCTCCTGCCATTAAGAATATATTTTCTACAGCAGCCAACATTCTCCTACCAGTAAAAATATTATTTTTCTAGTAAGAGTAGGAATATTTTTTTCTACCCCAAATCCCTTTCTCTTATCAAGGCAAAACCCGACATAAAACTCACCTCATACCCACTTCATGACCTTCACCCTCTGCAGTTCGTATGAAGTCTCATTTTCTTTTAACTTTATTTTAAGTATGAAAACAAGTTATAATAAACATTAAGTCTTCATTACAAAAGTGTGCTTTTATCACATAGCTTTCAGTAAACCTAGTTTTTCAACTCAAGGGAAAGAACTGACAAATTATGCACAGTTTTGCATAGGTTATGTCCCACATTTATTCGTGAAGAGCTGTAAGCTCCATCGATGACATGAGAGAAAAGTTCAGAATTTTTTTTATGGTGTGTGCATTTAAATAATATTCTGAAAGTGCCAGAACGATCCAACAGATGTGGATTAGAGTCTTCTAATTAGGGCCAACATATACATTTGAACCCCCACCTAAAATAATGTGGTTATTAATTATTAAAATATTATTAATAAATAATAATGGATAGAGGTCGCCATCACAAATAGTGTATAATGAATAATTATTCCATGGATGTGTATTTCAATCATTATATATTCCATAACTGTGTATTTCAATCATTATATATTCCATAACTGTGTATTTCCGTTATATTCCATGAATGTGTATATCAATGATTATGCATTCCATGACTGCGTATTTCAATGACTATATATTCCATGACTGCGTATTTCAATAAGTACATTTTTCATGACTGTGTATTTCAATGATTATATATTCCATGACTGCGTATTTCAATAAGTACATTTTTCATGACTGTGTATTTCAATGACTATATATTCCATGACTGCGTATTTCAATAAGTACATTTTTCATGACTGTGTATTTCAATGATTATGTATTCCATGACTGCGTATTTCAATAAGTACATTTTTCATGACTGTGTATTTCAATGATTATATATTCCATGACTGCGTATTTCAATAAGTACATTTTTCATGACTGTGTATTTCAATGACTATATATTCCATGACTGCGTATTTCAATAAGTACATTTTTCATGACTGTGTTTTTCAATGATTATGTATTCAATGGCTGTATATTTCATGATTTATAATGTTTGTGTATTTCAGTGACTGTATATTTCAATTGTTTGCTATTTTAGTGACTGCGTTTCAATGATTGTATATTACAAAGACTGTTGACTGCATGATGGGATTAGACCTGTGGAAAACGAAAAACCCATTGTCGACAAGGGACACAACTCATTTAATATCAGGACGCTGCAGAATAATTTGTAAAATGGCAAACTTGAAATTATGTGCTAATTTAACACATGCATTTAAAATTGTTTATAAGTAATGATTTTAATTTTGGAGAGACTAATAATTCTTAAGGAATGAAACTTGTGAACAGGGATTACGTGTAAGAAGCTGGTTACAAGAAATAACAATATTTATTAAATGTAACAATCATACAAGAAATGAAAAAGTACAGTTAGTTACAAAGCAAAAAACAGATCTTAGACCCAAGTCTCCAAGCCAATCTACAAGGTAAATTTATTTCCTTCCCCTACAAGTCATTATTTTGATTAAATTACAATCTCTGTTCACAAGTTTTTACTTAGGTTGGCTTGGAGACTTGGGTCTAAGATCTCTGTCTTAGCTTGTAGATTGGCTTGGAGACTTGGGTCTGGAGTTCGCTGGCTTAGAGCGTGGTACACTGAAACAAAATATAGTGGCACATAAATCTCTTGCATTTCTACCCCCCCCCTCTCTCTCTCTCTCTCCCCTTACTTTCTCAAACTTACACTTCTGAAAAACAATGTATTATCCCCATACACACAAGACTAGTAGAATACATGAACAATGGAAGTGTAAATTCAGTATTACAATGAAGTCACTTTAACATTAATAAGGACACTTCCTTTTTATATCAGAAAGATGCATAATTTGATAAATATTTCTAAGTGTAAATCCTCAGTCTAAGTACGAGCTAATTAACTACCGACAGTTAGATTATGTAGGGCTCATTACGGACCAGCATTCTCTCGTAATGATTTAACGAGAATTCTACCCAGTATATGAACTAAAATGGTGTTATTTTGGGAAGAACAATTCGACGCTTAATGGCGGCTAGCTGTCCTTCAAATATTATATGTTGAGCGACACTCCTTCCACCACCTAGCACCCTTCGATCATACCTGCAGGCAGTTCGAACCTACCCACCTCTCACTTGACACTTCTCGATGGTCTGCTACTGATCTCATCTGTACCCCGATGGATGCCTGCAAGCGTTCTTAACTATCGGTCCATTCGTACTGGACCCCCTTGCAGTTTCTATAGACACCTTTCTCGCACGCCTGACTGGTGCAATTTCCTAGCACCGTTATTTAGAACTGTCGCCTAGAGGGGTCAGTTTGTCATTGCATTTTCCCCTGGTCTCTATAGTCACACGTCACGTCGTGGGAATCAGTCAGTTCCAAATGTCACGACCTTAGGCATTGCAATAGCGTGTGCACTAAGACCAAGTGTGTTCAAATGTCGCTTTAACAGATAGAATATCGTAATATGTCTAAAAGTTAAAATGATGAAAGATAGTAATAATTCATAAAACAATTAATTAATCATGGACGGCTAATTGTTTTGTCACACCATTCTACAACTGTATCCTCAGATTAACATGACAATATCGCACTAAAATCAGGAAAGGAAGCTTCCCACGTTTCAGACAATTAAAAAATTCTTTCATTTATGCATATAATTAACTTATTTGACCTGTTCTCCATCTTCCACTATGTTAACCTCCACTAAGCAGTAATTCATACTCAACTCAAATTTCAATAGTTTAAATAATTAAATGTATACATGTTGGGCTGACTCGTATTTATATAAATTCGATTTAGATCAAATAAATCCAGCCTGAACCCTAAATCCACCTATGGGTTCCAATGCAAACAGGAAGACTTATTGATTATGGGGCGACAGCCGGATATATTTATTTGAATTGCCGACCCCCAGTAGAATGGCATAAAAAATTATAACAATATACATTAGTAACGCTAATGTTACAAGAGATACTACACTACAATTATGAGATTTACACTTATATTTAACAGCTACATTAAAAATAAAGATACTTTCGAATTGTAAATGATTAACAATAAAATTTAATTATAAAAAATCATAAAAGCATAAAGATTGTTAATACAGGATTTCTCAGTGATCACTAGTGTTTCTTCAATGATCAGATTGTCTTTATGTTCAATTTAACACAATTGTCAGTAACCAATGTTTTCAAAGGAATTGTTTCTAAGAAGACAAAGGCCACAACTTTCTTCTATAAGACAACTCAAATTTTGTGTTGCTTATTGAAGTTCTGGCCATGCACACAGCCAGCACATTTTAATGTCACTTCAACAGCAAGCTTCAAAACCACTTCTGTTGTAGACAAGGTCCCTGAAATACAGAAGGTTGACCAGCACTAAGTCCCTTCTTCAGAACTAAGTAGATTTATCCTGTTCACACTACCAATCTCTGACTACAATTTGTCATTTCAGTACTACAAAATGCAATATCAAAATTACATTCTACTTGCATTCATTCACAGTCACTCATTTATCTTCAAAAAGGGTCCCAATCACAGTTTTCACACAGCCGTTCTCAGGGACACTACATTCTTCTAATAAGTTTCTAATGGTCAATAGCATCAAAGGTATTTATATGCAATCGATGAACCCCGCTCCCGCTTTCAACTAATTTTAGATTTATATTTTTTAAAATCTTGCCTATGCAATTCATTGACCCCTGGTACAATGTCATCCAGGTCCTCACGCTACATTCCTCTCATGTACCAAATGTTTTGCTTTATGTACAGATGCTTTGTTTAATGCCCACAAACCATACAACCTCCATCTCTCTCAACTCTCTTCCCCTTTCCCAAGAAGTCTGCGCTTCCAACTAAGGATACACTCACATTGACTACTTTAATTTATCATTTTCTTCAATTTGGAATTGTAACTCCAAATGAAAACTCCGTTCATGACAATATATACTGATTAATTATCTGAATATATATATAAATCAATTCATACTCAACTAAAATTTCAATAATTAAATGTATACATACTAATTATTTATCTGAATATATATGAATCAAATGCTTTTGGCAAGGCCCCTCTTAATGCAATAAAGTTTCCTCTATCAGAGATCTCCATACAGTCAAAATCACATTGTACTCACTCTAGTATGTAATAATATCACTAGCTCTACTAAGTGTGATATTATCACTCTCTCTAGTGACATTATTGTTCACTCTAGTATGTGATAATGTCGCTAGTTCTACTAAGTGTGATATTATCACTCTCTCTAGTGACATTATCGTTCACTCTAGTATGTGATAATGTCGCTAGCTCTACTAAGTGTGATATTATCACTCTCTCTAGTGACATTATCGTTCACTCTAGTATGTGATAATGTCGCTAGTTCTACTAAGTGTGATATTATCACTCTCTCTAGTAAGTGACATTATCGTTCACTCTAGTATGTGATAATGTCGCTAGCTCTACTAAGTGTGATATTATCACTCTCTCTAGTGACATTATCGTTCGCTCTAGTATGTGTGGCATTATTGCTCGCTCTAGTAAGTTGACATTGCTCTCTTTAGTAAGTTTGATATTATCACTCGATATAGTGACATTATCGCTCGCTGTCATTACTACTCACTCTCTTAAATGACATTATTGCTCCCTTTAGAAAGTTTGATACAATCGCTCTAGTAAGTGTGATATTATCGCTCGTTCTAGTAAGTGCAATATTATCGCTCTCTCTCTCTGTGTCTAGTAAATGTGACATTATTGCTTACTATATTAAGTGACATTGTCTCTTGCCCTAGCTATTGTGATAGTGATATTATTGCTCACTCTAGTAAGTTATCGCTCGTTCTAGTAAGAGATATATTATCGCTTGCTCCAATAAGTGACATTATCACACGTTCTAGCCACATTATCACTCGCTCTAATATGTCATATTATCGCTCGCGCGCTAGTAAGTGATATCAATCGCTCTACAAAGTGATATATTATCGATCGCTCATGTGTCATATTATCGCCCTCTCTAGAAATGACATTATCGCCGTCTCTAGAAATGACATTATCGCTTTCTCTAACTGATACTATCGCTCACTCTAGTAAGTGTGATATTATTGCTCTCTCTAGTAAGAGACATTACCGCTCGCTCTAGTGTGATATTGTCGCTTCTTTTAGTGTGATATTATCGCTTTCTCTAGTAAGTGACATTATAGTTCTCGAAAGTGTAACATTGTCACTCGCTCTAGTAGATATGAAATAAAAGAATTTATTACTCGCCCTAGAGAGTGAATTTAACATTTGCTCCTGTAATTGTGAATTTACTGCGCGTTCTAGTCAATTCAAATTCATCGCTCGCTGTAGTAAATATAATTTATTACTGGCATAAGACTGTCTTTCAACATTTTGTTACATATTATTTGAAAACTCACACCCTTCTTCGTTTGACTGATTTTTACAATAATTCTACCATAATCCTTGCTCATATTTTATTATTTTAAAACTGCTTCCTGACCTACTTTCTCGTTGTTGCCTACATTCTATTAAAACCGTCTTTAGTAACAGTGTCTCAGTTTGAATGTCCACCTTATTTTTAATTTTATATTCTCTCAATGTAGCTACATTATTCCTATTGGGCAAGTAAAACTTCGAGAATATATATTAAAGTGTTTCCTCACCTCGAAACTGATATCGTTAAGTATCTTAGATTGTGACAGGAGATATGTACAATTCTTCTTTTCCCCACTGTTTATTGTTGATTAAAAGCATTCATTATATTAATGAGTATTGTGTAATATTTTATTGAAAACTTTAACGCAAACTTCAAATACTCTGTAAAGTTGAAGTTATAATTAGATCTATCTTATTGTCAAACTAGCGTGCCCATGAAGACTTTATATCAAACTAGTATGCTCTTGAAATCTGAAGGTTGAAATAAAGTGCTCTTGAAATTTGCACGTTAAACTAGATTGCTCTAGAAATCTGCAAGTTAACTTAGAGTGCTCTTGAAATCTATAAGTTAAATTAGTTCTCTTGAAATCTTCAAGCTAAGCTAGAGTGCTCTTGAAATCTTCAAGTTAAATTAGAGTCCGTTTGAAATCTTCAAGATAAGCCAGAGTGCTCTTGAAATCTTCAAGCTAAGCCAGAGTGCTCCTGAAATCTGCAGGTTAACTTAGAGTTCTTCAAATCTACAAGTTAAATTAGAGTGCTCCTGAAATCTACAAGTTAAGCCAGAGTGCTCTTGAAATCAGCAAGTTATTTACACAAATCATGATTACTTTTTTTGTGCATAATCACGATTGCCCTATTTACACAATACATGATTGCCTTCTTTACACACATCATGATTGCCTTCTTTACACACATCATGATTGCTACAATCATGATACACAATCACGATTGACTTCTCTACATATATCACGATTGACTTAACACACATCGCGATTGATAACACACATCTGAACTGATTTCTTGACATACGAATGATTTCTTTACAGAAATCACGACTGACTTTTTAAATATCACGACTGACTTCTACAACGGACTTCTTAACACACATCACAACTGACTTCTTTACAGACATCATGCCCAACTATTTAACATACATCACGACTGACCTCTTAACCCATTTCACGATTGATACACATCAAGACTGACTTCTTTACACACATCGCGATTGACTTCTTAACAAATATCACTATTAACTTCTTTATGTACTTGACGTTGACTTCTCTGGTGACTTGCCATTGGTACATGTTATAGTACTAGGACAAATCTCACTTTGATCTGTCCTCGACAAAGTGACGTGGAACCCGATTCGGCAGTGATAGAGAGCGTGGGGCACAGAATGCAAACAAATTACAACTAGTTTTTGACACTTATTGGAAAAAAGACTCCCCGCGAGAAAGCTTATTTCGCGTCAGAATAAACGTCGCTGTTAACACGGAACGATAAAATGTTTGGTGAAGCAACAGCCGTCATTGCAGGGGCGTGGTAAATACCTCCTTAGTGCTAGAGATCATTCTCGGGGGAGACAACACAAGCAGACTATCGTCAGAAATGAAAGCTTGTGTGAAAGCGATTGCGTGAGTACCAGGTTGTTCTCTCATTATTTCAACACTGTAGAAAGGAAAGATTGTAACAGTTATACATTAATAAGAATGAATTAAAAGTAAATTGATATGGGTGATAATTAAACTGCATTCTAATTGTAAATGAATTGAACATTTCCCATGATAATCACCATAATCGTCTATTTATAAATAAAGATATAATCGAAATCAATAACAACCGTCCACTTAATACAATTCAATAACAACATATTAATGAGTAATCATGTACAGTGTGTGGATTTGTTTCTAGTTTCACTTTTATGCTTTGGGTAAAGAATCCACAGTACACGGTTTTCTTACTAGGTCCACAGAGAGATTTGTCTGTAAATGTAAAATGATGTTTTTGTTTTTAAATATATAGTAGTAGATCTGTCAGTAGATCTCCCGCACACAGGATCTCCATACTGTTCTCTTGATCCACATCACTCATTTGCAGATTAGACGATTTCAATATGGCCGTGCTTTCTAATCCAAAGGTTTTAACTTCGGTGCATGGTTATATTTGTATATTTGTTAGAGGGGGGGGGGTAGGTTGAATTAGAGGGCTTATGGACGTCACTCTTTCGTCTTTTTATTTATTTCTTTTAATGATTTATACGGCTGAACAGTTTTTAATGATTAATACGACTCTATATGACCAGTTTTTGTTAGTATAACACGACTGTATTTGAACAGTTTTGATAATATAATACGACTTTATAAGAACATTTCTTGATAATATAATACGACTTTATATGAACAGTTCTTTATAATATAGTATGGCATTATATGAACATTTCTTGATAATATAATACGACTTTATATGAACATTTCTTGATAATATAATACGGACTTTATATGAATAGTTCTTGATAACATAAAACGACTTTATTTGAACAGTTGTTGATAATATAATACGACTTTGAATGAACAATTTTTGACAATATAATACGAACATTTCTTAACATAATAGGACATTATATGAAAGAAATACTGAAAACAAGACAGTCATGATTAGGATTGTTAACGACTTTTGAAATCGACAAAATACAAAAACAATGACAATTCCAAGTCGTGAAAAATATCAGTGATTTGATCGTGCGGCTCAGTATTCCTCAAACTGCGGTCCATCAGTTTACGATCAATTTCCGCCCGATGATAAAGTTTACAGCAAACAGGAAGGACCTCCTAGTAATGGTTCCTGTGAGATTCAACAGTACCAAAATCTCGTGCGATATGACTCTTTTTAGTGCGAAATCTCGTGCCAACAAGAATCTCTTTAGCAAGAGAACGACAGGCTGACAATACTCATCGCATTTTTGTAAATGTACTGATTTTAATTTTTTTTGAATGTAAAGATTGACTTCGTCATATTGATAAAATAAAAAGAACGAGCGTTTTCTGTCTGTTTCTTTTTCTAATCTACAGTGGCACTCAATCAAGACCAAATCGGATATTTTTAAAATCTGGTCATTTCAAGCAACATTACGCCCCCACCCCTGATAGTTAATAATAAAATTGTTAATATGCAGCTTTACTTTGTTCATTGTAAGATTTGAAAGAAATAGTATAAATCAAGCATTTTCCGCACTACTATCAGCTGCTACAGGTAGACATTATGATATAAAACAAAGCACACTGAAATATACACAACACATACGAATTATAAAAGCGTATGGCAATCTGTCATAAGAACTCTATCTATCTATCTATCTATCTATCTATCTATCTATCTATCTATCTATCTATCTATCTATCTATCTATCTATCTATCTATCTATCTATCTATCTATCTATCTATTTATCTATCTATCTATCTATCTAAAGCGATGTTCACTGTGCAATTATTTTATGGACTTTCGCACAGTATTGATTCTTTCAGGATGTCTCAGTTCCCAGTTTGTGTCTTTCCCTACTTGGCCATCACGTGGAACACGAAAATCTATTTTCTGCTCGCTATTGACTAAATAAACAGCACCCTGGCGTTCGTGTTCCCCGGGGAGCATTTAAACAAATCGTCACAATTAAAGATGGACAGATGCGGCATGTTGCGGAACAAGTCTGCAAGACAGAGAACTGTATTATGTCCGGCTCTCTTTTCCTTCCTCGCCAAGCATGATACTGACCTAGGAAATACCAGTTCCAGGGGGTATAAGCGCTTGTCTTTAACAGCTACAAGAAACGAAATCAGGACAATGTAGGTGTCTTTTCCGTCAAGAGCTTATCTCGTCAGTTGCCATTATGAAGTACTGCTCGCGCTTATACATTTATCTCACATAATACATCTCTACGTAAAACACAAGTATAACACATCAGTAGCAAAAATGCACAAAATATTTCTATGTCCATTCTCTCTCTATCAGTCAGTTAACTCACCGTTAAGCTAAAAGCTGCCTTTCATGACTGGACTTCTTGACACCAAATTCAAGTGATCAGACAAAAGAATTCTCTACAGCATGTAGACTTTTTATTTCAGCCCATTGGTTAGTCTCGTTCTCATAAATCGTAGCCGTTGGATAATAAAAAAACTACTCTTCTTCCAGTTGGAAATGGTTTGTATTACATCAGCCATTTCTAGCATATTCTCAACTCGAGTGTTTACTCCAACTTTGACAGTTACATAAATACCACTATAAGGAGTGCCAAGGTTGGGTCACTTTGACATTTACATAAATACCACTATAAGGAGTGCCAAGGTTGGGTCACTTTGACATTTACATAAATACCACTATAAGGAGTGCCAAGGTTGGGTCACTTTGACATTTACATAAATACCACTATAAGGAGTGCCAAGGTTGGGTCACTTTCAAAATTTAAAGAATTATATAACATTTAAGTCTAGAAATAGGAATAGGAATTATATAACATTTAAGTCTAGAAATAGGAATAGGCAAATTTACTCTGCCACAGTCTCTTTAATCCGTTAGTGTTCTATTGTTTACATTAATGTTTCTTTAATCCGTTAGTGTTATATTCTTTACATCAATGGTTCATTAATCTGCTAGTATTGTATTCTTTATATTAAAGTTTCTTTAACCTGCTAATGTATTCTTTACATCTATGTGTGGTGGAGTGAATTTGCCTATCCCTATTTTAAAATGAAATTGTCATATAAATTGTTAAATTGTCAGAGTAACCTGACCTTGGGCACTCCTTATGATGGTATTTTTTAAAGTGTCTGAGTTGATGTAAATGCTTGAAGCAAGAATATGCAAAGATTGCTGCTGTAATGCAAACTGAGAGAGTATATTTTATTATCCAATGGCTATGATTTACGAGAATGAGACCAGCCAAAGGGCTGAGATTAAAAAGTTTACTCACTGTAGAGAAATCTATTATTTAATCACTTTGAATATGGAGTGGCATGAAGAAGTCCAGTCTTGAAAGGCAGCCATTCACTTGATGGTGAGTTAGCTGACTGATTGAGAGAGAATTTTCATATACTTTTTCTATTGATAAGTTATATTTGTGTTTTATTAAGATGTATTATGTGAGTAGATATGTGAATAGACTATTATTTCTACAAATGTTGGAACCAAGCTGCTTGTATATTGTGTATTAATCACTTGACATTGTTTTAATATGCTGTGTTTATTATGCTGTGTGCGTGTATCAGGCTAATGAATTCTGTATCAGGAAACTGTAAGTTGAGACTGGAATGTAAGTAAGAATGGAGCTATAAAGCATTAAACTGGGAACTTAACATCTGTCCTCTGCTTATATTTTGCAGAGACAAGTAGCCTTTTCTGCTTTCATTTGAACTTTACAGTTTGTAAATTGCTACTACTGACCATGGTAAAGGTGGGAAATTGCATGCAAGTGTAAGAACACATTATACTCTACTGACAGGTGGAAGCAAGATATACTGACTACCTGAACAATTTCTAGTGTAGAGAAGTTGTTGGCCATCGCTACATTTATTGTTCTGTTTGAAGGAGTTGACACAGAAAAGAAGTGCCCAAGTTAACTCTAAGTACAGAACAGTGTTTCCATCATGCAAGTGAGGCAGGTGGAGCTGACGTAATAACGGCTGACAATAACTTGTGTCTTTGTTGCAAAAGTGCAGGAAGGACTATTGAGACAGCAGTTAAATAAGGGTATGTAAAACTATTATCACTTATCCCTAATAACTCAATTTTTTCTGATAAGACTATCCTGTGATTTGTATTGACACAGTGATGAATTGTATTTTCTAAATAAGGACTATTTATACATAAACTATCTGAATGTGGGTTCATTGAAATATTGATGTCAAGTAATCTATTTCATTGTATTTGTCATATGTATATTTGATTGTTGATTTAATAAATTTATTGTTAAATTTATTGACTTTCTTACGCATATTGATAACGTTATGTTGAAGAATAAAGAGGGTGGATGGGGGCTTGCTAAATATAGATTAAAGACGGATTTGTCTTCTCTTTTAGTAAGACGTTTCCCACTCACGGAAACATTGTGTGGCCGTAAATATTTTTTTATGCTCTGAAAGAGAGAAAACGTTGGCAGCTCCCGTATATCCGCCAAGTGAGACTAGTTGTGTATGCTGGAGAAATATTAATAACACAAATGTCTCACGGAGGATCATTAATAAAATAAATTAAGACTCTCATTACTTGTAATTAGTTTTAGTTGGTTAATTGATTAATACTAATATAATATCCATTAACTATGTGGCGGTCATGTCACACAATGTCTCTTTAAGTAGTTACAGTTGTAGTCTTTAAATCAATGTAATCTTTAATCCTTTATTGCTATAAACATTTTTATTAATCAATAAAATGTATTCAAGTCGATACAGCTGTAAATCTTTCCATTACTAGCTCTGTAACTCATTATCTCTTATAACATTTATTTCTTTAAACCGTTAAGAGTGCAATCTATTCGTTAATATCTCTTTAACCTCATGCGATTGTAAGTTTTATTTTAATATCTCTTGCCCTGTGACGGGTTTCTTTCCCTTTGGGTTCTAATGAAATAGTACATTAACGAAATCTAAAACATTTTCTTAAAGCTTGGCCATAGCAGTACTATTCAATTCACTCTCATATCTGTATATTTTATAATGATTAGTTACTCTTCACTGCCAATATCGATTTTTTAAAAAGACTTTAAGACTGTATATTGTACATTGTAAAGCGATATTGTAAAGCTATATCTTTTTAAGACTGTATATTGTACATTGTAAAGCGATATTGTAAAGCTATATCTTTTTAAGACTGTATATTGTACATTGTAAAGCGATATCATACAGGCTTTAATTCTTGTTTAAATACTTAACCATTAAAATATTCACTTCTTCATTTCTAGAATATAAGTGTTTATGTTATATTGCCTCAGAGAAGGCTGACCAAATTTCGAGACATGCCAATCTTTCGATTGGGCCCCAATCAGTGACAACTCACATTTTACCGAGCGCCATTCTCGCGATTGTCGGTACTGAAGTATTCCATTGAGTGGCGGATTGGACACATCGGTTACACAATGCCTGGGAGATACTTATAAATGAATCATAGGAGTTGCCAGTGTGAGTGAAGCATTCATCACAGGTACAATCGATTGGCAGTGATTTGATTATCTCTAAGAAACCAAATTTGTCCGCGTTGAACAACCTGCAAGCTTAGACCATGGATTCGGAGGAAGCGACTACATCCACGCGGTGACGTCATATCTCTATAAACGGAGATTGTTGTTTACTAAAGGAAGGAGGGTAGAGGGCTTGTAGGTAAGGGTGGGGTTTAGTAGATAAGAAGCAATTTGGAGATTGTTGTTTACTAAAGGAAGGAGGGTAGAGGGCTTGTAGGTAAGGGTGGGGTTTAGTAGATAAGAAGCAATTTGGAGTATTGTTGCTTACTAAAGAAAGGAGGGTAGAGGGTTTGTAGGTAAGGGTGGGGTTTAGTAGATAAGAAGCAATTTGGAGTATTGTTGCTTACTAAAAAAAGGAGGGTAGAGGGTTTGTAGGTAAGGGTGGGGTTTAGTAGATAAGAAGCAATTTGGAGATTGTTGTTTACTAAAGAAAGGAAGGTAGAGGGTTTGTAGGTAAGGGTGGGGTTTAGTAGATAAGAAGCAATTTGGTGTATTGTTGCTTACTAGAAGAAAGGAGGGTGGGTTTTTGTAGCTAAGGATCAGTTCTGGGTATTGTTGTTATTAGAGGAATGGAGGGTGTGTTTTTGTACCTAAGGATCAGTTCTGGGTATAGTTTTTTTTAGAGGAATGGAGGGTGTGTTTTTGTACCTAAGGATCAGTTCTGGGTATAGTTTTTTTTTAGAGGAATGGAGGGTGTGTTTGTAGGCATGTATAGGAGTTAGATTCATTTTATTGAACACGCAATTGGAATGTTGCGATTCACTAAGCATTCATATTGCTATGTCAACATGCAAAGAAAGGAACAAACTATGAAACAATCAAGCAAACAAATAAACACTTTGTTATGTCAACATGCAAAGAGAGGAACAAACTATGAAACAATCAAGCAAACAAATAAACACTTTCAGCACCTGCAACCCCAATACACTTATGTATTGAAAATATTCATATATATATTATTATGTAAACATGCAAACAAACGAACAAAGCTAAGAAACAAACAAGCAAACAAACACTTTCAGCACCTACAATCCCAGCACGCAAGCAAACAAACACTGTCACGACCCACAATCCTACACACACGTGTACTGAAAATGCTCATTTACTGCAGCATCAGTGACAAGTTTTCATCTGAGCACTTTAGATGAGCTTGTAACTCTGTACCTATAAATGAAAAAAGTGCTTTCAATCTGATTGTTGTTAGTATTATGTTTTGCTCAGTTGGCTATTATTGACACTACAATCCACAATCCACTGATTTTACTCGTATGTCGCTATACACACTATCATTGACACTACAAGCTACAATCTACTGATTTTACTCGTATGTCGCTATACCCAATATCATTGACACTACAAGCCACAATCTACTGATTTTACTCGTTTGTCGCTTTACACAATATCATTGATACTACAAGACACAAGCTGTCACATAATGGCTTATGTAGCCCACACCCACCCTCCTCTAAAAATAGACTACATGCAAACCTACCTTATAGAAAGGCTGACCCTTATCCCCAGGCTGGAAACATATGTGAATGTTCCAAACACTCACTCTAAGTCTAAACTAACCAATCCAAGCACAGCTCAAGTGCATTAAATGAATGTACTAGAAACGTACATAATATTTATGTGTCGAATGCAGCTGACCCTTGAGGCAACTCGTAATTTGACTCCCAGCCTTAAGAAGTTAGAATCATATTACTAATCCCTTATTGCCAGTTATCAACACAGCAAGAAACCACCCTCTTTATATATTACTGGCAAAGGTATGTGGTTATGGTTGCCTAACTAATATTTTATTCATGTTTATCTCTTGACATTAACTATATTTTATTTTATTATATTTTGCTTATGATATTTAAATTATCATGACCATGTAAGTAAGAGTGTTCTATCAGAGAACACATGTGGACAAATTCTTAGACCAAGTGTATTTTACTTTTTTACAAGACCTCATTGACAAACATATGTTTGACTATTTCACGACTAGGCAGGCTATCATTACTTTTATTTTTAATTACCCTATTCGTAAAACACTTTTTTAACAGTTAGCCTTTATTTGCTGTCTACGTACATCTCACAGCCTTACTTTAGTTCACTTAGCCACAATTCAGTTTCCTTTAATAGTATAGTAGTATGAAGATTTAATTTAATCACTTATCGTTTGGCTGATATAATTGCACATCACTAATATAGTTATATATCACTTATCGTTTTGCAGATATAATTAGTTACAAATTACAACAGTTTAACGTACACGTAACAATAATTATTTTTAAAAGCAGCTGACTGTCACTTCCAATCCTGGTGTGTCGACGGGCTCTATAATCAGCTTGAGTTTGTTAAGAGTGAAGTTGTCCAAGGTAAAATCAGTTATTAATTCATGTTATTTCTACTCTTTGTTTTGCATACAACGGAGAACAAAAAAGCACCAACAGGTTCTGTCCCTGCTCATCAGCAATAGCGCACCTAAACACACGTAATTATTAATTAGGTGCAGAAGCTTGTCTTAACGGGTTATCAGTAAATATTAATATCTGTATCGTTATTTAGCCGTTGCGGACGCGGACCGAATGGCAGAACTGTCTATCCAATTTTAGAAGTACAGATTGCGCGGGCACAGGTTGATTGAATATTCGCGCATTATGGTCACGTCTGCAGAGGATGGCAGTAACAATATTGTAATTCATTATGGTCACGTCTGCAGAGGATGGCAGTAACAATATTGTAATTCATTCAGGCTTCTTCACGAGAGTTCGACAAGAGCTGTTGATCTAAAACTTAAGAAATAATTACTTTGACCGAGCAGTGACTGCTTCATGAGTGTACAACAGGAGCTGTTGATCTAAAACTTAAGTGGCGACAATAATACAATCTTAATAATTAATTGTTACTTTTGGAGCCGCCATAAAAATTTATTAGCCATTATCTCCTTCCTTTACTCCATGAACTTCTTGTGTAAACTGAGTGTTTATTTCCCTCTTTTGTTCCGCGTAGTTCTCGTGTAAATTGAGCTTTTTATCTGCTTCTTTTGTTCCGCGTAGTTCTCGTGTAAATTGAGCTTTGATCTCCTTCGCTTGCTTCTTGAAGTTCTCAGTAAATTTATTATTTGATCTTACTTGGTCACTAAAATTCTAGTATTTACTGAGCAAATGATTTCTTTCTTTTGATCATTGAATGTCTGGTATAAATTAATTTTGATAATGGTGTAAATGGAGCGCTTGATTTGATCAATGACCTTATGGTATATATCGGGTATAAATGGTATAATGGTTAATGGTATAAATTGTCAAGGTCAATGAAATTCTGCCGTAAACTCAACGTTTGATCTCCTGGTCAAAGAAGTTCAGGTATGAATTGAACGTTTGCTTTCTTTCTTTTCGTTACTTAAGTACTGATTTCTTTCTTTTCGTTACTTAAGTACTGATTTCTTTCAGTTCGTTACTTAAGTACTGATTTCTTTCAGTTCGTTACTTAAGTACTGGTTTCTTTTAGTTCGTTACTTAAGTACTGATTTCTTTCAGTTCGTTACTTAAGTACTGATTTCTTTCAGTTCGTTACTTAAGTACTGATTTCTTTCTTTGAGTTACTTAAGTACTGATTTCTTTCTTTTCGTTACTTAAGTACTGATTTCTTTTAGTTTGAATAAAAAATAGTCGATTAGTTATAAACTGATAATATAATATAAGAGAACTGCTTTTCTTTAATATTTTATTCAACATAATCCTATACCAGCCACAACTAGGGACAATGCATAAGACTGGGCAAGAAGTCTTTCGTACAGAAACACAATGCTTGCAGTCACACGCATATTCGCCCTGTGATTGTAATGCAAGTGGCGGTTTTACAGTATGTGTGATTAAAATCTCGACGAGCAGGGTTCACTTCTCAGTGCATCGTGTCCGTTCGTCGTGAGTTACGTTCAAAAAAAACTCGTAGCAGTTATCTCTTCTTTGCTGTACACTTTAATTCGAGAGGTAATAGGCCGGTGGCCCATTACTTCCGGGCCAATCACGAGGTCAGAGAATCCGCAGGATCATGTTGACTGGCCAATTACTCAGAGTTACGTCACATTTCCTTGATCAAATGAAATAGGTTCATTTAAACAGAAATAGCTGAGCATTCCTAAAAAATGCACTAAATACTTTTTTTTATTTTTAGCTGCGGCATGATTATTGTAAAAATAATTAATTTAACACACTATCCATGAAAAGGACGCGGTTGAGTGCATAATATTTGATGACGACAAGGGCAAAGAGACTTCGGAAGATGAAGATGTTATTATCGGTAAGCTAAGTGGAAAATCACTTGTAAGAAGTTTGGATTGACGTAAGAACGTTCGACTAAGTAGCTTGGGTGTGACGTAGGAACAAGTTGGTTTGACGCAAGAACGTTTTACTACTTAGGTAGTTTGGATTTGACTTGAGGACAAGTTTGAATTTGTGTGAGGACTTTAAAGATTGGAGTAATAAGTCTCGAGTGGCTTAAGTTGTGATTTCAATAAGTAGACCTTCTGATTGGCATAAGAGGAAATTTGGATTGACATAAGCGGACGCTTGAAATTTAGATTAGGGTAAGCGGAAATTGGGATTGGCATTACAGGGAGTGGTTTATGTTTATTTCCGCTATAGGGCTTGTTCCATGGTAGCATTTTGAAGTAAAATTTTATAATAGTTAACAAATGACTCTATTCTGAAAAAATCAAATATATTAACTTAACTTTAGATTTCTGACTGACTTTTGCCAATTTAACATTTATGAAGATTCGATCGAAAACGGAAGGTACATTTTTTAGTTTTCGTTTTTATTTGCTGTAGCGTTCTGTTCCTACTCCAAAAGTGTGAATATTTGAGCTTTAATCTCATTCACATTTAAAACAAGGATGAGGTTTTGCTCTCTCTTTTGTTCATTTTAATTACTTTTAGATAAAATATTTATATTTGTGACTTCTTGGTATTCCATTGGGTTGACTCCCCATTGTATATCTTTTCTTTGTTTTCATTCTTTAAACCTGTTTCTATTTTTACTTCTTTTAACGTCTGCATCTCTTTTGATTTTTAAAAACTGTTTCTATTTTTACTTCTTTTAACATCTGCATCTCTTTTGATTTTTAAAAACTGTTTCAGTTCTGACTCCCTTTTCAACTTATTTCGATTCTGACTCCGATTAAAAAAGCTTGTTTCTATTTTGGTTTATTTTTAATTATATTAATAACATTAACTTCTGTAATTCTTGCATTTTATATTGTGACGTGTAATACATTAATTTTTCACTCATTATTATTCCAGTATTATTTATGACTACATCAGACCATTTATTCTGTATTTTTCTCACTACTCCTTGCATGGCTGGCATTGTTAATCTGTTGTAAGTATAATACAATTTTCATTTTATTATGTTTGACACTTTAAATTGCTTGTGTACATGTATTCAATCTTTTATTCTTAATGTTGCAGTGTCATTCTTATTTAAGACTATTCTGTATTTTTAATTTTGACTATAGGGAAATATTTTGATAGTTTACAGTTTGTGACTTCTTATAAAAGTTTGTGACTTCTTATAGAAGTTTGTAAGGAGTCACAAACTTGACGGTTGGAGTCTAATACTTGTATATTTATGACTCCTTATTCTTGTGGTAGAATTTTATAAATATGACATTGTTAAAGTTTTATTATTTGTAAGTATATTTTATATGTGTGTGTATGTCTGTACATGTAAGTATGAATGTGTATAGGTATGTCTGTACATGTAAGTATGAATTGTATGTTTGTATGTAATATGTGTGCATGTATATGTGTATATATGACTACTTTTATATACATTTATATATTTATCACTCATTTCTATTCCTGTCTTTTATTTCTCCTAGTTATACTTAGGTGACCTTACTATTACTCCTAGTTATTTATAACTTTACTGCACTTTGTGCTCTCTGTACCTACAATTTCCTTCCTTCCTTCCTTCCTTCTCACTATGTGTGTGATTCTGTGTGCATGTATACACATAGAGGTCTCCTATGTTTTATATGTTTGCTCCTTGTTGTTTCTTCTATAGCCTAATTGTTACTCATTGTTACACTTTTATACATGTTACACTTTATGACTATATATGTTACTCTTTATGACTGTCATGCTTGTCCTGAATGCTGTTTTCAAGACAAACATGTATAATGAGTAATATTTCTTTGAAGACTTGAATACATGTATAATGAGTTAATATTTCTTTGAAGACTTGAATACATGTATAATGAGTTAATATTTCTTTCAAGAGTTGAATACATGTATAATGAGTTAATATTTCTTTCAAGAGTTGAATACATGTATAATGAGTTAATATTTCTTTCAAGAGTTGAATACATGTATAATGAGTTAATATTTCTTTCAAGACTAGAAAAACCCTGCATAATTAGTTAACATTTCTTTCTTTCTTGATTTATTAATGCTATTGCGTCAACCCCTAATTATGTATCAATGATTTCTCCAAATGTAGGAAGATTTTGTTGTCCCTGAGTTAATTACTAACTATATTATTATTGATATAATTACACAATAGTTATATCTTTACATACATATTATATGTGGCTTTATATTTGTTTATGAATAAACTGAAGATATGTTTGCATGAATAGTACCTTTCATAATTTTTTATTAATAGTATTTTACTGAAATAGTTCTAGTTTGTTTTTACTTGTCACTTAATAATTTCTACCATGGAATGTTTGCTCCTTATGTAATCGGACACGTGACACTTTGTACTTGTGTATTTTGTAAACATCGGGCTTGAGAACTGATTGATGTAAACTCAAGGTGTGTTTGCTAGTGTGCATTATTATCTGTAACTAGAGACTTGATATGTGGCTTACATCACTGTGCATTATTAGCCATAAATATGAGGCC
This sequence comes from Sinotaia quadrata, assembly GCA_028829895.1. NCBI lineage: Eukaryota > Metazoa > Mollusca > Gastropoda > Architaenioglossa > Viviparidae > Sinotaia > Sinotaia quadrata. The sequence goes on along the minus strand of CM054179.1, from coordinate 37,912,464 downwards.
TGAAGCCTGACCTTGTGCAATGAACTATTTTTTACTGATTAATGAAATGATGCCATTTACTCTGACCGTTTATGAACAAAGAACACCGCACTGTATTACTGGCTACCATTCTACCACATGCATGGCTACCATTCTACCACATGCATGGCTACCATTCTACCACATGCATGGCTACCATTCTACCACATGCATGGCTACCATTCTACAACATTCAAGACTTACCGAAGACGTCTTCCTACAAGACTACAATTGTCTAGAATCACCCTATGCATGAAGATAACACATTGTAAGTTATCAATGGAGAGTACGAACGTATCGTTCTGATGTGTTTACCTAATAGACTGTATTGTTATTACTTTAGGTGGCTTTGATTTCCAAGGCCTTCGCCTTTTGTCAACTGTGAAGGGTTGTCTTCACATTTATTACATATTAAATGTCATCTCAGTTCACTCATCAGATTTTTCTATTTAATCCTTCAACTGTCCACTCATCTGTCTATACGTGAACGAGTGTGACTGGGGGCAAACCTATATCTATCAATGGACCTGTCTGGTGTACATCAAATTATGTTGCTTTGTGAGTGTATAATTTTCCTCAGCTGTAGTTCTGAGTGAAGTGAATATAGCACACAACACCAACATCTATAGTTGCATTCACCCGATAAAACTAAAAAGACACTTGTGCGATTCCTTCTTAAAATGTTTGCTATTTCTTGTTCCTTAATATTACTTTTTATATGAAACTCTAATGTTTATGAGACTGTTTAAAGATTAGATGGAATAAGATCAAATGCATTTTATATGCTGCCTGGCTACCTTGTGGACTTTTCGATCTTTCCAAGGAAAAGGGAAACAACTTCAAGCAATCAATGCATACTCTGATCCTTTTCTTAACAGCGTTTAGTTTTGCTTGTACCCTGTAATATTTTGTTTTTTCCTGCAGCGTTTTGTTTTGTTCACCTTGTACTATTTTGTTTTTTCCTGCAGCGTTTTGTTTTGTTCACCTTGTACTATTTTGTTTATTCCTGCAGATTGTTGTTTTGTTTACCTTGTACTATTTTGTTTATTCCTGCAGATTGTTGTTTTGTTTACCTTGTACTATTTTGTTTATTCCTGCAGATTGTTGTTTTGTTTATACAGATCCCTGCAATATTTTGTTTATACAGAGTAATGCTTTGTGCATCAAAATCCCTGCAACAATATGCTGTTTATTGCCACGGTGTTTTCTTTTCCTACTGTAGGTTTAGTTTATCACTGGCCATTTAAAGAGAAAATATTTTACTTCTTTCACATGTGATCTGACATTATTGGCAAAACATCCATTGTGTAATACATCGCGTTTTGTTTCACTTGAACAGCATTCCAAATCATTTATTCCTAGGACAAACGTAATTTTAAAGTTTGCCTAACCGCACTTCACATGTGACCTTCAGTGTCGTAATCGTCAGGCTGATATCTGAGTGACCGGCCCTTGATCTTGATACAAGTGTTGCTTATAAAGAGCTGCTTTGTTTGCTTTCCCACGCTTTTCTCCTTTAGAAATAGATACTCTGGCGATCCTAGCGACACTTAAACGCTTTTCCTTCGTTTACAAAGGAAATAAATTTGCTGTTTCGTGCTATCACCAGGGATCCACTGTTTAAAGGGAGCAGAAGGAATGACAATTAATTAGACAAATTACGCCTTAAGGTGCATTTACTAAATACAAATAAAAAAGAAACCCAAACCCTTTAAGCAGCACAGATCAAAGAGAGGGTAAATTACATCCCTTTAATGCTGCAACACTCCCAGACACAACAGCAGTCTCTGACACACCAATGCAGTGCTTTTCCACACAACTTAGTACACTTCTACTTATACTGAGACGAATTGTAGAAACATATCAAGTATTGAGGTAGATTGCAAAAGCATATCCGAATTGAGACGAATTGTAGAAATATATCAAGTATTGAGGTAGATTGCAAAAGCATATCCGAATTGAGAAGAATTGTAGAAATCCGAAGAAAGCAGAAAAACTGTATTTTTGTAGGAATTGCTTTGTTATTTGTTTACAAACAGTCGTGCCTATAGTAGGGTACAACCATTTAATGACGAGTCTCTTCACATGAGTGCTTGAATGAATGACGAATGACAGGACGAATGACACTCTTTTCAAACAATTTAGTAATGCAAGGAACCCGCAATTAGTTGCTGCTATACATTGCGGAAAGATGCGTGCTTGAGGAGGTGGGAGGGTAACTGAAATTGTTTAACTATTTTGTGCAATCCGCTGTGTTGTATGTACTTGGAACTAAATGATCTAATTTTTTGTTTTATCTTCTAAATGCAAATGAGTCACTTTTGTCACTTTCTATGCACTATCTGTTAGTACAAGTGACTCCATTTTCTGTTTGAATATCTGCTAGTGCAAAAGCCTCGTAACTAGTCAGAGCACAATGCTCCACAACCCAAAGCTTTAGCCATGTATTCACAACACTTAGCTCCCAACCCCACGTTCTTTTGCTAGAGTGTATAGCTCCACAGCACCTAGTTCTAACATTTAGCTTGGCGCTTAACTCCCAACCGCCAGTTCTTCAGCAAAGACGAATACCTTCCACATAGTTCCACCACCGTAAGCTCCAAATTTTAGGAAGGACAATTAACTCCTAATCTCAAGTTCTTTAGCCAGGGTACCTATTTTCACCATACCAGGCTGTAGCATTCAGCCAGGGCGCTTACCTTCCCAAACCGAGTTTTGACACATAAGTCACACCATACCAATCTCTAACATCTACCCAAGGCGCGAAACTCCTCGACATTAAGTATTAACGTCTAGCCAGGGCGCATAACCCCATCACACTATTCTCTAATGTCTAGCCAGGGCGCATAACTCCATCACACTATTCTCTAATGTCTAGCCAGGGCACATAACCCCATCACACTATTCTCTAATGTCTATCCAGGGAACATAACTCCATCACACTATTCTCTAACATCTATCCAGGACGCATAATTCCACGACACAATTCTCTAACGTCTAGCCAGGGAGCATAACTCGGATAAAAGCAACATCGAAACAGTGATAAGTTAATGCCCGACTACATTTGAACTTCTTACTGTCCCACGTCGTTATTGTATGACCCAGTTCTTACACAGTTATCTGTCACACTGAACGAGTCACGTTATTGTATGACCCAGTTCTTACACAGTTATCTGTCACACTGAACGAGTCACGTAAAGTGGAAAACAGTTATGGAAGAAAGAGGAAATATTTTTTGCAATATTCACACTGAACGGGTCACGTAAAATGGAAAACAGTTATAATACATTTAAAGCAATATAAAACCTTTCGTTTATAATTATAATCAAACGAGAAGTATTTCTAAAGTAAAGTTTAAATATTAAACAAATAACAAAATACACATTTCAATAGCAACGATGCTACAGTAAAAAAATCTAATTCTCTTTCAAATCAAAACTTCCCAAAGTGTAGAGAGAAATAAGTCAAATCTAATTCTCTTTCAAATCAAAACTTCCCAAAGTGTAGAGAGAAATAAGTCAAATCTAATTCTCTTTCAAATCAAAACTTCCCAAAGTGTAGAGAGAAATAAGTCAAATCTAATTCTCTTTCAAATCAAAACTTCCCAAAGTGTAGAGAGAAATAAGTCAAATCTAAAAGCCATGAGCGTTGAACATTTCTGAATTCGTAGGAAAACTATTGTGACTTACTTAAAAGTTGTCAGTTTTTTTTTTTGTTTTTTTTTTGGGGGGGTAGGTATGGTGGGCTCGTTTATATATATATATATATATATATCTTTTACGTTTCACCAGAACGTGTGTCAGGAGAGGTGAGGCTTAGGAATTGGTTTCACCAGAACGTGTGTCAGGAGAGGTGAGGCTTAGGAATTGGTTTCACAAAGGAGTGATCGGGGTTCGAGTTTAAGCGTGTTGCTATGGTAGTGGGAATTTAAACAACCTATGCATCCACCCCATTGTCGATCTGTATACTCTTCGATTGTAAAACGCATATAAGTTTTTAATTAATAGGAAGGATTACTAAAATACTTCACCGTATTTAATTATTTATTTTGACATCTCGCGTATATAGCCACACTTCAACGTAAAGTACAACAGGCAAATAAACTTTGAACATGTTTGACAAAATACGACTGTCTAGCCGAATACAGGAAAGTTTGTATAGAACAAGCCAGAACTTGCGTTCTTTATCTCTCCCTCGCCTGCTCCCATTTACACATTCCAATAAAACAGTAAAGCCGTCATGTATAATTGAGTACAATTGAATTCCGACCGTACACGGCACGCGTCATGGGGGGCGTGACTGACAATAGGCAAAATGAAATGCAAGAATAATACTCTACCAACATTAAACGCAATGAGTCGCGCTTCAGATGTCCGTAACAATTAGTAATGCAATCATTATTCATTAATATCAGATGAACATGACTGAGCAATCATCTAAACACAACACACTTCTAATGCATCATCGTCGTTGTCGTCAGTCTCTATCACCACCACCACCACCATCATCATCATCATCATCAGTGGTAGAAGTATAAAAAAAAACAGCATTGCTGTATAAGCCACAGTGGAACTCAGTTGAAACTGTTGCGGATTATTCTCTATTATTTCGTCCACCCGCTAAATTTGTCGATTTCGTGTCAACTGTGAGAATGAATGAATCGTGTGAAGTCGTGTGAAGTCGTGTCAGAAATTGACGATAGACATGAACATATCTTAACAGGTCCTTTGCTAGTTCAAGATAATTTTATTATATATTTATAGATTTCATGGTATTTATAGAATTAACAAGCGGATTTATTGAGGTGTTTGGTATTTAAAGATCTGATCATTACACTAAAGTTTTAACAGGGTGATTGTTGTTATATGAGTTGGTTAGTTTCATTGCGATGTTTATTATTTGAAGTTAAATACAATATAGTTTCAGGCAGCAATTTTTATTTAAATATTGTTACTATGTGTGTTCGTGCAATAATTGCTATTTCAAGTTCTTTAAGATGTCTTTTCATGCAATAGTGGCTTATAAAGATCATTACAATATACTAGTTGCAATTTAATGATCATTAAAATGTTCGAATGTAATAGTCGGTATTGAAAGATCATTGCAATGTATTTTAATTAGGGCTGCGGATTTTAACGATTAGTGGATAGATTAATATTTAAAATTTTCAGTCAATTATAATTTTGTTGTTAAATTAAAATTTTGTCTGGTCTCACAGGTGTCACTCCGGTAAATAGCGCAGTTCCAATTCCAGTACGGACTCGGTGAAGAACTAAAGTATTAAACCTATTTCAATAAAGTTAAAGCTGCATTTTGTGTTCATATTAAGTGCAGACGGCGAAGATGAGGAAGGAGATAAAATATACTGCCGTCTTGGCAACAATTTACCCATTGCGATTTCAAATGTCCTTGATTTATCACGTGCAAAACAAACATCCGCAGCAATATCAATGGCTGCTAGCAAATGGACAGAAGTGTACGGCTGAAACACAAGAGAATAAAATGACACAGCAATTGTGGCAGACTGACAATCCCATAAGCACAAGGACGATTTAACAATGACCACTACACAGTGGGTCGCTTATTTTGGCCGTCCGACTGCTGTTGTTGAGGATGCATGTCTGCCAACGGTACTATTAATAGTCTTGCAAAACAAAAAACAATAAACACTTACTGAGTTGCTGGACAGCTAATTATAGAACTGCACGAGGACAATGTGGACACTATCGACAGTGTATCAGTGGCTTCTGACTTTTGAACCTCATTGAACAATGAGTCATACTGTGTCATAATTAACCATTAGAGCAATGCTGTTTAATAATTTGGAGTCAGGAACATTAGACTGCTTACATTCTACTGATCGGCACACAGGTGAGAATGTTTCTGGTGTCTTCGAAGACTTTGCTAAAGAGTGAAAACTGACTGACAAAACGAACAGTGCACATACCGTGGTTGTTGTAAATGGAAAAGCGAGTTCAGACACTCGCTGTATATTCAACACTGCATCTTACCAAAACTGCATCTTACCAACACTGCATCTTATATTGATGACAGGCAGTATATGCACCTTCTCTTCTAGAGAAATGCAGGCATCTAGTTTGGACATTTCGAACAAACGACTTGAAAATCACCTAAACAAGTGCATGCAGACATCAGCCATTTTCCATAAATTACAGCAGGATGTTTCAACGTGATGGCAAGACACATATTCAATGATGGCAAGGCCATTGGAAGTGACAGATGCCATACAAAGTATCATACCGACCCCTCCCCTAAAAAAAACAACTCTACAAGAACAAAGCTGCTCGGTACTGACTCCGAAGAAGTTTGGCAAGTATATGTCAGCTTTAAAAGTTCAAGATATGGCTGCTTGGTCAACCTTGCGGATACCTACTGCTTTAGATCCATGGTTCAAGTCCTAGCGCTTTCCTGAATAAAAGAGTGAAACAAAGGTTATAGGCCACAATTTTGAAGCAAAATACAATCAGCGAATGCAAGAGAAGTGAAACACTTTGTCTCAGCAAAACTCAGTGAACGAAAGAGAATCGAAACACTTTGTCTCAGCAAATCCAGTGAACACAAGAGAATGGAAACACTTTGAGTCAGCAAAATTCAGTGAACACGAGAGAATCGATACACTTTGAGTCAGCAAAACCCAGTCAATGAATGCAAGAGAAGTGAAGCACTTTGTATCAGTAAAACAGTCTGTGAACACAAGAGAATCGAAACACTTTATGTCAACTAAACACAGTGAATGCATGAGAAGTGAAACACTGTGTCACAAAAACACAGTCAGTGAACGCAACAGAATTGAAATATTTTAAGTGAGCTAAACACAGTCAATGAAAGCAAGATAATTGAAATATTTTAAGTGAGCTAAACACAGTCAGTGAACGCAAGAGAATTGAAATATTTTAAATCACCTAAACACAGTTAGTGAACGCAACAGAATTAAAATATTTTAAGTCAGCTAAACACACGCAATGAACACAAGAGAACTGCTGAATCTAAAGGATACTAACACCCAAGAACCAGTGAATAAACGAAAAGTTATGTTGGCGGATATAAATAAATTCTGATTCTTCAGACAAAGAACGAGGCTGTAAGAGAACTCTTTCGCTGCATGAAAAAAACATACCAGAAACATAACCTTCTCGTATACTGGAAACTGGATTACCCTCTCTTGATTAGTTTCGCTAAAACCATATTGTACATACCAGTGACGTCCGATGTATGTGGACGTCATTCACGTCTTCACGCAATAGTGTTAAACATTGCGAACGTCTGTACTAACTGAAAAGTGTATGTGCACTAGTTTTCGTGACTGAACATGTGTCTGTACTCACCAGGTTTCGGGACTGAACCTGTGTCTGTACTCACCAGGTTTCGAGACTGAACCTGTGTCTGTACTCACCACTTTTCGGGACTGAACATGTCTGTACTCACCAGTTTTCGAGACTGAACATGTGTCTATACTCACCAGGTTTTTAGACTGAACATATGTCTGTACTCACCAGGTTTCGAGACTGAAATAAGCACAGAAATTTACGATATTATAAATTCAGCTCTGTGCAACTCAACATTTTTTGTGTGAGGAATTTCGAGGAAAGTTTCAGCAGTTTATCTGGAGAGCATAGGTGTATAAAACTGAAAAAAAATCATTTTTTAGATATTGAAAATTATTTCAGAAATACCTTTAGCTGATTTGTCAAATTATTCGATATTAGTCGATTAATTAGCTATTAATTAAGACTTTATTAATCGATTACTTTTTAATAATCAGTACCGGTCCTAAAATTTAATACTTTGTAATCTATTAGTTGCTATTTAAAGATGCTTATAATTAATCTATTGCAATGCACTTGTTTTTGCTATTTACATCATTACAATCGGCTTTAATGCAATACATAATTATTATTTGAATATCCTTGCATTATGTTTTAATGCAGTAGTTCTATTGGAAGATAATTTCACTGATTTTATTTAATGAGCTCATTGATATTAAATATCATTATATGATTTTAGCTAATTAATGAGCTTATTGCTGTTAAAGATCATTATATGATTTTAGCTAATTAACGAGCACATTGGTATTAAAGATCATTATATGATTTTAGCTAATTAAAAGTAACATCAAGATAATTATACATCGCTACTTGCTTCTTAGAATTTAAATTTAAAGTGAGCTGTTTGCATCGTATCAAACAGAATGGAATAATTTTTAAGCGATCAGTTTATTTTGCCTCGTTTCCGGTATATTTTGTGAGCGACCGTTTTCTTTGATTAGCTTGTTACGTAGTGTAGCATCATTTAACCTACGATTACGAGTATACAGTGAGGCAATGGAGTAGTAGCTACAGTGTTTTGCACAAAACATTATTTACTTCAGTGTATACAGTAGAACAACTCGAGTGAGGCAATGGAGTAGTAGCTACAGTGTTTTGCACAAAACATTATTCACATCACTATAGCTTTATATACTTGTAGTTGTATATTCTGAGTATATCACTATACATATAGCCAGTATTTACTCTCAACCAAGAAAGAAGAAGAAAGGAAGAATAAGTGAAAGAAAAAATAGAAGTAAGAAAGAAAATAGTGTTATTCTTGAGCTCATATGTGTTTACGATGTGGGCGAATTCTGTGTTTACGATGTGGGCGAATTCTGTGTTTATGATGTGGGCGAATTCTGTGTTTATGATGTTGGCGAATTCTGTGTTTATGATGTGGGCGAATTCTGTGTTTATGATGTGGGCGAATTCTGTGTTTATGATGTGGGCGAATTCTGTGTTTACGATGTGGGCGAATTCTGTGTTTATGATGTGGGCGAATTCTGTGTTTATGATGTGGGTGAATTCTGTGTTTATGATGTGGGCGAATTCTGTGTTTATGATGTGGGCGAATTCTGTGTTTATGATGTGGGCGAATTCTGTGTTTATGATGTGGGCGAATTCTGTGTTTACGATGTGGGCGAATTCTGTGTTTGCGATGTGGGCGAATTCTGTGTTTACGATGTGGGCGAATTCTGTGTTCATACCTTAGCTAGCAAGTGTGCTAAATTCTACACAATTAAAATATACATCAGCGTGTTAAATCTCTGAGCATAAGAATATGGTACACAAAGCAGTGTCTGCTGAATATCTCAGCACTGGTGTTTAAGTAGTGTGTTGAATCTCTGAGCATAAGAATATGGTACACAATGCAGTGTCTGCTGAATATCTCAGCACTGGTATTTAAGTAGTGTGTTGAATCTATGAACACTTGAATATAATACACAGAGCATTGTGTGCTAAATCTCTCTGCATTTGTACCTAAGTAGTGTGTTGAATCTATGGATGTATTTATGCAAGTGAGTTGTGTCTGTTTGAATATATATGAATAAGAAATGTGCTTCTGGGTAATATACGCAAATAACGTGTTTTATTTGTACACATAATTACATATGGAATTAGTGCTCCAGAAATATAATGGATTCCAACTATTTAAAGTCCAACTAAGAAATGAAATGAGGAAAACGTTGACGTCAAAATTGAAATACTATAAAGTGGTTTGATGAACTGAACAGTATTATGTCAAAATTGAAATACCGTAAGTGGTTTTTGAACTGATCAATATTACGTCAGAACTGAACTACTATAAGTGGTTTTTTGAACTGATAAATATTACGTCAGAACTGAACTACTATAAGTGGTTTTTTGAACTGATAAATATTACGTCAGAACTGAACTACTATAAGTGGTTTTTTGAACTGATAAATATTAATTTTTCTTTTAATAAATCAATGTATTGGAGCATAAAATACTTTCATGTTCTCTCTTTCACTCGTGAACAATTTAAAAGTAAATCATAAAGGTCCATAACTCTTGTTAAAAGAGCATAATTGCTTGGAGTTATTGACAATGAATTCTGTATTCTCGGGCTCGTAACATGCCGGCGACGAACTCGGCCCGTGATAATTGTGCATCGCCTGCAAGAAACAAGAAAGCTAGTAAGAAAAGCAACACTTAGCAGTTTTCTTTTGCATTCCACAATTGTACCCATAGACACACCAACAAACACATAGGCAAATACACCTAACTGATGGTGTTTGTGCTTTTATTAAATGGGATGAGTGCTTATGATTTCAAGAGTATTGACTAATGCCAGTTTATAAATATCCGGTTAGAATACGTCTATAACTGTGAAAGCCACTTAAAGAAATATTTATATTGCGTGATACTGCTGTCAGAAAGCAGAAAAGAAGACTTAAAAAGTGAAATAAACTAAACAGCTTCAGAAGGTCAATTAATGTCTTGTTAAAAGAGGTTTTACAGCTCGAAAGGGCGACTATTCGTTTGTTGCTGCAAGATCAAGTTCTGAACGCAAGGAAAGGCTATTGTTGCCAGTGGATAATTTAGTAGAGTGGCTTGTTTGTTTTCTTGGAGAGTAGGGTGGGTGTTTGTGTAGGAGAGGGAGTTACAAAAAGCAACAGTGAATTTTCCTGAACAAACAAATATAGAGCTTTGTTAAAGGTCATTGCACAAGATAAAATAAAAAACGAAAATAAAGAAGAAGAATTGAAAGTAAAATAATGCTTGAATGACAAAGCAATATCTTAAAAACATTTGACAACAAAAATAGGATGTGACGAGATTCAGTGTTATGAAAGTCAAAGGTAGGATGTGACGAGATTCAGTGTTATGAAAGTCAAAGGTAGGATGTGACGAGATTCAGTGTTATGAAAATCAAAGATAGGAAGAGAATCTATAGTTCACAGAACATATTGCTGCACAGTTATTTCTGTGTAATTATTGACTTAAACGCATTCATGCTGCCCAGTTTACGTCTTACTAACTAGTGCTGAAGTTTCACCCGGTTTACGTCTGCCTAACTAGTACTTAAGTTTCGCCCGGTTTACGTCTGAATAACTAGTGCTGAAGTTTCGCCCGGTTTTATTCTGCCTCAGTGACTGAGCCATCGATCAAGTTGTTACGTCTGATTTACCAATGTCTGAGTCATCATGTAACTGCTAATGTGTTATGTTTGACTTACTAGTACTGAAGTTTCTCCCAACTAGCTTCTGCCTCAATTACGTCTGACATCGCATTGCCTGAGTTATAGTACAACTCCCTAGTGAGATACGTCCGACTTAGAACTGAATTACGTCCGACGTGCTCCTGAATTAGGTCCGATTTCCTACTGAATTATGCCCGAATTGCTACTAAATTATGTCCGAATTGCTACTAAATTATGTCCGAATTGCTACTGAATTACGTCCGACTTACTACTGAATTATGTGAAATTTGCTACTGAATTAAATCCGAATTGCTACTGAATTAGGTGAGACTTGCTGTTGAATTACGTCCGATTTGCTACTGAATTATTTCCGAATTGGTACTGAATTATTGAGAAATTTGCTACTGAATTATTACCGCCTGACTTGCAACTGAATTATGTGAGAATTGCTATTGAATTACCTCCAAACTGCTATTGAATAATGTCCGAATTGCTACTGAATTACGTCCGACCTCTTACTGCCAGGGTCCATTCGATTTACTGTTGCTCGACTTGCGTCTGAGAGACTGAGTTACATGCAACTAATTATTGTCTGATTTACGTCCAGCGTGCATTTCTTTTCTTTACGCGGACTGATCATTACCTGAGACACGTCAGACTGCTTAGAGTCTAAGTTCTGCCTGAATGACTATTGCCGGTATTACGTTCAGTAATTTATTGCCTGGGTGACTATTGCATGAGATGCGTTTGAATGAATATCATTTGACATTTGACGTACTACCGGCAGAATACTATTTGAGGTACGTTTGACTGAATATTATCGTAGGTATGTTTGACTGAATACTATATGAATTGCGTTTGACTGACTATTATCTGAAGTACGTTTGACTGAATATTATCTGAGGTACGTTTGACTGATTATTACCTGAGGTACGTTTGACTGAATATTATCTGAGGTACGTTTGATTGATTATTTTAATACCTGAGGTACGTTTGACTGAATATTATCTGAAGTAGTTTAACTGATTATTACTGATATATGTTTGATTATTGCCTGAGATACAACCGACTGAATATTTATATATATTTGATTGAATTTTATCTGAGGTACGTCTGACCGAATTTTACCTGAGGCAAGCGATGCTGACTATTGCGTGAGATAAACTGAACTGGACATTATCTAAGTAAGATAAATTATTAAAAGTTCGAATGACTCTTGCCTGTATAATGACCAACTGTCAATTGCTTGACACGGGCCAAGATGTTTGTAGCCTGATTTGCGTCAAAAAAAACTATAGTCTGTTATGTTTGACATTTATCAAATTAAAATGGGAACTTTTATCAAAATTGAAATAGGAACTGTTATCACCATTAAAGAGCAATACATTATCGTATACACAAGAGCTAAAAAAAGAGAAAAAGACCGTTCTTCTTGTTTGTTTAATCTCCAATAGAATAAGTGAGTTTAATTCGAAGGAGACATACTATCTATATTACGAACAGATTAAGTTAAATTAAGTTAAATTAAGTTAAATTAAGTTAAATTTAAGTATATTCAGAATTGAGTGAGCCTGTTAAATAGATAAAAACATAGGTATGTGTATAGTTAAAGGAAACATTATATATTACAATATGTAAAATAAATCAAATTCCTATAACAGAGATAGCAGAAGAAGCCATACTATCTATAGCAGATTCCAAGAATAACAAAGGTATTGGAGCTGAAGGAGGTATGCAGTTTTATCACATTCTAAAATAGACTGTTTCTGTAAAGTTGGAGGAAACCTACCATCTTTATCACATTCTAAAATAGACTTTGTGTAAAGTTGGGGGAAACCTACCATCTTTATCACATTCTAAAATAGACTTTGTGTAAAGTTGGGGGAAGCCTACCATCTTTATCACATTTTAAAATAGACTTTGTTTAAAGTTGGAGGAAACCTACCATCTTTATCACATTCTAAAATAGACTGAGTTTAAAGTTGGGGTAACCTACCATCTTTATCACATTCTAAAATAGACTTTGTGTAAAGTTGGGGGAAACCTACCATCTTTATCACATTCTAAAATAGACTTTGTGTAAAGTTGGGGGAAGCCTACCATCTTTATCACATTTTAAAATAGACTTTGTTTAAAGTTGGAGGAAACCTACCATCTTTATCACATTCTAAAATAGACTTTGTTTAAAGTTGGAGGAAACCTACCATCTTTATCGAGTTCCAAGAATAAAAAACCGAGTGGCAAGTCGGGTAGCACTTCATCCTCAGCAATCAGCGCCAATGGGACGTCAATGGATGACGCATCAGAACCGGACAACATCTTGCTGCTTGTAGCCTCATTTCCGGTTCGACCTTGACGTCTCAAACCAACGTTTCCGCGAGTGAAGAAGCCTTTCTTGTTCAACACAAAATCATTACCATCCAGCTCTAGATTAGCTAGAAAGGCATCATTGACGTGGCTTCCTTTAAGGTCAAGGTCATTTTCGAGGCCAGGTGTGCCGAATTGGGCGTAATTCGGTTTGCCATTCATTGAATAAGCGCCTCTTCGGCCGATTCTGGGATAGTCGTTGTCAGTGCTTTTGGTGTAGAAGACGGCGCAACTACTGCCAGCCAATAGCAGTATGAGCCAGATAGCCAATATTTCTTGCATCCTTCCTAACAATGACTGTAGAAGAAGGAAAAGATGGATTAGGTTATAAAGAGTTTTGTAGTTGCAAGATTAGGCGTTAGGAGGGAATCGGGCGACATTAAGGGACACTGACAAGCCTAGTGGACAAAAGGAAACAAGGTCAGACAATCTCTAAAGAGAAAATCAGCAATAATTTAATTTTTTAAATGGAGTAACTGAAAGGCTTTGCGTCGGAATATTTGTCAATGTTTCACAAGCATAGCTACTGCTTATCCTAAAAGGACTTTCTCGTTTAAACATATATATTGCAAGGTAACATATAAATTGCAAAGTAAAGTATATATTGCAAGGGAAGGTATATTCTGTAAAGTAACGTATATATTGCAAAGAAACGTATACATTGCAAGGGAACATATACATTGCAAAATAACGTATATACTGCAAGTAACGTATATAGTGCAAGGAAACGTATATATTGCAACATGACGTGTTTATTGCAAAATAACGTATTAACTGCAAGGTGTCCATTTCCACTAAACGTCTCCTCTACAGCAAACACTGATTCAAAATTTCGTAAGTGGAATGTGACACCTACGCCACCCTAGTTAATGGTTATGATTATTATAATTATTCAATCATCCATAAATAATTATAAGTGAAGAGAATATTAATTACTCGTCTCTCTCACCTGGTAAACGTTTTTGTTCTTCCATAACATTAAGGACAAACATTTACCGTTACACAATATATCCGTAGGTGGAAAACTACTTACTGGAGAAGACAAATCCGTCTTTAATCTATATTTAGCGAATACCCATTCACCCTCTATACTTCCAACACATGGTTATCAATATGTGTATGTAGGTCAATATATTTAACAATAAATGTATGAAATCAACAATCAAACATATATATATAGCAATTGCAATAGAAAGGTTACTTGACATCAATACTTCCACGAAAGCACGATTGAATAGTTTCAATGTTTCTACAGTCTTATATCCTAAAACATAATTCAACAGATTAGTGTCAATATAAACCACATGACAGTTATTATCATAAACCGAAATGGAGTTATTAGAGATAACCGATAAGAGTCTATACATAACTGTGATGCCAATACTATCTAGTTAATGGTTATGATTAACTAATTACAAGTAATGAGAGTCTTAATTTACGCTATTAATAATTCTCCAGAAGACTCCATTTGTCTCTCTCACTTGGTGGACATGAGGGCACTGTAAACGTTTTCTCTATTCCAGTACATTAAAGACAAACATTTATATTCACAATATTTCTGTAGTTTGAAAACGTTTTACTAAAGGAGAAGACAAATCCGTCTTTAATCTATATTTAGTGAGCCCCCCCTCCACCCATTTTCTTCTCCAACATAAGGTTATCAATATATGTAAGGTCAATAAATTTAACAAGAAATTTATTAAAAGGTCAATAAATTTAACAAGAAATTTATTAAATCAACAAATACACATATAACAAATAAAATGAAAAAGATTATTTGACATCAATATTTCCACATGAAGAGCACATTCAAATAATATAAATACCTATACAATCTTATATCCAGAAACACAATTCATCAGATTAGTGTCAACACAATCATAGGATAGTTCTTATCAGAGAACAGAAATGGAGTTCTTAGAGATAAGAAATAATGGTTTTACATAATCTTGTATAGGCAACACAGGATAGTTCTTATCAGAGAACAGAAATGGAGTTATTAGAGATAAGCAATAATGGTTTTACATAAACTTGTATAGGCAAAACAGGAATAGTTTTTTCATGTGCTTTTCAAACAAAGACACAAGTTTTATTGTTCACACTATAACTGTCAGTTCCAAGTGTTCCCCTCTCACGTTGTGTGAACACTGATTCACTGCTATTCTCTTGCGGCCATCTGGTTCAAGCAGAACAACAATCGTAGCAATTTCCAGTAACATCCTTGTACCAGAAATTGCTCAATGTAGTCTACATACTTTGCCACCATACATCAATGGAGTGCAGTGTATTCCTTACACTTCCACACTGTGGTAAATTCTTCTCACAACTGCCATGGTCATAGCGGTTTATAATCAGTAAATCAGGAGATTCAGGTAAAACAAGAAAAGGCTGTTTATTCCCTGAAAAAAATAATTTGGGAACAAACACTTAGTTTCCAGTTTATTCCGTTTTAACTCCATTCTCTCTTACATTCAAGTCTCAACTTACAGTTTCCTGCAATAGTATTTATTAGCCCTAATATCAATTTTATGAGTACATTCACTAGAAACAATATCATCTGTTTAGCACACTATATATGAACATCTTAGTTAAAATCTTTGTAGAAATAATAGTCTACTCAAATAATATATCTGTACATAAAACACAAGTATAACATAACAATAGCAAAATGCATGAAATATTTCTACGTTAATTCTCTCCCAAACAGTCATTTATCTCACCATTAAACTAACGGCCACTTTGGACTTCTTGCCACTCCAAATTCAAGTGATTAGACAACAGATTTCTTTACAGCAGGTAAACATTTGATACAGCCCGTTGACTGATCTCGTTCTTGTAAATCGTAACCATTGGATAATAAAAACTACACATCAAGTTGTAATTGGTTTGGATTGCATCACCAATTTCTAGCATATTCTCAACTGGAGTTGTTTACTCCAACTCTGACACAAAAATACCATCGTTTAGGAGTGCACAAGGTCAGTTCACTTTGATAATTTAACAATTTATATTACATTTAAGTCTAGAAATATGGATAGACGAATTTACTCTGCCACAATAACCTTGGCTAGGTGATGCCGCAATAGTCTTTCACGTGCTTTGTAATAAAGTCACAAGTTTATTCTCATTAGTATTGTCAGTTTCACGTGCTTTGTAATAAAGTCACAAGTTTATTCTCATTAGTATTGTCAGTTTCACGTGCTTTGTAATAAAGTCACAAGTTTATTCTCATTAGTATTGTCAGTTTCACGTGCTTTGTAATTAAGTCACAAGTTTATTGTTCTCATTAGTATTGTCAGTTTCACATGTTTTCCCTTGCATGTTGTAGAACACTGATTATCTGATATTCTACTTAGGCTAAACTGGGCGCTCCTTTGCCATATTAGTTCCCTCAAGCAGAATTACAATGCAGCAATTTCCAGTCTTCTTTGTATCAGAAATTCTACAATGTAGTCGAGCATACTTTGCCACCTTACATCAACACAGGGCAATGTATTTTTACACTTACTCACAAGGGGCAAATACTTCTCTCATCTACCAAGGTTTATAAATCAGTAAACCGAAAGATTTGGTGAAAACAATAAAGCTGCTTCCCGGTAAAATATAATCAGGGAACAATGCTATGTTACCAGTTTATTCGTCTCTAACTGTAATTTTTCTTAAATTCAATTCTCAACTTACAGTTAGTTTCCTGCAACAGTATTTATTAACTGATACAAACACACAGCACAACAAATACAACAGAACAATTTATGAACGTGTTCACTAGAAACAATGTCAAGTGTTTAGCATACTACATACAAACATCATAGTTCACAATCTGTAGAAATAATATTCTACTCACATAATACATTTCTACAAAAATGCAAGTATAACATTAGTTACAAAATGCATGAAATATTTCTAAGTACATTCTCCCTCAATTAGTCAGTTAACACCATTAAGCTAATGATCGCCTTTCATAACCAGGCACTGTCACTCCAAATTTAAAGTGATTAGAAAATACAAAACTTTGATCTCAGCCCATTAGCTGGTCTCTTTCTTGTAAATCTTGACCATTGGATAATAAAAACTACTCATCTCCACCTACAACTGGTTTAGATGACATCAGCAAATCTAGCACATTTTTTACCTGAGTTGTTTATTTCCAACTTTGTTACTTAAAACTATCAGCACAAGCAGGCTCAAATCGGGTTACTTTGATATTTAACAATTTATATAGCAATTAAATTTAGACATAGAGATAGGCAAACTTACTCCACCATATAGACGATATTTTTTTAATTGTCTTTTTAAATCGCTAGTAACTGATCAAGTAGAAGACACTGAGAGATTAATGCTCTTTAATACATTACTACAAACTGTTATTAGCATTCTCATATGTATGAAAGAAACGAACACCTACTCCATAATTATAGAACTAGCACATACACAACGTAGTATGTTACCACAGTTAAGAACTAGCACATACACAACGTAGTATGTTACCACAGTTAAGAACTAGCACATACACAACGTAGTATGTTACCACAGTTAAGAACTAGCACATACACACACACAACGTAGTATGTTACCACAGTTAAGAACTAGCACACACACACACACAACGTAGTATGTTACCAGAGTTAATGAACTAGCACACACCCCTCGTAGTATGTTACCACAGTTAAGAACTAGCACATACCCCATTAGTATGTTACCAGAGTTAAAGAAATGACACGTACCCTAGTAATATGTTACCACAGTAAAGAAATGACACCCACCCTAGTAATATGTTACCACAGTTAAAGAAATAGCACATATCCCTCCCAGTAATATGTTACCACAGTTAGTGAAATAACACCTGTCCCCAGCAATGTGTTACCACAGAGAAAGAAGTAACAGCTACCAAAGAGGTATGTTACTACAGATAAAGAAATAACACCTACCCCCAGTATTATGCTACTACAGAGATAAAAATAACATTCATCTCCCCCCACCCCAGTAGTATACTAAAACAGTGAAAGAAATAACACATACACCAGTTTTATGTTACCACAGTGAAAGAAATGAGAACCCCCACTTTAGTATGTTAAAAATTTAAAGAAACAACTCCCCCCGCCCCAGGTAGTCTCTTACATCAGTTAATAAAATAACAATTATTCATGTATAAATGATGCAAAGCCAAGGCTAGCTGAAAAATGTTACGTAAATTAAGTAAAAGTAAAGTTGGGAAATATTACGTAAATTAAGTAAAAGTAAAGTTGGGAAATATTACGTAAATTAAGTAAAGGGTAAAGTTGGAAAATATTACGGAAATTAAGTAAAAGTAAAGTTGGGAAATATTACGTAAATTAAGTAAAAGTAATGTTGGGAAATATTACGTAAATTAAGTAAAAGTAATGTTGGGAAATATTACGTAAATTAAGTAAAAGTAATGTTGGGAAATATTACGTAAATTAAGTAAAGGGTAAAGTTGGAAAGTATTACGTAAATGAAGTAAAAGTAAAGTTGGAAAATATTACGTAAATTAATTAAAAATAAAGTTGGAAAATTTACGGAAATTAAGTAAAAGTAAAGTTGGAAAGTATTACGGAAATTAAGTAAAAGTAAAGTTGGAAAGTATTACGGAAATTAAGTAAAAGTAAAGTTGGAAAGTATTACAATAAATAATGCACATCACAGATGTATATAGTACAAAATAGTACGCAAGTTTGGAAGTGTTAAGTAGAACGTCCAAAGTATTTATGGTTGAACAGGAGAAAATAGTTCCATAAAAACTATTTCTAAAGAATGATACCACATGATACGAACTTTGGACAACATACTAAAATTAGGCTTAAGTGTCCCAATGTAACTGTAAACATGTTGTTTACTGCGCTGCGAATGATGAGAGGTTTAAATCGAACCCTTTGATTCTTTATTTCATTATGTTTAGTACGAGAAAGAAAGAAATAAAAACTCAAATTTGAAATACCACGAGAACAATTACGCACGTCAAGCATACAATCAAAAATTATTTTTGTTTTTGTTTCTTCAACTTATTCTTCGAATGAAAGCGTACTGTTCTAGTGTTTTCATCAAACTCTGTAACTTTGAGCTTCCTGTACAGGCCATAACGCACACATCGCGCTTTACCAAATATTTTGGAAAGATCTCTCTGGACTTTGACATTTTCTGATGTCAACTCGGATCAGGTTAGCGGCCACGCCCTTTGACATTGGAACCCTCATGCTGAAGGGATGCAATCGGCAGAAAACGTTGGATTTGCCTACTTGTAATCGGGAAGTGGTTTGTTGAATGGACTTTGAGGGAAGAACAGTGAGAAAGGGGTTGGGAATTTATTCATTCCGTTGCTCAAGTTCTTGATGGCTCCAATATTCTCGGATGAAGGCGTAATTAGTCAACACAATTGCTTTCTTAATGCTGCTGTAACCGCAGACATTATCGTAGTTGCTTTCATAATGTTGCTACAGTTGGAGCCCTTTAAGGTAATCACTTTCTTAATGCTACTATCTTTGAGACATTTTTTGTAATGTTGTTTTCCATACATTCCTGAATTAACTTCTGCTATTCTGGAGATTTTCCTCAAATCTATAATTACTATTTCATTGTCAATAAAGGTTTGAGTCCTGTTTACTTTTGTACTCGTCCTGGGAAATATATGAGTCTTGTTTACTGGTGTACTCGTCCTGGGAAAGTATATGAGTCCTGTTTACCGGTGTACTCATCCTGGGAAAATATATCGGCTCCTTTCCAGTATAAAAACAGGTCTTCACCATCGCATGACTAGCAACATTTATGGAGAGCAAATAAATATGTTGTCAGTCTTGAAAAATACTGATTCGGCAGCACCTAAGTAAAACTGAGACAAGTATTGATTATTTTCTTCACATATAGACACGATTACACACATACACACACGATTACACACATACACACATACGATTACACACATACACACACGATTACACACATACACACACGATTACACACATACACATACGATTACACACATACACACACAGTCAAAACACATTCAAGATAACAGCGACACGAAAAGGCAATGATTACATACACAAATGGTCATAAAAGTGACAAAATCTTTAAAGCCTCTGTAAATTAAAGATTATAACACGAAATGTGATTTATTTTATGCGTTTTCTATTATATATGTGTGATCATGTTCACTTGTGCTTTCCTAAAGTTCTCTTATATATTTGCTAATGTTCATTTGTTTTACTCAAGTTCTATTATCCATGTACTAATGTTCATTTTTGTTTTACTCAAGTTCTATTATCCATGTACTAATGTTCATTTGTGTTTTACTCAAGTTCAATTATCCATGTACTAATGTTCATTTATACTTTATTCGAGTTCTTTATGTTTTGTTCACGTTTTATTATACATACATGTATTAATGTTCATTTGAGTTCTGCTCTCGTTCTCTTATATATTTGCTAATGTTCATTTCTGCTTTGTTCAAGTCTTATTAAATATGTGCAAATATTCATTTGTGCTTTGCTCATGTTCTCTTATATGTGTGCTAATGTTCATTTGTGTTTTGCTGAAGTTCTCTTATTTATGTGGGAATGTTCAGTTGTATTTTGTTCAAGTTGTATAAAATGTTCATTTGTACTTTGTTCAAGATCTGTTATGTACGTGGTAATGTCCGTTTCGTTTGCACTTGTCCAGTTCACAGAAATGCCTTTAAACAACAAATTAATAGAAGATACTGTCAACAGGAAAAAATGTGTTATTTTGATATTTAAACAAAGAGAAACAACTACAAGTAGGGACCTTACTTTTTGAATAAAAGAGAAGACAACTGCAAGTAAGGACCTTACTTTTTGAATAAAAGAGAAGACAACTGCAAAAATATTCTGCATTTCCTGGAGACGCTTGCATGCTTACGTCGATTGCATTGTTTTTAAAATGACAGATCACAGATTCAGCAATTCTGTGTTCATTATAAAGGAATAAATACAACAAACCTTTCTGTGCGCAGACTGTTCAAGTCACGACAACTTCAAAGCATTAGCCGGACAGGGCGTGACAAATGTATAGCTTAATGAAGCGTTGTTTTTGAGAATGTTTTCCAAAATCCAATTTTGCCAAGACTCTAGTTTCTTGTATCCCTTTCCCTTTCCCCTTCATTTGGAACCACCCTTCCCACCTCTTTACAAACCCACCCACCCACCACACTCATTCTGAAATAAATTTATCTAGGTACGATCTAATGCTGAAGGTCATACTACTATGTGAAAAGGTCGTGTTATGTTAAAAGTCATTGAAAACAACAAATGTTAAATTACATTTCTAAGAGCTTTATAAATTTAAATTTATAATTAAATATAAATTGAACTGAACAAAAAAACAAATAGAAGACACATCTCCCAAATAGGCAAATTAACCTCCTCAGAAATCATATTAACAATTGCAAGAGCCAATAATAATCATCATCATAAATTAGTAACTGCAATCTCCGATTAAGAATAAATGTGTGCATTGGTGAACAGAATTTCTAGCTGAAAATGTAGAAATTAGAAGTATTTATATGTTACAGCGTATGTACATATTTGTGTGTGTGTGTGTGTGTGTGTGTGTGTGTGTGTGTGTGTGTGTGTGAGTAACTTGCACATATATGTTTATAACTACATGTTTATATGTATCTGTGTGCTTGTGTTAGTGAAATGTTTATAAATTTATGGACTACAGAATCAGCAACACGTGATGTATAACTATGATATCTCCCGTCTGTTTGTCATTCTGTGCATGTGTGTGTGTGTGTGTGTGTGTGCTTGCTTGCGAAAATCAAAATCAATTTGATGATAAATCCCATTTAAGTTGAAGGAATCCTTAATTTTATAGACCACGTGAGCAGAAATTCGCACTTATGGGACTTTAACATTTCAATGATTAAACCTATACTAATTATTGTATCTGTGCCAAAAAAAATTGCCCTTATATGACTCCAAAAATCCCGATATTTTATACAGCTACTATGCCCTATGATATAGTTTGATACAGGTATATTAGGTCAAAATGGAAGAGCATCTTAGTTACAAAGATAACTGACACCCGTGTACGTTCATTCTTATGGTCATAGAAAATTGACCACTCTAGTACTAAATAACCTGCCAGTTCTTGATGCAAGTCACTAAATTAACTCTTCAACAACTGGTGATGTTATGATAGAACACGCAGTAGTAACTGAGTATTCAAGGAACTTAAGACACAAGTCAAGGGCGTACAAAGAGTATTGTGTATGCATGGCGGTATCATTCCGCGAACCTGCAGAAGCTGGAATTACTCATAAAGATGGAATTCGCCATGCAGAAGCTGGAATTACTCATAAAGATGGAATTCGCCATGCAGAAGCTGGAATTACTCATAAAGAAGGAATTCGCCACGTAGATATTGGAAATCTTCATTAAGGTGCTAGAATTATTCGTCATGAAAATGTTCATACTTTTGTCAAACATAACAAGATCCTGATTCGATAATTGACTTAAAGGACACACTCGATAATAACCTTAGTAGATCATTAGCTGACTTTAAAATCACACTCATTAACCGTGTGGTTAACAGATCAATAGCTGACTTTAAAGTCACACTCGGTAACCTTGGTTAGTAGATCATTAGCTGACTTTAAAGTCACACTCCTTAACCGTGTGGTTAACAGATCAATAGCTGACTTTAAAGTCACAATCGGTAGCCTTGGTTAGTAGGTCATTAACTGACTTTAAAGTCACACTCGGTAACTTTGGTTAATAGATCAATAGGTGAGTTTAAAGTCACACTCGGTAACCTTGGTTAGTAGATCATTAGCTGACTTTAAAGTCACACTCGGTAACCTTGGTTAATAGATTAATAGGTGAGTTTAAAGTCATACTCGGTAACCTTGGTTAGTAGATCATTAGCTGACTTTAAAGTCACACTCGATAACCTTGGTTACTAGACCATTAGTTGACTTTAAAGTCACACTCGGTAACAGTGGTTAACAGATCAATAGCTGACTTTAAAGTTTCACTCAGTAAACGTGGTTACTAGATTAATAGCTGATTTTAAAGTCATACTCGGTATCCCTAGTTAACAGATCAGTAGCAGACATTAAAGTCACACTCAGTAATCGTGGTTAACGGTTCCTGTAATAGACTTGAGAGCCACTAACTGATCTAATTAATGACTGTGTCCGGACTTAATAACGGACAGGTCTGCCATTACCTGAGCTAAGGAAAATAGTTACGCACAGGACTGTCATCATCTGACCATGTAACAGTGGTTATCATATTTAGCAATAGACTAGAGCAGGGTTTCTGAACGGGGTTCCGCGAGAGGTCGCTATGGTTTCCCGAGAGGTCGCTATGGTTTCCCGAGAGGTCGCTATGGTTTCCCGAGAGGTCGTTATGGTTTCCCGAGAGGTCGCTATGGTTTCCCGAGAGGTCGTTATGGTTTCCCGAGAGGTCGCTATGGTTTCCCGAGAGGTCGCTATGGTTTCCCGAGAGGTCGCTATGGTTTCCCGAGAGGTCGCTATGGTTTCCCGAGAGGTCGTTATGGTTTCCCGAGAAATCGTGATTGAAAGAAATAAGCATCGCAGAAAGTAACTTTTACTCAGCGGTTCTCTGAGACATGAAATGTTTTGAAGGGTTCTTTCAGGGTAAAAGGTTACGACACGACTAGAGTATCATTACTTGACCTAATAACAGTGGTTAACAATTTTAGTAAGAGATTTGACTGTCGTTATCTCTGACATAATAACAATGGTTAACAAATTTAGTAAGAATCTAGACTTATTATCTGACCTAATAACAGTGGCTAACAAATTTAGTAAGAGACAAGACTGTCGTTATCTCAACTGATAACAGTAGTGGACAGATACTAATAATTCTTACCAAATCATTAATTTATCGCTGGCATCAATTTCTTTTACGACACTTTGCGATAGTTAGTGAGATCAATAATACTGAAAAAAAAATCAGCATTAGGTTTAAGAATTTATTGCAAAGTACCTCAGCGCACACACCCTCGTTCCAGTTTTCGCAGACATGCTTTTATTTGTTGCACAGACAGGAAATTTAATAGAGAATACTCCGTTCATATATATTTCCCCGCCAAACTGGTCTCATAGCAACCGACTATTCATGAAAAACAATTGTTCTAACATGATTAATTTTAATGATGGGACAATTTGATTTGTGTAAAGTGTGTTGCAGTCACAAGTGCTGGATTACTCGAATAAAAGCTATTATTAAAAAACAAACCAGCAATGATTATGTCAGTTTCTCTCTCTCTCTCTCTTTCTCTCTCTCACACACACTCTCTCTCCTTATCTATCTATCTATCTATCTATCTATCTATCTATCTATCTATCTATCTATCTATCTATCTATCTATCTATCTATCTATCTATCTATCTATCTATCTATCTATCTATCTATCTATCTATCTATCTAACTATCTATCCTTCCATCCATCCATCCATCCATCTACCTACCTACCTACCTACCTACTTACCTATCTATCTATCTATCTATCTATCTATCTATCTATCTATCTATCTATCTATCTATCTATCTATCTATCTATCTATCTATCTATCTATCTATCTATCTATCTATCTATCTATATCCATCCATCCATGAAACAATCAGGTACTTTATTAACATTAACAACTTTAATGGTTATAAATTGAAAAATAGTAAATTGGTTCTATTCGAAAAACAAACACATACCATGATGTTTATGAATTACTGATGATTTTTAATTTTATTAATGAACATAATATGAAAACAACAAATTCTAACTTTCTCCCCTCGAACCCACCACATTTACGCATGAGTGCACACATATGTACTCATACACGCACACTCACCAAACAAATGTTATGTTTTGCACCAGATTAGCCTCGAGAGAATAGCAGTGAATGAGTGTTTTTCAGCGTGAGAGGGAAACATGTGGAATTAACGTGAACAATAAATTGTGTCTTTGTTACAAAAGCACGTGAAAGACTATTGAGAGAGCACCAAAATCAGGTCATGTACAAACTATTATCACTTTTCTCAAATAACTCCATTCTGTTCTCTGATAAGAACTATCCTGTGATTTGTATTGATACTAAACTACTGAGGTTTGTGTTAGGTTATGACTATAAATATTAAAATTATTCAAATGTGTTTTCATGGAAATACTGATGTAAAGTAATTGTTTTCATTGTATTTGTCAAATTTAACTTTTTGTTAAATTTATTATCTTACACATATTGATAACATTATATTGGAGAATAAGGTGGGTGAGTGGGGGCTCGCTAAATATAGATTAAAGACGTTGTGTCTTCTCCTTTAGTAAGAAGTTTTCCATCTACTGAAATATTGTGTGAAGGTAAATGTTTGTCGTTAATGTTGTGGACGAGAGCAAATGTTTACAGCGCCCGCATATCCGTCAAGTGAGAGAGAAGAGTGTTGTGTGCTGAAGAATTATTAATAACATGAATTAAGATTCTCATCACTTTAATTAGTAATAGACGATTAATTAAATAATAATAATCATAACCATTATCTGAGGTGGCGTTAGTATCACACATACTAAATTGCAAAATTGCTTACTTTTAAGAATGTTATTATTAAAAATGCTTTTGTGTTAACGAAAAGTTTATCCATAAAGTTATTATTGTCATTAATATTAAAACGAAAATAAATGTTTTTTTATTGTTTTTAAACTATGAGATCATATTCTTAAAAGGAAAGAAACATTAATACACAGATTTAAAAAGCCCTTTTACGTAGTCGTTTATACTGACTATTATAAGACATATTTAAAAGGTACACTATGACATTTACACTGACTAGTATAGGACATATTTAAAAGGTACACTATGACATTTACACTGATTATTATAAGCATATTTAAAAGGTACACTATGACATTTACACTGACTAATATAGGACATATTTAAAAGGTACACTATGACATTTACACTGACTAGTATAGGACATATTTAAAAGATACTCTATGACATTTACACTGATTGACATAGGACGTATTGAAAATGTACACTTATGATATTTACACTGACTAATTTGTGACTTATTTGAAAGGTACACTGTGACATTTACACTGACTTATATAGCACATATTTATAACGTCCACTATGAAGTTTGCACTGTTTGATATAGCATATTTATAAATTATAATATTTGCATCGATTGATACAGCACATATTTATAGGTCCACCATGAAGTTTGCACTGTTTGATATAATTGTGCACGTTAATAACAAAACTACCGCCAAATTATTTTGAAAAAATATTTAAAAAATCAAATTAAATTAACAGAAAATTGACAGAAACAATTCGATGAAAGGAAAAGTGTTTACCTTCATCTTGTATGCAGTGTATCTACTAAGCCAATCTGAAACCAAATTAAAGTTACTGAACAAAACTATTTTTCAGTAGTCAAATTCGAGCTCTTGATCAGCTTGTCACACACGAGCAAATTTCAGTCTAAAGTTGCCACACACGAGCAAATTTCATTCTTCCAGCAATGAAAGAAGTGGACGGAAGAGCAATAGCGCTTTAAATGACCTTGAAGCAAGTAAGTAGTATTAGGGTCTCCTTGGCGCCTCGGTCCAGTTAGGGTGTCCTCAAAGCCCTGAACTGGAAAGGGACCTTGTCGAACTTACACCGATAAACTCTCCACGAACAATGTGAGGCCTTTCATCGGGAGCCTAGATATAGCTACGAAGAGTTGCTTACGTCGCGACTCTTGGGACGCAAAATAAACGTCATTTTCCTGGTACTTAATAATTTCGCGCGCTTCTGTCAATCAAACTCGACGGGGAGGCGGCATTGTCTAGAGAGCACGAAGGCGCACATATAATCCGGATTTGCTGGTTTGAGTATGGGGTACATGTGTGGGTGAGCTGGAAAGGCATGCTAAATGTGGAACGAGGGTGCATGATAATCGATATGATGCGAACGTTTGCTTAAGAGTGTGACAGTTGTCTGCGTGTAGCGGCGTGACTGTGTTGAGATGTGACGTTGTCACAGCGTGTCGGGATGACGGTGATGATGGTAGATTAAACTCTGCACAAAGTGCATTCGAGGTTCGAACATTCAGTGAATTGCATTGTGGATCGGGGTAGCAATGTTGTCAGCTGGGTGATTGTTCGTCTTCATTAACAAAGAGGCTATGGTATGTGATTATTATGATTTTATTGAACAGTTTCACAAGCTGCTTGTTCACGATGAAAGCGAATAGCTAATAACTATTTTATGTTTTCTATATTTTATTTACTTTATTCCGCAGGTGCACTGTTTAATAAATTAGAACAGATGCTTATTAAAATTTATGACGAGAATTTGTAAAATTGTAGAATGGGCATTTGTAAGAATTTGAACTGATATAGTTTAGAATTTGCAATGGAAACGTGTAAGAATTTAGAATGGATATGTTTTGGATTTATAATAGATATGTGTAAGGGTTTATAATGGACATGTGTAAGGGTTTATAATGGACATGGTTAAGATTTTAGAATGGATATGTTTAAGAGTTTAGAATGGATATGTGTAAGAATTTAGAATGGAATATGTATAAATTTAAAATGGGTAAGTGTAGGAATTTACAATGGGAATTTGTATAGGAATTTACAATGGGAATTTGTATAGGAATGCTAACGATGATAGCGTACGTGGTTAGTATACTAACAGACAATTGTTATTGTTTACCACGTAAACATTTCAAGTTTTTCGAAGTGAATGTTAAAAATGTAAGCAGTTTTAAGTCAAATATAATCAAACAGTTGTCAATGATTCTGGTAGATAAAATAAAACTGTTATCAGGACGTTTTAAATTAAATATTTGTTAGTAGTTATAATAGATGGCATCATGCAATTAGTAGAAGTAGTCGTGACAAATATAATCAAACAGTTGTCAATAATTTTGATGCACGAAATCAAAAAGTAGTCATTAGCGTTGGTTGATGAAATCAGACAATTGTCAGTTGTCGTGACATATATCGTCAGTTGTAATAGTTTTGACAGATGAAATCAGACAATTGTCATAGTCGTGACATATATCGTCAGTTGTAATAGTTTTGACAGATGAAATCAGACAATTGTCATAGTAGTGACAGATATAATCAAAGATGTGTCAGTCGCTCTGGTAAATATAATCAAACAATTTTCATTATTTGTGCAGTGCAATGAGCATGTGTAAAATTCAAACAGTTAAATGCTGTCTTAGGTAGATATAATTAAACAGCTATGGGTGTTTTGGAATCGCAATGATCAGATAGTTGTTAGATGATGTAAGCAGTGCTATGTGGTTAGAAATTATAACCAAACAACTGTTGGTTGGGCTGAGGAAAAGGGTTGTCAAACAGTTGTTGGATTGAGCAAGTGTTGTCAAACAACTGCTGGTTGGATTGATCAAGTGTTATCAAACAGTTATTGGCTGTGTTAAGCTAATATTATCAAACATTTGTTAGATGGTGTGATTTTGTCCTGTTCGATTTCAGTGGTACACATCCATAGGTTCTGTTTAACAATGGATGAACTGTTCTGTTTTGACACCAAGCAAAGGAATGCTAGACTAATACTATTCAATAAATATCTTTGTGAGCATTGTACGGTAAATGTTGTCTTTTAGTGTGTTGCTTCTATATTTTGATACTAACTAATATCACAAAGATATTTATTGAATAGTATTAGTCTAGCATTCCTTTATTATTCCTTAATTTCCCTCCCCCCCCCCCCGCCCCGAATCAACTCTAACATTAGCATTCAGAGGTCAAATGTCACTGCAAGAAATTTCAGATTGAGTACATTCATAAGCTCATATAGTATGTTCTCTGACACCTTGCCTGTTCCAGGTGGTTGTCGTTCCATATCACGTGACATTCTGTAAGTAGAAACACATTCGATCCTATGTGCGCACGTGTGTAATGTGTGAAGCTTGATATGTGTGTGTGTGTGCGTCGAGGAGAGAGAGGGGAAAGGATGCCATTCTGGGTATGACAAAAGAAAAATATTTAGTAAAAGCATTTTTTGTTTACGCTGTGAAAATCGTGCCATACATGAGCAAACTCCATCAGTCACAGACAAGCAGACATGCACTCTGGAAATACGGCTATAGGCACAAACACACAAATAAACAAACACACACACACACACACACACACACACACACACACACACACACACACACACACACACATATATATATAAATATAACCCAGTTGATGATAATTATAATCATTTGTCTATGACGTTTATATGATTTATCACACTGAGTGATCATAATGCCCTTGAAATATCTCTGGAATAATTATTTTATTTGAATTCATTAAACACTAAAGTTAATTACTTGGTTGGAAAACAATATCATTGTTTCAGTTGAATCATAAATTTCTTGGTTTGTCTCTGGTTTCATTATTCCATTTGAATTAAAGAAACACTAACTTTTTGGGTTTTCTAAACGTATCCTGAGGGTAATACACCCTACAACTAGCAAACCACAACATTGCAAACGAATTTTCCACTTTTATCACCGTCCTCAAGTATCAGAGTCTGTATTTAATAAATAGCCACAAGAATTAAGTAAATATTTCATTGATATACTGTGACATCTACGCCACCCTAGTTATTGGCTATTATTATTTATTCATCCATAACGAATTACAAATGATGAGAATTTTAATTTATGCTATTAATAATTCTCCAGAAGACACCACTCGCCTCTCTCACTTGGCTGATATGCGGGTGCTGTAAACGTTTTCTCGCTTCCACAACATTAAGACAAACTTTCACCGCCACACAATATTTCAATAGGTGGAAACCGTCTTACCAAAAGGAGAAGATAAATCTGTCTTTTAATCTATATTTAGCGAGCCCCATCCACCCACTATCTCTCCAGCATATGGTCACCAATATGTGTAAGGAGGTCAATACATTTAGCAATAGATTTATTAAATCAACTATCAAATATACATATAACAAATACAATCAAAAGAGCATTGATGTTTACATCATTTCACAACAATGTTCGATTAACGCTAGACAATCGCTCAGTTTATTCTAGCATAGACATCAACAGTCAATTTAATATATATATCAAATTCATGGATATCATACATCACAAAATTGAAGTGCAGTTTTAGAGAAATAAATAAAGTCAACGTACATAACCTATCCAATGATGTTGGCTATGGACGGCATGTGTTCACAATCACCCGGTTTGCAACAAGTGACTCTCTTTCTTATTTGGACAAAGGTCCAATGTACCCCTTCTAGGCACAATACAGAAATGTTCCAGAATCTCCCAAACGCTCACAAAGCACACCCTGGAGAATTGTTCAGAATTTCACATGCACTATCAAGCACATCAGAAGGAATGTTCCTGAATTTTCGTGTTCGCTACTTAAGCACACTATGAGGAATGTTCAAAATAATCTTTTTAATTCTCGAGACGAAACTCAGGCCTCGAATTTCTGCCATTTTTTAGCTCTCGAATGAATTCACAGGAATCAACACAACAGCAAACATTTACTGATAAGTTTGACGATAATGCCGGATTTTCACACCAGTGTAATGAAGTAGAGTACAGTAATCAATGTTGCTGGGAGCAAAAAGAAAAATTTGCTTTCCTCTGCAAAAATGAAGTTAAGGCAGCACTAAATTTCCGGCAAATTTCATATCAGAAACCCTTTCTCTCGTACAAACATTCTCAACTTCAAATCCTGTAACAATTTTGTTAGCTCAATACACAAACAGCAAAACAAATCTAGCATCAATCAAAATTCACAAGTATAATGTACAATGGTAATCAAATTAGTGAACACAGAAATAATGGTTTAATTACATAAAGAATTCTCAAGTACAATGTACAATATAATCAAATTAGTGAACACAGAAATAATGGTTTAATTACATAAAGCATTCTCCAATTCAAACCATAAGATCAATAGCAAACACGTACGAAATAATTCTAAATCCATTCTTTCTTTATCAGTCAGTTAACTTACCTTAAGCTAATGATCGCCTTTATGACCGGACTCGAGTTTCATCAAAATCAAAGTGATTAGAATATAGACTTTCTTCAACAAAGTAATTTTCAGTTCCATCCCCATTGTTTGAAGTTGTTATGAACACATGTGAGACTATTAGTCATAAATTGTACTCACCCAGTTGGAAATGGTTTGGATTGCATCAGCAATTTCTAGCATATTCTCCACCTGAGTTGTTTTCTCTAAATGACACAAATATCATCAATGAGTGCCCAAGTTCAGGTGACTTTGACATTTAACAAGTTATTTAACAGTTAAGTTTAGAAATAGGGATAGGCAATTTTACTCCGCCATATATACATTTGACATTCTCTTTATAGACAAGGTTTCAATTACTATCTTTCAATATAGTAGGTGATGAATAAGTAAAAGTAAGTCATGCTCTTAATATGAAGTTATTCATGCATTCTCCATGTACACAATGTTTCAATTGCTATCTTTCAATATAGTAGGTGATGAATAAGTAAAAGTAAGTCATGCTCTTAATATGAAGTTATTCATGCATTCTCCGTGTACACAATGTTTCAATTGCTATCTTTCAATATAGTAGGTGATGAATAAGTAAAAGTAAGTCATGCTCTTAATATGAAGTTATTCATGCATTCTCCGTGTACACAATGTTTCAATTGCTATCTTTCAATATAGTAGGTGATGAATAAGTAAAAGTAATTCATGCTCTTAATATGAAGTTATTCATGCATATGCTTATGATGAAATTAAGCTCTTGCAATGAATATGATGACGTTATGCCCTTAATATGAATAAGAGGACTTTATGCTTTTAATGTGATTTTTGCACTCAAAATATGATGACGATTAAGTTACAATAATAATTTTGTGATAACGAGCTAATATGATGACGATTAAGTTACAATAATAATTTTGTGATAACGAGCTAATATGATGACGATTAAGTTACAATAATAATTTTGTGATAACGAGCTAATATGATGACGATTAAGTTACAATAATAATTTTGTGATAACGAGCTAATATGATGACGATTAAGTTACAATAATAATTTTGTGATAACGAGCTAATATGATGACGATTAAGTTACAATAATAATTTTGTGATAACGAGCTAATATGATGACGATTAAGTTACAATAATAATTTTGTGATAACGAGCTAATAACGATTCTCGTCGTTATTCTTAGGGTGTTCGTATTTTTCTCAAATAAACAATATTATGGCCAAGTTACAGAAACAATTAATCTTTGTGTCGAGAAATTCAAGTTGCATTAAGGAAGTGACCTTTTAGGTATTTGCACTTCTTGCCACAATCACAGTAACCTGACAGTTAATTGCTACTCACGTCCCAGAAAATGGGAGGGCAGAGCTAAGGACAAATTGTTTTTCTACGACCCCTGACGCTCAGGATGTTGCCGAAGGAAATCGAATCCACGATAAACCACTGCAAACATTTAAAAAAAATAACAAAAATAACCCACGAAGAAACAGGAGGAAAAAAATAAAGAATTTATGTAAAAATAAAAAAATAGGCATTAGTAAAAAAAGCACCAAATCGGGTTGAATATATTTCAGTTCCTTTAAAGGATTACTGCAGACAGAAGTAACATTCCTAACATCCCTGTGTTTAGTCCCTGGTATTCCTAGTATTCAATGTTTAGTCCTTGTATTCCTAGTATTCAGTGTTTAGTCCTTGTATTCCTAGTATTCAGTGTTTAGTCCTTGTATTCCTAGTATTCAATGTTTAGTCCCTTGTATATACTTAATATTCCTAGTATTCAATGTTTAGTCCCTTGTATATACTTGATATTCCTAGTATTCAATGTTTAGTCCTTGTATTCCTAGTATTCAATGTTTACTCCCTTGTATATACTTGATATTCCTAGTATTCAATGTTTAGTCCCTTGTATATACTTGATATTCCTAGTATTCAATGTTTAGTCCCTTGTATATACTTGATATTCCTAGTATTCAATGTTTAGTCCTTGTATTCCTAGTATTCAATGTTTACTCCCTTGTATATACTTGATATTCCTAGTATTCAACGTTTAGTCCCTTGTATATGCTTGATATTCCTAGTATTCAATGTTTAGACCTTGTAGCTTTCCTAATAGACGTAGTCAGGTGTTCAGTCCTTGTGTACTCGTGACATTCCTAAAATCCCTGTCTTTAGTTCTTTTTTATTTGTGACATTCACGTGTTTAGACCTTATTTACTCTGAACTTTCTAATATCAACGTGTTTAGTTCTTGTTTACTCCGACATTCCTAACATTCACGTGTTCAGGTTTGTTTACGCACACATTCCTAATATTCACGTGTTTAGTTCTTGTGTACTCGTGACACTCCTAATATTCACGTGTTTAGTTCTTGTGTACTCTAACATTCCTAGTAGTCACGTGGATAGTTTTTGTGTTCTCCTGACATTCCTAATATTCACGTGTTTAGTTCGTGTTTACTCTGACATTCCTAGTAATCACGTGCTTAGTGCTTGTATGTTCGAGACATTCTTAGCATTTTATACTAATTCCTTGAATACTGGTGACATTCCTTATATGAAGGTGTCTGTTCTTTTTTATTCAAGCAGCTCTCTTCACATTTCTATTTGTCCCCTAGTTTACTGATAACATTTCTCTCTGTAGATATTTATCTACTTGCAACATTCTTAAAGACACATGTACTCTGTTTAGATAAAGAGATATATAGATAAATAGCTAAACAAATAGGTTGATAGATAAATACAAGGCAAGCAGATGGCTCATTCAGTCAACCGGATTATAGATAGGTAGGTAGATACATATGAAGCTAATAAATTCGAGGAGGAAAAGTGATCATAAAGGGTTAAAGTGGGCTTTGCCTAGAAAAACGCCTAGAGTGAAAGACTGGCAATGTTCACAAATGTAGACAAAGACAAGCAAAAGTAACGAGACAGGAAACCAAGACATATGGAAATAATATTTTTATTTGCAAAATAACTTTTAAAATCCCAATTCTGAAAATGGCAAATATATAAATGTTCAATGCGCCACACGCAATAATGTAGATTCTGACACCAGACTAAAAGAGGCATTATACTACCACTTGAACACACACACACACACACACACACACACACACACACACACACACACACACACACACACACACACACATAAATGGCATACAAATCTCTATACACGCAAATAAATGATAATATACAAAACATTTGCACACGCACGCACACACACACACACACACACAAATAAATGACATAGAAAGCTATGTACACGCAAATAAATGATAATATACAAAATACTTGCACACACAAATAAACGATATATTATTCAAATCATATATACACAGGTATACGACGTATTTTGCAAAGCATCAGTCCAATATAAAAAATGTTTAATCGTACCGCTTTGTTTACTCAGCCAACCTGTGATAACGTTGTCTTGGCTGCACGAAGCTACATCGTGTACCTTCCCACCCTTTCGCTACCTCGGACATTTTTGCTTCATTTATTAAGCCCTTAATTTGATACAACGAGTTTTAATAATAATTACGAACAAGTAACAGCAAACACTTTGCTCGAAATGTAGTTATTTAATAAACTGAAATCAAACAAACCTGACTATTCGCGTTAACGTCATGTATTGTATACTTTTGTTTTTAATTCTTCGACTTGCTTTCATTTTGTGACTTTTTGATTAACCTAATGGATCCTGGCTTGTCTTCACGACTGTTCATATAGGCTTGTCATTATGACTCTTCAATGGCTTGCCTTAATGACTGTTCACATGGGCTTGTCTTCACGACTGTTCATATTGATTTGTCCTCATGATTCTTCAAAGGGCTTGCCTTAATGACTGTTCACATGGGCTTGTCGTCATGACTTTTCGTATGAGTTTGTCTTTCATAATTGTTATTATGATTTGGTCTACATAAGTGATC
The DNA here is from genome assembly GCA_028829895.1 of Sinotaia quadrata. NCBI lineage: Eukaryota > Metazoa > Mollusca > Gastropoda > Architaenioglossa > Viviparidae > Sinotaia > Sinotaia quadrata. The sequence continues at coordinate 37,877,140 of CM054179.1, read as the reverse complement.
TCATGAACTATGTTTAAATAACAGTTCTTATAACTTTGTTAACACTACATTTCTTCTGGACTGTCTTCATAACTGTTTATAGGATCTTGTCTTCATGACTATTCTCATGGGTTTGGTCTTCTTAACTGTTTTTATAGACATTTTTTTTCATAACTCTTCTATGACTTTCTCTTTTTTAACTGTTAGGACTTTTTGTTTTTTTTTAAGTGTTTTTATGGATTTGGTATTTTATAATTGCCCTTATGGACTTCATTGTAATTATGGACTTTGTCTTCATAACTGTTCTTGTGAACTTTGTCTTTATAACTGTACTTAAGGACTTTGTCTTCAAAACCGTTCTTATGGACTTTGTCTTCACAAGTGTTCTTATGAACTTTGTCTTCATAATTATTGTTATGGACTTGGTTAACATGATTGTTCTTATGGACATTTTTCATAACTATTCTTATTGGCTTATACCTGTTCTTTTGGGATTGACATTCTACACATACTCTCAAGAGTTATCCATCTATAAATATTCTCACGAGCTTTTGTCTTTTATAACTGTTCTTATCTATCTATCTATCTATCTATCTATCTATCTATCTAAAACGCAAAATGAAATGGTATGGACATGTCACACGATCAACAGGGCTTGCCAAGACAATCATGCAAGCTACTGTGCAAGGAGGGCGATGTCCAATAGCTCTTCAAAGGATTCAACGACTTGCCTAATCCTGTCGAGATCCGCTGAGGGTCCATGAATCACAGGCATATAAAATACAGATACAACCTGTTCTTTGAGCTGACTGAGATGTTTCTGTCTTTCCAAACTGTTGTCAGCCTTGCCATTGTTGTTATTGTCAGCGCAATCCTGGACAATATTTCTGGTACTTATGGGCAAGCCTATTTTAAAAGTTTCATTCCGACCAAATTATCAATGTTATTATATGCAGTCTATGATAAAATTAATGTTCTCTTGAATATCGTGGTCACTATGCTGATGGAGCTCCATTGTCCCTAAACTAAGAATGAAAGATATTTGATTGTATATAAGATGTATGTAAATATGTACGTAATTATGTGTGGTGGAGTAAATTTGCCTGTCCATATTTCTAAATTTAATAATTATATATTTGTTGCCAATGTTAACATGACCAGATCTTGGGCACTGCTTATGATGGTATATTTTTGTAACTCTCAGAGTTGGAGTAAACAACTCAGGTAAAGAATATGCTAGAACTTGCTTATGCAATCCAAGCCAGTTCCAACAGATGAGTAGTTTTTCTGACTAATAGTCTCATGCTCATAACAAATTCATCCAATGGGGATGGACTGAAAGTTACTTCTTTGAAGAAAGTCCTATATTCTTATCACTTTGATTTTGACAGAACCTGAGTCCTGTCATAAAGGCGATCATTAGCTTTTGGCAAATTAACTGACTGATAAAGAAAGAATGGACTTAGAATTATTTCGTACGTGTTTGCTATTGATCTATGGTTTGAATTGGAGAATGCTTTATGTAATTAAACCATTATTTCTGTGCTCACTAATTTGACTATATTGTACATTGTACTTGTGAATGCTTATGAAATTAAACCATTATTTCTGTGCTCACTAATTTGATTATATTGTACATTGTACTTGTGAATTTTGATCAATGCTATATTTTGTATGCTGCATGTGTATCGAGCTAATGAAAACTATTGCAAGATTTGAAGTTGAGAATGTGTGTAAGGGAGAAAGAAGTTTAGAGATAAAATATACCTGAAATTTAGTGCTGTCTTAATTTGCTTTTGAAGAAGGGAGTGCGACATTTTAAATTTTGTAGGTTGTACCCACTTCAGACTACAGTGATTACTGTACTCTACCCGATCACATTGGTGTGTGAATCCAGCATTGTCATCGAACTTATCAGTAAAAGTGTTTCTGTAAGTTGATTACTGAGAATTCTGTTTGAGAACCAACACAGTGTAAACTGAGGAATGAGTTTGGTCTCGAGAATTCACTGAAGTTTCTTGAACAGTCCTTGCAGTGTGCTGAGTACTGCACACAAAGATTCTAGAACACTCCACATGATGTGCTTTCATAGTGCATGTAAAGTTCTTAATGATTCTTCGTGGTATACTTTGTGAACACATCAAAGATTCTGGAACAGTTGTGTAATGAGCCTAGAAGGGGTATGTTGTACCATCACCTAAAAAAAAAGAGAAAGCGACTTGTTGCAAACTGTTTGATTGTGAACATGTGCCAGCAACAGCTGCCACCATTGCTAAGGTTATGTATATTGACAACAATTATCTCTAAAACTCCACACTTATTTCTATGACGAATTATGTATATGAACTTGATTAGAAATATATGTATATACTATGTATTCATATTTGCTGTATATTTGTTGTTTTAATAAATTTATTAACCTTCTTGCACATATATTAAAAGTTATGTTGGTGTAATACAGGGTGGATGGGGCTTATAAATATAAGTAAAATTTGGATTTTTATTACTACTTTAATAAGTAGTTTCCACCTGCGGAACATTATGCGACTTATTGTATAAGTGTAGAGTTTTACGACACCATCTAATCCTTCAAGTGAGAGACATGTTGGTCTTGTGGGAGAATTATTAATAACTATAAAATAAGATTCTCGATCACTTATAATTAGTTATGTGTTGTTAATTAATAAATAATAATCATAACGAGTGAATGATGCCCAGAGGTGAAACAGTATGTAGTATTAAGTATCTTAGTATAAATGTATGTAAGTATGTGTGTATATTAAGTATCTTAGTGTGTATGTATGTACGTATATATATCGAAAAAGATATTGTTTTTGTTTTATGTCTTATTTTTAAAAACCACCTGTCTTTAGATTCGTGAAAAGAGAACTTACACATTGAGACAAATTAATAGTTTCTTGCTAAAGTTCACGACGTTCGAGTGAGATACAACAAATGAAAAATGAATGTGTTTCTCTTCTGCTCCATCCCATAATTATAAAAAAGCAAACTATCTTCTCGCTCCCCTCATCCCCCTCCAACTTCCAGCATACTTCCCTAATGTGGAAGCACTTGATGTTTATTTATTTTTTTTAACTTTCTAGTAAGGCACGTTACAAAGTCAACCTTTGCTACTATTTGCCCCATCCCCCAATTCGTCCCAAGTCCTAAGAAGATAAACGTGAATTATTAAACAATGATGCATCATGGGAAATGAAAAGAACACAAAACAGCACGGTGCTCGTGCACTGACCAGGATCAGAACCGATCGATTGATCGACAGAGCACTTTCAAGGTAGCCAAGTCTGTCATAAAGATGACAGATAAAAACAGAGATGTAAGTGAAAGCGATGTCTCTGATGATTTTATTTTATGCTTTGCCGCGCATTGACAATAACTGGCTACTTGGAAAACTCATGATGCCACATAGAGTTATTTGTTCTTTGGTTGGTTCAGCTATAAAGGGACACAAATCACGCGGAATGTTGGAGTTACGAGCCTTGCGTGACAATACAGCGAGTTCATGATACATCGGACATTTTACATGTTCTTATCCCTGCGTGCTTGAGAGTTTCATTCGGGAGGGTTGGTATACCTATTTGTGTTTGCTTGAAAACCTACTATTCCCCCCCCCCCCAACCACGCCTGTAAGATATTAACTTCCGGGAAAGATACAAGCGTATTAAACATGTGCTAAAGAAATTAAAGTCAAAATGCGTGCACGTTTATTGAGATCACGTGACTTGTCGGGATGCACTGAATGACAAGGGCCATATATTTATTTATGTGGAATCTGAACTTAGGAAACGATCATAAATAATAAATAATATTTCATTCACGAGAAACCACTTACAGATATTGTTATTGTATTCACGAGAAACCACTTACAGATATTGTTACTGTATTCACAAGAAACCACTTACAGATATTGTTATTGTATTCACAAGAAACCACTTACAGATATTGTTACTGTATTCACAAGAAACCACTTACAGATATTGTTACTGTATTCACAAGAAACCACTTACAGATATTGTTATTGTATTCACAAGAAACCACTTACAGATATTGTTACTGTATTCACAAGAAACCACTTACAGATATTGTTACTGTATTCACAAGAAACCACTTACAGATATTGTTACTGTATTCACAAGAAACCACTTACAGATATTGTTATTGTATTCACAAGAAACCACTTACAGATATTGTTATTGTATTCACAAGAAACCACTTACAGATATTGTTATTGTATTCACAAGAAACCACTTACAGATATTGTTATTGTATTCACAAGAAACCACTTACAGATATTGTTATTGTATTCACAAGAAACCACTTACAGATATTGTTACTGTATTCACAAGAAACCACTTACAGATATTGTTATTGTATTCACAAGAAACCACTTACAGATATTGTTATTGTATTCACAAGAAACCACTTACAGATATTGTTATTGTATTCACAAGAAACCACTTACAGATATTGTTATTGTATTCACAAGAAACCACTTACAGATATTGTTATTGTATTCACAAGAAACCACTTACAGATATTGTTATTGTATTCACAAGAAACCACTTACAGATATTGTTATTGTATTCACAAGAAACCACTTACAGATATTGTTATTGTATTCACAAGAAACCACTTACAGATATTGTTATTGTATTCACAAGAAACCACTTACAGATATTGTTATTGTATTCACAAGAAACCACTTACAGATATTGTTATTGTATTCACAAGAAACCACTTACAGATATTGTTATTGTATTCACAAGAAACCACTTACAGATATTGTTACTGTATTCACAAGAAACCACTTACAGATATTGTTATTGTATTCACAAGAAACCACTTACAGATATTGTTATTGTATTCACAAGAAACCACTTACAGATATTGTTATTGTATTCACAAGAAACCACTTACAGATATTGTTATTGTATTCACAAGAAACCACTTACAGATATTGTTATTGTATTCACAAGAAACCACTTACAGATATTGTTACTGTATTCACAAGAAACCACTAACAAAATTATTTCATTCACAAGATACCAATTACGGAAAATTGTTATTTCATTCACAAGAAACCACTTAAAGAAATTATTTCATTTATAGATATTGTTATTTCATTCACAAGAAACCATTTATAGATATTGTTATTTCATTCACGAGAAACCACTTATAGATAACTCTTTTTCATTCAGGATAAATCATTGACACATAAATCTATTTTATTCAAGAAAAACCACTCACAAGTAATGCTATTTCATTCCTTAGCAACAGTGACGAATAATGGCTATTTCATTCAACTACTATATGAGCCATTCCCTCTCCGTACTGTTCTCCCGTTTGTCTCTCTTTTCTATTTTTCTCACACTTTTCTCACGTCTCCTCTTTTCCCCGTCTCATTGCCCCCATTGTTAATCCTTATCTTCTTTCTGCTTTCTCTTTCCCTCTCTTACTCACTCCCTCTCTCGTTCTCAATATAGCAATGTGTGTAGGACGATATTTTAAAAATCTCTACGGCTTCTCCTAGCTCTGTGGTATGAATGACACCAAGCTTTGACGGCTCTGCCATGTGTTCATATATTATTGATTTAAGTATTTGACCTCGTTCACTTTGACTTCCATTAGTTCTGTAGGATGAGAGTATGACATCGCGTGCTTTCCTTTTCAATGCTGCCGATTTATTTTGAGCAGTCACGCCTTAGTTCTGATGGCACAAATTATTTGTATAAATGGTAAACAATTGACTTCGCATTTGTACTTGAAGCCCTAGGGTTTATGGGTCACATTTTCTCTCTCTTCCTTATACACGTATTTATTTTCTGTTGAACATACTTATTACTTATTTATAATAAAATATCATAATAATTAAAATGATATAGAATTATCTGTTATCATTAATATTTGTTCCAGACACAATTCATACCAATTTCAACTATTAATAGTGTAAATACTTTGAAAACGTCGTTATAATAAGAGTCCTTCGTTTTATCTACTTGTTCAATACCAATTAAAATATCTTTTTAACCTTTCTAACATCAATATGATTTATATACATCACACACACAGTGATAATGTTGACATTTTATTTGTTAATATTGTCCTTTTCTAGCCTGAAGGGTGTCGAGGAAATATAATCTATTAAATAGATTCCTGTTGTCATGTATTTAGTTTAAATAGTTATAATACTTAAAGAAAGCATAGATACTATCTTATCTTTCCTACCACTGAATTGTATCATAAACAAATAGAACTATTATATTTTATGTTTTCTGCCATTTAATCATAAAAAATAATCATAAAATCCCGGAAAGGCAGCCATTTAATGACACCCTACAATTGGATAACCATTGGTATTGTACACATGTATAATCGCTTCATGTAGTTACTTTACTCAATTAAATATGTTTAATTTTATCATATATAGTCAACAACAAGTCAACATGTATAATCGCTTCATGTAGTTACTTTACTCAATTAAATGTGTTTAATTTTATCATATATAGTCAACAACAAGTCAACAACAAAACACTGTATATTTGAGCTAAATGCCATTTTAAACAAGTACTACTGTATTCAATAAGTTGTTTATATGTTTATTCTAAAGAAATACTACATCCAATAACCATGTTTCAACAACGTGTTTATATGTTTATGCTAAAGTAATACTACATCCAATAACCATGTTTCAACAACATGTTTATATGTTTATGCTAAAGTAATACTACATCCAATAACCATGTTTCAACAACATGTTTATATGTTTATGCTAAAGTAATACTACATCCAATAACCATGTTTCAACAACATGTTTATATGTTTATGCTAAAGTAATACTAATCCAATAACCATGTTTCAATAACTTGTTTACATGTTTATGCTAAAGTAATACTACATCCAATAACCATTTTTCAACAAAGTAGAGAGTGTCTTCATAACTTCTTGCCATGCTTACTTGAAAACTTTTCCCTATGCATCCCTTGTGAAATGAACAGTTTACTGCAGAGTGAATGGATGTGTAAACATTAGGTTAAACAAAGGCATTGTGTAAACTTTATGCTCAACGGAAACGCAGAGATATGTTAGCATTCGGATAAACGGAATGTGACGTGTAAAACGAAAGCACTATGACGTGTAAACATGAAACAAAACTAAAGCGCTATGTGTAAACATGTGGCTAAACGAAAGCAGCGCCATGTAAACATGATCTAAGCGAAAGTGCTGTGACATGTAAACATGAGGCTAAACTAAAGCGCTATGACGTGTAAACGAAAGTGCTGTGACGTGTAAACTAAAGCGCTGTGACGTGTAAACTAAAGTGATGTGACGTGTAAACTAAAGTGCTGTGACGTGTAAACTAAAGTACTATGACGTGTAAACTAAAGTGATGTGACGTGTAAACTAAAGTACTATGACGTGTAAACTAAAGTACTATGACGTGTAAACTAAAGTACTATGACGTGTAAACTAAAGTGATGTGACGTGTAAACTAAAGTACTATGACGTGTAAACTAAAGTACTATGACGTGTAAACTAAAGTGATGTGACGTGTAAACTAAAGTACTATGACGTGTAAACTAAAGTGATGTGACGTGTAAACTAAAGTACTATGACGTGTAAACTAAAGCGCTGTGACGTGTGAACGAAAGTGATGTGACGTGTAAACTAAAGCGCTGTGATGTGTAAACAAAAGTGCTGCTGCAATATGCAAACATGAGGCTAAACTAAAGCGCTGTGACGCGTAAGAGAAAGCACTGCGACACGTAAAAGAAAGCACTGCGACACGTAAAAGAAAGCACTGCGACACGTAAAAGAAAGCACTGCGACACGTAAAAGAAAGCACTGCGACACGTAAAAGCTGTAATTAAAAGGCACTTCACAAGTACCACTGTCACTGAGATACGAAATCGCTGACCTTGTCATCATCATAATTTTCATCATCCCTGTCGTGGAAGTAATAGCACAAAAATAATGTATTTTGTTTGTACACTAATTGACAAAAGGTGTGGTTGTTTGTTCGAATCTGCCACTGGAAGGCTAAATGGCCTCGCGGGTGTCTCCTTGCTAGGAATGGGGTGGAGTCACTGAGTACACTTAGGTCATCACAAACATTAATTTGCCACCTGGTGGTTTTTCCACATATTGCCCTCCATAGATGTAGTAACGATGGGTCTGTTTCTTATTTTTGCCGCCGTCTGGCCATTTTATGTGTTTTTGTCAGATTTTCTGTTTGCTTTGTGTTTTTCTCCACCTATTTCATTTTGTTTTGCTAATGGTTGCGGTAGTTGATTTCTCGCTTTGTTGCTGTTGTTGAGGAATCTCTTCACTGATATTTGCTGTGATTTTCTTCTCATTCGTATTATCTCTTCACTGACATTGGCAGAGGTTTTCTGCTCAAATGTATTATCTCTTCACTGACATTGGCAGAGGTTTTCTGCTCAAATGTATTATCTCTTCACTGACATTGGCAGAGGTTTTCTGCTCAAATGTATTATCTCTTCACTGACATTGGCAGAGGTTTTCTGCTCAAATGTATTATCTCTTCACTGACATTGGCAGAGGTTTTCTGCTCAAATGTATTATCTCTTCACTGACATTGGCAGAGGTTTTCTGCTCGTGCGTATTATCTCTGGCGTCAGTTTATTTGTCAAGCCTTGATGACATTTCTTTCGTACCAGATGTCATTTGCGTCGACCTCAAATTATGTAATCTGTCATTCATTTATGTCTTGCTATGGTGTCAACACATTCATGTCGAACTCATGTCAAATCATGTAGTTATTTAAATTGTTAATCATATTTATTCTAACTACGGGTGTCAATACATTATGTGATAAGGTGTCTATTTCTTGTTTCAAGTTATATTGCAAAGTAATATTACGGTTATCATGTGGATTATCAATAAAGTATCATACAAACAGTCAATAAAAAAAATTAAATAGTCTAAATATATCAAGCAAGAAGATAACAATGAAATTTATCCAATGGATATGTAAATCTAAATGTATCGAAAAAATAACCAGCACTCTAGCAAACTTCCAACAAAATAACCAGTAATCTAACACAATTTCAATAAAATCACCAGTAGTGTAGCAAATTTCCAACAAAATAACCAGTAGTCTAGCAAACTTCCGGCAAAGTAACCAGTAATCGAACAAAATTGCAAGAAAATAAACAAAAGTGTTGCAAACTTCTAAGAAAATAATTAATCAGTAATCTATTAATAAAAGACACATGGAGAACATTATTAATATTATCTTCAATTAATGAAGAAATTAAACAACCTAAATAATGTGTTCCGTTAATGTCGAGCTTGAACAACACTAGCAATAATTGTTCCTGTTTATCAAAGAACATGAGTAATAATACTATTTTTTCCAATTTATAAAAAACTTGAATAGTAGTAACAATTTTTCTTATTTATCACAGAACTTGAGTATTTCCTATAATTTAAATATGTAATTCACAAAATAATTATGATTCTTGTTAAGAAAAAAATGGACTTTATCAATATTGTTTCTTTAAGATCAACGAATTTGATCAGCATTGGAACATCCATTTCAAAGAACGTAAACAACATTACTACAATATCTCCATTGAATAAAAGTCTGCAATCTCATACAGAGTTGTGTTTCTTTAAACTGTTCAGAAATATGTTTTATTTATGAAACCTTTTAAATGTTTATGAACAATAAACTGCAATTTATAGAGTGTTTACACCAGGCTGCAAATAAAATTCCTGCTTGTTACAATCAGTAAAATGAACAACTTAAATTTACGTAAGCAAAGAAATCCGACTTCAAAATATGTTTTCGATTGAAAGAAGCTTTCAAGGCCATTGATTTTTGTTAATATTCATCGGAAAGATAAAAAGTATTTCAACTGCAAGAGTAAGAAATTGGCATACATGATGTATATGTAAAAATTATATTAAGCAGTCATCCAATAAAGAATAGTACTACTTAAACTAGTTGTATATATATATATATATATATATATATATATATATATATATATATTACTAATAATCATTTCATTTAATTGTAGATAGAAGTATAGAGATAAAAAACTAAATAGATAGGTAGGTAGATAGGCAGACTGATAGACAAACTTATAATAGAGTTAAGAAACATTTAAACTGAAAATCACTGTGTACTCACCAGAAACCAAGCCAAGATAGAATACTGCTTTTGGTTTAGAGTGGTGTTCAGGAAATGTTAATAAGAACACTGCCTCTCTATTTAAAGAGACAGCTTTGAAGTACATATCAACGTACTGTTTAAAATCATTAAATTGATTTATTTTGTTGTTCTTTAAAAACTTAGAAATCAATGACGCGACGATGTGAATTCCTGGAGGAATATTAAATGTATTACATTTGTTTTTTTCCCCTGATGCGTTATTGATAACAGAAGAAAGTAGCTAATGGAAGATATAAAGTTATCCCCCCCCCCCCCTCCCCGTAAGTTCCTTCTGGTAAAACTACATCCTTTGAAACTCGACTGTTACATTATCACACAGGAAGAAGAATTTGTGTATATATATGTAAGAATTGTGTGTATATAAGAATTGTGTATATATAAGAATTGTGTGTATATAAGAATTGTGTATATATAAGAATTGTGTATATATAAGAATTGTGTATATATAAGAATTGTGTATATATAAGAATTGTGTGTATATAAGAATTGTGTTTATTTAAGAATTGTGTGTATATAAGAATTGTGTGTATATAAGAATTGTGTATATATAAGAATTGTGTATATATAAGAATTGTGTATATATAAGAATTGTGTGTATATAAGAATTGTGTGCGCGCGGGTACGGGAAGTGGATAGGTGCTAATGGAGCTGGTTGTGATATGGAATGCGAAATGTTTCGATAGATAGACTGCAAGACAGAGATGTAGACATGGCTGGATTGTTTAAGGTCGAAAGAACGAAAGATAACACGAGAGATGTGAACGTGGCTAGACTGTTTTAGATAGATAAACCGAAAGATGATACGAGAGATGTGGACGTGGGTAGACTGTTTTAGATAGATAAACCGAAAGATGATACGAGAGATGTGGACGTGGGTAGACTGTTTTAGATAGATAAACCGAAAGATGATACGAGAGATGTAGACGTGGTTCAATTATTTAAGACCGAGAGATAACATGAGAGATGTGGACATTTCTAGACTCTTTAATACAGACAGACCAACCGAAAGATAACATGCGAGAAGTGGACATGGTTAGACTGTTTTAGACAGAGAGACAGACCGAGAGATAACATACGAGATGTGGACTTGGCTAGACAGTTTAAGCCAAACAGACCGAAAGATAGCTTGAGAGATGTGGACGCATGGCCAGACTCTTTAAGACAGATATGAAGATAACAAAGATAACACAGGGGCTGTCAAAGTTAAGCATGTTCAAGGCACATACATATTCAGATATACACAAACAGCATTAATTCACATCTGTGTCACATTGCAAAGTCAATCTTGGCTTCTTCCCCACATACTAAGGTTCTACATATTGTTATATGACAATTGTTTTGTTATTTGGCATACTTTTTAAGTGATGGTTGACAATTATTTAATGGAGATATTGCTACGAGGGATTATTTTGATTTTTGATGGAGTTATTTATTACTTTACTGAGTTATTGATTTTTGATGGAGCTTTGTTGTGAGAACTATTTTTATTTCACGGAGTTACTGATTTTTGATAGAGCTTTGTTGTGAGAACTATTTTTATTTCACGGAGTTACTGATTTTTGATAGAGCTTTGTTGTGAGAACTATTTTTATTTCACGGAGTTACTGATTTTTGATAGAGCTTTGTTGTGAGAACTATTTTTATTTCACGGAGTTACTGATTTTTGATAGAGCTTTGTTGTGAGAACTATTTTTATTTGATGGAGTTACTATTTTTGATGGAGCTTTGTTATGAGAACTATTTTCATTTGACTGAGTCAATGCTATTTGATAGAATCATTGTTCTTTGTCGGACATTTTTTTTTTACTAGACGAAATTATTTTATTTTAGGTTATTCGTCGGAGCGTCGTTTTTTAAAAAAAATATTTCGTACAAAATTATTGTTATTTGTCATAGATTTTGAATTACTATTATTTAAAATATTGATTCTTTGACGAACGACTTTATTGTTCTACGAAGGTGTCATTGACATTTAACTGATTTACGTAGTCATTGACATTTAACTGATTTACGTAGTCATTGACATTTAACTGATTTACGTAGTCATTGACATTTAACTGATTTACGTAGTCATTGACATTTAACTGATTTACGTAGTCATTGACATTTAACTGATTTATTGCTCTTTTACGTAGTCATTGACATTTAACTGATTTACGTAGTCATTGACATTTAACTGATTTATTGTTCTTTTACGTAGTCATTGACATTTAACTGATTTATTGCTCTTTTACGTAGTCATTGACATTTAACTGATTTATTGCTCTTTTACGTAGTCATTGACATTTAACTGATTTATTGCTCTTTTACGTAGTCATTGACATTTAATGGATTTATTGTTATCGCTTGATTTATTGTTAGTTGAAGGAGTCTTTGTATTTCATAAAGTAACTGCTGTTTCACTGAACTATTACTATTACACAGAAATATTTTATTTGATAGCGCTATTGTTTATTTGACAAATCTATTATTATTTGACAGGACTATTAATTATTATTTGACGGAACTAGTACTATATGACAGTACAATTGTTTCTTTGACAGAACTATTATTATTTGAGAGTACTATTGTTATTTGACGGAATTATTGTTATTTGATAGATCTATCAGTATTTGATAGAATTATTGCTGTTTGACAGAACTATAGTTATTTGACAGATCTATTATTATTTGCCAGAACTAGTGTTATTTGACATATCTATTATTATTTGACGGAACTATTGGCATCTTGACAGAACTATTGCTGTTTGAAAGAACTTTGAGTATTTGACAGAACTATTGTTATTTGATGGATCTACTAGTATGTCCTGTGTTAAGGTTGAGTCATGTGAAGCTCACTTCAAACATGATCTATTTTCTGTATAGCTGATAAAACTGAACTCAGCACAACACACGCACGGCATTAAAGTTTGCAGATGATCATTAACACTTGAAAACTTTATTACGTCATCGACGACACTTGAAACATTGTCAGACGTAAAAACAAAAGCAGCTTTCACGTTATATTTCCAGGTACGTCAATATTCACACTATCAGTTTTGATCAGCAGGAAAATGGATCCCTCTGCAATAACTGGAGTACTGTGTATATCTCGTTTGCATAATGATGTCAGTCGACACGACACTTGTCACAGACTCGTTACTTGCACCGACTACAACGACACAATACATCTTTTTACCAGAGTCTTCCATTAAGAACCATTTTAGTAATCAGTTTCGTCAATCAGTGGCGTCTGACTACAATCTCCATCTTTCCCGGCTGTTTATCTCACCCTTCTATATTCGTCAGATGTCTTCTTGACACTTAGCAACATGTTTTTACTTAATGTGTCTGTTGACAGACTTCACCTGATTAGATCACAGCCCATCTCTTTGATATCAAATCAGCAACTTTTCCTCTCTCAATAACTTTCACTGTCTCTAAGGGAAGATAATTCTCTTTCATGTGAAAAACAACCCCTAAAATAAAAACAACCTAAAATACCCCCCCCCCCAAATCCATTCTTTTATTAAAAGGATTTATGGAACATTGTTGTAGTTTTAAAATATCTAATCTGCAGCAGAAAAAGTAAAATGACAGGAGCAGTATTTAGTTCGGGTTTGGGTGGGGAGTGAAAGGGAAGGGACCAGCAGTATAACTGGTTTCACGTGTACACATGTCATTCGGTTTCTTCCACATTCTCTTTTGCATGATGCTCTCTGACATTTCTGGTGCTTTTCTCTTTGTGGTTAAGCACAGGACTTAAAGGGATACAGTTTTATTTAAGACATTCCAGTAAGTTCGCTTGACTAAATAAATCAACTTTAATCAGTTTGATCTAATTATTATAATAATTACTATTAGTGTACAATTTGAACTAAAATACTCTAATAATAATTACTATTTGTAGTATAAAATTTAAACTAAGATAATCAAATAATAATTACTATTTGTAATTTAACTTCATTAAATAATGCATTTTAATTAATTTACTCCAGTACGTTGACAAATATAATAATCAAGTTTGATATCCATTATTCCAGTAATTTAACTTGACTATAATCATTAAACTCTAACACGTTTACTCTAGTACTTTCACTGCTCTATAATAATTTAGCTTAACTACTCTAGTACTTTCACTGCTCTATAATAATTTAGCTTAACTACTCTAGTACTTTCACTGCTCTATAATTATTTAGCTTAACTACTCTAGTACTTTCAAACTGCTCTATAATAATTTAGATTAACTACTCCTGTAATTTCACTTGCACTAATGATGAAACCATTACATAAATTATTCCAGTAATTTAATTCTACATATATTTTGTAATTGCACTTGACTAAACCAACTGTAGTTTAGTTATAATAGTAACTCAAATAATTTTACTTGAACTATAATGACACAACTTTAAATCAGGTATTTGGTAATTTTACTTCCCTAAAATGATTCGGCGTTCAGCGAAGTTATTCCAGTAGTTTAACTCAACATTAACGATACAACTTTAATACAGCTACAACATTAATTTCACTTGACTATAATGAATCAGTTTTAGCTAAAGTACTCTAATAATAGCAATTGACTACTCTGATTCAAACTGAGCTTAATTACTCTTGTGATTTCACTTAACTATACTGATCGAGCTATAACTAGGTTAAAGCTGTTTCATTATTGTCGAGATCATTAATTGTAATGGAACTATATAATAAAAATGACAGAGCTTCAATACAAATAATCTAATTTCAAACTAAATTACCATTCACTCTGTCTAATATATCAAGTACACACACGCACATACATACACAAATACACATACACACATATACATACATACACACACATACAGGCAAATACCCATACACACACAAAACAGTTTTAGCTCACTCTCATTGATTACTAAGTATTGGAAAATAATGAACACTACTAGTACGTTACGCTAGTACTTGGAAAATAATGAACACTACTAGTACGTTACGCTAGTACTTGGAAAATAAAGAACACTACTAGTACGTTACGCTAGTACTTGGAAAATAAAGAACACTACTAGTACGTTACGCTAGTACTTGGAAAATAATGAACACTACTAGTACGTTACGCTAGTACTTGGAAAATAATGAACACTACTAGTACGTTACGCTAGTACTTGGAAAATAAAGAACACTACTAGTACGTTACGCTAGTACTTGGAAAATAATGAACACTACTAGTACGTTACGCTAGTACTTGGAAAATAAAGAACACTACTAGTACGTTACGCTAGTACTTGGAAAATAATGAACACTACTAGTACGTTACGCTAGTACTTGCAGTGTATAATAATATCGTCAGACCAAATTAAGCAAGCAATGTGTATTTAGGAAAGAACTTGACTGAGAATGAATATCATAAGTAGCACTTAAAAGGTCAATCTTCACATTCTTGCACATAAAACAGTATCAGTGTTGTAATACATTACATGACCCAGTAGTCCCATCAATTAAACGTATATTATCAATTAATTAATTAATCATACCAATAATATTACTCTGATCATTTCAGTCATGATATAAAATGATGCGATATTATATTATATTATATTATATTATATTATATTATATTATATTATATTATATTATATTATATTATATTATATTATATTATATTATATTATATTATATTATATTATATGATATTATATGATATTATATGATATTTTATATGATATTATATTATATTATATTATATTATATTATATTATATTATATTATATTATATTATATTATATTATATTATATTATATTATATTATATTATATTATATTATATTATATTATATTATATTATATTATATTATATTATATTATATTATATTGTACTATATTGTATTATATTGCATTGCATTACATTATATTATATTATTTTATATTATATATGATATGACATCACATCACACCACTGTCACAAGTCTGATAAAAATGTCCGACCTGATGACCCACATTGCCTTGTTTACTTCAAATTCGAATATTTGAAACCCTTGGCCCTTTGTTCAAAGCTTCCTTTTTCTAGGTGCTTCTAGAACAGGTCAAGATGTTATGTAACTTTAGGACCATTGTCCAGTTCTCGAACCAACCACATGCTTTGCGAACAGTCACGTGATACGCAATATACCTTTCTATATATGTACCTACACGCTTCCGCTCCCTCACTTCGAGCACACTTTAGCTAATTCCATCAGCTACTCGGGTCGTAGAGGCAGCCGGCGCCATAGAGAATCAAGGTACCCTTCGACTTCTCTCAAAGGTATCATTTTATTTAATAGTATTTGCCTATGTATTGTTTAAGTATGTATTTGTGCTATGTATTATATGATTTCCATATACACTTGAGCATGGTTCAGAGAAATAGCTGAAAACCTATATGTTACGGAATATAAATTTATTGTAACCATTTTTCCATTTCTGTACTTTAATTTATATTGATTAATTCACTAAGAGCCAGAATGCTGCGCTCGATATGAATTCTTCATGTAATTCAATTATTGCGTGTAATTTTAATTGTAAATTGTGAAGCGCTCTGTCGGTTTGAATTACCTCTTGTATGAACATTAATTTAACGTTGTATCTATTTTATTGCTTCATACGTCATGACTGTTAAATGGAACACATGTGAGACGATTATATTTGTCTAAAATCTATTGTAAGCGACGCGAGGTCGAAACTCTTTGTTCAGCGCATTTAATTGAGCCATGCCTAAGTAGGGCCTGTTAGGTTGAGAATTATATCCAAACACGTTGCATCCACAGGTCGGCTCATGGTTCATGTTTCACCATGCCTCACCTGCACTAGCTTATTGGTATAAGCGTGTCGAAATCCACTCTGAGGGCCATGCTGCAAAAATTCCAGTTCCTAGCCACTAACAAAGGGACATCATTCCTTATGCACCACGTGTGTCGTTAAAGGGGGACTGAGGGAACGAACCGGCATGACTGAGTGTTGAGACCAAGGATACAAGAATAGAGCTAAGTGCAAGATCAAGTGTACAGATCTCAAAGGAACACTTTTCTGGCAATTTAGATTGACAAAAATCAGGCATAGGCGCGTAAAGACAGAGTGAAGACTATTCGCGTCGCATTCGATTTATTGTTAATTTGTTAAACTTTATTAAATCTTATTTTCTTTGTTAATACCTCTTAGTAGTTGATTTCTATGCACAATAGACCAATTAGATTAATTCTTAGATTTGAATGGGGGCGGATGAGCAGAAAGATTGATGACGAGTGCATATTAATTTAGAGGGATTTAACTGTTTTCAAATCTAGCTAAAAGTTCGCAGTTTATTAGTCTGTAAATTTGTCGTCTGAACTACAAGACGCACTTTTAATTAGTCAGATAATAAATTGAGCAACCAGTCTGCGTAGAATATGAGAGGAAGAATTAATTATATTTAAAGTCTTTTAATTATTCTAAGCAGGGTCTTTAAATAAATACTGGAAACGTAACAAGTGTGGGTCGTCGCGGGATTGATATGTATTAAATTGTAAATTGTAACATTTTTATACATAGGGCGCATCATAACCTAGAAACGAACGAACGAACAGAATTGCCAATTGTTCTTTTGATTTTTGTATCACTGATTTTCTTTGCTTTTGTTGTGACATGTGCATGTATTCTTTTGCAGAGTAGCGTGCATGTTAGTTAATGTTGATATATTTAAGCGTAGTTAAATATGTCATGTTAGCTATTGAATGATTTATTTAGTATTGTGTTACTGAGTACTTCATTGTGAGGAGTCGAAGGTTATACCGCCAGCTAGGAGAGTTAACGGTAGTAACAGACTTCGGACTATTATATTTAGGGTGCTAGATATAATGTGTAATGTTGTATGGTAGGAGCCGTGACATTACGAAAGTCTTGGAACAGCGGACACTGTGACAAGCAGGTGAAACGTGTAAGAGTTAACGCGCAATTTAATTCGGAAGGTGTTCTGAGTAAATTAAATAATTTTTGTAAGGTCGTAGCCTAAAAGTTATTTTCGGGATAAGCGGAGTTATCGCCGACGGTTAAAACACACAATTCACGAGATACATTCTTATTGTAGCCAGCGCGCTAAGACAGTAAAATGGATCGCAAACGGGTTCTCGAAGACCTGAAAGAAACCGGTATCGTGTTAGGATATCAGGGTGACGAACTGACAAGCTACATTAAAACTGAGCTAGAGAAAGCGGAAAAAGAGAGGCAAGAGATAGAAAGGGAAGAACGGTTAGCTGCCCGCGAAGCTAAGAAGTTAGAAGCTGATAGACTAGCCGAAGCTAAAAGGTTAGAAGCTGAAACTGAGGCTAAACGCATAGCAGCCAATGCAGACACGGAAGCCAAACGCATCGCCGCAGACGCGGAAATAAAACGGTTAGAATGGGAAGTAAAGAAACTAGAAGTTACCAATCCAAACCGTGACCGCAGAAGCAGTGGTGATTCGCGTTCTAGCGATGGAAATAATCACAGTAGAATTGAAAATATCATTCCAAAGATAAATATGGTCCCATTTGATGAGAACAAAGATCAAATAGACGCGTATTTGAAAACGTTTGAAAAGTTAGCCAGAGCAACAAACATTCCAGCGGAACATTGGGCGATAAATTTATCGGGGTTATTGCAGGGCAGTGCGAAAAACGAGTTCAATAAGCTTAGCGATTCTGAGTCAGATAATTACGACACAGTCAAGGCCGCATTATTGAAACGTTACAAACTCACAGCAGATACATACCGACGTAAGTTTAAACAGGCCACTAAAGCCAGTTCAGAGACGCACGCACAGTACATACGACGCGTAGCTGACTTGTTCCAAAGATGGATAGATCTAGCCGAAACTCCACAGACGTACGCAGGTCTTAGGGATGAAATGATAAAAGACCATATTCTCGGGTCATACAAATCAGATCTACTGATTCACTTAGCAATAAGGGAAAAATCTACGCTAGAGGAGATAGGCAACGCCGCCGATCGCTTTGATGACGCACATTCTCAATTCTCGAACGCACACGCGAACAACAAGTCTCGACCGAACGAACCGCAGACTCGAAAGGATAAGAAAAATGACGGGAAGGCACATAGTGAGCGTGATGATAAAACATCTAAACCCGACACTAAAAACAAGTCCGACAAACAGAAAGATAAAAAGAATCTTGCATGTTACACTTGTGGTGATAGTGGCCATTTTTCACGAACATGTCCTGAAAAGAAAACAACTAAAGTTTACGCAGTAGAAAGTCATACACCTAAAACAGAAAAGTCGAATCGAACACCAGTACAGGCAAACGGTCACGACACAATCGCTTTGCTTGATACAGGGTGTGAGCTGGACGCTATAGTAAATGCATCATTAGTTAACCGTACCGACTACACAGGGGAGACAATCTCTGTCACCTTTGCAAACGGCGAACAAGACATTTTACCAGTAGCTGAAGTCTCGATTGTTTCAGACTTTGTAGAAGGAACAGTCAAAGCGGCAGTTATGGAAAACTCACCGCATGACGTGATCCTTGGTTGCAAGTATGTTTTGCCGTGCAAAAAACAAACTTCAATCGAACCACCACTGGTTAACGCTGTAACCAGAGCAGCGAGTAGTAAAGACAAATCTGTAACTGCACCGATGTCTGCCGCACCAGCCGTAGATAAAGCAACAGTTAGCGAGATTAAAATATTACAAGCTGAGGACGAAACACTAGACAAGTTACGCAGACGAGCTGTACTTGTTAGTGACGTCAACACTGACGATTCGAATAAGAAAGCGTGCATTATTCTGAAAAAGGGTTTATTGTACCGCTATTCGAAAGTGGGAGACGAATTTCGGAAACAATTAGTCGTTCCACAAACCAAACGAAATGACGTATTACGATTAGGTCATGAGAGTCTTTTTGGTGCACACATGGGTGTACAAAAAACAACTAGTCGTATTACAAGTGAGTTTTATTGGCCGGACATCATTGCCGATATCCGTAGATTCGTGTTAAGTTGCGACACATGCCAGAGAACACAGTCTAAAAATTCAATCAGACCCGCACCGTTAGGAGAGCCTGAACTGATCAGTGAACCCTACAAGCGCGTAGCATTGGATTTGATTGGGCCTATAATACCCACATCAACGAGAGGTAATCGATACGTGCTGACCACTATTGATTACGCAACAAGATTCGCCGACGCAGTACCATTGAGAAATATTGATACTGAAACTGTCGCCGAAGCCCTTTTCGGTCTTTGGAGTCGTGTTGGAATTCCTACGGAAATTTTGACAGATCAGGGGAGTCAATTCATAGGCAACGTAATGAAGGAAGTAAATCGTTTACTTTCCATCAAACATCTTACTTGCACACCATACCACCCCCAGGCAAATGGTCTGATTGAAAAATACAATGGGACATTAAAAACAGCACTTAAAAAGCTCGCCACAGATAAACCGAAAGACTGGGACAGATACATCCCTGCCCTACTATTTGCATATAGGGAGGTGCCACAATCTTCCACCGGGTTTTCACCATTTGAGCTACTTTACGGACGTACTGTACGCGGACCGATGATGATTTTGAAGGCACTTTGGACTGATGAAAAGACAGATGACGAAGTTAAGACAACTTATACATACGTCACTGACTTAAGAAACCGTCTTGAAACTATAGGCAAGATAGCACGGGAAAACTTGACGATAGCTCAGTCTAGACAGGCAGAATATTACAATAAGCACACCAAACCTAGAGAATTTGAAGTTAATGACAAAGTGTTACTGTTGCTTCCTGAAGCACATAACAAACTTCAGATGAAATGGAAGGGGCCCTTTGTAGTTACCGCCAAGCTAGGGGGACTGAACTATAAGGTGCAGACAGGAAAGAGAGAGAAAATCTTTCATGTTAACCTACTCAAAAAGTACATAAGCCGTGAGGATCAAACCACTCAAGCTGATTTTGTCGTAGCGACGATAGTTACAGAAGACGAGGGGGAGACTGATTGCGTCACTGGTACTTTACCAAACTGTCCTCTACAGACGGACGAAACTGTCAAAGACGTTAGGGTAAATGAAGCCTTGACAGAAAGACAGAAAAAAGAAGTGAATGAATTGCTTAATGAGTTCTCATCTACTCTGACAGACAAACCAGGGTTGACAGACTTAATAGAATTTTCACTGAAGCTGACTGACAACAAACCGATACGTTTGAAGCCGTATCCGTTGCCACACGCTAAGATAGATGACGTTAGACGTGAGATTAAGACTATGTTAGATCTAGGGGTCATAGAGAAGACTGACAGTGCCTACGGATCACCCATCGTGTTGATTAAAAAACGTGATAACTCGTTCCGTTTTTGCGTAGACTACCGCAAACTCAATCAAGTGACAGAGTTTTGTGCCGAACCTCTTCCTGATCCGGATCTCATCTTCACTAAGCTAGCTAACGCTCATTACTATACCAAAATAGATTTGTCACGCGGGTTTTGGCAAATCAAGGTCAAGGACACTGATCGACACATACTAGCTTTCACTACACCAGTAGGAAACTACACATGGAAAGTTATGCCTTTCGGAGTTTCAAACGCTCCAAGCATTTTTTCTAAAATGATGCGGTCATTGTTAGAACCACTGTACGGACGTG
This sequence comes from Sinotaia quadrata, assembly GCA_028829895.1. Lineage (NCBI taxonomy): Eukaryota > Metazoa > Mollusca > Gastropoda > Architaenioglossa > Viviparidae > Sinotaia > Sinotaia quadrata. Next base: position 37,855,350 of record CM054179.1, on the reverse strand, counting down.
GAGTTGAGAACTTCATGGATGATTTAATTCTAGGCACCCAGACATGGGAGGAGCACTTAACACTCTTACGAGATGTGCTAGCCAGATTAAAACAAGCCAACCTCACTGCCCGCCCTACGAAGTGTGAAATAGCACAATTCTCCTTAGACTTCTTGGGACACAAGTTGAGTCATGGAACTATGTCGCCAAGTGAAGCTAAGATAGCACAACTTAAGGACACTTCACAACCGCTAACAAAAACACAAGTTAGAAGTTTTCTTGGTCTTGCTAATTACTACAGAAAATTCGTACCAGATTTTAGTGCCATTGCATGTCCTCTGACTGACTTGACACGTAAGAATATGCCTACAAAAGTAGTGTGGACTGATGCATGCCAAAACGCTTTTGACACACTGAAATCTAGACTGACTTCAGATTTAGTTGTTAAACTGCCAGATTTGACAAAACCATTCTTGTTAAGGACTGATGCTAGCAACACAGGATTAGGAGCAGTGTTATTACAAGAACACAATGACACCAAACACCCAGTTGCATATGCAAGCCGTAAACTCACAACTACTGAACAGAAATATTCCACCAGTGAAAAGGAATGTCTTGCAATAGTTTGGGCCATAAAAAAGTTCGAAAACTATTTGTACGGAAAAACCTTTGTCATTGAGTGCGATCACCAGCCGTTGGCCTTTCTCGGACAGGCGCAATTTACAAACAGCCGTTTAATGCGTTGGTCTTTGTTTCTGACACAGTATGACGCAAATATTCATTACATCAAAGGGTCTTTGAATGTTGGCGCAGATTACATGAGTCGTGCTTGATGCCATCAAGTGCCTGTACTGATAGAATGTTGTTTAATCAATTAACTGAACCCTACGGATTCCTTCCTGTAAATATGAAATATAGTTGCACACCTTATTTCTAGGAATGTTGAAATTTTTTTTGTAAATTTTTCTTCATTGTGGACTTCTACATTTTATCATACATAATTTGTAGGAGGCATTTTATCTTTGGTAAGATAAACGCCTCAAAAGCAAGGGGGTGTCACAAGTCTGATAAAAATGTCCGACCTGATGACCCACATTGCCTTGTTTACTTCAAATTCGAATATTTGAAACCCTTGGCCCTTTGTTCAAAGCTTCCTTTTTCTAGGTGCTTCTAGAACAGGTCAAGATGTTATGTAACTTTAGGACCATTGTCCAGTTCTCGAACCAACCACATGCTTTGCGAACAGTCACGTGATACGCAATATACCTTTCTATATATGTACCTACACGCTTCCGCTCCCTCACTTCGAGCACACTTTAGCTAATTCCATCAGCTACTCGGGTCGTAGAGGCAGCCGGCGCCATAGAGAATCAAGGTACCCTTCGACTTCTCTCAAAGGTATCATTTTATTTAATAGTATTTGCCTATGTATTGTTTAAGTATGTATTTGTGCTATGTATTATATGATTTCCATATACACTTGAGCATGGTTCAGAGAAATAGCTGAAAACCTATATGTTACGGAATATAAATTTATTGTAACCATTTTTCCATTTCTGTACTTTAATTTATATTGATTAATTCACTAAGAGCCAGAATGCTGCGCTCGATATGAATTCTTCATGTAATTCAATTATTGCGTGTAATTTTAATTGTAAATTGTGAAGCGCTCTGTCGGTTTGAATTACCTCTTGTATGAACATTAATTTAACGTTGTATCTATTTTATTGCTTCATACGTCATGACTGTTAAATGGAACACATGTGAGACGATTATATTTGTCTAAAATCTATTGTAAGCGACGCGAGGTCGAAACTCTTTGTTCAGCGCATTTAATTGAGCCATGCCTAAGTAGGGCCTGTTAGGTTGAGAATTATATCCAAACACGTTGCATCCACAGGTCGGCTCATGGTTCATGTTTCACCATGCCTCACCTGCACTAGCTTATTGGTATAAGCGTGTCGAAATCCACTCTGAGGGCCATGCTGCAAAAATTCCAGTTCCTAGCCACTAACAAAGGGACATCATTCCTTATGCACCACGTGTGTCGTTAAAGGGGGACTGAGGGAACGAACCGGCATGACTGAGTGTTGAGACCAAGGATACAAGAATAGAGCTAAGTGCAAGATCAAGTGTACAGATCTCAAAGGAACACTTTTCTGGCAATTTAGATTGACAAAAATCAGGCATAGGCGCGTAAAGACAGAGTGAAGACTATTCGCGTCGCATTCGATTTATTGTTAATTTGTTAAACTTTATTAAATCTTATTTTCTTTGTTAATACCTCTTAGTAGTTGATTTCTATGCACAATAGACCAATTAGATTAATTCTTAGATTTGAATGGGGGCGGATGAGCAGAAAGATTGATGACGAGTGCATATTAATTTAGAGGGATTTAACTGTTTTCAAATCTAGCTAAAAGTTCGCAGTTTATTAGTCTGTAAATTTGTCGTCTGAACTACAAGACGCACTTTTAATTAGTCAGATAATAAATTGAGCAACCAGTCTGCGTAGAATATGAGAGGAAGAATTAATTATATTTAAAGTCTTTTAATTATTCTAAGCAGGGTCTTTAAATAAATACTGGAAACGTAACAACCACATCACATCACATCATATCACACCACATCATATCATATCATATAATATCATATCATTTCATATCATATCATATATTATGTTATGTTATTTTACGTTATATCATTCTTACATTATCGTTCATAAAGCCTACTAATGACATTAATGCTATTTATCGTCCATTAGCCCTACAATCATTATTATTTTTATATATCATTCATTCACCCACTAACGTGTACGTCATCATCAGTTAGTCAAACAAATTGCTCTCATATAATCCATTAGTATTTACCATGTTCTATTTGAAATCACCAGCTTCTCTCACATCATCGAGCAATCTCTTCAATTGTTCCCATATTATTATGTCTCATAATATTATCAGTTAGTTCCACCAATTACACACCTTTTATCAACCTTTAGTTCAAATAATTTTATCTTACATCACATTATTTTATTAGTCTCATGACTTACTCCCATTGACTGTAAGTCCTACTTCATTAGCTAGTATTATGTCTCTTTAATTAGTCTGATTTATTTATGTCTGATTAATGCACACTTTTAAATGTTGCAGAAGATTTCATCAATATATTCATGGACACCTAAGAAGGGATTATATTTTAGAAAGGTGGGGACAGACTCTATGTTGGGAAAGAGGTTAAAAGTCCCCCACCTCCCTCTGTAGTTAGTGCATTTCTGTGCATTCACTGTCACATAATGGCTTATGTAGCCTACAACCCACTTCTAACAATAGACTACATGTAAACCAATTTTCTAGAAATGATGATACTTATCCTCAGGCTTGGAACATGCCTAAATGTACCAGAAGATTATCTGTAAATTGTTAGTCCTATGCAGCTGACCATTGAGGTAACACATATTTTGGCTCTTTGTGTTAACAAAGTATACCCTTACTACTAACCTTAACACTGGTTATCAACACAGCAGGAAGTCATCCTCTTTATATAATACTACCAAAGGTGTGTGGTTTTGCTTGCCTAACTAATATTATATTTATGTTTATCTCTGACAGAGTAAATTTGCATCTACCTATTTTAAAATTTAATTGTTATATAAACTGTTAAATTGTCAGAGTGACCCGACTTTGGGCGCTCCTTATGGTGTTATTTTGAAAGTGTCTGAGTTTGAAGTAAATAGCCTACGGTAAGAATATTCTAGATTCACACACCTAATGAGTGAGCAATTTCTTATTGTCTAATGATTATGATTTACACGAACGAGACTGGCCAATTGGCTGAGTTTAAAGAATTCAGTAAGTAGAGAATTCTAACCTTTATTCTATTTGAATCTGAGTGACAAAGAGAGAAGTCCAGCCTGAAGGCAGTCATTAGCTTGAGTGGTGAGTTTAATTGACTGATTGAGAGAGAATTGACTTAGAAACATTTCATGCATTTTACTATGATATGTTATACTTGTGTTTATGTAATGATATACTCTGTGAGTTGATTTATTTACTACAAATGTTTGAACTAACCTACACCCATGTGATATATTAATATGTGAAATTGTTTGATACATTGTATCTATTGTTCCACGTGTGCATGGGGATAATGAATAATACCATTGCAGGAATATAAGTTTGAGGATGGAGTCTGATATAGAATCAGGTTATATTGTGACAAACGGAAAACCTAGGCTTGCTCCTTGACTATATGTTGCAGTGAACAAATGCCTTCTTCTGACCTTTGACTTTGAGGCATATGAAACATCTGTTGCAGTGTGTTGGTTGGTTGGTTGAGAGGAAACAACGTTGAGGCAGGAAACACATTGCTGAGCTTGGACATTGTGACACTGTTGCAAGGCCAGTGAAAAATTGTTAAAGCTGTACTTAATCCAGGTTATGTGAAAGTTTACAATAACCTAGCTCTAATAACTCAATTTCTGTTCTCTGAGAGGACTAACCTGCGATTTGGTATTGACTCTATTATTGAACTGTAATTTTGTTATTATATATATGTAATGAGCGACTGTGTAAACTATAATTAATTAATTATCTAACCTGGGTTCATGGAATATTGATGTAAAGTTATCTATTTCATTGTAGTTATCATATGTATTGGATTTTTCTTTTAATAAATTTATTGAACATCTTACACATATTGATATTGATAATCTAATGTTGGAGAAGAAAGTGGGTGGATGGAAGCTCACTAAAATTAAATTAAAGATATATTTTTCTTCTCCTTTAGTAAGAAGTTTTATACTCACGGAAACCTTATGTGCTTGTAAACGGTTTTATGTTGTGGAATAGAGAAAACGTTTGCAACAGCAACACATGCACACAAAAAGGTATTTCATGGCAACTACCAAAACAGATTATGACGTCACCTCAACGAGCGTGTCAATACTGACCAGCTCGATGGACACCTGGTTTTTGATAAATGCAGTTTTCGGACACAGACTGAAGGGACGAGAACCACTCTGTAAACAAGTTGTTGTAGTTGCCCTTCATCTGAAGTCCGAAGATAATTTGGCTTGCCGCAGACTGAACTCGAGGTCAGAGTTGACACTGGAGGTGAATGCAAATTCGCATGAGTGAACACTAGTCCAACACAAGTGATGTTGTTGCTCTGGTTCGAACATATCATTAGTTTTAGGGAGTCAGAGCATAAGCAATATTTTATGAATTTCTTGTTATTCGGGATATTTTGTTCAAACAGGAAACAAGATATTCTTCCAGACTGCTGGCCTTTGGTCGTCTGCTGATCATAGAGCTTGATTTGTTTATGTCTGAGTATTATCTTTCGTGACTAATTACTTCTAAAGTTTTATAATTGAAATATTACAATTAGTAAGGCATATACCTCATACTTGGTAAGGAATTTGAAATTTCACCATGTGGTTTAGCTAATGAATGTCAATGACATGCTTTCTGTGCAAAATACACACTCCAATTTGTTGATGTAGCACTCGAGATGTGTAAACACAAGAACGTGTTGCTTGGCAACGCTAACAAAGCTAATAATGTGGGAATACTACACTGAGAGGAGTGAGGGAATGCTATTGGGTATTCACACATTACGTTATCAAACAGGAAAACAAGCCATTTGGAGATGTAAACCAGTTTGTTTATATCAGTCTTGAAGCCTTATGGTGTGATTTCGTCTTTGTTTCTTGCAAAATTTATAACCCGGACTAAATTATTGTTGTGCTATTAGATGAGACACAGGAACAATTTCTAACATCCTAAAAATGCTTACACGCCAAGAAAGAGAATAGGCAAAACGCACACCCATATATATAAACATGAAATTAGAAGTTACAATTTAAATACAAGATGTATGATTTCTAATAAATAACTATAGAATATGTCTGTATAAAAGATGAAGTCCACTATGTAGCTATTAACCTAATCATTTATACTAATCCCTCATTCAGTATTTATATAAAAGATAAATACCGCTATATAGCTATTAACCTAATCATTTATACCAATCCTTCATTCTGTGTTTGGACCTGGGTGTAGTAAATTAAGACTGCTATATTTACATATAAATTATCTTATTCTTGTTGTGCATTTTTACGATTACCTTTCGCTGAAACTAACGTTTCATGTCTGAATGTTTGTAGAAACAAACTTTTCTTTCTTTCGCTTTTCATGTATTTTTCTAATGCTTCTTGCAAGCCTACCCGATAGCAAATTAGTTAAACACATCAGGTCTTTTTGGACATTTTATGTGTGCATGGAATTGGCAATGAAAAGGTATTCACCATATATTGATAATGGATGTTTAATAAATGATATAAATGAAATACCAACTAATCGAAGGGACTTTCTCCTTACAGTTGAGTTTGTTAATTAAACTTTAATTCATTTTTGTACCGCCATTTTTCTTTTTCCCCCAAGGTGATATGGCTACCGACTAGTATGTCTACATTATGAGATCACCAAAAGTTCTACTCATTCCGTGTGCAGGTGAATTAATGGCTTCCGTGAAAACTTCTAATTAGTTTTAAAATTGAGTAGTATGGTATGTTTGGTATGGTGCGTTTAGGACTGTTGATGTGTCTTAGTATGATACGTTTAGGACTGTTGATGTGTCTTAGTATGGTGCGTTTAGGACTGTTGATGTGTCTTAGTATGGTGCGTTTAGGACTGTTGATGTGTCTTGGTATGGTGCGTTTAGGACTGTTGATGTGTCTTGGTATGGTGCGTTTAGGACTGTTGATGTGTCTTGGTATGATACGTTTAGGACTGTTGATGTGCCTTAGTATTGTGCATTTAGGACTTTGATGTGTCTTGGTATGATGCGTTTAGGACTGTTGATATGTCTTGATATGATACGTTTAGGACTGTTGATGTGTCTTAGTATGGTGCGTTTAGGACTTTGATGTGTCTTAGTATGGTGCGCATAGGACTTTGATATGTCTTGGTACTGTGGGTTGAATAATATCGATTTATCAGGGTGCGGTGGGTTTAGTATTATACGTGTGTCATAACACGCTAGATTTAGTACGGATGAAATGAAACTGAAAACTGTTATAGTTTATGACGTGTTTGTCAGATTAAAGTTACTCTAAGTCTAAGACGACCCTTTCTACACACCAGCATAATAAACCTGCAAAATCGTTATTTAATAAGTAGAGTCAGAACTATGTTTTGGAATGTTACCTCAAACGGGAAATAAGCCATAATGGTACATGTGTTTAGAAATCGTTGCATCCATATTAATTAAGTAGCAAGAAACAAACGGGAAATAAGCCATAATGGTACATGTGTTTAGAAATCGTTGCATCCATATTAATTAAGTAGCAAGAAACAAACGGGAAATAAGCCATAATGGTGCATGTGTTTGGAAATCATTGCATCCATATTAATTAAGTAGCAAGAAACAAACGTTCAAATTTAAAACAATGTTCTATTATGCGAAAGCAGCACTTCACTGGCCATTGGATATTTTACTATTGACTGTTTTTCTCTGCCAATGGACAGACAGAATGGTCATTTGGTGAAAGTGAAATTAACATTCATATTTTAAAAAAGAAAACCTATAGACTTACAGACGTTTTCTTTCTTTACAGGTGAAGGCCAAGCTGACGTCCAAATATCTTTTGCCAAATGTCTGTATGTGTAAAATATTGTCTGCAAATGGTATTTCCAAAATCTATCTCCACGATAAACGAAGACTTTCTCTTTGTGTGCGTGCGTGTGTGTGTGTGTGTGTGTGTGTGTGTGTGTGTGTGTGTGTGTGTGTGTGTGTGTGTGTGTGTGTGTGTGTGTGTAAGATAACAAGAAGTCCTTGTTTTATTTAGCACCTTATCTGCTGTGTTTGGTATTTGAAATAATAACGAGTCCTTGTTTTATGCATCATCTTATCTGTAGTGTTGGTATTTGAAAGAGTAATGAGTCCTTGTATCATGTTATCGGTACCACTATCAGAAAATGTAATGTTTGTCTCTGTTAGTATTTAGAAATCACCATCATCAACAAAAGTCAAGTTGCTAATTCTGTGTGATTCTATAATAAGTTAAACATTTAATACGTTTTCACTCGAATGCACTTTTGGGTTCACGTTATTGTCTTAATTATTAAAATTGAATTGATAATTATATGTGAGTCTTTAATAACTTACATATTAACACTCACTTTTGTTGTCTGTCAATATCAAATAAATGTATTATTATATTATTACTCAGTTTTGTTGTCTTTCAATATCAAATAAATGTAATATTACTCAGGTTTTTTTTTTATGGTGACACCTCTCGATTCTGTTACAGACATACGTTTGTTTCTAATAGTCAATCAGTTTTGTTATTGTAAAACATCTTGGTCACAATCAGCTAATATTGTCACACTAGTAATCACACAGTTGTGCCGTTATTTTCACACTACTTGTAATCACACAGTTGTGCCGTTATTGTCACACTACTTGTAATCACATAGTTGTGCCGTTATTGTCACACTACTTGTAATCACACAGTTGTGCCGTTATTGTCACACTACTTGTAATCACATAGTTGTGCCGTTATTGTCACACTACTTGTAATCACACAGTTGTGCCGTTATTGTCACACTACTTGTAATCACATAGTTGTGCCGTTATTGTCACACTACTTGTAATCACATAGTTGTGCTGTTATTTTCACATTATTATAATCACACAGTTGTGCCGTTATTGCCGCACAACGTCCGCACACAGTTGTGCCGTTATAAGAATTGTATTGTTCTCATTTAGTTCTGTTTTTGTGATAACTCTATTGATCCCCCCCTCATTTTATTATTGCCACTCACCCTCAGTTCTTTTATTTTAACAATTATACTTTAAAAAAAAATTATTTCTAAGATCCTCACTCAGTTTCATTATTGCTATAAAATAGTATCACACATTCAGCACCAGTTTTACTGTCAAACAATGCTGCTATTTGTATTCAGAATTTTATTGTAACACAATTTATTGTTGTGAATCAATTATATTTTAGTAACAGTCCTGCTCTTCTCGCTCACTTGTTATGCAACACGGCTTTATTATACTCACTCATTTATATGTAATATTTGATAAAATAGTTTATATTTCTTTCCTGTTATTATAACTCAGCTCTATCTCTCAAACGCAGTTGTTACATTTCTAATTTTCTCAATCAGTTGTTTTCCTCTAACAATTCTCTTGTCTCACTTAACAGTTTTCCTGTAACAATTCTCTTGTCTCACTAAACTGTTTTCCTATAACAATTCTCTTGTCTCACTAAACTGTTTTCCTATAACAATTCTCTTGTCTCACTAAACTGTTTTCCTATAAGACTTTTGCTAGTCTCACTCAACTGCTTTTCTATTACAATTCTGCTTGTCTCATTTAACTTGTTTTTAAAACAATTCAGCTGGTCTTACTCAACTATAAACTCCTTTGTTTAGTTTTCGTGTGGTGAGCTCGACTGTTGACGTAGTTTCGACTGAAATAAAAGACAATTAAAACATTAAATCTGCAGCAAATCCGATTATTAAATTTTTATTTTAAGAAATAGCATTGACAACATTCAGACTGAAGAAATATAATCAAAATATATCTAAATATAATGGCAATATCTTGAAAAGTATTTGTTTCTGACATATAATTGTAAAACTGCTTTGAAGACATGAAGTGATGCAACTGAACTTCCACATTCTAAGACATTACAGTGAAGTCATGACGTAAAGACATTACAGTGAAGTCATGACGTAAAGACATTACAGTGAAGTCATGACGTAAAGACATTACAGTGAAGTCATGAAGTAAAGACATTACAGTGAAGTCATGAAGTAAAGACATTACAGTGAAGTCATGACGTAAAGACATTACACTGAATTCTTGAAGTAAAGACATTACACAGAAGTTAAGGAACCACCGCATGCTTAGACATTAGTGACGTCAGGAAGTGGAGACGTTACAGTGAAGTGACAAAATGGAGACGTAGCAATGAAGTGACTAAATGTGAACGTTACTGTGAAGTCATGAAGTGGAAATATTGCGGTGAAGCTTGAAATGGAACAAAATGTGGAGTGTAAATTGTTTTTTTGAGCAAGACGACTAATAAGTAGGTTCTCACAATATTGGAAGTGGTATAAACTGGTTTTAAAAAACGAACTGTTGTTAACAAACTTATTTCTTAAAAAAACAAACAAAACCCAGCTCTCTTTGCAGCATGTACTTTTTTTCTTAACCACAAATGCCGCAACATGTTAAATAAAGCGATTGATATAAATATCGTGTAAAGTACACATAACAGCATTAGTACAGCAATAACATTGACGCTGAAGGAATCCGGAAACTTTCATACAAAGTAGCACTGCAAGAAACGGGCAGCTTTCATACATACTGGCACTGCAAGAAACGGGCAGCTTTCATACATACTGGCACTGCAAGAAACGGGCAGCTTTCATACAAAGTGACTGCGGGAATCAGGCAGCTTTCATACAAAGTGACTGCGGGAATCAGGCAGTTTTCTTACGAAGTGGCACTGGAAGTAACAGACAACTTTCATCAATAAAAGTGTCACAAATTGGCAGTTTTCCTTTCTCCATCTTTTAGGGTGGTGTACGGGTGGGTTGAGCTATTAAACAAAACCTCTGAATTGTATTTATGAAATGTTAAGTCAGTAGGTAAATCGTTATGCACTCGAAATCATATATTAGTGTTCTGTGGAAGCTAAATCCATACAACTGTAGTAAGGTTATGAGTCAAAGCTTCGTGTGAGATATGGCAGGGTAATGTCAAGTTATGTGTGAGATATGGCAGGGTAATGTCAAGTTATGTGTGAGATATGGCAGGGTAATGTTAAGTTATGTGTGAGATATGGCAGGGTAATGTCAAGTTACGTGTGAGATATGGCAGGGTAATGTCAAGTTATGTGCATGAAATTGTAGGCTAATATATATCAAAACAATGTACATGAAATGACAGATTATTACATTTATATCGAAGTTATGTACATGGAATGGTAAGTTATAAAATATATCAAAATTATGACCATGAACTGGTAAGTTATTATATATATCAAAGTTATGACCTTGAAATGGTAAGTTATAATATATATTAAAGTAGTGTGCACCAAATTGTAGGTTAGTATGTCAAAGCTTTGTACATAAAAGGGTATATTATTATGTCTACCAGTAAAGGTGGAACATGTTACAAAACTTTGTACGTTAAATAGTATTTTAATATGTGTAACAATTGTGGTGTAAATGGTAGGTTAGTACAGGTCAAATTTATAAATGTCAAGTAGGGTAAAAAGTGTCAAAGATGCGTACGTTAAATGACACGTAATGTATGTCAAAGTTATGTACATAAAATATTAAACGAAAATGTATCAAAGTCATGTATTTTGCAATAGTCTTTGTGCATGAGTATGTGTGTTTAAATAAATATAAATCCTCCCCCCCCCCCCGCAAACTCGATTACCTATGTATCACACTGACCAGCATTTAAATAATGCAATAAATGAAATGCGTACATTAATTTTTATGGGTGCATTAAAGGGATTATAAAGCATATACGACACACAATTTTTATGCGAACATATAAACGTGATTGTAATACACATATCACACAGTTTTAAAGCGAACGAATTAACCTACTACACAAGGTATTAATGTGTAAGTATTAAGGTACTACACCAGCATTAATGTGAACATATTAATGTACTACACACAGTATTAATGCGAGCAGATATTAATGTACTACAGACAGTTAGTAGTAACATACTACACACATTACCATGAAGGTAGTGAAACACTACACACATCATTACTGTGAAGGCAGTGAAACATTACATACATCATTACTGTGAAGGTATTGACTTACTACACACAGTATTAATGAGAACAAATTAACGTGACTGTTATACAAATACCGTCATCAGGTCAACGAATAACAGGCGCTGCGGTGTATCTACGAGGACCTCACCATCAGCCTTCAGTTTCCAAGGAATGTCCATAGAAATCAAGTCATTGCAGGAAGGCATATTAGCAACTGTAAGCTTGCTTTTCTGTCGACCCATTCGGCGGTACCCCATGTTTCCGGTGGTGAAAAATTCTCGCAATGTTTCTCTCCTCTTTTCATCGCTACGATCATCATCTTGGACTTCTAGAAAAATGTCTTGGTTACTACTTTCCTTATTGTCCAGGCTGTCCAGGTGAGAAGTGCCATAATGTTCGTAACTCGGCCTGTCAGTCAAATACACACCACGACGTCCGAGTCTCGGAAGATCGTTGTTGGTGGTTCTGGTGAAAAAGATGGCGTTGCTGTTGCCAATAATCAGGCTTACTGCCACTAGCATGATAGTTCCCAGCTTTTGCATTCTTCGAAAATTGTCACTACATTAATCAAGAGAGAGAAAACAATCAGTTTTACATACATATTGTAAATTAGTTTTCATAAAATCATTGGCTAAGAAAACGTCAAAAAAATTAAGAGCTACATGAAAGTGGCTTTAGATTTCTCAGTAAAATATTTATCTAATAATTCTTATCCATCCATCCATCCAGCTATCTATCTATCTATCCATCCATCCATCCATCCATCTATCTATCTATCTATCTATCTATCTATCTATCTATCTATCTATCTATCTATCTATCTATCTATCTATCTATCTATCTATCTATCTATCTATCTATCTATCTATCTATCTATCTATCTATCTATCTATCTATCTATCTATGTCTGTCGGCCTGTTTGTGTGTCAGTCTGTCCATCCGTGTTTGTTTAAATAAACACTTTAGTCAGTTTGTTTTCGTCTCAAATCTTTTGTGATTAAAGATTTCGGTTTAAATAAGTGAGTTAAAATCGTTCAGTAAACTAGAAATAATTATTGAAATGCATATTATTTTTTATTCAAAGTTTTCAGTATCAAGAAATAATTATTAAAATTATTCAAAGATTTGAGCATCAAGAAATAATTATTGAAATGCATATTATTTTTTATTCAAAGTTTTCAGTATCAAGAAATAATTATGGTTTGAAAGCCTGCACAAACAATATCAGTATTCACACGATCTCAAAGAGAGTACATAAAGAATAAACGAAACAAAGTACCAACAAATAGAGAATCAACAAAGCTCAACTTCAACAAAACACAGGATCAACAAAATACAGATTGAAAGAAACAAAACTTTAACAAAACACAGGATCAACAAATACAGATTGAAAGAAACAAAACTTTAACAAAACACAGGATCAACAAAATACAGATTGAAAGAAACAAAACTTTAACAAAACACAGGATCAACAAAATACAGATTGAAAGAAACAAAACTTTAACAAAACACAGGATCAACAAAACATAGGATCAACAAATACAGAATCAATTGAATATATAATCAACAACACACAACATCAACAAAACAAAGTTTTATTTGATTAAATAACTTCTCTGAACAAAATAAAATCAAGGCAAGTTTTAAATGATACGGTGACTGCTATAAACATAACGAAGACAGTGAAATAGTCGCCATTTCTTGTTCTAATATTATCTGTTACCTTGACTCGATATTTCGTTTCAGTTTTAGTTTTGTTGGTACCATCGATGAACATTAGTTACACATAATAACACCCAGCACATATGTGATGACTGTTAGCTACATAATAACACCCAGCACATATGTGATGACTGTTAGCTACACATAATAACACCCAGCACATATGTGATGACTGTTAGCTACACATAATAACACCCAGCACATATGTGATTACTGTTAGCTACACATAATAACACCCAGCACATATGTGATGACTGTTAGCTACACGTAATAACGTTTTGATAATTAATCGTTAGTTGCACAAACAACTAAAAGAGTTTATCTTTGATGATCGTTAGTTACACTAACATCTACACACAATTTATCGGTGATGTTCATTAGTTACACCAGTAACTACACCAATTTATTTTGATGATCGTTAATTACACGAACAACTACAATCAATTTATATTTGATAATTAGCTACACCAAAAACTACACCTAATTTATTTTTGATAATAATTATTTACACGAACAACTACACTCAGTTCATCTTTGATGATCACTAGCTATACTAACAACTATACTCTATTTATCTTTGATGATCACTAGCTATACTAACAACTATACTCTATTTATCTTTGATGATCACTAGCTATATTAACAACTATACCCTGTTTATCTTTGATTATCTCTAGCTATACTAACAACTACCTCTGTTTATCAATATTGATCACTAGCTATACTAACAACTACCCCTGTTTATCAATATTGATCACTAGCTATACTAACAACTGTACCCTGTTTATCTTTGATGATTTCAACTAATGCAGTCACCCTATTCTCGCTTTTCCTCTAGCATATCATTTATCTCATATTTTATTATCTTTTAAAAAATATTCTACCTAAATCCAGACATTTCATGATTATTATTCTTGTTTTGTAGACATTATGTATGTTTTTGTGCATTCACTTATTTCATGTATGCACCAATAAAATGGCAATCCCTTGTCAGAATTTGTTTGCTTTGCTAAGAACATATCTATTATTTCAAAATGTAATTCTTAGTTCAAAAAGAAGTTTTCTTAACCTACGTAATTCTTAGTTCAAACTACGTAATTTCTAGTTCAAACAGAAGTTTTCTCAAACTACGTAGTTCTTAGTTCAAACAGAAATTTTCTCAAACTACGTAAATCTTAGTTCAAACAGAAGTTTTCTCAACCTACGTAATTCTTAGTTCAAACAGAAGTTTTCTCAACCTACGTAATTCTTAGTTCAAACAGAAGTTTTCTCAAACTACGTAATTCTTAGTTCAAACAGAAGTTTTCTCAAGCTACGTAATTCTTAGTTCAAACAGACGTTTTCTCAAACTACGTAGTTAAAGAATGCAAGCTTTGTTTATTCAAGAGGTGATATCAACAGATTTCAATGGCACAAGTGTTTTATTTTTAATATAGAACTGTCCTTTTATCACTGCTGTATTTAATATAGAACTGTCCTTTTATCACTGCTGTATTTAATATAGAACTGTCCTTTTATCACTGCTGTATTTAATATAGAACTGTCCTTTTATCACTGCTGTATTTAATATAGAACTGTCCTTTTATCACTGCTGTATTTAATATAGAACTGTCCTTTTATCACTGCTGTATTTAATATAGAACTGTCCTTTTATCACTGCTGTATTTAATATTGAACTGTCCTTTTATCACTGCTGTATTTAATATAGAACTGTCCTTTTATCACTGCTGTATTTAATATAGAACTGTCCTTTTATCACTGCTGTATTTAATATAGAACTGTCCTTTTATCACTGCTGTATTTAATATAGAACTGTCCTTTTATCACTGCTGTATTTAATATAGAACTGTCCTTTTATCACTGCTGTATTTAATATAGAACTGTCCTTTTATCACTGCTGTATTTAATATAGAACTGTCCTTTTATCACTGCTGTATTTAACATAGAACTGTCCTTTTATCACTGCTGTATTTAATATAGAACTGTCCTTTTATCACTGCTGTATTTAATATAGAACTGTCCTTTTATCTATGGCAAAAGAAACAAAGTTGTATTCTGTTTTGTCACTGCTGTATTTAAAATTACGTACAGTAGCGCAGCTTTTCTCACAATTCTTTGAACTCTTCACGCAGCAGGGAATCAGTCAGTACAAGACTTCATTTCCTACGGAATTCCTGAAACCTTCTTTTTTATTTCTATTAATGTGTAACTGGATTTTTTTTTATACTATCACAAATAAATGATTGTGAATGCCACAAATCTTGTTTCCTTTTTCGTTTAACTTATAAATCGACTTTTACACTAACAAATGAATGAATTGTTTTTACATAGTAAATTCTACTGTTTCCTTTTTCGCTTAGTATATAAATAAACTTTTACATAAACAATTGAATGAATGTGTTTATTTCGTGAATTCTGTAAATCATTTTACTAATTTCTCTATACATATATTAGAACACAAACAAATGAGCGATTTTACTCATTTCTCTATACATATATTAGAACACAAACAAATGAGCGATTTTACTCATTTCTCTATACATATATTAGAACACAAACAAATGAGCGATTGTTACTACGTAGTCAAATCTCCAATCTTGCTTTTGATTTCATCTAGTTTATAAAAAGACTCTTACACACAAATGAATGATTATCCTTATGCATGAGATTGTTGCCTGAGTCCTTTAAGTCATGTTAAAATAGTTCCACAGCCATCACTATAGCGATCAAAGATTTAAATAATAATCAATTTCATAAATGGAAATGAAATGTCTCCGGTTTGCAGACAATTTCGGTTTCAGAAACATAACACCAGTAATGTCTAAACCCATGGACTTATATGAAAGTTAAGTCTTTACTTCAAGTAGAAAGTTTAAAATCTTACAACTTTGGTTTAGGCTTTTAAAGCAATTTACGTTTTAAAATTTTACTTACCCGAAACAACCTTATATAATTTAATTATTTGAAATAATATAAGAACTGTACTAAAATAATTTAATATAATTTAAAAGTTATCTTATCCCAAACTAATTTAATGTATAAGAGTAATTTGAAAATAAGAATTATCTTCACCAAAACAAGTGAATATATAAGAGATGTACTTACCTGAAACGAGAGCAAGGCCAGATAAGACCTGAGAGAGGTTGGCTACGTAATGGAGAGCTTTACAATTATTCTTTATTTTTTGGAAAGCACAAAATTAGTTCAATCATAGTCGACAAAAGAGAGATAGAGTTCACTTCAAATGCATTGTACTGCGCGTGTCATAACGGTCTGAATCAATGTAGTTATGTCAAGCTAAAAGGTTCACACATATAATGATCTTAAAACCCATTGTTTCTCTTTAACCAAGCAGTGCCTTTTATTCTTGTCTCAGACCTAACGCGCGTGGGTAGAGGGGAGGTATTCAGGAGGGGAGTGGTTCTAGGTAATGGATTGAGAACAGATTGAAAATGGATTAATGTTTGGGGGTGGGGGTGTAAAATGAGAAATCTAAAGTGAAATACCAAAAACGTTGTAAAAAAGAGAAAATAAGAAAAGAGATCTACTGAAGGGTCACGTGATAACACTAGCACTGAAAACAGATATGCCTACTCATGCCGATTTCTCTTTTAAAACAATTATTTCTTTGACAATATACTTTTCCACTTTAAAGTTTTAAAGTGGAAAAGACAAAAATATTAAATACACGAATTTAGTTTTCCTTCGTCGTATTGAGGTAAAGACATCAATAACACTTTAAAGTGGAAATGACAAAAACATTAAATACACGAATTTAGTTTTCCTTCTTCATTGAGGTAAAGACATCAATAACACTTTAAAGTGGAAATGACAAAAACATTAAATACACGAATTTAGTTTTCCTTCTTCATTAAGGTAAAGACATCAATAACACTTTAAAGTGGAAATGACAAAAACATTAAATACACGAATTTAGTTTTCCTTCTTCATTGAGGTAAAGACATCAATAACACTTTAAAGTGGAAATGACAAAAACATTAAATACACGAATTTAGTTTTCCTTCTTCATTGAGGTAAAGACATCAATAACACTTTAAACAACACCACGATTGTTGTTGTAAGAGTGTTATTGTTTCTGCTTGAGTCGTCTTGAGTTCAGGTCAGTTCACATAACAAAAATACAATTCATTTAGGTACTAGTGAAGTCTTGCTTCCCTAAATAAAATTAACGGCTTACTCTGACACGGAACTAATACGTGTAGAGTAACCGATACTTTATATATTACTTCGAAATGAGCACATGTACACCAACTTAATGTTTATAGTACTACGAAATGAGCACAGGTACACCAACTTAATGTTTATAGTACTACGAAATGAGCACATGTACACCAACTTAATGTTTATAGTACTACTAAATTAATACACTTAAAACGACTCAGAGTATATTACTACAACACATACATACCAACACACAGTTTATAGTGATATGAAACAAATATGTATACAACACACAGTTTATAGTACTATGAAACAAATATGTATACAACACACAGTTTATAGTGCTATGAAACAAATACATTTATAAAACGTAACATTTTATATTATATTATTATTATCAGTCTAACTGATAAATGCAGTAAATATTTGACAGCACATTTAAAAGATACAACAAATTGATAATTTAACAAAAATCGTGTGCGTATGTCTATACTAAAGTAAGAAATATAATAACAAACACTAAAAGAAAGAAATGCAATGACAATTGATATAATTGCTTTGGTATGAAGTTGACACAATAAAAATTGACAGAGTTGATTTGATTTGAAATTGACTCTATTAAAAACAGTTGATACATTTACTTTGACAAATGCAATAACAGGATATAGTTATTTTGGTATGAAACTAACACATGCATGAATATGATGCAATTACTTTGGTATGAAACTAACACATGCATTAATATGATGCAATTACTTTGGTACAAAACTGACATTGCAATAACAGGAAGCAATTACTTGTTATGAAATTAACACATGTAATAACAGTGGAATATAATTTCTTTGGTGTAAAATGAACACATTTAATAACAATTGATACTATTACTTTGGTGTAAAATTAACACATATAATTAAAATTGATACAATTACTTTGGTGTATATTATTATATTTACTTTCTTAAAAATTATATTATATAATAATAAATGATACATTTACTTTGGTGTAAAATTAACATATATAATAGCAAATGATACAATTACTTTGGTGTAAAATTAACATATATAAAAGCAAATTATACAATTACTTTGATAACAAATGATACAGTTACTTTGATAACAAATGATGCAATTACTTTGATAACAAATGATACAATTACTTTGATGTAAAATTAACATATATAATAACAAATGATACATTTACTTTGGTGCAAAATTAACATATATAATAACTAATGATACAATTACTTTGATAACAAATGCTATATAATTACTTTGATAACAAATGATATAATTACTTTGGTGTAAAATTAACATATATAATAACAAATGATACAATTACTTTGATAATAAATGATACATTTACTTTGGTGTAAAGTTAACATATATAATAACAAATGATACAATTACTTTGATAACAAATGATACATTTACTTTGGTGTAAAATAACATATATAATAACAAATGATACAATTACTTTGGTGTAAACACATCAAATAAGAATTGAATACAATTACTTGGGTATGAAATTAATGCATGTAATAACAATTGGTATTATTACTTTGGTGTAAAATAAACACATTTAATAACAATTGGTATTTTTACTTTGGTGTAAAATAAACACATTTAATAACAATTGATACTATTACTATGATGTAAAATTAATACATATAATAACAATTAACTACAGCAATGCAAAGGAATTGTTCCACATACAATATCACTTGTATTTTGATACTACAACTTTATAATATCACATGTATTTTGATACTACAACTTTATAATATCACATGTATTTTGATACTACAACTTTATAATATCACATGTATTTTGATACTACAACTTTACAATATCAGTTGTATTTTGATACTACAACTTTACAATATCAGTTGTATTTTGATACTACAACTGTACAATATCAGTTGTATTTTGATACTACAACTTTACAATATCAGTTGTATTTTGATACTACAACTTTACAATATGGAATTGTGCATGCACGTTATATATAATTTAATCTACTGAAAATATCTTCCAAATGTTCCAGTGCAGAGTTTCCTCCATACCCCACCCCCAATCTTCCCTCCACCCCATTTCGTCTGAACTAGCAAGGACAATTATGTAGAATCGTGAGGTGCGTAGACGAAATATCAGTTCTCTCCCTTGCACGCAACACGCAAAGCATAAGTGTTCCATTAAACAGCAGTCAAATTATCTTGTAATTTGTATCATCAGCATGCCATCTCAATGCCCCGCGTCCTACACTGTATTGCGTTATGTGGTAAGAAAAGAGGTACTCAAGAAAAACCATTTGAGGGTCCTAGCCCTGTGGGACATAAACCTATGTAAAAATGTAAAACAAGTATATAAAAATTATATTTGAATTTGGGTCAAACAAACTGAACCAAATCTAGAACTACCCAAACAAGATAGAAATACCCATAAGATAAAATAGTGATACTCTCTAACTCTTCTCTTGAACTGTTCATTGGTCTTTCCCAACGACCATGTTATTCAGTTTTAACATTTTTGAGGTTCATTATTTTACCCATGAAATTTGTCTCCAAAACTTCACTCCTCATTCTGTTCATTTAGCAATCTACCTCGGAAAATGGGACGGTAAGTGGTACATTTCACTTTACTTTGACATCATAGTGCAACAAAAAGAAATGTATTTCACTTTACTTTGACATCATAGTGCAACAAAAAGAAATGTATTTTACTTTACCCTCTTTACTCTGACATCATAGTGGAACAAAAAGAAATGTATTTCACTTTACTCTGACATCATAGTGGAACAAAAAGAAATGTATTTCACTTTACTCTGACATCATAGTGGAACAAAATGAATTGTATTTCACTTTACCCTCTTTATTCTGACATCATAGTGGAACAAAAAGAAATGTATTTCACTTTACTCTGACATCATAGTGGAACAAAAAGAAATGTATTTCACTTTACTCTGACATCATAGTGGAACAAAAAGAAATGTATTTCACTTTACCCTCTTTACTCTGACATCATAGTGGAACAAAGGAGACGGGTATTTCATTTTACTGAGAAAAACAATAGTGGAACAAGAAGGATGGGGTGGAATAAGACAGGTGGGGTGATATTTCCTTTCCTTTCCTGTGAAAAACAATATTCGAACAAGATGGGTGGGGTAGAATAAGATAGTTAGTGTGATATTTCCTCTACTGTGAACAAGAATAGTGGAACAGGAGATGTGGAGTGATATTTCTTTTACTGGGAAAATAGAGTAAAATAAATGTTACCACTTGCTTATAGCTTCATTCTAGACACGTTGCATTATAGCTTTAGTTGTGGGTGTGTTAAATTATAGTTTACTTCAAGATGCATTATATCTTCGTTCTAGAGGTTTTACATTATAGCTTAGTTCTGGATGCGTTACATGTACAGTCTTGCTTAACTTTAGGCGCGTTGCATTATAGCTTAGTTCTAGATGCATTACATTTACAGTCTAGCTTAGCTTTAGACACGCTACAGTCTAGCTCTAGCGTTTTAGCTTTGCTTTAGATGCCTCATGGACCAAAAGTTTCTTTGTTGAAGAAGTGCTCTATTCTAACTAATTTGAACAAACTCAAGTCCAGTCATAAAGTCTATCATTATCTTATGATAAGTTAAGTGACTGATAAAGAAAGAATGGATTTAGATTATTTCGTACATATTTGCTATTGACCTATGATTTGAACTGGTGAATGCTTTATGTAATTGAACCATTATTTCTATGTTCGTTAATTTGATTACGTTGTACATTATAGTTGTGAATTTTGATCGATGCTATATTTCTTATGCTGTGTGTGAGTGTATCGGGCTAACGACATTTTGCAGGATGTGTAAGTTGAGAATGTTTATAAGAGAGAGAGAGAGACAGAGAGAGAGAGAGAGAGAGAGAGAGAGAGAGAGAGAGAGAGAGAGAGAGAGAGAGAGAGAGAGAGGAGTTTAGAGATGAAATATGCCTGAAATTTAGAGCTGCCATAATTTGACTTTCACAGTAAAGCAGGCCATTTTTCCTTTTGCATCAGGCAACATAGTTTAC
The DNA here is from genome assembly GCA_028829895.1 of Sinotaia quadrata. Classification (NCBI taxonomy): domain Eukaryota; kingdom Metazoa; phylum Mollusca; class Gastropoda; order Architaenioglossa; family Viviparidae; genus Sinotaia; species Sinotaia quadrata. The sequence goes on along the minus strand of CM054179.1, from coordinate 37,833,586 downwards.
TGTATTCTACTGGATCAAGTTGGTGTGGTCGCCAACTTCTCAGTAAAACGTGTTGCTGTAGATGATTCCTGTGAATTCCATTGGAGAGCCAATATGGCGGAAATGGTGGTTTGTGTTTGGTCTCGAGAATTCACTAAAATTATTTTGAATATTCCTCATAGTGTGTTGAGTACTACACATGAAGATACTGAAGCAGTCCTCCTGATGTACTTGATAGCGCATACAAATGTATGGAGATTCTCTATCTTTGGAGAACACATCGAAGATTCTGGAACAACAGTTGTGCAATGTGCCTAAAGGGATATGTGTTCGACTAAATAAGAAAGACACAGTGACTTGTAGCAAACTGCGTGATTGTGAACACGTGCTAGTGACAGCCGTCATCTTTGAAAAGGTTATGTACATTGACTTTAATTATTTCTCTGAAACTCCACTCTCATTTCTGTTATGATATGACATCCATGAACTTGGTTATATATTTATGTTAACTGACTGTTTATGTCTATGCTAGGATAAACTGAACAACTGTCTATCTTTAATCAAACATTGTTGTGAAGTGATGTAAATATCAACACTCTTTTGATTATATGCATATGTTGTATATTTGATTGTTAATTTAATAAATTTATTGAACTTTTTACACACATTGATGACCATATGTTGGAGAGAAATGGGTGGATGGGGGCTCGCTAAATAGAGATTAAAAGACTGATTTATTTTCTCCTTTGGTAAGACGTTTTCACCTATGGAAATATTGTGTGACGGTGAATGTTTTTCTTTAATGTTGTAGAAGAGAGAAGCGTTTACAGAGTCCGCATATCCGCCAAGTGAGAGAGATGAGTGGTGCAATAACATAAATTAAGACTCTCATCACTTGTAATTAGTTATGGATGATTAAATAATAATAATAATCATAACCGATAACACTACGTGGTGTAGTCACCACAGGCTATATAAGCCATTATGTGACAGTCACGTTACAGTATAGCTTAATTTTAACGCATTACATTAAAGCTTAGCTTTAGTCGCAGTACGCCTATTGTCTGTCGGCGTGACAATTGCTGTCATGCAAAAACGCTCACTAATTCTCAGTTACACTATTCATTCAAAACAACCAATCAGTTACTTTTTAAATTCCTTAAAACATGTTTAATTCATAGTAATTTAATTTGTTAAAACCTCTTTATAAATAAGTAACTTTTTATTTTTTTAGTACACTGACCCATTCAATTATTGCTAAGCAAAAATGTACTGACAGCAGACGGGTTACAGATTAGCTTCAGACGTCCTAAAGTCTAGCTTAGCTTTCAACACGACGCTAACGCCACCTGGTTAATTATTATTATTATTATTATTTAATCATCCATAACTAATTACTAGTGATGAGAATCTTAATTTATGTTATTAATAATTATCCAGAAAACACCACTCGTCTCTCTCACCTGGTGGATATGCAGGTGCTGTGAACGTTTCTCTCTTACACAGCAACAAATACATTTACCATCACACAATATTTCCGTAAGTGGAAAACGTCTTACTAAAGGAGAAGACAAATCCGTCTTTTATCTATATTTAGCAAGCTCCCATCCACCAACTGTCTGTCCAGCATATGGTTATCAATATGTGTAAGAAGATCTATAAATTTAACAATACATTTATTAAATCAACAATCAAGTATATAACATCTGAATATAAAAAAAGAGCATTGACATTTATGTCACTTCACAACAATGTCCGATTAATGCTGGACAATCTTTCACTTTACCCTAGCATAGACATAAGCAATCAATAACATAAATAAACATATACGAAATACTCTTAAGTCCATTCTTTCTTTATCAGTCACTTTACTTATTATAATCTAACGATCGCTTTTATGGCCAAACTCGAGTTGTGTTCATATGCAAAGTGATTAGAATGGAGTACTTCTTAAGCAGAGAAACTGTTGGTCCAATTCTATTGGATGAATTTGTTATAACAAATGATAGACTATTAGTCAGAAAAAGTACTCATCCTGTTGGAACTGGTTTAGATTGCATCAGCAATTTTCTAGCATATTCTCAACTCGAGTTGTTTACTCCAACTCTGACACAAAAATTGCCATCATAAGGTGTGCCCAATGCCGGTTCACTTCGACAATTTAACAATTTTATATAACAACTAAGTCTAGAAATAGGTTTAGGCACATTTACTCCGCCACAGACACTACATTATAGCTTAGCTTTAGATGTAGTACATTAAAGATTAGTTTTAGATGCGTTACATTATAGCTTAGCTTTAGATGTAGTACATTAAAGATTAGTTTTAGATGCGTTACATTATAGCTTAGCTTTAGATGTAGTACATTAAAGATTAGTTTTAGATGCGTTACATTATAGCTTAGCTTTAGATGTAGTACATTAAAGATTAGTTTTAGATGCGTTACATTATAGCTTAGCTTTAGACGCATTACATTATAGCTTAGCTTTAGACGCATTACATTATAGCATAGCTTTAGACGCATTACATTATAGCTTAGCTTTAGACGCATTACATTATAGCTTAGCTTTAGACGCATTACATTATAGCTTAGCTTTAGACGCATTACATTATAGCTTAGCTTTAGACGCATTACATTATAGCTTAGCTTTAGACGCATTACATTATAGCTTAGCTTTAGACGCATTACATTATAGCTTAGCTTTAGACGCATTACATTATAGCTTAGCTTTAGACGCATTACATTATAGCTTAGCTTTAGACGCATTACATTATAGCTTAGCTTTAGACGTAGTACATTAAAGATTAGTTTTAGATGCGTTACATTATAGCTTAGCTTTAGATGTAGTATATTAAAGATTAGTTTTAGATGCGTTACATTATAGCTTAGCTTTAAATGTATTACATTATAGCTTAGCTTAGACACGATACATTAAAGCTTAGCTTTAGACGCATTACATTATAGCTTAGCTTTAGACGCATTACATTATAGCTTAGCTTTAGACGCATTACATTATAGCTTAGCTTTAGACGCATTACGTTATAGCTCCGAGTTATGATAATGAAGTATGCAATGAATCGACGGTGACTTTGTTCAGTCAGTGTAAAACTTGATCATACTAACTTAAAATGAAATATCTTGTTGCGCATGCGCAGTATTTTTCATCAGCTTTTTCCATACTGGCATAACGTCATTAGTTACAGTGAATGATCAGCCAAGTAACTTCGCAAGCCAGTCAGTAAAATGCTGTTCAAGCACAGCGAATAATATTTTCTTCAGGAATTAATTCTCAAAGCTATTATGAAGATTATAATTAAATAGCAAATATTTTTTATTCCAGTGATATTCACAACTGCCAGTATTTTGTGTTGTATCTGTAAACAGAGTGATTAGATGTCAAGAATACAAGTGCCAGTAAAATTAGGCAATGTCCAGAATAAGATTAATTATTAACTTACCCCTAAAGTTTAGTCTTGTTACTAGGCCGACACCCCCCTCCGCCTATCGGAGCATACCACATCAGCTGGATAAGGGTGGTGTGATCAGGAGTCTTCTTGTTGTTCTACATTTCTAATTCTCTTTCAGGTTTAAATGCTCACATTCTGACGATAAGAATCTAACTGCTACACGCGCTTGTGGGAGAAAAATGAATTTAGTGGGTTTTGCCTTAGAATATGAATATGAGATTATCACGAAAGACTGAAAGATATAAGCAAGTAAAATAGCTTATGTCAATTCATGATTTTAGCTTTCAGCGTAGTACATACACAAAATCAGATACGCAATAAAAAACGTAATTGTAATTTTAACAGATATTTTCTAATAACTAAATAAACACATACTGCTGGTGCTAAAACAACGTTATGCTCTTATTTGATAACTTACAAAAATACAAACAGTGCAAATAAAGTATTTATCATTTGTATTTCCCAATTCAGTACCAGTCTTTGTCTTAAAGACTTCCAGTTGGGTATTTTGACACTTAGATTTAGCTCCCCTTCTGTCATTATTTACGTGTTTACGATAATTTATAAACTATAAAAAAAGCACCCTCATAGTATTAACAAAATTACCTTTAACCTTTAGTTTAAACAGTAAAAAATATCCCTCTAGTTTACTTATCTTTCTGTCTATTAAATCCTTAATATATTACTGCTCTGGCTGTTTTTTTTACGCATTACTTCCCTTGATGTCTTTCAGGCATGCAATCTATTACTTCTACCGCAGCATTTACACTTGAATGCGATTATTTCCCTTGTAGGCTTTTACATATTTAGCTTATTAATTTCTCCTGCAGTCTTTTACACAACTAAGCTATTACTTCCTTTGAAACCTTTAATACACATAGCCTAAATTACTTCTCCTGCAACTTTATACACATCTAGCCTATTACTTCTCCTGCAACTTTATACACACATAGCCTATTACTTCTCCTGCAACTTTATACACACATAGCCTATTACTTCTCCTGCAACTTTATACACACATAACCTATTATTTCTCCTGCAACTTTATACACACATAGCCTATTACTTCTCCTGCACCTTTATACGCAAATAGCCTATTATTTCTCCTGCAACCTTTTACACAACTTGTCTGTTTTATAACTCTATTTTGCACACCTAGATTATTACCCCCCTTGCAGTCTTTTAAAAACCTGGTATTTTTTATTGCAGTCTTTTACATACACTTAGACTATTGCTTTCTTGATGCACCGATGTTATTACTTCTCTTGTTTTTACAAACGTAGACTATTACTTCCCTTGTTTTTACAAATGTGGACTATTACTTCCCTTGTTGCCCCGAATCATTTACGAGGATGGTTCAAGATTCACCTACACTTTTATGTGCCCCTCGGAATTAAAGAGAAAATGCCAGACAGGCTTTTTATTTTTCAACATAATCTCTTGCTACATGAATACATTAGTCCCCTGGACGAGAAAGTGAGTATATACCCAGGGTAGAATTCTTCACGATTGTTCAGTCACTGGAGCACAACAGGGTGCACCTCTTTCGGGTCATTTAATTTTCAACCACGGAGAAATTCTGTCAGTGGAGCAAAGAAATGATAAACATTTGTGTGCGAAACATCTAAAATTATAGCAATTTAAATATGGCGATGATGATGATGATGATGATGATAGTGGTGACGATAATTATGAAGATGATGATAATAATAAACACTTGAGAAAGCACTTATAAAAATCTAAGCTTTTAAAATTAATCACAGATTAAATACATATCTTAATACAAAGTACTACAAGTCATAAAAAACTAAAGTTTCCATTACAAAACAGAATTTTAAAAAACTCCTATAAACCACCACAAAATGGCAACGCATAACTAATAACTGTTTTCACAAAAGAGAAAACTAAATAAATTGAATTCTCAAATGTACATCTTCAGCAAAGACAAAAGACATGCTGCTGTTATTATATTTCTGACTAAAAGATGTCTTGACAATCCCTTGAAATCAACCTCGGTCTCCTTGTAATTCAGTTCCAAAGGCAGCCATGGTCTCATTGTAACTAGCTCCATTGGCAGCCATGATCTCATTGTAACTAGCTCAATTAGCAGCCATGGTCTCATTGTAACTCAGCTCCAAAGGCAATCATGGTTTCATTGTAATTCAGCTCCAAAGGCAGCCAGTTCAAGTAGATATAATCTTGATAAGCAAATGAGCGTTGACCGCATGAGGTTACTCTTTGCCTTCCGAATTTTAAACGACATCTGATGATGAGCTCTGGCTTCTAGGAGTGCACATGGAAGGAAGGTCATGGTCGCAATTCAAGCTTAGTTCAACCACACAGTTTCATAGTCAAAATGTTGCTAAGTATTTTAATTATGGTTTGGGTAAACGAATTCATTGAATGAAAATGTGACATTTGGCACGCAGTGCTGGGTGATACAATGCAATCACTTATCTATTTGCTGTGTATTGTGGGACTTAAGGTCTGGTTTCCGGGCCAAGAACAAACTAAGTCACACAAACATTACCTCTATCAATCTCCCAAAACAAAACAAAGAGAATGATGGGTGAAGGGAAAGAGAGTGAGCGAGAGAGAGAGGAGAGAGAAAAGAGAGCAGGAGCAGAAAGAGCAGAGAGAGAAAAGAGAGAGGGAGCAGAGCAGAGAGAGAGGGGAGAGAGAGAAAAGAGAGCGAGAGCAGAGAGGGAAGGGACAGAGCAGAGAGAGAGAGAGAGAGAGAGAGGGGGGGTGGAGAAAGCGAGCAGACGGAGAGAGAGAATGTGTCTTTCTAATATCAATGTTCCCCGTATAAGGGTCCAAGTCAAGTAATTACTAGTTTTATTTTTAAAAAATTCCGAATTGAAAACAGAATCTTCCCCTCCCATAATATGTTTCAGATTAATGGGATGGTTACACGGTTAAGCGTACTGTTCTTTTTACAAATAAATACAAAGACACTGGTGTATAAATTACATTCACGATACCATGCTGTAATTCAGCCATCATGTTGATTTTCCTCTCATAAATTGAGATAGTGCTCCTCTAATACCTCATGCTCCCATCACTCATCATATCACATGACCTTTACTAACCAATGAAATTGGCAAGCTAGGAAAAACAAATAATGTCTTGTTCCTTTTTGTAATGTGGGAATAATTTATTTATTAAAACTCCACTAAATATATATTTTGAATGATGTTAGGATTTTTCTTTAGAAAAACAACATATCATTGCTTTCTAAAACAGTAATGATTAATGTTCCTTGTTTTGTTAGTTGAGTTTGTACAGTAATGTTTAATGTTCCTTAATTTGTTAGTTGAGTTTGTACAGTAATGATTAATGTTCCTTGTTTTGTTAGTTGAGTTTGTACAGTAATGATTAATGTTCCTTGTTTTGTTAGTTGAGTTTGGACAGTAATGATTAATGTTCCTTGTTTTGTTAGTTGAGTTTGTACAGTAAAGATTAATGTTCCTTGTTTTGTTAGTTGAGTTTGTACAGTAATGATTAATGTTCCTTGTTTTGTTAGTTGAGTTTGTACAGTAATGATTAATGTTCCTTGTTTTGTTAGTTGAGTTTGTACAGTAATGATTAATGTTCCTTGTTTTGTTAGTTGAGTTTGTACAGTAGTGTTTAAAGTACTAAAAGAACCAACCTTGTCCCCAAACAAAAAACTTTTTTTTTTAAAAAAAAGATTAATAATATTCAAATGGCAAGCAGGCTTCACAAGCTTTGTAATACTTTGCTATTTTTTGAAGTTGGAGAACTACTTAATTCATCAAACGCAAATCCAGAATACATTCTCTTAATTTACAACAGGCCTGCAAGTTTTCTGTGTTATAATTTTGGCAAATATATTTTAAAAAATACTTTCATTGCTGCTCAGTATCTAATTATCCCCAAAATAAGATTTAAATAAAATTATACAAGTACTAGTCAAGTTGACACAAACATGAGGACACATTGATATAATTAAACCGCTATCGCTATAGGATAGGCAATACAAAGCGCAGTTAATTTTCCTTTCCCTCTTAAACTCTCGTGCTACTGGAAAGAAATCTAAAGTGTTCTTTTTTAAAATATAAATCTAAAAAGGTATTCAATTACATTCACATGTGAATTTTTCTTATCTTTGTATTTATTTACATTGTAATTATGATAGTCTGCATGAAAAGATATCCTTTATCATATGAGGTACTGTCACATTCCAGGTCAAATATGGAAAGCATAATTATTTTCATAGTGCAATTAAATAATTGATATTATTTTCAAATATATCTGCAGGGAAATAACTTGTGCTTAATTTTGTTTATATTATTGGTCAGTCATTGGGTTTTGACCACTTGTTGGTGCTGCCACTTATCCTTGACAGGACAATAATGTCTTTTAGTACCTGAGGCAAAGTATATCAGTTCGTGTCATTTGTATGTCTGCTAAAGACCACAGAATTTGCACAATTTTAGTGTCTAAATGTTCCAACAATACATCAAATGTATATGTATGTGTTAAGTACACAAACAACACCTGAAATACACAACCAACACTTCAAATGTGTAAGTATACAAACAACATTTCAAATACACCACCAACACCTCAAATGTTTACACAAACAACACCTCAAATATGAGTGTCTAAGTGCACCACTATCTCGAATATGAGTAAGTATACCACAAACACCTCAATTATGAATGCTTAACTACACCACCAATGCAACAAATATGTCTAAATACACATCACCAACAACACACATGTATAAAATATGTTTAAATAAGCCACAAATATGTCTAAATAAACCACCAACACCTCATATATATCAAAGTACACCACAAACACCTCAGATACGTTTAAGTACACCACCAACACCTCAGATATGTCTAAGTAAACCACCAACACTACATATGTGCCTAAGTACACCACCAAAATCTCAGATATGTTTAAGTACACCACCAAAACCTCAAAAATGAGTGTTTAAGTACACCACCAACACCTCAGACATGTCTAAGTACAACACCAACAACTCAGATATGTCTAAGTACACCACCAACACCTCAGATATGTCTAAGTACACCACCAACACCTCAGATATGTCTAAGTACACCACCAACATCTAAAAAATGTTTAAATACACCACCATCACCTCATATATGTTTAAGTAAACCACCAACATCTCATATATGTTTAAGTAAACCACCAACACCTACCTCAAAAATGTCTAAGTACACCACCAGCACCTCAGATATGTTTTACACCACCATCACCTCTGATAGGTCTAATTATACCACCTGTAATGCACTACATGTACAAATATATAAAAAAGATGTGCTTTGCACAGTATACTATACAGGAACATTTCTGTCGTAATGCACTGACATGTACAGATACACAAAAGGTGTGGTTTTGCACAATTTGTAAGTGACACATATAGCTTTGACCTAGTACCAGTACTATACAAGTCTTTTGTAATAGTGTCACATTCATATAGCTTTTACTTAGTACCAGTACTATACAAGTCTTTTGTAATACGATATCACATACATATAACTTTGACTTAGTACCAGTACTATATAAGTCTTTTGTAATACAGTCACATACATATAACTTTGACTTAGTACCAGTACTATACAAATCTTTTATAATACAGTGTCACATACATATAACTTGACTTAGTACCAGTACTAGATTGATCTTCATAGTTATTAAGTGAAATCTAACTTCACTTATCTAATATCATTGGAATATACACAAACTCAAGACCACTTCTGGTAAGAAACATTCTTATTTATTAAATTACTTACACTAAATTCCAGTATACAAATTAAAATAATACAAGAACGTGATATATTTCTTCTCAACTGTGTACACAGATAATTTACAATCTTACAAAAACAATAATTTAAAATTAATCTGAAAATTAATTACAAGACCCTGGAATAGAAAAGAACATGAAGTATACATATATATAAAAATGTGTTTATACAGGTGACAATTTGAAACAAAGACAAAACATTATTAAAATTTACAAGTGTTTAATAGAATGTCAGATTTGAAAACATTTGTGCTATTGAAAGAATTCAAATGTATATAAGTTTCACAAATAGTTTAGCAAAACATTAAAAGAAATATTATCTGATTAAAGCCAGTGAAGAATTCAAATGTATATAAGTTTCACAAATAGTTTAGCAAAACATTAAAAGAAATATTATCTGATTAAAGCCAGTGAAGAATTCAAATGTATATAAGTTTCACAAATAGTTTAGCAAAACATTAAAAGAAATATTATGATTAAAGCCAGTGAAGAGTTCAAATGTTTATTAGTTTTACTTACCAAAAGTTTCAAAAATATTATCCATACATTTGTTTTACAAAGAGCTTAGGTAAATGGTAATGATACTATTCTCTAGTAGAGCATTTATTGTACATTCAATATTTATAATCATTATTTGACAGTACTGAAACCAAACTATGGCCAAGAACTTACCTTACACAGATAATATTATATATTATTCAGTACACAACAATACATATTGTAAATGTTCTAAGTATGTAGTGCACAGATAATATAATAGGGAAATAACAATATATATTGTAAATGTTCTGAATGTATAGTACACTGATAATATAATAGGGAAATAACAATATATATTGTAAATGTTCTGAATGTATAGTACACAGATAATAATTTAGGTAACTGTATTATAGTACATGTAATGTAATAGTATATAACTGTTCTGAATGTATAGTACACAGATAATAATTTAGGTAACTGTATTATAGTACATGTAATGTAATAGTATATAACTGTTCTGAATGTATAGTACACAGATAATAATTTAGGTAACTGTATTATAGTACATGTAATGTAATAGTATATAACTGTTCTGAATGTATAGTACACAGATAATAATTTAGGTAACTGTATTATAGTACATGTAATGTAATAGTATATAACTGTTCTGAATGTATAGTACACAGATAATAATTTAGGTAACTGTATTATAGTACATGTAATGTAATAGTATATAACTGTTCTGAATGTATAGTACACAGATAATAATTTAGGTAACTGTATTAGAGTACATGTAATGTAATAGTATATAACTGTTCTCAATGTATGGAGCACAAGCAACAATACAGTAATAGGTGCACAATAATTCAAAGTATACATATTTTTTCAATATTTAACTTACTTCTATTGATTAAGAAAGAGAAAACAATTAAAGAAAAAGAAGAAAATCTATCCTAAAGTTAAGCTCTTATACTTTATCATACATGTTATCTTGTTTAAAATGTGTGTCATTCTCACTCTCTATTCTCTATCTCTCTCACACACACAAGCACACACGCATGTCACACACACAGTGAGAATTATAATGATGAGAAAATAAAAAGATCACTTAAGCCTGGTGTACAGGAGTACTGAAAAAGACACAAGCCTGGTGTTAGAGGACTAAAAAAGACACCACTCAAGCCTGGTGTACAGGACTGAGAAAGACACCTGGTGTTCAGGAGGATTCTGTAATCCAATGCTAGTAGTTCATTGAGTTTTTACTACATCTTCATGTGTACCAGACAGAACTGTCCAAATATGTCAGGCAAATCAATGAACATCAGTTATTTCACAAAATAAAGTGACATTTCCCTTCATATTATTATCTATGTCACAGAGATCCAGACCACTGTCACTGTCTTGGCTAGGTTAACCACTATTAGTCTATATAACTGCCTTGGCTAGGTTAACCACTATTTGTCTGTGTCACTGTCTTGGCTAGGTTAACCACTATTTGTCTGTGTCACTGTCTTGGCTAGGTTAACCACTATTTGTCTGTGTCACTGTCTTGGCTAGGTTAACCACTATTTGTCTGTGTCACTGTCTTGGCTAGGTTAACCACTATTAGTCTATATAACTGCCTTGGCTAGGTTAACCACTATTTGTCTGTGTCACTGTCTTGGCTAGGTTGACCACTATTAGTCTATATAACTGCCTTGGCTAGGTTAACCACTATTTGTCTGTGTCACTGTTTTGGCTAGGTTAACCACTATTTGTCTGTGTCACTGTTTTGGCTAGGTTGACCACTATGTGGACAGTCCTGTGGGCACAGAATCCTACTGACCTGACAGAATTAATCACCAGAATAACACATAATAGCTTTGCTCACAAAATAATTGGATTGAAAATATATCTCAAGTATACATGAGGTATTTACTGCACTTTATTTTCAGTTTGACAACAAATATTTAAAATGAAAACGTGAACTCAACATTGTTGCAACTCATGCCTGCAAGCAACAAAGAAAAAAACGAAAAAACAAACAAGAAAACCTATTTTAATTTAGTTTTTATTTAATTTAATTAAATTTAATTAAAATGAATCAAGTAATAATACACAGATTCAGATTAACTTTGTATCTAAAGCAGGATTTGAACAGGACTATGCTGAATATTAAACATCAGAACCTCTGAACCATTTTCCACAAAACTGTTCATGAAGGCCTAAAGAAAATTTGTCTTGAGCATTAAAATAACTTCCTTACTTTAAAAAAAAAAATCTGTTAAAACTGATTAATATGCTTATCCACATTAAATTCCTTCCTAAATGGCTATAAAATTATATCATTTCAACTTTCAAACATGCACAGAAAACATTAAATATTTAAAGATATGGCCATAAAATTTTACCATATCGAATTTCAAACATGCACAGAAAACATTAAATATTTAAAGATTTGGCTATAAAATTATATCATTTCTAATTTCAAACAAAATCATTAAATATTTAAAGATTTGATCAGGAACATTAAAAAATTCTACTCTGCAATCATGGATCTCGGCATTTTACTGAGATTTGCACCATTGTAATTATATGTAATTTTATCATGATTTACTGAGAACTGAAAGCCTGCATCATTTAATTAAATGTCATATTTTATCATGATTTACTGACTGAAAGCCTGCATCATATAATTAAATGTCATATTTTATCATGATTTACTGACTGAAAGCCTAGGACAGTAGTTCAGAACATTTTAGTTGCTTTGTGTAATCATGTAGTGATGAATGTGCATGAATGACATCTATCTATTCCACATTTAATGCTAAAATAGTATTTATAAAAGTTGCTACCTACTTCAACTTGGCAAGGATATTTAGAAGTGCCGACATTACTAATGTTTATTATAAATATACGTTTGAAGTTGGTTACTGCTCACATGGTCTTTAAAGCAAAATGTACATTATTGTTATTATTTGTTCTGGACAATTTGAGATATATCAAGTCAGAAATATAAGCGTAGTCAAAGAATTTTGATAATGTAACTGTCCTTTGTTTGATGACCAAAGGCAGTTTAGAGTTATGAAAATGTCAAAATTAAGATGTCATACACTTTGTAATTTGATGACAAAGGTTTTATAGAATAATCTAGTTATCTAATGACAAATCAAATACTTTGTTATCTGATGAAAAAAAGCAGATTTAAAGAGTTTTCTTGTCTGCTGAAAAAGGCAGAATGAAAAAGTCACTTTGTTGTTTAATGATAAATTTATAATTACTTTGTTGGTATATGAAAATAAAACACATATTTCTGCAGCCATCCAAATATTTGTGAGCTTGCTAATAATATTCTGGTGATTTCTATGATGATCAGGTTACCCGAAGTTCAAAAGACCACTCCGGTGGCTTGCTGTCATAAGGTCTCCCAGATTTGGAGGAAAATGAATTCATAACAGTGCTTCTATCCTTGGAACAAGCAGCTGTAGCTGAAATATACAAATACCAAAGCTAAAAGAAACATAATGCAACAGGAGTAACATAAAACATACCTTAATTTTTCTTTCAAAATAATGATTGTATAATGATTTTTTAATATGAGCAGGAAAATGAAAATAACCTAATCATATCTGGCCATTTTACTTGCCAAGTTTATTAAGCCCTTTGTAAAAAATAAACTAGGTATCACTAGTTAGTATTAGTGACTACTTACACTAGTACTAGAAAATAAATAATGCAGCCAATGGACCTACTGAAATAAATTTAAAAGCCTTAGTCTTTAATACATTGTCAAGTACATCAAAATCAAAACTATTTGCAGAAAACTGAAGCCCTGATGAAATAACCAAGAATGTACCCTGGCCATTTCCACTTATTGTGTTCCTGGAGTGAATTTTAAAAAATCTGAAATCTGTAGTAATTATACTCTATAAATGACTTCATTCTGAATCTGTAATAATTAAACTTTATAAATGACTTCATTCTGAATCTGTAATAATTAAACTTTATAAATGACTTAATTCTGAATCTGTAATAATTAAACTTTATAAATGACTTCATTCTGAATCAGCAGTAATTAAACTTTATAAATGACTTAATTCTGAATCTGTAATAATTAAACTTTATAAATGACTTAATTCTGAATCGGCAGTAATTAAATTTTATAAATGACTTCATTCTGAATCTGTAATAATTAAACTTTATAAATGACTTCATTCTGAATCGGTAGTAATTATACTTTATAACTGACATCACTCGAATCTGTAGTAAATTATACATCTTAAGTGACTTCATGTTCTGAACCTGTAGTGATTATACCGTAGAACTGATTTCATTCTAAACCTGTAGTGATTATACCGTAGAACTGATTTCATTCTGAATCTGTAGTGATTATACTTTTGAAATGACTTCATTTTGAATCTGAAGTAATTATACTTTAGAACTGACTTGTTGATTTAATAAATTTATTGATCTTCTTACACATAATGATAACCTTATAATGGAGATAAAGTGGGTGGATGTGGGCTCAGAAATATAGATTAAAAGATGGATTTATCTTCTTTATAAGTTTTCCACCTCTGGAAATATTGTGTGGTGAAGAAAGTTTATCTTTAGTGAACAACAAGAAGAGAGAAAACGTTTACAGCACCTGTATATCCACCAGATGGTATCTCCTGGAGAATTATTAATAACATAAATTAAGATTCTCATCATTTATAATTAGTTAAGGATGATTAATTAAACAATAATAATTATAACTATTAACTAGGTGGCACTGGATTCACAATTTCATATTGATATGATTTTTTTTTCTGTTATATTTTTTACTGACATTTCATTTCATTCTGTTATATTTTTTACTGACATTTCATTTCATTCTGTTATATTTTTTACTGACATTTTTTCTGTTATATTTTTTACTGACATTCTGTTATATTTTATACTGATATTTGATTTTATTCTGTTATAATTTAAACTATTATAATTTATACTGACATTTGATTTTATTCTATTATAATTTATACTGATATCTGATTTTATTCCATTATATTTTATAATGACATATGATTTTTTCTTCTAGATTATATACTGACATTTGATTTTATTCTGTTATATTGTATATTGACATTCAATTTTATTCTGTTAATTGTTATATTTTATACTGATATTTTGTTTTATTCTATTATATTTTATATTGACATTTTTCTCAGTTATACTTTATATTGACATTTGATTGTACTCTGTTTTATTTTTATTATTATTTTTTTAAACTGAGAGAAATTGTAAAAAATAGAGATGGAGAAAAAGATATTCAATTAACAAAATGTATACTCATTTTATTGTAGCATATTAATAATTATCAGTTTTAAAAAAAAATTCAATATTTTCTTTGACTGTCTTTTAATCATTCTGCCAGTCAATGCCTACTATCTTACTAAGCAGGTGATATACATAAATATATGTGAATTTTGGTGAATATTGAAATATGCACATTATTCCTGTAGTCTAATGGATTAGCAATTTATCTTATGCGACTATTTTTTTCTCTCTCATTACTGTTACCTCCCATGTTATGTCCCACAAGTGAAATTTCACAGCATCTATCAATTGTTTTTATTTACACTATTTCAACATAATGCAAACAAAAAAAAAAGAGCACAATTGTTCTAATTATTTCCCTTGGACTGTTCTTTAAGAGAGGAGATTTTCATTCATATATCCTGCTTGGTATGTTGTATAACAAAGACTGAACATGTATGGTTCATTCTCTGGGCAAGTGTACCATTTTGTGATATGAAATGCAAAAAATAAATTGATTAAATCTAATTATTTTACAAGTTAAAGTCTACAACAGGGACTAATGCTCAATTAAAAAAACATTATAACAAATAAAACAATATAAAGAAAAGCATTACAAAAATGATAAAATGTTAATTTATAGAAGTCTGATACACATATGTAAAAAGCTTATGTCTATGTAGTAAATTTAGAATGAAAGGTTGAGATTTATTTTATTAGGAAAAAAATAATATAAGCAATATAATTATCTCATTACAATAAATATACTTTTTTATATTAACCTAAATTATTAACTTAATCAAGATATATATTTATTTAAAATGGGTTTAAAACTCTAACTTCATCATGTGAAAACCTTATTTGGCTTCCAGTGACAAAATCATCAACCATCATAAGAATTAAAAGAAATAGCTCTATTTTTCTGAACAAAAATTAAAACTGCAAAGATAATATTAAGTAAGAAACAAAGTATCTATTTAAATATAATGTTTTGAATATACAATAAGCTTAATCATGATGTTTATATTCTTGAATGAAATTCACAGGTTTTCTCCACTTACTAGCTCAAGTTTAAAACATACATAGTTATGTGAAACTTTTAAATGCAAAATACACAGACATATACATAAATATGTAAATTATTTACAATATTAATCAATTTAATCAAAATATATTGAGATTATCAGAAATCTTAGCCTTTTTGAAATGTCAATGTTTCTGAAAATGTTCTTGCCATCAACGTGAACTTAATTAGTTAATAGAAACCAAAAGTTATTTTTCTTATTTGGTACTTAAACTCATCACACCAAGATAAAATGACATGGGAGTTATCTTTCTGAAATATGCTGCCTTTGAAAACTGTAGGAATTAGTTTTCACGATATTATCTTCAATATTTTATATTTACAAATTTATTAATTTCTTTGTCTTAGTCTAAAATAGAAACGAAAGCAATTTTTACAACAAATACATTTGAAAAACATTTGCATATGAATATTTTGATTGTATAAATTGTTTAAATATCACATAGAGTTTATGTTTGTCAATGTTTGGTAAAAGAATAAAAGTTTTTGATCCAATTTATGTGGAAAGGAAGCATGACAAAAAAAATAATGTGCCTTTTAAAATTATTATTTCTTCATAAAATTGACTGTTGCAAGATAAAACAGATATAGATTGTTGCTTTAATGTATTATCACTTCTAAGAAAATCTTGATATGGTATATCATTTCTTCTTAATCCAGTCTCAAAAATAATAATTTGCTTTGTTTTGTGTACACATACTGTAGAGTATTATAATATTTCTTTGAAATCCATTCTTAAAAGTGAAAGTTTGCTTTGTTTAGTGATACATTTAAAATATTATCACACTTTTTTCTTATTCCATTCTCAAAAATTTGCTTATCGAGGCTACATGTAATACTGTCAGTTTTCTTCTTTGAATCACAGTCTACATGGTAAACCTATAGCATGCAAACTTTTCTATGTCTAAGAAGACTAATTTCACTTAAACATGATAAAACAATAGAAATTAGTTATATGTTTGCAATGTACAAACAAGCTTATTTTTTTGTTGTTGTCTGTATATTGATTTATATGTATTCATGTGCATTACACTCTGAGGTATTTACTGTATAGAAAATTATCTCCCCTTCACAAAAATAATGAATAATAATCAACAGCACATAAACAACATTTTTGAGCTTTAAATTAATTTTAAAAATAACAGAATTTTAACACAAAATGATTATTTACTTACATTTTACTGATGAGTCAAATTTAAAACATTTACCACAATACTTATTTACTTATGATATATTAAATAAGCCCATGAGTCAAACAAAGATTATTTACTTTAAAAAAAATGATTAAATATGCTTATATATAAAACAAAGTTTACATACTTACACTTTACTAAAAAGCCCTTGTGTAAAACAAAGTTTATGTACTTACACTATACTAAAAAGCCCATGTGTAAACAAAGTTTATGTACTTACGCTATACGAAAAAATCCATGTATTGAAAACAATTCGGAGAATGATGTTGGTAATAAAAGTGCAAGGACAGATAACTGATAAATAAAAACTTATATAAAGAAACAGGACAGGAGTCGGCATCTTTTTACAAGCGCTGTGCCACAATAGTACAATGAAGTGACCTGGAATACCATTCTCATTTTCTTCAAGTTTTAAAGAAAACAAATATGATGTAAAATATTTAATATGCTTGCAAAATATTATGACTTTTTACCAATGATTAATTTTGTTTTGTTTTTTAATGTGCTTGGAACTTGTTGCCTGCCGTCAAAAACTGCTCCACATGCCAAGCATGATATTAATGTGCTTGTAGATTGCTGACACTTAAAAGTATGTAAGACATATGATATTTATAAAAGAAGGGATAGAAATAAATGAAATCTCACTCATGAATTAAGAAAAAAAAACAAGCCTCTAAGTGATTTTAATTCAAGATATCCTGACAAGGAAGATCAAATGACAGATGCAGCAAGATAAAATAATCATGACTAAATTATATTTCCATGAAAATTCCAAACAATTATAGGGTATAAAAGAGTATTTTACTTGTACAATTACCTGCAATGTCATCATCCAAAGGTGAATGTGAATGTTTTGTGGTGTCACAGGATGTTTCCAAGTGGTTAACAGTTGTATATGGTGTTTCAATTATTTTTAAAACCCGATGAACTTCAGAAAAGTCTCCCTTTTCAGCAGCAAGAATTGCATTCTGAGCAATATAGTTTCTCAAGATAAACCTGCAAAACCAGAGTAATAATTTAAACAATTCAAATCATGCAAGATAAATCTGTGTTCCTCAGTATTGCTCTATCTAATTAGCTTTTATATATTTTGTGATTTATGTTAAACTTACTTGATGCTTCTTTACTACAAAGATCTTTCAATAAAATAACTGTTTAATAGAATCCTTCCAATGCTCAGTGATTTTGTGGGCAGAATAATCAATGAACATTTAAAAACTGCCAAATATAAGAAATATATACTGACACAATTTAAATAAACAAAGAACATTAAAAACTGCCAAATATAAGAAATATATACTGACATAGTGTGTGAATAAACAAACCTGGGGTTGGAAGAATTCATTACTGATGTTCTCTGCTGGTTGGCCAATTCTAATGAAGAGCCTTCTTGAACAGCTGCCTCTGTTTCCAGCTTGAGCCGGTTTGTGTAGGCATTCAACCACTTCTGCCATTTCTCTCTATCTCTGGCAGCCTTTCTGTCCTGGGTCTCTCCCTATTACCAAAACAAATGTTATTATTTACATTCAATAAAAAGTTGAAACTGGAAAATGAACATACCACACAATGCAAACAAATATTTATTACTTTTAACAGGTGTTTACACTCTTCAGACTACTCTGAACCTATCTAGTTCTTACAAGAATATTTATATGTAACTGGAAGTGTACAACTGTTATGTGTACTCTTTAAAAAAGTATGTCAACTAAAATAGCAAATCGATTTCCAATGACTGCTCTAAAATGTGTCAACTAAAATAGCAAATTGATTTCCAATGACTGTGCTCTAAAATGTGTCAACTAAAATAGTGAATTGATTTCCGATGACCTTACTGTAAAATGTGTCAATTAAAATAGTGAATTGATTTCCGATGACCTTACTGTAAAATGTGTCAATTAAAATAGTGAATTGATTTCCAATGACCTTACTGTAAAATGTGTCAATTAAAATAGTGAATTGACTTCCAATGACTGTGCTGTAAAATGCTTATCTGAGGTGAAATCATGATTGGAAATTTAAATTTCACTCAGGCATTAGAATCTAGTTTTCACAATCACTACTAGTGTAATAAAGCAAAATTACTAGCAATACATTACTTTTAAATTTCATTCAGGCATTAAAGTGTAGTTTTCACAATCAGTGCTACTGTAATAAAGTAAAATTATTAGCTGTATATCACTTATAATTCTCACTCAGGAATGAAAGTGTTGTTTTCACAATCACAGCTAATATAATAGAGTAAAATTATTAGCTGTATAATTCTCACTCAGGAATGAAAGTGTTGTTTTCACAATCACAGCTAATATAATAGAGTATTGACTCTGGTCAACATTTTCTAATGACTACATTTCAGCCATCAGGGTCCAATCTAATTTTGTCCCAAATTGAATCATTCTCACAAGTAAGGTGAGCTTCCCTGCCCATGGTGGTGGAGTGGTTAGAGCTCCAGATGTGTGGAAAATGCATAATTAATATATATATATACACCATATGCTTTTATGTACATGTGTATGAATCATGTTATGCTGATTTCTAGTGTTCTATAAGATTATTATTACATTGTATTTAATTGTAAAGTTTTATATATTTTTTCATTTGTGTTTGATTATATCTTTCAAACAGTGTTTTAATTTGTCTGAAGGAGATAGTAAAGTGTAATTATAAAAATCACTACTACTGCAATGAAGCAATATTTTTAGTAAGACTGTGTGTCTTCAAATCTCAACAGCATTATTAGAATCACTGCTATTGCAATAAAGCAATATTACTAGCTATACTTTATTTCAAATTACAATGTAGACTTTAGAACCATTGTCTTTGTAATAAAGTAATATTACTAGCTATACTTTATTTCAAATTACAATGTAGACCTTAGAATCATTGTCTTTGTAATAAAGTAATTCTATTAGCTACACTTTATTTCAAATTTTTCTCACAGCCATTACAATGTATGATTTAGAATCATTCCTTTTGTAATAAAATAATATTACAATCCCCAAACTGACTTTTTAGAGTTACTCAGATATTAGAGTTCATTTATCAAAATAACTGTTATTGAAATAAAGCAATATGACTTACATTTCATTCATATTACTTTGTAGTTTTCAAAATAACTTTTGTTGCAATAAAGTAAAATGATTAATGAATATATATATATATATATAGCACTTTTAAATTTCACTCGTAATTTCTTATGCAGTTTTCAAACTACCTGCTATTATAATGTGATGGGGTGTCAGGTGTAAGTGTTGTAGCAGTACAGTTTACAAACTAACTGCTATTGTAATGTGATGGGGTGTCAGGTGTAAGTATTGTAGCAAGCAGTACAGTTTACAAACTACCTGCTATTGTAAGGTGATGGGGTGTCAGGTGTAAGTATTGTTGCAGTACAGTTTACAAACTAACTGCTATTGTAATGTGATGGGGTGTCAGGTGTAAGTGTTGTAGTAGTGCAATGTGTCACCACAGGATGTGAGATGAAAAACATAATGAAGATGAAGGACAATACTTTACACTCTTTCTAGCTCAAATCTAGACATTCAAGAAGGTTAAATCACATCTATAAAGTTTTCAGCTTAACTATGATATACAAGAGAAGTTAACAATACCAACAAATTTTCAGCTTATCTAGTGACAAACAAGACGGGTAAATCACATCCATAAAGGTTTCAGCTTATCTAGTGACAAACAAGACAGGTAAATCACATCCATAAAGGTTTCAGCTTATCTAGTGACAAACAAGACAGGTAAATCACATCCATAAAGGTTTCAGCTTATCTAGTGACAAACAAGACAGGTAAATCACATCCATAAAGGTTTCAGCTTATCTAGTGACAAACAAGACAGGCAAACCACACTCACAAATTTTCAGCTAATCTATGCACTCTAACTATTAATATGAAGCAAGTTAACTGTACCTCCAAAGTTTTCAATTTTTCCATACGCTCCAACTCTAAAGAAAGTGCAGCAAAACCACGCCCCAAAGCTGGAATGAGTGCTGGGTTCACCTGCATCAGTGATAACAACATCTGAAGCTGTCTGAAAAAAAAACATAAACTAGAGATTTTTCCATTTTGTATTTTAATAACAATACATGGCAAGTATTCAGTTTATTTTTTCTTATTATATTTTAATAAAAGTACATGGTAACAATTAACCAAAACGAAATAATACACATTTCTGGAAACAAATGACTTAAGAAGCCATATAGGAAATGGGTTAAAATCACCCATTACTCCAATTTTGCCAACATTTGCTTCATATATAAATTTCTAGGAGGCTTCAAAAATAATGTGAGGACTCGATCTCTGGACCCATGCCTTTGCCAAAATGTATCATATCCAGCCAAAATGTATCATATCCAGCCTTAGACTGAAGAGGATACCTGACATTATTACAATTGCCGTGCATTCAAAAGAGCTAATGTTTCGTAATGTTAGGCCCATTCATGCTATTTAATGACCCATTTCCTGCTAACACTTTGTAATGTTAGTAAATGGCTTGCAGAGGTAATTCACCATGCAGCACAAAATGGTGTCTTACTTTGCTGGGTTTACGTTTGCAGATGGTACTTTCAAAGATTATTGGTACATGGTTTATGCATACTATTACTACAAATATTTAAAAAATATATTATATAAAACAGACAGACATGCATTATTGTAAAGTAAATAATATACCAATATGTAAGCACATGATATAAGATTATAAATTAGCTTACCTCAAATGTGTTCCTGTACATTTATAAATGTGCTTTAAAATCCTTGTCAGAATAAGTTGGTATGATACTTTCATAACAGTACATGATTCGAACTGAGAGCTGCAATGTTTTTCATGCTGATGTAACTGCAATGTTTTTCATGCTGATGTAACTGCAATGTTTTTCATGCTGATGTAACTGCAATGTTTTTCATGCTGATGTAACTGCAATGTTTTTCATGCTGATGTAACTGCAATGTTTTTCATGCTGATGTAACTGCAATGTTTTTCATGCTGATGTAACTGCAATGTTTTTCATGCTGATGTAACTGCAATGTTTTTCATGCTGATGTAACTGCAATGTTTGATGCAATAATGTGCACACATTTTTCATCAGTATCATTAAAAGAACTTATCTCTTCAATCAGCTCATCAACAGTTACAGAAACAAGTATTGCCTTGAATCTATCCACAGCCATCTTGAAATGTTTACCACACAACCAAGCATTCAATAGCCAGAATTAACATTCACCGATAACGTTATGCGAGCGTTAGCTCTATTAACACATGGCTGGACTAAGTCAACAATCTTGCTGCTGTCATCGACTATTTTAGTACTGACTTTCCAATTTACATGCCGGGTCAGAAAGCAGCAGTCTAATATCTTAATTATAGTATCAATCATCTTTACACCTTTAGATAATGTTTATTCATTAATAAATAGTTTACCACTAGAAAACCACAGAGCAGCTTATTTTACTCATATCTTCTTTCTTCTAAATAACCAGGATTGTTGGGTGGCTGGGAAATAGAGCTGTTTGACTGTTATCTATCTTAAATCCAATACAGCACTCCGGACTCCAATCCTGGATTATGGACTCTGCCTGTAAAGCAGAGTGGGGAGGGGAGCATTCACACAAACTACCATTTATTGTGACCACTCATTCCACCAAACGTCACAATAATGATAAGTGTGTGATTTAAATAATAGTACATACTTGTTGAAGAAAGAAACTGGTTTTCTAATGTTCATAATGACAAGTGTGTGATTTCAATTCATGTTGACATAAAACTGGGAATACAATTATTCTTAATGAAAAGAGTGTGCAAATTGAACTTCATGAAAAATCCCACATTAATTACAAAGAATATATCTCTATAAAGAATTTACAAATTTTCAAACTCTGAACAGTAAATAATTCAGTAATTAATTATTATATATAATGAAAACATATCAGTGACTGTTACCTTGGGTCCATCTTGGGCTGGTTGGCCTTTCTCATTTCCTCAACAGTACTACTTTGTGTTAGCAGATACTCTAAGAGAGCCTCTTGAGATTCTATCCCAGAGAGCCCTGGCAAGGGTAGATTACTCAGAGAGCGGAAACTGTTTGTAAAGTCTGCTCCTGTCTCTTCCATTGTAGTAAGAAAACTTTCTATGAACTCCCTTCAGAAAAAAAACATCCAATTTTGGCAAAAATAAAATCTTTCTGAATAAAAATGATTCATTAAAAAAAAAAAAAAATCTTTTTTGATATGTTGCTCTATAAGTGAAGCAAGGAATAAATTCTATCCAAACATTCTTAAACTGGTAAATTTTTAATTGCAAAGAATTAACCTGAATCGGGAATACACACGCCCTTTGTAAGTCAAGACTTGTTAAATTTGACCAAAGCTGGTACAAATGCAGACAATGAGAGGCTTTTACATTTCAAGAACAAAACAAAGAGTGGTTGTAAGATATTTTATGTTACATTTACTTGAGGCACATAAAATGAAATTAAAGAATGGAATTCAACAAGAATTAAGCATATCTGCTCATTTATTTATTATCTTCTAATATTAAACTTCAGCTTTGTTATTTCTTGAAATAGGCACCATCATTTCATTTCTCATTATTAGATTAAAAATTTTAGTACCGAAGGGAAATAATTCACACACTACACATCACATATACACATGTGCATGCATCTTTACTGGTTGTATTTGTGTAAGTGTGTATAGTATGTGTTTGTGTGTGAGATTTCAATTTATTTTCATTTTTATTTTAGGAATGAATTAGTATAAAGTGATATTCTAAGAAATGCAAGCTTAAAAATATTTATATGCTCACATATAATTGTTTACTACTGCAAGCCAAGTAGGTTTGTTATAGGTATTCATATCAGAAATTAGATTACTTTGTGTATGAGAGTTTGAACAAAAATAAAAACTGAATTTGACTTTACTTACCTGTCTTCTGGCAAACTTGTTTTCAGTATACCAAGCTGGAAGAAATTGTATTACAATAAAATTTATTGAAACAATTGTTTTACTACTCTTAGCTATAACACTACCACATTCTTGTAAGTATGCCCAAGCATACATACACACACACCAACACTCATACATACACTCTCACTCACACACATATACACTTTAAATAAGCAAGCAAGAACAATCATACTACAAAAAATGCCAAAAATGTATTATATAGTTGTGCATACATGTAAGTAATCACCTGAAATTTGTCAAAGAATTTAAGCCCCACACTAAAGCATTACCTTTCTGAGCATCTTACTAGTGTAGTGCTTATTAAACACTTCATCAAATTTTTCCACTATGGGCAATGAGTGCTCCAGAGGAACAACATCCTGAATGGCCTCAGCCAACTTCCTGCAATTCCATTTGCAGATTTCTGGTTGTTTACGGTAAGTGTAACGGCCTCCCTCATCTGATAACACATTCAATGCAAAAGAATTGCATAAAGACTTTATAAGGCACAAAGGATGTATTATTCAGCAAATATATTGGCACAAATAAATATTTGACATGACAATTGCACTCAAATTTTAAGTAAGAAGATATGACAATTAAATTTTTGGTTTAAACTAGCATGAAAATTTTACTGTAGTTTATAAAACAAGAAAAATTTTGCAATAAAATTTTAAAAGATGTGAAAATTGTAACTATTTTTTAAAATAATAATGGCATGACAATTATATAAAGCTTGAAGGTTGCACCCACATTTATATAGAGCATGAGGGCTGCAATGAAGTTTAAATAAAGCATAAAAGTTTCGTACCTACGTTTATATAAAGTATAAGACTTTTAAGAGTTGCAATAAACTTTATATAAAGTATGAGAGTTGCATTAAAGTTTATATAAAATATGAAAGTTGCATTAAAGTTTAAAATATGAAAGCTGCATTAAAAGTTTATATAAAGTATGAGAGTTGCAGTAAAGTTGACATGAAATATGAAAGTTGCATTAAAATTTATATAAAGTATGAAAGTTGCAGTAATAATGAGTTCTACTAAAGTTTATATGAAGTATGAGAGAATACTGGTGATGCATAACACTGGGTTTACATTCCAATAGAGCGTACAGCAAACATGGTAAGTGCTGTATATGTGCATACTGCAATGATTAGTTTTTCACCTCCATGACAACATAATGGGACATCCTCAGAGTATAAGGTTGATCCTGGAGACAACAGGTCATGCTTGTGTGATAGAAAGTGATTTGTACACTCAATGGGCAACCCTGGTTCAGCTTGAAGAGTTAATGTGTGGATTCATTGTGAAGTGAAAACAACAACATTTGAAATAGGGGTAAAAAACTATTATTAAATATTTTACATTTGAAAGCCATGATTTGAAAAAAGCCAGGTAAGAAGCAGCTTGACAAGTATTACAAAGAATCATGAGAGTTTAAAACTAGGAAAACTGAGACAACTTTCCCCAAGGCAATATACGGCTTGACGCTGTAGCCATTCAGAGCTTTATGGTTCCTGTATGACAAATGTGTAAAGCAACATGCTAATGATTTTGAAATATGACAAGTCAATTTACTGTACTAAATGGTAACAGAGATACATGTGTAGAAAATAAAATCGCTCACCTGAAGCATTGCAGATAAAATTTGGATCATATTTGTCCATAAAACTAAATGGTCCATAGTCTATGGTTACTCCTACAATACTCATATTGTCTGTGTTCAGCACACTGCAATTATATAAAAACACTTTGAACCAGAAGGAAAATGGTATCTTTCTATCAATTCATCTGTCTCTCTATCACACATATACATACATACTTACATGCTACATGCATGCAGACACACACTATCCTGATCAAGGCAATTGCAAACTAAACCAAGGAGAAAAAAATATTTTCTGCTTCATGGGAAGCCTTTCTCAATGACTCATCAGCATTAACAGTAATGGAAATATGTTTAGAATTTATTCATACATTACTTGGAATATTTGATTTACTGGTGATTCATTTACTTTGAAGTCTGCTGACTTTTATTTCAGAGGCCTTGTACAAATAATTAGCAAGAATTAAACCAAAGACATTGAAGTGTTTTAAAATGACCCAGTGACTATAACTAATCTATGATAAAAGACCTATATCAACAGACAGAAGTGAGAACAGTATGCATGTATTCACCAGAACTGTCAATGAATGTTAATCTTTGTATGTTTATGAATGAGCTGGACTATTTGGAGAAGACTAATACCCATGGGTAAAATTAACTGGGCTACATCCCATATATTTAAAAATCTTTTCTTATTTTACGTTCTTATTAATTTTCATTCATCTCATTCAATTCTTTTCACCTCATCTATATAAAAATTTATCTGGTAAAGTTTGTATTGTCCTTGTTCTGTTAATTTTGTTGGTTATAACACTGTGGGGATTGTGAGTCTACAACATTATCAGCCAAATAGCCTGTTTTTGCATATGCCACCATAACATCATATCGGGGTGATAGTAAAGTGAAGGTGGTAGGAATTATACCATCCTACACTTCAACAAATATTTCTGTATACACATAACTATAACAACTCACACATACAAGCATCACAAGGACTTATATTTTATTCATGATTTAGTCTTAAGATTATGTACATGAATATGTACACTGTCAACTAACAACAAATGTTGCTTGTTCTAACACACTATCCACAAAGATGAAATCTTACACTTTTAACTTAACACTCAACATTCATACACTATGAACAAAAGTGAATTTTAATTCTTATTCAAGATTTCAATTTACACAATCATTGAATCAATGTAAACATAATTTCAACCATCAGAATTAGTATAAGTTCATAGCAAAGGCAAACCCTACTCACAAACTCACCCCTTGTACTCATAGTCTTCTCTCATATCTGTACTCAAAATAAACATCTATCAATAAAGACCTCTCTTACCCATGACACCATCCTATACACTGCCACTCTGCTACAAGATGTGCAGTACGCTTGACAACTTCAGTAAACATTTCTAAATACATGTGCTCTTTGTCTTCTGCTTGAAACTGCTGCCATATCTGCAAATTTCACAAAGTATAAGATGCAAGTAACTCATGTATAAAAATAGAATATCTTATATTGATAGTCAAATATAAAACATCCCCTTTGTAAGCTAGAAGCAACTCATTTATAAGAATAGAAAATCTTATTCTGATAGTCAAAATATTCACATTGTAAGCTAGAAACAACATGTGTATGAGTTAGAACAACTGATATATCAGTTAACCACATAAAGCCATCCCTTAAATCATATAAGAACATCTCAATGATGATATAAAAACACTATGATTAAAACAAAATCCCCAATTATAAGCTATTAACCCATAAAATGAGTTTAATTAGTTTATGCACACAAAAAAATGGAATTCAATTTTTATTAGATATTTTAAAGAAAGTTAAAAGCCATTGTTTGAACATAGCACTTATAAGAAAAAAATAAAGCCTCAGAAAGATAAAATGAAAAACATACAGGGTAAAACATACATTCCATACATATTTTAAAGTGGTTTTGCCTATCACTATGATTAAAACTATGATTAAAACTTTCATTTTACATCACTTTCTGTGCCAAACAACACTCTTCAAACCTTTCTGTGCCAAACAACACTCTTCAATCCTTTCTGTGCCAAACAACACTCTTCAACACTTTCTGTACCAATACAACACACTTTAATACTTCCTGGAAGTCATATAGGTACAGAAAGGATTACTCATAGATTTAGTTCTTCAGGATTATTCACACATTAAGTTTAGTAAGGATTACTATTCATGTCATAACATTATGTGACACATCTCTATGTTATTGGTTATGATTATTATTAAACATCCATAACTAATTACAATTGATGGAGTAATCTTAATTTATGTTTATTAATAATTCTCACAGCACCAGATGTTTTCACTAAGATGATGAGATTGCTCGTTGAACCCATGAAAGAGGAATCTATCTCTAATTTCATGGATGACATAACCAGAACCTGGAAGAATGCAGCACCTAAATTTTACAGAAGTTATTCCAGCATTTGAAGGAATGTAACTTTACTGCTTGACCAACAAAGTGTTTGTTTGGACATTTCAAACTTGAATATTTGGGACACAGTGGGACAAGGTCTCCTGTGGCCAGAGGCATCAAAAATAAGAAAACTTGATGAGATGGAGAGACCAATCTCCAAGATAAATGTTAAATCCTTTTTGGGGTTGTCTGGTTACTATAGAAAATTCATTCCTAAGTTCAGTGCTAAAGCCAAACCACCCATTGATTTGATGTGGAAAAGCAAACCTGAGATATTGATTTGGAAGCAAGGAGCGTGAAGCCAGCTTTGTTAGTTTAAAAGACAAAATGTCGTGAGCTCCTTTTCTCCATTTGCCTGATTTCAATGTGCAATTCATACTCAGAACAGATGCTAGCAATGCAGGACTATGTGCTGTACTGTTGCAGAAACATGGTGATATTCTGTGTCCAGTAGCTTACTCCAGTCATATGTTAAATGCAGCTGAACAGAATTATTCGACTTCAGAGAATGTCTCGGAATTGTTTGGGCAGTCCAGAAATTCCAAGCCCATCTATATGGTAAGCATTTTGTTATTCAGACAGATCATCAACCTCTTATCTACTTAGATCACTCGACTAAGGCAAATGGGCATTTAACCAGGTGGTCATTACTACTATGACAGTATACATATACTGTGGAAGTCATCAAAGGCACTGACAATATAGGGGCTGACTATTTGTCCAAGCAGTTGAAATGGAAGTGTAAAGGTCTAGAACATAAGTTTTTGTAAATGCTATGAAATCTTTATATAAATACTTTGTTATCTACAGTAAGGGAGGAAGGAATAATCTTACCCAGAATTCATTTACACAATGCTGAGATGATTGTATACATTGTATTTTCTTATCACAAGGAAAACAGAAATAATGAAAATTATTTTTGCATATGATCTGCAGTTGTATTCTTTAAGTGTAGAGACATAATGTGTCATGTCTAACTTATAACAAGGAAAATTATGGTGATTTTTCGTGATAAATTGTCCTTATAGTACTTTAAGTGTGGAGACATAAGGGGTCATGTCCCATCTTATAAGGAGAGAAATTAATAGGATATTTGATATTTTAATGCTCAGTGATTATTGAGGCATGTAAGATTATATTATATTATCTTTGTTACTAAACATGTTGAATTAATTATGTGTTAAATGTCTTAAAACTGACATGGAATTTTGGGCATGTAAATAGTTATTCATTTTGTATTATGGTGGAAGCTTCACTGGTAATGTTTGAAATTTACTTCTAATAAAGTAGACGCACTAACATATCAAAAGGAAGGGGTATGGGAGGAGTATATTTGCATATCCCTATTTCTAGATTTAATTATTATATAAAGTGTTATAATTTTGAAGTGACCCGACTTGGGCACTACTTATGATGGTATTTTTGTAAGTGTCAGAGTTGGTGAAAACAACTCGATTTGAGAATATGCTAGAAATTGCTGATGCAATCCAAACCAGTTCCAACTGGATGAGTAGTTTTTATTATCCAATGGTTAAGATTTATGAGGAGACCAGACAATAGGCTGAGATCAAAAGTTTACCCGCTTTAGAGAATTCTATTGCCTAATCACTTTGAATTTGCATTGGCAAGAAGTCCAGTTATGGAAAGGCGGCCATTAGATTAATGATGAGTTAACTGACCAATTGAAAGAGAATGGACTTAGAAGTTTGTGCATTTTGCTATGCTATATGATACTTGTATTTATGTAAAGATGAATTATGTGAGTAGAATATAATTTGTACAAATTTTTTAACTAAGATACTCATATATTGTATTCTAAACACTGACATTGTTTCTAGTAAATGTACTCAAAAATTGATGTGATGTATTTATTATGCTGTGTGTATATCGGGCTAATAAATACTGCAGTGTTACTAATGAAGAGAATAATTTCTTACACAGAGCAAAACTGTTAACAAGAGAAGCAGCCAGTATGAGTATTACTAATGAACAGAACAATTTGCTACACACAGAGCAAAACTGCTAAAAAGAGAAGCAGTTAGAATTACTAATGAAAAGAATAATTAGCTGACAGAAAGAGCAAAACTGTCAAAAATTATGGAAGCATAAATTGCTAATGAACATGTGTATTGAAAAATAGTTGACAACAAGTGAAAGACACATAAAACATGCATTACTAACCTGTGGGTAAAATGTTGAAATAGTGTAATCAAGTAACTGTTTCAAGATGTCAGTGCGACCTTTGCTGGGTCCCTGTTTACCAGTTTCAGGGTCTAGTTGTTTAAAAATCTCAAAAGAGCCAAATCTGTATACAAACAAATAAAAAGTATAATACACTTCTAACAAAGGTAAAAATATATACAAAAACACACACATATATATAGCTCATTCTCTGGGCAAGTGTACCACAATGAAACATTAACAAAAGTATAAAACATCCCCCGCCAAATACGCCAAGTGCGCTCCATTACTGGCGGTTGATCTTTGTTGTTGAAATCCAAAGCCACTGCGTATTACTATTAGTTTAGTAAATGTACTTTTAATTGTTTCAAACTTTACATTTTCATGTGGTTCAACATTTTTTATTCTGTAGTTAATTAATTCATTCCGTTTCTGACAGTACATGATTAACATAAGTATCACAGTCTCACTTTTGTCAATAGTCATTGTGCTATTTCAGGGTGTAGTTTATTACGATGTTGAACAGCTGGCATATACTCGTATTGTCCCTGCTGGGCAGATGCATATACATGTACTGTTGTGGGTAGGGAATGGGGATAAGACTGACCAAATCACAGTGGGCTATCTTCAACAAGAAATTGCAAGAATCGTGGCGACCAATGACCATGAGAACTGATCAGTAAAACTGACGGCGATTGGAGCCCTACAGTCAATATTCCTTTTATCTGGAAATGGTTAATTTTGTGAAGAAATAATATTTTTAAAAGGCAAAATTTTTGTAATGTTAGTTTCCAAATAAATTGGATCCAAAACTTTTATTCTTTTACAGAACACTGACATGACATAAATGCATACATGTGCCATTTAAATGATCCCTGTAATATAAATATTCATATGCTAATGTTTTTTTAAATTTGTTCGTTATATTCAGCTTTGGAAAATTAATGACTTTGCTTCCTCTTCAACACGTTACCAAGAACTTCATAAATTTGTAAATATAAAATAATGTTGATAATATTGTGAACCACTTCTTATATTTTATCAAAGGCGCCATATTCTGCAAAAATAACTCTCAGGTAATTTTGTCTTGCTGTGGTGAGTTTAAGTACCAAATACGGAAAATAACTTCTGCTTCCATTAAGATAACACTTTTACAACAATGATGGCAGGAAATTTTTCAGAATGACTGATGCTTCAAAACAGCTACAATTCCTGATAATCTCAATATATTTTGATTAAATTGAAAAGCATCACAAATAGCTCATATATAATTATGTACATATTATGTGGTTTCATTTACATTTAAAGTTTCACAAAGTTGTGTGTATGTTTTAAACCTGAGCTAGTAAAACCTGTGAATTCAAGAATATAAACATCACGATAAGGCTTTTAATGGAGCCTGGCATGACAAGAATTAGTTAAAAGCCTGCAGTAGTTTCGCATGTTACTTATAAATAGGATTTAGTTTATAAACCTGCACAAATCCAAGCTGTGGCTTTTAAGAGTCCACCATGACAGGATTTAGTTAATAAATTTTGCACAAAACAGATGCTATTCTATTCAGCATGGACAAAGAGTTTAGCTGTGGATAATAGACAAAACATTAAGACCCCATTCCAGCAAAAGACTTGCTCTCAATGGAATTGTAAACTATCTTTACAATAGAAATATTGTTAAAGTCTTAGACACTATGGCTATTCTTACCTAAGGAAAGTTTCTGCTATCCTTAGCACTAAAGTGCACTGTTCTTCCTTTGGATTTCCATTATAAAATATGTCACGAATTACTTTAGAATCTGATGTCACACATGTCCCTGCTCGAGTTGTTGGGATACCCAGGTGATACATTGCCTGAATGATAAAGTAAAAAGCAATTTAATCCCAACTCCAAGAAAAATAACAAAAAAAACTAAATAAATAAATACATAAATAATATGAGAATATAATTAAATCTGAAGTAAAAATTAAATTCATGTTTGACCAAGGTTTAAAGTTTTACATCTTTATCCAAGAAATTTTTTTAAAACCCATTATTATTAAAAATTAAATTAAAAAAGTCCTTTCCTACCTTTATCCACCTCAATAAATGATTTAAAAAAATTAATGTGTTGTTTTACTGCTGTTACTTTGCTGGGAGGAGGGGGAAGGTGTTATCTTTGTTTATATTTCATATATTTCACTATTTAAAAATAAATTCTAATATAATGTCTTTATTTACTTTTTTCCTTTATGTAAATCCTAAATGGTTAAAATGATGAAATAATATTTATTTTGGAGACAAATAGTGACATTGGTCTTTAAAAACACAACCCACTGAATTAAAGAAAAAGTACAAGAACCTTATCTGATGTCAGTTTAAAAAAACAAATCTAGAACCACTAAAATCATTAGTGATTTTCCCTAGAAATAAAATTTCAAATATTTTTTCTATCTGAAATAATCCTCCAATTAAATTATATTATTTCTTTATTTTCTGTTTGACTGTCAATAAATATACTTGTTTCTCATCCTTTAAGAAGAAATATCTGCTTATTAGATATTTTATTTGTAGAAAACTATTTTTGAACTTTCTGCTCTCCAAGCACACAAAACATGTAAGTTGTAACATTATTTTGATTTTTTTATTATTATATCTGGTTTGCAATATTTGGATTTGCTATATACTATTTTTTTTTGTCTGGAAGTCTGGAACCCATCCCTCATAAACTGTAAAGTATTTCTGTAATAGAGTTTTACTTTGACATTGACTATTAATAATAAAGTAAGAAAACATTAAAGCACTTGAATTTTGTTTAAACAATAACTTCAAACAAACTACCCAAAACATAAATCATCAAAATTTAAAAAAGCACAACTTATCTGACTAATCACCTCACTGCAAAGAAACTCTCTTATGGAGCTACGGAGGACTTTTCGGCCATCAGCTGTACGAGAATATGGAGTCAGTCCTGCTCCTTTGAGCTGTATTTCCCATCTCTCTCCGGCTTGGTTCACAATCTCACCTAAATACCTGAACAGTAACACAGGGAAATTTTATGAAAAGCTCAATCCTAAAAACTGGTTTCTCTAAAACATTAATTTTCCAAGTTGATTAAAAAAAAAAAATCAAATATTATTCTCTTAGTTCCACAGTATTTTATTCTTTCAGTCTTCTTAGTTGTGTGGTAAATTCAAAATGATTAAACATATCTGGTATATAAATATAATAACATATTTTAAAGATATGTTGTCTGCCTTCTTGAAAAAAATTTCCACAACAAATGTCAATTACAACTATTCTAGAAATATAAAGTGCCCGTAAACAGCAAGTTAGAATAGTGAATGCAGATTTGGTTTAGCTATTGTAGGAGCTATACAATTACACAATTATACAGGATGCAAATTACACAGGACTACTTACATAGCAGCTCCATCTCCTAGCTGCCCAGCAAATACCCCAAATTGGTGTCCACAGTAACAGTGAGCAGCTGGCTCTGATCCAGGTAGATGTCGATTTCCAGAGAAATATTCCACAAATTCTTTCCGTTTTGTTTCTGATTCTGGAAGATCCAGTAGCCTCAGAGCAGACAGAGAGCATGCTACCAGCTGCGGATTTTTTACTGGTGTTGGTTTTACCTGAAAATTATTTCAAGATGTAATGAGTATTGATTTAGCAATTTAAAAACAAAAGAAAATATATTTTTTTAAATTAAAAAAATGTTTCGTATGCCTTGTGAAGTTGTGTAAATTCATAGAGACTTAAAAAAATGATTTTGATTTTGTCACTAGAGAATACAAAATTAATTAACTTATTAAGAATATATATATATATTTTTAAAATGAATGAAACCCAAACATGTATGATGTGAAAGAAAAGATTTATTCAATCAAATCAAGAAACTTGGTGATATTTTTTTGAAAACAGATAAATCACATGGTAAATAGAAACTAAATAAAAGAAGCATGTTAAAAAGTAAAAGAATGGGTATTTATTTTAATTTTCTATTAAACAAAAATTACTAGTTAATTAATTGCTATTTACAATAAATAATAATAAATGAACATGATCAATTCATCATACATTTTAGATGTGACAGTTTCTGAATTAAATTAGTCAACTACATCTATGACTAATTTAGTATGAATGTTAATTTGTTGTGTTCATTATTTTACTAATTAGCTTTTCTTCCATTATTTACTGTCATAAATCTGAATGTGTACCTTTGGTTGCAGGAACAATTAATAATTTACATATTAATTTAATTATTGTGCAATGTAACAAATTCATATTTCTTCTGGTAACACTAACAGGTAAACCATATAAATTATAATATTTGGCTGCTTTGGGAGTTTTAAGTCTGTTTTGAATATTTGGTGGGTGGATGTAGATGGATGTCTGTAGACAGCAATGAGGAACTTAGGATGAAGATGGACTGAGAGGGCAGAGAAAGAAGGGCAAAGAACAGATGAAACATACTACATGTACCACAATCTGGATATTTTATTCTACAAAAACAACTGTCTTAAAAATGAATAAGATTTATGTAATTACAAGTCATGCATGTTGATACTGATAAATTATATTAAATTTGTTCTTAAAATCTTACAAAAATTAAAGTATATATTATAATTTATATTTATAATTATAAATATATATAAACCTCTGAAAACTGAAAAAAATCATTTTAATTAAAGAAACTCTTTTCAAAATTAAAAAAATATATACAGTACACTACTTTATTACCATACTATCAAACAAGTTTTTTATTTTATTTTAAAAACGTATCTCTATGCTTATACATTCTCATTATTCATCTTTTCTTGTTAGCCTGGTGTAAATAACTGATTCAAAGTTGCTGGACTAACTTACTAATTTCGAAAATATCCCTATACAAAGGTTTATTTAATTTCTTAATTTTTGTATGAACACTTACTATTAAACTCTACACAAATCTCTCAATAAGCAATTAGTTTAAACCTAATCATAATTAAAATTCATCGTATAAACTCCATTTTACCTTGGAGAAACAGGCTCCTGACACTTGACGAACTCGATTCTCTTCATTATCAACCGGCAAACTACACAATGCCTTGTTGTCAAAGTTAAGCGTCTCTAAAGTTGCCATTTTACGCACTGGTCTCAAGATTGGACCGAGCAGACGCCTATTTAAAATTGGAAGAAGAGCATTCAAGAAAAGTATGTTTCGGTTATTCATCCATGGAGTTTCTGTATTCGTCTCTAGTACAAGTAGTAGTACTAGTAGTTGATCAGGTGTGAAATTATATAACAGTTATAAAATAATAAAGCGAAAACTAGTATTTCCATAAGAAAAATCAGATATAATTAATTCAATCGATTTGTAACGTCTGACAAAACTAAATAAAATAAACAGAAACTAGGTGGATCTAACACAGTTTTTGCACTTCAAACGACATTCCGCTATGAAACACTAAACGAAGGGATTCATTTCTACTAATTACATGAGAGTTATCCTATATTTTTCTAGAGTTGTCTCGTGCAGACTGTTGTACGTAAATACACGCACAACATATTTAGTCCGTATTGCATCTTTAATACACGATTTTACCCACTATAATAATATAAGAGAAAAATTGAATTATCTCATGGGGATGATGATCGTTGTCAGTAGAAGAAATAAAACTTTGCCCGTTTTGAGAAAACGGATGAAACACGATTAGGCATAAGTTCACTTAGCGCATCTAACGTATGCGGGTGATGGGTCGTGCTGACTTTCTGCACGTTTATCCCGGGGTCAATCATGATTCTGTGCAAACTTTCAGCTTCTTAGCTATGTCCCTAATAGATAGTTCATATGTGACGTCTTTATGAGATATAGTTTCTCTTCTACTTGTTAGGATATCTGTAAAAGTCGTGTTATGATACTAGTTGCTTGAGGCAAATTGAAATGAGTGGTCATTGTTGCCTGTTGGTAATCCCCGTACTAACCCCACTGAGTGTTATATTTTAATAATATCTAAAATCCCACTGTGTGTGTGTGTGTGTGTGTGTATGTGTGTGTGTGTGTGTAAATGTCCTTTTTCTATGCATTATTTTGCAACACTTTAATTAAATACGAAGAGAATAAGTGAAAAACAAGAGAATGAAAATAATGGAGAAATGTTAATTTCAAAATAATATATGCTCAATTCTACACTGTTCATGTGCTTCAAAAGTTCTGTTATCCACAATTGTCACAATTCGATGCTAGCCGCAAGTGCTAGACTTGCCTACAACACAGATAAAAAATAATGCATCTATAAAACTTAAATTAACACATGGATAACAGGCACCACATTTATGACAAATATTTCCCCATCCCTTCATTTAATTGTCACTTGCTTCCATATAATTTTACCATTATGAAATACTTAATGGTAAAATTCTGGAGCACTTTATTTCTGTTATTATCGATAACTACATTAGTTTTAGTGATGAGTGATGCCAGCTAGTCAACAAGAAGATTGTGCAATGTAAAATGACTGACCAAAGGTCTGATACCAGTCAATTGTAGCTGACCAATGGGAGTTAAGGCAGTTAGTGGAAAATTATTCCTTTGCCTATCACTATCTGAGGAATCTGCATGCAGTGAAGATGTGTTTTTCTCTTTCTGTCTCCAGTCTGGGAGTCGTTTTAATGCTGTACCATGAGTTATAAGTCCCAAAATTGTAATTTTCATGTTTTTCACTCCAGCTAAATAGAAATGAGCTGTCTGAGTAATAATAACCTTTTTTTTTTTATAACTTCGTGTGCTGTCCTATAAGTCTATATCTTTATGTTTAATTTATTCAGCAGAACTGTCAGGTTGGTTGATTTACTTGCAACTGTGTGTAAGCAATTGTTGGAACCTTGTAGCATGTCTGATGCAACAAATTTAGATCTCTGTAAAACATCAATTTTTGATTCAGAGACTTTTTCAATCATAACCTTGATCTATAAAATAATGCCTTATAATTTAGATATTTTTCTATTTCAATTCTGGTCTGTTAGCATTACTTCATATAATTTTGTATGACTGTATTTGGAGGAGTATATATGACGTGTGGCCTGAATTCATCATTCGTTTGTGGTGAACTAAATAATTGTATTTGGCAACTGTAAACTATAGTCTGAGGAATTATTAAGGAGAGAGAGTTAAAATCTGTCCAGTCTGAATTTCTACACAAGAAACAGAGTTAATGTCAGCATTCCCCAACCCGTTCAGTGTCAGGTGAAAAAATCCCGCCAGACGGTACTGTATCACAGTACCCAATTAAATAAAATTGTAACAAATTGAAGTGAAGGCACTCTGATTGGTTATTTTTAGTGACTAGGATTGCTGTGACTGAGTGTGTGCATCTATGGGGAGTTATGGTCCCAGTGGCATACAGACCAGTTTGACTTGGGGATTATTGGTCCCGGTGTCACTCTACGGGTTAAACTGGATTTCTGGGTCTAATTCTGAACTTGACTGCCAGTGAACAAAGATCATCCCGTAAGCACAGCGAGTCAGTATTTGATCAATGTTGAATTGCTGTATTGCGTGTAGTTAATTTATATTGTTAACAAAACGTACTATTTCTTGGTTAAACATCCACGATCTCTGAGTTAGTTAATTAAGAGAGGGAGATTTTTCAGCAATGGGTGGGTTGGTGGTGGCATATAATAATTAAGAAGTCGGGCATCAAATCTCAAATGTGGGCGTCCTGCTGCTAGTTATTGGGACATGCCAAGTCAATGCTGATCTATCGCGTCTACTTGTAACTCGAAGGTTATTGGGACATGCCAGGTCAGTGCTGATCTATCGCGTCTACTTGTAACTCGAAGGTTATTGGGACATGCCAGGTCAGTGCTGATCTATCGCGTCTAC
The DNA here is from genome assembly GCA_028829895.1 of Sinotaia quadrata. Lineage (NCBI taxonomy): Eukaryota > Metazoa > Mollusca > Gastropoda > Architaenioglossa > Viviparidae > Sinotaia > Sinotaia quadrata. The sequence continues at coordinate 37,795,261 of CM054179.1, read as the reverse complement.
TTGTAACTCGACGGTTATTGGGACATGCCAGGTCAGTGCTGATCTATCGCGTCTACTTGTAACTCGAAGGTTATTGGAACATGCCAGGTCAGTGCTGATCTATCGCGTCTACTTGTAACTCGAAGGTTATTGGGACATACCAGGTCAGTGGTCGCATCTATTTGTAACTCGAAGGTTATTGGGACATGCCAGGTCAGTGATCGCGTCTACTTGTAACTCGAAGGTTATTGGGACATGCCAGGTCAGTGCTGATCTATCGCGTCTACTTGTAACTCGAAGGTTATTGGGACATACCAGGTCAGTGGTCGCATCTATTTGTAACTCGAAGGTTATTGGGACATGCCAGGTCAGTGATCGCGTCTACTTGTAACTCAAAGGTTATTGGGATATGCCAGGTCAGTGATCGCGTCTACTTGTAACTCGAAGGTTACTGGGACATGCCAGGTCAGTGATCGCGTCTACTTGTAACTCAAAGGTTAGCGCTGGAGGGAGTATGGAGGTTGCTCTTTCTCCTAAGTCCACAAATTGAGAGGTATATAGTTATCATAATATGGAGATATGATAATAATATTCTCATAACTTAAGAGACCCTCTCGTTATTTCAAATAACCTGTCGCACATTCATTTTTTCAAAAATTATAGTAAGTATTAAATATGTCACATATGATTAATGAGTATCCCCAACCAAAGAGCCAGCCAGGCGCCCCCTCCCCATTTTTTTTTTGGGGTGGGCGGAGGCTTTTGGTACTGGACTGCTCAGAATTCTTTGACAGTTCTGTCCATTCTGGACACAGGCCACTCCTTTCTAGAATGGGGGTGGGTGGACAGTGCCTGGATAATTGACCTATCTATCTGCCAGATGTAGTTTTTCTCAGCTGTTAAATGTTCATTCATTTTTAGTGGCAGTAGCTTTGTTTGAAAAGTTTTTTTCCATATTTTTGACTGAGCTTGGGACTATTCACAGTCAGTTGATTTAGGCTCCACCCTTCATGCAACTTTAACCATTCAGAACATTGCAGGTCTGGAAATAGTATACAGTCCATATAAGGCAATGCTCTATAATTTTGACTCTGACGACATATAATGAGACGTCAGAGCTCTGAATGTTGTCTTTTAATCAGAACTCTAAATATTTATATCATACTAGAGTCCTAAATATTTATATTATACAAGAACACAAAATATTTATATCATACCAGAACTCAAAATACCTTTATGATACCAGAATTCTGCTTCTATCGTATCAGAAAAAATATTTAGTTCACATAAAAATCTGCATATTTCTATACTGAACTTTTAAGTATTTATCACTCCAGAACTCTAAGTATTTATCACACAAAAAACCGGCTGAATTATTTATCACACTAAAACTCAGAAGTATTTCTGTCACACCAGAACTCTGAAATATCTATCACACCAAAACTCTGAGGTATTTCTGTACACTAAAGCTCTGAAATATTTATCACACCCAAACTCTGAAGTATTTCTATCACACCAGAACTCTAAAATATTTATTACACCAGAACTCTAAACTATTTATCATATCAGATCTCTGGAGCATTTCTGTCAAACGAGAACTCTGAAATATTTATCACACCAAAACTCTGAAGTACTTATCACACCACAACTCTTAAGTATTCCTATTATTCTAGAAATCTGAAGTATTTTCGTCACATCATTGTTGTAATTGCTTATCAAGGGTAGCTATAGATATTATCAGAAAAAACATATAGCAAGGAGAGCTATGAAGTAAACATGTATAGGGGTGCCCCAAATCGGTGCCTTCCTTTTCAAATGCAATATACAATTACATTTTAAACTACTTCTGTTGGCAGTAAACTCTCAAACTTTTGCCTAAGCTTTATATTTTGTAAATCATAAGGTGCATGCATATTTGTAAACCATATGGTGAATAGATTGGATAATAAGGTGGTATTTCATAAGGTGAATAGGTTGTATAATGATGAGGTGTGTATATTGGTATACCATAAGGTTAATAGGTTATATAATGATGAGGTGTATATAGTGGTATGTCATAAGGTGAATAGGTTGTATAATGATGAGGTGTGTATATTGGTATACCATAAGGTGGGTATATCAGTAAAATTATAAATTGTATAAACTAGCAAATCATTGGTGTATTTATTAATAAATCACAATTACATACATTGGTAAATTTACTGCTGTAACCGTTGTTATTGTTTGTAATTATATGCAAACTATGAAAGGAAGAAGTTTCATTTGCAGCTGATCATTTCTTACTTTCACTCTTCCCAACACACACACAAACTAACCTCACACACATTTGATAAATGGAGACACAGAAAGACAAATTGTTTATAAGTAATTAAGCAATCAGAACATGATTAGATCCAAAATAGAATATTTATTTTGCTTTCAGTGGGGATATATGAATGCGAAAATTATAAGTTGTATAAAAGAGTATATATTGTATGAAATGAAATAAATAATAAATATTTGTGTACATAATCTAGCAATTGTCTACAGCTTCTGGACATTGCAACTGGCAGTGATTTTGTAAATACATTAAAAAAATATGCTGATCAATTTTTAATGATAGATTAGAATTTCAATGGTAAAACTGTTAATACACTTTCAGTAAATAATAAAGTGCGTTTGGAATTATAAATGCGAAAAATAATCCGACACCTATCAAGTTTGTATAGATACATTACATTGAAATCTCCTAGTCTAAAGAAACTGTAAAAAGAGGAATAAAATGCTTTGTCTGGTGGTAGTGATTCGCGATATATAAATTTATTAAATTATAAATATGTGTATAGATATCAGCGCAATACCCTCAGTGACGTGCGAAAGAATGTCCAGTTTCAAACACATTTCTATAAGTGAACACATTGTGTTGTAATAAACATAAGGAGTGTTTCAAAAACAAATTTCTATATGTGAACACTCTTTGATGCAATGTTTCAAACAAGTTTCTCTAAGTGAACATACTGTGCTATAATAAACATAAGGAGTGTTTCAAAGAAATTTCTACAAGTGAACACACTGTGCTGCAATAAATACGACCAAGGAAGGAAGATTCTCAGTGACAAAGTAAATTCGAAGAGCAAAGTACATAATATCGGAGAACAAAATAAAACAAAAAATGAAAGTGCGCTTGCTCAACAAAATGTTGGAAGACGTCCTCAGTTTTGTGCTCTGCATTACATAAAAGAATTTAAAAAATAATTCGGGATTGGGGGAAGAAAAATAATGGCTTGCACATGATTATACCGCAGTATTCTGCTTCATCAAAGGAGTCCACAGTACAGGTTTCCATCCGGTTCAATGTTTAAGCTAGAACAAATAAAATGCGAGATTTACGCGTGAAGTAGTTCAGAGTAATTACAGTGTGTCGTATGTATGTGGGCGTACGTACGTGTGTGTGTGTGTGTGTGTGTGTGTGTGTGTGTGTGTGTGTGTGTGTTTGTGAGTGTGTTTACTGTGGCATGTGAGTTTAAGAAATATATTAGGAAAGATTGAATCAACATTTAAACCCTGTCATGACTAACCGCATGCCTCAACACACTTCAATATCGTCAAACATTACAAAATATGTGAAAATTAAAATATCATACAGATTATTAATTACAAAAACGGCTACGAAACCCCGATCCCAACCTGGCGTAATAGACGAAAACAAACAGTTAAAAGGACACTCAAAACCTGTAACTTTAGGGACAGATACAATTTTATAGAAATAAATTAATTGTGTCAGAAACTTTGCTACAAAATCAATATGTATAATGTCCATTGTATTACACAGAATAAAAGTTCTGTCTGTATATCTCTTTAGATATGCCGGTGCTGACTTTAAATTCATCATTTTCCTCACTTGTAATTAGTTATGGATGATTAATTAATTAATTAATTATAATCACAACCATTAACTAGGTGGCGTTGGCATCACAAATGGTAAAGGAAAGTCAATGAAACCTGTGATCCTCTTCAACTGAGAACTCCTCAATAAGTAAGATGGAGTAGCTAAGATTAACAAATGATAGTGTAAAGCTGAAAATGCAGACTACTATATTAACCTTCTTTTATATATAAATTCTAACTATTTTGAATTTTTATTTCTTCAGTTATGATAAATGTGTAAATCCTCATAAGCCGTTTTGGACAGCCGACTTTGGTCCAGTCAGGGGGACAGAAGAACAAAGAGCGTAAATTGGATAGCTGCGGTCTGCATAGCCCGAGTATTAGATCGACGCTCACGGTAAGAGCGCTCTGATGACGTAACCACTCACACATCACAGGAGAGACAGTGATACCTGACGCTCTCGTGGTCACCTTCCAAGAGACGAGACTACGCTAGGAATGCTGATCCTTAGAATACAGTCCGCCAACCTTAACTATTCAACAAAAGACTGAGACAAAGGCATAAGTTACACCCAAGGGTAAGAAGGTACTCGAACCCTGATGAAAAACCCAAACTGTTTAAATACTGCACTGAGCGAAAATAATTTCACTATGAAATTTTCACAGACCTGTACGACTTCCTGTGGACAGAGAGGCAAAATGGGAATGTCTGAAATGGTAAATATATTTTGTAAATAATGATTCACAAAATCTACCTATTGCAAATTTAGAGTTGTATTTTTTCTTGCAAATGTTTGTATTTTAAAATGACTTGAAACTGTAATTTTACTCTTGGTAGTAAAGAAAGAATCGGGTAAACGCTTGTAAAGAAATTCAAATGAGAACCAAGAATCAAATTACAGACTTAATACTTAGTAAAACATGATCTGACGTACACAAACACTTGTATATTTCACAGCTTCTGAAGTCAAAGGTTCCACCAGTCAAAATTGCATCTACGAATTCCATCTCCAGTCATACAGTCCATCTACACTGAGAGCTTCAGCTTTATCTTCGACTTAGAGACCTTGGCCCTGATTAACCTTGGTCTAAGTGCACTGTCACTTGAGTACTGCCAGGCTGCTGTGAGAAATCCCAGTTGGTCAAGAAGACAACGGAATGGGAAGGCAAGCAGTAAATTTCACCAAGCCAGAACTACTTGGAAACCAAGAGACACAGAACGCCACGCTGGTGTTACGCGTGACGCAGGCGGAAGGTTTGCAACAGGAAGGTGTTTCCAGACCTGATATTCTATCTAGGAAATGAGTATTGGTATGCAAATTTCACAAGTAACAAGGTGTTTTCTGCCAAGTGGGGAAGCCAATTAAACGGACATACCAACAGAGTTAATGAGTGACTTATGCATTAAATGCAACGAACTTAACAGCTGATTTTTGTGTAAGAATTCCTTTGAATTTGAACTGTAAGCCAGGACACTGAGTTAGCAACATGTAATACCAGAACTGTGTATGTGTAAACAAGTTTCTGACAGAAATGAACTATTCAAACATTCCAGCAAAGAGTGAATTGAAAGACTATTCCAGGCTTGCTAATCTGTAGCCAGCAGTGTTCACAAGCCAACTGCGCCAGGCCATAAACAGAGGACAGCGATCACAAATATATCAGGTGAATGCGTATTTATGCTCGTGTCATATGTCTGTAATGTTCTTTGATTATTGTAATTTCTGATTCTGATTCTTTTTCTCTATAGTTAATTGTATAGTAATTTTAATAGTGATTGTAATGTAGATACATTTTTCTTGATTACTTGAAGTCCTAGTAATTGTTCTAGGCAACGTACTGAAACTATTCATTTTTCTGATTGTATAATCTCCTAGAAATTGTTTTAGGGAATTAACACATGATTAATGTTCCTAATTTAAAGTTTAATGTAATAAGCTTTGAGAGATCTGTGAATCTCTAACTGTCTAACATCTCGCCTTTAGTGAAATTTGTTATTCTATCTCTAAATTGATTTATTATTGTTTCTTTTCTTTTAAAAAATTGTTATTATTTTACCTATCCACTCTCATTATTTCTAAAGAGGGATAAATGTGTAGATGACGGGTGGGGGCTCCACCAATGACGTAATAACGACGACAAAGATGGTCTAAAACACATTTCTTAGGATAGGCCCGTCATCGAATTGTGAGATAGTGTGAGGGCGAGGACGACTCTTAAGGCTAACGAGATAGTTCAGCTAGGGCCGGTTATCCTGGACAAGTAACACTTGGGGAAGGAGGTAATTAGTGATGTACCCCAGGGCTTGACTCACACCCAGACCGCGAAAGACAAAGATCCTGTCGTGGCTATAGTGTATGATTGCAGGAGTGGATCAAGTGAATGTGGAGTAATAATTTTAAAATATAAATTTTGTCCCACATTAAGCAGAGACACCATACCCATTCACTGATAGCAACACACACACACACACACACACACACACACACACACACACACACACACACACACACAAACACACACACACACACACACACACGCACACACACGCACACACACGCAAACACAAATACACACATACACACTTACGCACAAACGCAAACACACATACTCTTTTTCTCTCACTCTACACAAATATATGCATGAAAGATTGACAGATAGACTGACAGATAGGCAGACGTATAGATAGATAGAAGATAGATAGATAGATAGATAGATAGAAGATAGATAGATAGATAGATAGAAGATAGATAGATAGATAGATAGATAGATTCGCGGTTTAGTTTGTGGAGACAATGAAAGGTATTTGACTATTCACAAAGAACTATAAAAAATAAATAAAGTCATTGTTTACTTACGATCGACACTGCTACTTGGTCTTCTGTCTCTTGCTAGAAGACAAATAAGAATATAATTTTGAAGATATTTATCTCAGAAGCATTTCTATTTATTTTTCGTCCATTATCAGAATGTGGTTAAGGCAAGAAACTTTATAACTTAATATAAATTGTTTCTTTCTTTCTTTTTCTTCAGCTTTTATCTGAGACAAAGAGTTTATTTTAATCTACCATTAACTAAAATAATATTACACAATGATAAAATGGAGGTCTTTGAAAAATCTTAAAAGTAAAGAAAGCCGTTTGCTTAAATTGTGGCTTTACTTTAAAATGAGATACATCTCCTTCTTTAGTTTAGTTTGATTTTGCTCTCTCTCTCTCTCTCTCTTCCTCTCTCTCTTCCTCTCTCTCTCTATATATATATGTGTGTGTGTGTGTGTGTGTGTTGAAGAATTATGCATGCATTTCTGGATTTATCTATGAAAAATAAAATAACAAAACTAGTTGATATACTTGTAAATATGTTCACGTTTAATAAAATCTAATTATCTTTGTAATAGTAATTATCTAATAGTATGTTTGATCTTTTAAAGATTTATTTGTCTGTTGTTAGTAACTTTTTATTTTCATAAAATGCATTAGTGTTCTATGATTAATTAATCACATCAATCCATATAACAGAAGAAACAGAATCAATACAGAAAGAATCAAGTGTTATTGGCCATAACACTGAACCCTGTTTTGTGTCAAACAGAATTAATGCAGAATGAACAAGCATTTCATTTCAAACAGATCGGTAATGCAGTAATTTCTTTTAATAAATGTCTGTAATACATAAAAAGATATTATAAAGTTATCTTAAGGAAAACTTTCATAAGAAGCCGAAAAATAACCGTACAGTATGAATGGCTACTAATTCAACAAAAGATTTTTACCACAATATCATGCAATTTACATTTTGAAATGCCCTGCACGATAGCATGTGTGAACCTAAAAGTATGCAAATGATAGAAAATGAGACAGATGGATTGATAATATTTGTATAGTTAGATAGACAGATAGATAGGTAGATGGATCGACAGATAGATAGATAGATAGATAGATAGATAGATAGATAGATAGATAGATAGATAAAATAAAAAAAAGAGAGAGATGGGTAGCTAGAATGCTAGATGGATGGATGAATTTTTGATAGACAGACAGATAGATAGATAGATAGATAAATAGATGGATAAATAAACAGATAAACAGATAGAATTAATGTAGTTCAAATTCTAAATAGTAATGTCGTCTAGACTAATGCAAAGAGACTGTTGGTGACAAAATAATAGAACAAACAGTGAATGTCCACTTACGCCAATCTACGCTTGAGCTCATTTTTCTGTCGAACCGCATAATCACTGGAAAAATCAAGAAAGACTCGGAATAAATTTCAAAACTTATTATGCACACACATTTCCAACATTTCAAGATCACGTGGTTCTTACGCTGTTCTTAGGGAAAGCCCTAACGAAAATTTCAGTCACCCCTAACCAGTTATCTACGAGCTGTCTCTTCTTGCCGTTATGATACACATATAATAAAGTTACCAATTTAATTTAAGAAATAAAACACCATAAAATAAAATATTATAGTTTCCGATTGGTTGCAGAGGTCTACAAGTTCCTTTTTTTCCAAAAAATAGACTTATGTATACTTAAAATAATTAATAATAAAGATAGCTTTAAGGAGTGGATATTCCTATATGAACACTGTGACTTAGGAAATTGGAACTGCTGTTAAATTGTCTGTGAAATATATAGTGCTGAGGTAAATATCTTACATGGGAGCGAGTTCCATGTTCACTATTATTCTGATAACAGAATAAAAAGGATAAGTAGTATTATTCGAGTGGAAGTATGAAAGACTCCTATCAAGTGTGAAACTCTCGTCGGACATAGTTTAGCTGTTTATTGTCAAACATACTTTTTACACTTTGCTGTTGGATATTATTTGGCTGTCTACAGTTGGACAATGTTTAGCTGGGTACTGTTGGACAGTTTAGCTGCTATGTCGGACATAGTTTAGCTATGTAGGATAGGGTAACGTCGAAAAATGCAAACTCGTCCTATAAATAATACATTTATTATTGTTCATTAAATAAATAAATTCACCGAAGCGAACCGTGAAGTTAAGCAGCTTAAAGAATATAATTCTGCATCTATACACAGAAAGCACAAACGGTCTGTTTTGAACACGTAAAAAAACGCAGATAGTGTCGGTCGTCTATTATTATGTAATCACGGTGCTAATGAATTAACCCGAGTGCGTTCTGACTTGGAGGGAGGGAAGGACTCACGCTCACTAAATCGGTGAACCAATCAAAGGGCCCCAACTAAGTAAAAACATACCTTAAACTTTTAAAGAGTTACGACGCAGAATTTTGACGAACAAAAGAGTTGCTACAAGTGCCCCCAAATAACTTAACCCGCAGGCCTGACGCTGAGTCTTCACGGCTAATGACCTATTGTTCTGCCTAACTTCGAGAAAAGCAAACCCAATAAGTGTGTGTATATATATATAGTCAGTCTGGGCTGTAATGCGTCAATTGCAGAGAAATAAGTCCTGAACTGGTTTGGTTTAGGTCAAGAGCAGAAAGGTATGTCTGGAAAAGTTAGAAATATACTTGTGCAAACTAAACTCACTGTGAAAAGAATGCTTAAATACTTACATCTAATTATAAATCTAATTATTAGTCCGGTTGGAGTCAGAAAAAGCATAAGTGAAAAATAAGATGTATAATTAAAATTATGAGAAGGATAGAAGCAAGTTAGAATTAAAGCATATTGTTAGTAGAGAGTTGACACATTTGCCAATTATTCTTTCAGTGCTGCAAATCAACCTCCGAGCTCAGAGCTCAGGAACCAGAGCTGCAAAGTCTCAGAATGTTTCCTCAGAGTCAGCCCAATACCAAGACTAGATTGCCATCTTTATGATTAGAGTGTGGAATCCAAAGTCTGGAGTCTGACGGTGGAAGGTTAGAATTTGCAGTCTGATGGTTGATGCCTGCAACTTTAAGAAATTCTTGAGTCCCGATGATAAGGAGAATGAAGCAGAAGACCATGTCGTCTTGCATGCTAAACTTCCTTGTTGCCCTGTGTGAAACATTCATGACTCTAGTGTGACACACTTTGAACTGTGAGAGCCGCTTTTGGGACTTACACCTGTGTTGTCAAAGAAATGTTCATTCAGTATATGAGGATTCGAACTGAGTCTGTGCATCGCCTTGTATTCTGACTGGCACCAGATCAGCACACCATGATTGAAATCTCTACGCTTCCCTGACTGCATCAGCAATGGGAACTGCACTGACATATGCATGAATAATCAGGTGAATTTGTATCCTGCTCTCAGTATCATTGTCTGTATTGTCTTTCTTTGATTATAACCCTTTGATTTCTAATTTCTAATTCATATCCTATTTCTCAAGTTATTTTCTTTGTATGAACTTCTATCAGAGATTATTCAAATTATGAACGATAGTTAGGAAGACCTATGAACTGTTGGTCTAAATGAATTGGTAGAAGTATTGAATATTTGCTAATTTTGAAACTAAGCTTGTATTTTATGCCTTGTGATATCTTACGTAAATTTCGTGTATATAATTTTATTGATTGTTTCCGTTATATGTTACATTAATAACATTTATTAATTTTTCATCTTTCCACTTTTGACTAATTAATTAAAAGGAAGTATACAAAGCGGGGGGGGGGGGGGGGGCAGATTATAACTTATAAGATTAAAGTCAGTCATGCATACTTTTGGGAAAGATCCTCTTAAGTGAGAACATGTGAGGGGCGAGAGTAAATTCCAAGAACCTAGCACAGCATTATTATTAATTGCAGGAGGATAATTTGCTCTGGACGAGTAACACTTAGAAACAGAGGATAATTAGTGAATTATTGGTTTCTAGGGCTTGACTTAGTCTCTCCGACTGCAAAGGACGAAGACCCCACTGACAGGTGGATTAAATACATCATAAAATAAGAGCTATCGTTAATCCATCCAGTGGTAAATAACTTATCACGTTCATAGATAGTTTAGATGGACATAGTTTATCTGTTTACAGTCGAACAGTTTAGTTGTCTGTGTCGGACATAGTTTTACTGTCTACAGTTGGACATTGTTTGGTTGTATACTATCGGACATAGTTAAGCAGTCTACTGTTGGACCGTTTAGATGCCTATTGTCGAACATAGTTTAGCTGCCTACTGTCCGACTGTTTAGCTGTCTGCTATCGGTCATAGCTTAGATGTCTACTGTCAGACACAGTTTAGATGTCTACAGTCGGATAGTTTAGCTGTCTATGTCGGACATAATTTAGCTATGTTGGAAATAGTTTAGCTGTCTACAGTCGGACAATTTAGCTAAGTCGGGCAGTTTAGCTGTCTATGTCAGACAGTTTTGCTGTTTATATCAGACATAGTTTAGCTGGATATGTCGGACAGTTTAGCTGGATATGTTGGACAGTTTAGCTGTCCTTGTCGGACATAGTTTAGCTGTCCATGTCGGACATAATTTAGTAGCTGTCTACAGTCCAAATTATAGCTGTCTATGTCGGAAATAGTTTAGCTGTTTACAGTCCTGCTGTCTACTATCTGGCATAGCTTAGCTGTCTACCATCGCTCATAGTTTAAGTATCTACTGTTAGACACAGTTTGGCTGTCCACTGTCGTACTGTTTAGCTGTCTACGTCGGACATAGTTCAGTTGTCTATATAGGATAGTTTACTGTCTATGTCGGACATAATTTAGCTGTCTATGATGGACATAGTTTAAATGTCTACCGTCGGACAATTTAGCGATCTAAGTAGGACAGTTTAAATGTGTATGTCGGACAGTTTTGCTGTGTATATCGGACACAGTTTAGCTGTCTATGTCAGACAGTTATAATTTGCTGTGTATATCGGACACAGTTTAGCTGTCTATGTCGGAAATAGTGTAGCTGTCTATGTCGGACATAGTTTAAACTGTCTACAGTCGGACATAATTTGACTGTCTACTATCAGTCATAGTTTAGCTGTCTACTGCCGGACCGTTTAGATACCTACTGTCGGACATAATTTGGTTGTCTATTGTCAGATATAGTTTAGTTGCCTACTGTCGGACAGTTTAGTTGTCTAATATCGGTCATAGTTTATACTGTCAGACACAGTTTGGCTGTCTTCTGTCGTATAGTTTAGTTATCTATGCCGGACATAGTTTAGCTGTCTATGTCGACATAGTTTAGCTGTCTGTGTCGACATAGTTTAGCTGTTTACTGGAAGCGAATGAAGAGATTTGAATAGGGATGGCTGGAAACAGTCACGTAAAAAAGCGGGAGCATTGTTAAATAGGAATGAACATCGCTTCGTTGTTGCCCATGGCTAGTTGTGCGATGTATATAAAGACAATTAATTTTAATACAGTGTAACTGTCCACTGCCGCAATGTTTTGGTATTGGTCGATGCGCCTACGTTATTTAGTGTGTTTGTGTGTGAGTATTTGTGTCCATCTTTGGACGGCGAAACAAAACGAATATGCTTGAACTAGAGAGGTGATAGAAGTATAGGTTTATTTTTGTTCACTATACATTTTTTCTTCTTTCAATGTACTTTATTTCTTCAGTTTATTTGTAATTTCTGTGCATTCCTGTAACATTATTTTTTGTTTTTTGTGTACTTTATTTGTTGATTCTAACTATTTTCCTCTTCTGTACTTTATGTTTTCACTCTAATTATTTTCTTCAATTGCTATGTACTTTATTTTCCACTCTAACTATTTTGTCTTCTGTTTGTGTTCACTCAAACTATGCATTCTTTCTGTGTACTTAAATTTGTTTACCTGCACTATGCATTTCGTTCTGTGTATTTAAATTTGTTCACTTAAATTATTCTGGCTAGAGGAGCTAAAATATAGTAAATGTCATGCATATTAGTCTAAACGGGTATGTATTTTGGCTGCTAAAATATAGCAAATGTCATACATGCTAATCAAAAGGGGTATGCATTCTGGTTTGAGCAGCTAAAATATAAAAAGTGTCGTGCAAGCTAGTCAAAAGACGTCTGTATTTTGGCAGAGTAGCCAAACTATAACAAATGTCTTGCATGTTAGTCAAAAGGGGTATGTATTCTGGCTGGAGTAGCTAAAATATAACAAATGTCAGGTGTGCTAGTCAAAAGGAGTCAGTATTCTAGCTAGAGTAGCTAAAATATAACAAATGTCGTGTGTGCTAGTCAAAAGGGGTCTGTATTCTGGCTAGAGTAGGTAAAATGTAGCAAACTGAGCTTATTCTAGAACGAATTACTGCTATTCGTGAGTTTGAAGGCACTAGTTATATAGTAAAGTATGAATTATTAAGCATACTCTAGAATCTACTACTGTTAATGAGTTTGAAAAAATAACTCTAAAGTAATCATTACTTAATTTAGTCTAGAACCGGTTACTGTTGGTCAGCGACTTTGTGGAGAAAGTAGTTATGAAGTAATCATTACTTAACTAACTCTAGAACAGTTTACTGTTGGTCAGCGAGTTTGTTTTAGAAAGTAGCTATGAAGTATGCATTAATTAACTAACTCTAGAACATGCTTCTGCTAGTCAGCACGTTTAATGAAGAAACTTCGGGCAACTTGAAGTAGCGAGAAGAAAATGTTAATGATATTTGCGATATTAATAATTAAAGTTTGGATATATATGTATTAATAGTTCTGAGATATACACAATTATTACATATATCTTCATAATGACTAATCGCTTAAGACCTAAGACCTAAGAACACATGAATTGAGACAAAGAAATCAATATGCCTGCTGATCACTATTTTTCATGAATAAAATATCTCAATGGTCCACATCAAATTAAAAGATTTAAGTGTTATGAATCTGTGAGTAAAAATCCTACATATTCAACACTTAAGCATTTAACTTTAGACATATAGTTTTTTTATGCAGAATGGCCAGTAATGCCACAGATTCCGAAAGTTTCACACCTAAACTATTCTAGTCTATTTTCTCTTTACATACCCTAAATGGCTATAGTACATGACCTGATACACAATCTAGAAAAATAAAAAAAAATTGTCCCTTTATCGGATGGCAATTTCTGAGTGTCTTCTTTAATTTAAAAATACATACAGTGTTCGCGTGTTGTGTACCTTATATAACAACTACTTAAATGTTTTCATCCAGAGGCTCCCCAACAAATACATTTCTATCTCCCTGCCCTTCCTGCTCTGTTCTTCTCCGATTCAATAAAAATTTCACTTAGGAGTGACTAACAACAAATACATGTTTATTACAAGGACATTTATTTAAAAACCTAAATATTAATAGAAATAAATTTATTTTACTTACAAATAAGTGATAATAATTAAAATATGATTAAGAGCACAATTATTGTATGTATATATATTGTGGAGCTGAAAATGCAAACAGACACACAGGTAAAATTCCTTTAATTAAAGTTAAACAGATGTAGAATTCTTTTGATGCTTTAACTTTAATTGTGAGACACTGCAAAGCCAGTCAGAGATTTTGTGGGGTAGAAAATCGGGTAGAAAATCGTATTCAACCTGTTAGGCAGTCAGGCTTTTGATCTCATAATAAGAGTGGAGATTCAAAGTCGAACCAAGCGACCTATGCAGTCATACAACCAGGTGTTCAGACAACCACGCTGACGGAGGACGCATGCATTACGTAACAGTACGCACTGCAAAGGGGAATAGACGCCATTGTAGCTCAGAGTCGGGCAGCTTCTAAGGGACACCAGCCTTGCACTAGCAGAGCAGTCTTTGAGTAGAGTCATTCAACTGTGACTAAAATACAATACGCGAGACAAAGGACGGCTTATGCCCAGAAGGGGGGATTAAAACGTAGAGCCCAACTCTAGCTTAAATAGGCCGTGTCGGGCTCGAACGCCCATTCGACTCCGGATCCCATATATGGTCCTTCTACAGTTAACAAGCATAGACAGGGCAGACAGATTGTCTAAGATGGTAAATGTCACAGGAAATGAGGGACAGAAATTATATTTTATTTCATTTTAAAAAACCGCTAACAAAACTAGTTGAAGTAACCCGAGTTTTGTTATTTTCACATGTAGCATGAAACTTCCAGTAACGGTCACCTAAGATCTCTTTAGTAGACAGACGTTCGTGACGCAGTGTGTGTCAATTATCATATTGAATATATATATTAGTTTGTGAAAGATATGTATATTAAACAATGGGACAACTGCGCACTACTAGTCACATGTTGTTGACGAGAGAAATGGCCAGTGCGCATTAGAATTGACCACAGAAAAGCGTGCATCACGATTACCACTATATATCCAAGGCAAAAATCATGTCACAGGACATAGCTTCTGGAAGTTTTGGAAACCTTCAGTGAAAGCTATATAAGAGGCAAAAGGAAGATTTTACTCTCAATGTTGAAAACGTCGATTCGTCTGAAGCCAGTCTAACTTCACGTATGAATTATCTCATGTATAGAGATTTCATAAAGGAAAGCTGCAATAATCTCTTTCCATCCGTTTTCCATCCGTCTGATGCCATATATTGAGTAACGAGGCAAAATTACTCAGTATAACTTTTGGCAAAGTGGAAAGTTCGCTGTCAAAGAAAACCCGATGTATGCGACGCTGGTTGTATGCAGTTAACGACACGAGGGACCAATTTGTTTTTCCCCCCTGTCTGAGTTGTTTGACACATCTATCCCGCAAATTGAGAAGGCTAGCACCGAGATAAATCTTACAGATATCCAGATTTCTACACTCAATGTAATGCGACGACACATCCCACTGGACGACTCCATCCGATAATGCTAAACGTCGTTGAGGTGCCCGTTTCCACGACAAACAACGACAATTATCGAGGCTGACAACAGTCAGCTAAATTTCAGATTTCTCCCCAGTGATAATCTGAAAGTGGTGCCTAGATTCTGCAGAATCTTCACCTGTAATGCGACGCCTCAATTGCGTCGTGGTCTTCACTTTGAAGTGCCGCTTATAAGTGACGTGTGAGCTTACGTCGTCTCCTTGGAACTCTGACATTAATAGTGAGTAATAATTCGCACGGCTAACGCGCACATACTTAACTCTAGGACTCTAAGAAAATGAACACTATTATATCATTTGTGAAATTCGAACTTTAATGTTAAAATTAATGCTTATTCTATATGTCAACTATTGTTAAAGCGGCCCCATTTGCCGCATAAGAATTGTGTAATTAATCTTTATTTTATATTTTGAATTTCATCATTTTCATCCCCCCTTATTTCCCACAGAGTGTATGACATTGGAAAGTTGAATGAATGATTAATCACTGTGCGAAAGAGTAGTGCCCCTTTTAAATCGGGAAATAAATAACCTGATTTAAACATCTTTCAACTCTCTTGTTATTCATAGTTTTTGAGAGGGACGAAAGAATTTGTACTATTGTTTTGCACCGTTCGTCTGTTCGTCCATTTATTCACATTTATGATACACACTCACAACACACACCGCCAATAAAACGTTCCTTGGCATGACACTAATAAACTGGGCCCCACCCAAACATCAATGGTGTATGTCATGTGTGTCTATGTAACAACTTGACACGACGTAGTACTGGCATATGTCACACGGGCTTTTCTTGGAGGTGCACCGGAGCAGGCCAAAAATAGACTTCACCCCTTGCATCTCTAACTTCAGCTCGGGTCGGCTTGTAACGAGCCCTCACGTTTTGTGACAGTAAATTTACGATTTTTGTACAGATTAATTATTTTCTTTACTTATTAAAAATTGTAGATTTGTTGTTGTTAATATTGTAACTTTAAATGATTTTTCTGTAACTGCATTCTTGGACTAAGAAAGGAAGTACATGTGAAAGAATTTAAGATGAGAACCAAGAATGGAATTACAGGTTTACTTTAGTCATAACATGAGACTGATGTGTGGAAAATTCACTTTGTATTTTCACAGCTTTGAGGGACGCTGGTCTAAGAACACTAAGCTGAAGAACTGAACAGCAGAATTGTCTGGACGACGCACGTACGGTTGTTTACCTGAATTGCTAACAGACAAGAGGGCACAAGAAGGACTTAACAGGACAAATTCACTGTGACTTAGATTTGGTGTGTTATTAACTGGATAGAAGTCAGTTGTCATTTATTGAACTGACAGTGAGTTTGTGATATTCAGGGAGAAATATCTATTTGGAGTCAAGGACTGAATTCACTGGATTTGTGATTCAAGAACATGTGCTAAATTAAGTGTTAATCTTATGGACCTGGACATTATCTCAGAACTGTTCCAAGTAAAGCTGTAACAAGTGGCTACCATAACTGGCTGGAACAACGCACAATACCAGGTGATCATAACCCATATTTGTCTCATTGTAAACCTGTAGCATTCTGTGATTGTGCAAATTCTTGTGTTATCTCTTCCTATATTTCTTATTCTGATATTTCTTGAATGAATATTAATGCTGAGTCTATGCACCTAGTAATTGTGCTAGGCAGAGTATTAATATTAATTGTGAACATTTTCTTATAATTGTTTTTCGAGAGAAATTTGTGAAGGACGAATATCTTATTTTTTTCTTATCACTGATTTTTCTAAGAACTGTTAAACTCTTAATTTTTCATTTCTAATTATTGTATAAGAACTTTTAATATGCTTCATTTTAATTATTGATTGAGAACAGTTAAATTCTTAATCCCTAATTCCTTTCAATATTGATTTTGAGAGAAATCTGAAGGATGAATATCTTATTTCCTAATTGCTGATTTTCTGAGAACTGTTAACTCTTAATTTTCCAGTTCTAATTATTGATTCAGAACAGTTAAATTCTTTATTCTTTATTCTTCTAAATATTGACTTGAGAGGAGTATTTGAAATCTGAATCTTGTATTATTTTCTGGTGTGGTTTTAATGACATTGAATAATTTGAATTTTATTATTATTTTTTAAAATAAATTTGTTATCTTTTAACTATCTACTCTCTTATCATTGGAGGGAGGTTCATGTGAAATCGAGAATGGGTGGGGGCTGCCAATGACGTAATAACAATTAAAAGATGGTCTATGCACATGTTTTAAGATAGTTTTCCCATTTTCGACGATGAGAGATTTTGTGGAAGGGCTGGATAGGGAAGAAACGATTGTAAACGCCGTATAGTTCACTATTCTGAGACAGGTAA
Organism: Sinotaia quadrata; assembly: GCA_028829895.1. Classification (NCBI taxonomy): domain Eukaryota; kingdom Metazoa; phylum Mollusca; class Gastropoda; order Architaenioglossa; family Viviparidae; genus Sinotaia; species Sinotaia quadrata. The sequence continues at coordinate 37,777,385 of CM054179.1, read as the reverse complement.
CACTTGAGGAGAGGGTCACTGACGGACGGACTACTCAAGGCTTGACCTAGTCACTCTCGGACCGCATGACAAGACCCTTGAGGAGATTGTGTGCGATTGGTATAAAAGAGAATTAATTAATATACATTATTGATTAGTATAATGTCGCTTATTAATTAATAACCAAAAGGACGCACACAGAGAAGACACCTCTCTGCCACATATATATTTCTTAAATCTTATAAAACAAATTTATTTTATTTGCAATATTAGAGTGAAATTAAAAACAATATTTTATTTAAATATTAAACTGCATTTCTTGTTAATTATGATTTCTTTAAGAACACATTTATGTTGCATTACCACTGTTATTCTTAATACTTATAAATTTCTTTTTTACCAAAAATAATATAATAGTTATAAATAAAAATACATAAAATACACTTTAAATTTACTGCAACTTCTCTAAGAGTTTTATGCCGTTTCTCTAAATTCTAGAGCTTTTAGAGAATTAGTGCACATAAACACTCTTTATCTTAATCATCATTGTCATCAAAGTATACATAGTTATGCTCATGTATTCGGCTAACAAATTCACACATAATAATTAATTCTCTTAGAGCAAATTTTACAACAATTATATTTTAACACATTGTACTCCACGAAAGATAAATTATTTAATTTAAGAACTTTAATAAGAAATCACAATGAAAAAGTCCACTATAGTCAACATTCCTACACTGGCTATAAATCACTTCGGTCAACACCTACTTCTTACCTTCAATGAGTCATATTTAACTTCGACTTACCTGAAGGAGCAGCTGATGGCCTGGCTGAAAATGAAAGCAAGAATTATTAGAATTAGAATTAGAATTCCAAGACAGAAATGATGTTGTAAATGAAAGTCAACAATTATGAGAACTCCGATTTTATTACATGGTCTAATTAGAATTCTGAAACAGAAATCATGCTGTAAATAATGAAAGTCAACAATTATGAGAAATCATATTTAGCTTAGCTTCGTGACAAGAAGAGATATGAGTTTCTTTCCTGTTCATTTTCAACAATTGATATTCCTCCCCTCAAAAGAAATACTTCCCAGTGATATTTTATTGCATGAACTAGTTGAAAATTTGAAAACAGACATTACACGTACACCAAACTAACAATTCTTCGGAACTTCGACTTACCTGAAGGAGCACTTGACGGCTTGGCTTTCACTGAAAGCAAGAATTATTAGAATTAGAATTCCAAGACAGAAATGACGTTTTAAATGAAAGTCAACAATTATGAGAACTCCGATTTTATTACATGGTCTAGTTAGAATTCCAAAACAGAAATGACGCTGTAAATGAAAGTCAACAGTTATGAGAACTCATATTTAGCTTAGCTTCGTGACAGAAAGAGATAGGAGTTTCTTTCCTGTTCATTTTCAATAATTGATATTCCTCCCCTCAAAAGAAATAATTCCCAGTGATTTTTTTATTGCATGAACTAGTTGAAAATTTGAAAACAGACATTACACGTACACCAAACTAACAATTCTTCGGAACTTCGACTTACCTGAAAGAGCTCCTGACGGCTTGGCTGAAAATGAAAGCAAGAATTATTAGAATTAGAATTAGAATTCCAAAACAGAAATGACGCTGTAAATGAAAGTCAACAATTATGAGAACTCCGATTTTATTACATGGTCTAGTTAGAATTCCAAAACAGAAATGACGCTGTAAATGAAAGTCAACAATTATGAGAACTCATATTTAGCTTAGCTTCGTGGCAGGAAGAGATAGGAGTTTCTTTCCTGTTCATTTTCAATAATTGATATTCCTCCCCTCAAAAGAAATAATTCCCAGTGATATTTTATTGCATGATCTAGTTGAAAATTTGAAAACAGACATTACACGTACACCAAACTAACAATTCTTCGAAACTTCGACTTACCTGAAGGAGCACCTGACGGCTTGGCTTTCATCTCTGAAAGCAAGAATTATTAGAATTAGAATTCCAAGACAGAAATGACGTTTTAAATGAAAGTCAACAATTATGAGAACTCCGATTTTATTACATGGTCTATGTCACAGGAAATGAGGGACAGAAATATATTTTATTTCGTTTAATAAACCGCTAACAAAACTAGTTGAAGCAACCTGAGTTTGTTATTTTTCGTATGTAGCATGTAACTTCCAGTAACGGTCACCTAAGATCTCTTTAGTAGACAGACGTTCGTGACGCAGTGTGTGTTAAATATCATATTGAATATATATATTAGTTTATGAAGGATATGTATATTAAATGATCGGGACAACTGCGCACTACGAGTCACGTGTTGTTGACGAGAGAAATGGCCAGTGCGCATTAGAATTGACCACAGAAAAGCGTGCATCACGATTATCACTATATATCCAAGGCAAAAATCATGTCACAGGACATAGCTTCTGGAAGTTTTGGAAACATTCAGTGAAGCTATATAAGAGGCAAAATGAAGACTTTATTCTCAATGTTGAAAACGTCGATTCGTCTGAAGCCAGTCTAACTTCACGTATGAATTATCTCATGTACAGAGATTTCATAAAGGAAAGCTGCAATAATCTCTTTCCATCCGTTTTCCATCCGTCTGATGCCATATATTGAGTAACGAGGCAAAATTACTCAGTATAACTTTTGGCAAAGTGGAAAGTTCACTGTCCAAGAAAAACCCGATGCATGCGACGCTGGTTGTATGCAGTTAACGACACGAGGGACCAACTTGTTCTCCCCCCTGTCTGAGAGTTCGGTTGGACAGATCTATCCCGCTATTGGGAGGCTAGCACCGAGATTTCTTACAGACATCCGGATTTCTACACTCAATGTAATGCGACGACACATCCCACTGGACGACTCTACCCGATAATGCTAAACGTCGTTGAGGTGTCCGTTTCCACGACAAACAACGATAATTATCGAGGCTGACAACAGTCAGCTAAATTTCAGATTTCTCCCCAGTGATAATCTGAAAGTGGTGCCTAGATTCTGCAGAATCTTCACCTGTAATGCGACGCCTCAATTGCGTCCCGTCTTCACTTTGAAGTGCCGCTTATAAGTGACGTGTGAGCTTACGTCGTCTCCTTGGAACTCTGACATTAATAGTGAGTAATAATTAGCACGGCTAACGCGCACATACTTAACTCTAGGACTGAAGAAAATGAACACTATTATATCGTTTGCAAAATAAGAACTTTCATGTTAAAAGTAATGCTTATTTATATGTGAACTATTGTTAAAGCGGCCACATTTGCCGCATAAGAATTGTGTAATTAATCTTTATTTTATATTTTGAATTTCATCATTTTCATCTCCCCTTATTTCCCACCGAGTGTATGACATTGGAAAGTTGAATGAATGATTAATCACTGTGCGAAAGAGTAGTGCCCCTTTTAAATCGGGAAATAAATAACCTGATTTAAACATCTTTCAACTCTCTTGTTATTCCTAGTCTTTGAGAGGGACGAAAGAATTTGTACTAGTGTTTGCACCGTTCGTCTGTTCGTCCATTTATTCACATTTATGATACACACTCACAACACACACCGCCAATAAAACGTTCCTTGGCATGACATTAATAAATTGGGCCCCACCCAAACATCAATGGTGTATGTCATGTGTGTCTATGTAACAACTTGACGCGACGTAGTACTGGCATACGTCACATGAGCTTTTCTTGGAGGTGCACCGGAGCAGGCCAAAAATAGACTTCACCCTTTGCATCTCTAACTTCAGCTCGGGGTCGGCTTGTAACGAGCCCTCCCGTTCTGTGACAGTCTAGTTAGAATTCCAAAACAGAAATGACGCTGTAAATGAAAGTCAACAATTATGAGAACTCATATTTAGCTTAGCTTCGTGACAGGAAGAGATAGGAGTTTCTTTCCTATTCATTTTCAATAATTGATAGTCCTCCCCTCAAAAGAAATAATTCCCAGTGATATTTTATTGCATGAACTAGTTGAAAATTTGAAAACAGACATTACACGTACACCAAACTAACAATTCTTCGGAACTTCGACTTACGTGAAACACGGGACGGCTTGCCTTCCTCTGAAAGAAAGAAACGTGTTTGAAAGTAGTAAATTCATCTCTACGGGTACTAGGATAAGAACATTTTAAAATTTAGCCTATCAACCAAAATGATGACATGTACTTTCAATTGCAGTAATAAAAGCAGTAATGAAGGTTGTATATATAAGACTGTAAAAAACTCTCCGACTCTCTCTCACACACAGTAACTTACAATATAATTTTAAAATCCGAGCCTCAAAGGGGACTCCACTAAACTCAGACTAAAAACTGATGCTAAACTGGTTCTTCTGTGCTAACATTCTTTTGTTCTAATATAAATATATTTTGAAATACTTAGAATTATATAATTCTTTAACTATAAAAAATACTACATTAAATACTCTTTAAATATAATTCTTCCTTACAATATAATTCACAAAACAAATTATCAAATAAAATAATTAACTATAGTCCTGTGCCAGGGGAAAACCATGTACACATACATAAATCATAGAATACATTAAGAAAACAATATAAACTAGCTTACTAAATTACATAAATACAAACTACATCCCACTACCTATTAAAATACATAAACATTAACTTTGCTTAATAAATACATAATATAATAAAGGCGGTTAAACACCTACACAATGGCACAGCCATACACATTACTATATAGCAGACCGCGCCGCGAGATTCAAACTAGCGGCCAATGACCTACTTTGTTGCCCGGCAAAACAAGCGCTATGCACACGCACACACAGCTCTGTGCACACGCACCCTTCCACATTCCTGGCCACTAAGATTGAATCAGCGTCCTCGCTGATTAAAAATAACATCATCTAACAAATCTGCCATACTACATACAACAAAAAGAGACTTAACATCACATGTGCACCCATCTCAGCACATTCGCTCTTATTTACAAGTACACATTATGGGTAAACTGTCTAGCGATCGGCTCCGCGCATGCGTACACATGCCAGAGAGTACATACTGGGGTCAGCAGACATCAACACATGACCCTAATAAGATCCGAATTATTACCTCCTTGGCCACTAAACTCCTACCAGCCCCTAGCTGATAGACACAGATAAACAGGCAAAACAAGCGCTACGAACACACACACACACACACACACACACACACACACACACACATACACACACACACAGAGCTCTGTAGACACGTACACCCACCCTTCCACAATAATGTATACAACCATTACTTATCCATAAAAATCAAGTGAGATCAAAGAAAAGCTGATAAAAGAAGACAGACAAACAGGAAAAGTGATAGACATGCAAAAAATAATGTAAGAGAAAGTCCGGTCATATTGTTACGTTTCCAGTATTTATTTAGAGACCCTGCTTAGGAAATTATGGAACTTTTATTTACTAATTAAATTAATTCCCCTCCTTTAACCTAAACAGACTGGTTGCTCAAATTATCATTCGACTGAATTAAAAATGCGTCTTTGTAGTCTAGATCACAGATTTACGGAACTGACAATTTGCGTACATTAGCTGGCTTGGAGATCGTTAAAAACTCTCTTAGATTCATATGCATTCATTACGTCATTCGTTTAGCTCAAACAGCCCCCATCCAATCCACATTCTTTGGTCTATATGCATACAAATTACTACAAAAGAGGTTCTTAACAAGATGAAAAATGAATTTAATATTTAACAACTAACAGTAACAATTAATCACGAGCACGAAGTCTAGATTCAAAATAATCGTAATTTCCCACTCAATCGTTAGTGTCAATTATTTTAAAGAGAATTGTTCTGCCAAATATTCACTTGATCCTGGAGGTAGTAGATATACTTATCTACACTCCTGGTGCCACGTGGGGTCCACACTCGTTAGAACTGGTCCACACCACTTTGGCTCATCGTCAGTACTGCTCGTAGCATAACAGTCAATCGTCCACTCAATTACTGCATCGCAAATGTACTTGCGATGATCGTTAACCGTAGTTAACACAATGTACTTCTACGTAGTTCACGTATGGGTCATGAAGATACCCGAGTCGGCGTACAACTCAAGAAGTACGAAGGTAGAGAGGAATAACACAAGAACCCGGCTGAAACAAAGGATTTGGGCTCTGTAACTATTTGCGTCTATATTCGCAAAACCCAAGCACATGTTTCTTTGATTAAAGGTTCTGAATTTAGAATCTTTGACTATCGTGTCGTTTACAATTCAAATATGGTTATATTTAAATATACATTGTGGCTCACGTGTGTGTTACATGTAACATTACACGAACGTATGAATTCCCAAATATTTACAGCATTAAAAATTGGAATTCACACAAAGGATTAATTCAAAATGAAGCATGAATGCTTTACAATTTTACATGAAAAATTATACGCAAGAACAATTTGAATTACAAAGAAGAATTCACCACGTGCACAGACATTCTGGTGGCACTAGGGAATTTAAGATTTATATAAATTAAAGATAAGAAAGAGTTACAATAATTTATATACAATAACTTTTAGATTTGTCCTTTTACATCGAAACAGGTGCTTTGGCTAAAATAGCGATAAGCTGCACAAATACATACATCAATTCAATTACAAAATACAATCAACAAATGCAATAGATATTGTAAGAAGTAGACGTGTTATTGTTACCTCTTAAAAGTAGATTTACTGCTTGCACGGGTTCTTCTTCCACTCTCACCCGACTCGATATGCGGCGGACGGAGCTAATTTAGCTGACTTGTTGCGTCGGCCGATTCTGGGATGCGAGTACGGATTTCGCGCGCGTTATCGTATTTTATTAAACTGCATTGAACGCATCACGTGACTGCTCACGTGGTATGTTGTTGATCTCGAAGGTGCTGGACAATGGCCTAAAGTTATGCAACAAATCTGACCTTGCTAGAAGCTTCTCGATACTGATGTATCACGGGAGAATTTCAACAAAGGTCCCTTCAAAATTTCATTTTTGAAAACGAGCAATTGGGTCACGAGGCCATGACACAGAATTTGTCAGACTCGTCACACATATTGCTTCATCCACATACTGATTCTGGATGACACGACTACATACACTTTCTAGTATCACAAGCAGGTCCAGATACCTAGGTTTGAACAATGTAATGCATCGAACAGGGAGACTGAATACAACGAACAGGGAGACTGAATATAACGAACAGGGAGACTGAATACGTAATGGATTCTGAGTGAATGTTTTCTGCATCGCACGTGGCAATTTGTTTAGCAACCAGTACAACATGCAACTTTCAAACAGATCTTAGATTTGCAGTTTTTGAAACAATTTAAAGACAATTTTGTATTAAAGAGCAATAAAACATATATAATTTTCTTTCTGGACTATTTTCTGTTAACTCTTAACATTCTTGTTTGTTTTGTTTATGAAGTGAAAGTAATCACTACCCCGATCTCTCGGCTAATAACTGACCAGTCCTAGACTAATTTATTCGTTGACGTACTTAGGGCATATTCGAACTGCAATGCTTCAACCATAAAATAAACCTTGAAGATTGCGAACAGAAGACATTAACCTTCTAACTGTATTCAAAATTATTTTAAAAATTCATGTGAATTAAAATACATCGTTATTAAATAATTAATTAATGAAACTTTCAGGCTAGTTTGTAATATGTAAAATATAATTGTCGAGCATTTACAAGTGTCATCGCACTGGATTTTAATGTATCAAATCTATTTTTAATAAAAGACCAAAAGTAAATGTATTTAGAATATAGTGTAATAAGATATCAGTAATGTTCAGAAGCAATACTTGTTAAAATTAACAACAAATTAGTATTTCTTGTTTTAGAATATAGTGTAATACGATATCAGTAGTGTTCAGAAGCAATACTTGTTAAAATTAACTAAAAAATAGTATTTCTAGTTGAAAACTGTAATTTGAGTAAATACTATATCTTACACATACATTTACAGCTCAAACGTCTAAATCTATTAATTAAATTTTGCACACAAATAAATTATTATGTATAGTATGAAAACGTACATTGTAAACTGTCACTATAAAATTGCCACTTGTAGGAAAGAGTCCAGGTTTCTCGGTATCTTTTCTAAATCTAAACTGTATTTCGTATTTGCTGCATTATTAGACCACTTGGACATATCAGAGTTTACCATTGACTCTAAAAGCCAAGAACCATATTGTTAGATGTAAATAATAATGATAAACATTTTGTTATTAATTGTACAAGTCTGTTTATTTTTCATCTATCATCAAAGATGAGATTTAAAAAGAGATTAAGCTATACAGAAAGCACTGATACTCACATCTATCATCAAAGATTAAACTTAGAACGAAATTAAGCTATATATAAAACGTTGACATTCGGATCTGCACATATTTTTTTGCCGTTTCCAATTCATACGTTTACATTATCAATTAAAGACAAAGATTATCATTGTCCTTTCGGTTCCACTGTCAGAAACTAAGACTTTCCTTCATACTACCTAATTAAATTAAACTTTCATTCATTTTACCTAATTAAATTAAACTAAGACTTTCATTCATTTTACCCAATCAAATTAACATTCAAACAACAATTACAATCAATAGCTCACATATTTATCTTGTTTTGACAGGGCAATAATTGCTTTCATTTACTTACTTTCAACCGATACCCTTGTACCTGGCACGCCCTCTGGAAATATAATCAGAAATAACCGCATTACTCAATCATAAAGAACCAATAATTTGACTATAAATATGATTATTCAAAACGTGAAACTTCGATTTATTTGAGCATTATTTGCGAGCTTTCAAAATCCCAATAAAATGCGATCTTTAACAATTTGATAGTACTGGCTTCTGATAGGAAAATACAAAACATATTTTATACTGAGATAGATGTCAATAAATGACAACATATTTTGAAGAGAGCGTCTGCTGTAGAGCAAAGTATAATTTGACAAAGCTGGCCTCCGGTAGGCCAATACGAAACAGCATGTTCAAAGGCACGTACTTGTTTTCTTCTGGTATCAAGCATACCTAATTCTTAAAAAAAGAGATAATTTTGATAAAATGGCAATCTGTTTAAATCAATGTTTTGATTGATTATAGTAATGCTTATTTGTATTAGTGCTTCTCATCCTGGATTGGACTGCAATGTAACTATGGATGATGTAATAACAATAGTCTAACAGCTCTAGCCCTTAGCATTCCAACAATCCTGATTATTTACAAGATAGAAAAATGTCAATAAAATAAGCTGCTCTGTGGTTCTAGTGGCAACCATTTATTAATGAATAACAATATTAGCTATAAGTATGATTAAGATTATTACTATAATTATGATAGTAATATCACATTTCTAATAATCATACAAATGACCATAGTTGTGGACTTCAGTTAGGTAACCGTGGAAATGTCAGTATTAAATGTTAATTATTTCAGTGACAACAGCAAGGTTGTTGGTGTCACAGGAAAGGAGGAAAAAAAATTATATTTTATTTCATTAAAAAAAACCGCTAACAAAACTAGGTGAAGTAACCCGAGTTTTGTTATTATATATGTATTATGTAACTCCAGAAACAGTCACCTAAGATCTCTTTAGTTAGACAGATGATCTAGACACAGTGTGTGTTACCATATCGTGTTGAATATATATATATATATATATTTTGTGAGAATTATTTATATTAAAGAATTAGAGTAATTACACATGACTGGTCACTTGTTGTTTATGAAGGAGAAAGCCAATACGTATTAGAAGTGACCGGTCAAATGTTTACGAAGAAGAAAGCTAATGCGCATTAGAAATGACCACAGAGAGCATGCCGTGTGACGAGAATAGACATTCAAGGATAAATCATGTCATGAGGCATAGGAGCTTCTGGGAGTTTTTGGAAGCCTTCAGGGAGGCTATATAAGAGGCAAAGGAAGATTTTTACACTTTAGCGTCCCCTACATTCAATCAAAATCAAATTTTACACTGCATTCCTACCAAGGGAGGGCGGTTGAGGGTGTGCGCCAAACTGGTGCTGCCTGTTTCACCCCCTTCCGCCAGCCCTCCCGCCCTCCACCTCACCGCGAGGCTGTGGGGATCCCCCAGAAGCAGACCAAGACTGAGAACATCGAGAAGATGAAAGGTCTCTTGCGGCTTCTGGGGTGAATGTAAGCGGAACCACCATCAACCAACCATTTTTACACTCAGCGCGAAAGCGGCGGAAACCGAAAGCACCCCTACATTAGCAAGCAAGTTTTACACTCAATGTTGAAAACGTCGATTTATGTGAAGACATCTCACTTCACGTATGAATTTCTCATGTACAGAGATTTCATAAAGGAAAGCTGCAAAAATCTCTTTCCATCCGTTTTCCATCTGTCTGATGCCAAGTATTGAGTAACGAGGCAACATTACTTCAGTATAATTTTTGGCAAAGTGGGAAAGTTCACTATCAAGAAAGCTTATGCATGTGACGTTGGTTGTATGCAGTTAACGACACGAAGGATCATTTTGTACTCCCGTCTGAGTTTTGTTTGACTTTTTCCACAGTTGAGGGGCTAATACCGACACCAGGATTCCTATACTCGATAGAATGTGACGACACATCCCACTGGACGATTCATCCGATAATGCTGAACGTCGTTGGGTTCTTCTGTTGACACGATAGCCAGCAAACAACGACAATTATCGAGGTTGGCAACTTGCAATAATCTGAAAGTGGTGCCTCTTCACTTTGATGTACCCCTTATAAGTGACGTATGAGATTACGTCATCTCATTGGAACTCTGACATTACTAAGTGAGTAATAATTAGCACGGCAAATGCGCACTTAGAACTTTTGTGATTAAGAACACTTAACTCTAGGACTCTAAAGAATAGGAATACTGAATGTATTCTGTTTATATCCATAACTATTATATCATTTGTGAAATATGAACTTTAGACTAATGTTAAAATTAATGCCTATTTTGTATGTGAACTATTGTTGAAGCAGCCCCATTTGCCGCATAAGAATTGTGTAGTTAATTTTTATTTTACATTTTGAATTTCATCATTTTTCATCTCCCCTTAAATTCCCACAGAGTGTATGATATTGGAAAGTTGAATGTTTGACTAATCACTAATCAAAGAGTAAATCAGGGAATAAACAACCTGATTTAACCATACTCAAACAATCTTGTTTATTCATAGTTTTTGAGAGGAGCGAAAGAATTTGTATTTATATTGTTTTGTACCGTTTGTCTGTTCACCCGTTTATTGTCTTTCATGATACTCGCTCACAACATACACAGCCAATAAAACGTTCCTTGGCATGACATAATAAAACTGGGCCCCACTCAAACATCAATGGTGTATGCCATTGCGTGTCTATGTAACAACCTGACACGACATAGTACTGGCACATGTTACATGGGCTTTTCTTGGAGATACACCGGAGCAAACCAAAACCGACTTCACCCCTTGAATCTCTAACTTTAGCTCGAGCTGGCTTCACAGTGGCGTTTCGTGACAGTTGGCTTATCTCTGTTGTTCAGTAGAGAGGCCAGGTTTCCCCTTTAGTCCGTGTTTGATGGGCTACTTGTGGATACAACATACACAATGACCACAGGTACTCTTTGGCATTGGTACAGGTCAAGAGATCTGTCCTTGGTGTGTAGGCTGGTGCACAGCTGTAGCAGTGTCACAGTGGATGCATATGTCACTTTTACTATGAGTTCTCTACAGCCACAAAATGACTACGGGTCTCTCTCTCTCAGACACAACAAAATACATTATAACTACTGGTAAAAGCACCAAATGACTACAGCTCTCTCTCTCTCTCTCTCTCTCTCTCTCTCTCTCTCTCTCTCTCTCTCAGACACAACAAAATACATTATAACTACTGGTAAAAGAACAGGGTTATTCAGCAGGTAGAAAGATGTGTGATAAGACATTAAATGACATATTACAGTTATTATACACGCTTATTAAATGTACAATCTTTATTCATATGTACAATATTTAAACTGAATCAACAAATAAATTAATATTGTTAAAAGAATGTTAATTCATAAAAGTTAATCAATCTGTGTCAGTTTACAGCTGTCTATAAGACAATTAATTAATTACATTAATCACATAATGAAACAATTATTAACTCTTGATCTAACAATTGCTGGAACAAAAGAATTTCATTTACCTTGAATTAATAAGAATAAAACAACAATATGCTTTAAGTATAATTTATAAATCCTGCATTGCATTAGTGAAATAGATTTTCTCACATTGATATGGCAGAGTTATCTTGGTCATTTATTATTCAACCAAGGTGTTGTATGATGGGAAAATATTCCCACATATATATTTTATTTAAATTTTCATTTGTGGAATGAGTGCGTATTGCGTCCTGTTTACAGAGAAGGGAAGCCCTGAAATGAATGAGAGACATGTGTGGAAGATTTAGGGACTGGCGTTTGATGTCTGCGGTGTTTGAAGTCTGCGAGCGCGGCGGTCAGCGTGTGGTCAGTGTGTACGCTTAACGGGTGGTTAGAGTTGTTAGAGGGACATAATCATCTTAGAGCTAATGAGTTGAACAGGTCAGAAGCTGGTCTAAGCAGGGTAATAAAAACCACAGTGAAAATGTTATCTTCACTACTTCCTGAAAAATCGTCTGAGGGTGACGACTGAAAGGGTAGTCCGCCCAAAACAACACTGGGTCGTATATGAGAGAAGAAAACCCTGGCTATATAGGTAAAAGCGTCTTTGTATTTGTGTGAATGGTTAAGTTTTATTAGGATGATATATACTATGTTTTATTTTGAATATATTAATATTCTTCCTTTCAGAGGCCTATGCCGAACTTAGTAATTATTAATCGAGCACTGGACTGGACACTTAGGCTTTGCAATTGTTTGTGTTGCAGGGTTTTTTTCTTGTTATTGTGTATTCTCGGCTGATCGTTTATAGCTGCCTGTTGTTTGCCTGTGTGGCTGTGCCTGTGTGGCCGTTCTACTTGTCCCGGCTGAATTGGGACGTGCCGATCTATTGGCTGGAAAAATTCAAGTCTACCAGACTGACGTCATTTCAATACATAAGCTAAGTTCCCATCCGGAATGCGACTTCAGTATAAACGAACTGGCTTAGGATGAACTGAATTTTCTAGATCTTGTTAACTTTTTTCTTTTTATTAAATTTCTTGTTATTATTTTAAAATTGTTAGTTCTATCGTTATTTTCGTAGTTCAAGTGATAATGTAATGAGTACGTCTTGTCCTCTGTTCGTTAATTGTAATCACTTATATATATATTATTCATAAACATTAAATCTCAACTGAATCTGAGTTGGGGGCGGAGCCAAATTGGCGACGTACCAGTATATCAGCGTAACTGTTGCAGATATACATATTTAACCAGTGACCCATACTCTGCACCGGCACTTGTAGATGTCTTGTCTCATAGCTAATTATACAGAGTTGGTATAAGTCATTATTACAAAGTCACCCCAGAGTATAGCGGCGACATATTAATGGGGGCTCGTCCATTCCAGTCTGTTCTTGGAACAATGGAAAATGTCTGCCTGAGTTTTGTGTGTGCACTGTTTTTAAATTAGTGATGGTACTTGGAAAACTGGGAAGGATTTTATTCCTAATACCATAGTTTTCAACTCGGAAAACTGGGAAGGATTTTATTCCTAATACCATAGTTTTCAACTCACTAGCAATGTATGAAAATACGAACGTTATAACACTTTCTCACCCAAAAAGTCAATTAATAAACTCGGCCACGTGGCATACAGTTCAAGAGTGTTACTAAGTTGGTGTTTGACAATGCATCAGCGTTGCTGGTATAGACTGACAGAGGTTAAAACATAAGTTTCAGTTTCGGTTTCTGCGGTATTTTGAGGGTGAACACATGAAGTGTGATGATAGATGCAAGTAGTTTTTGTTTATTTTTAAATTTAATTACACAGGATGTAGTGGTCAGAATATGACACTGAGCTTGTTCCAATCATCACTAGCAGCAAGTTTATTGAGACAGTTTAATAGCAATAGTTTGTTTCAAATTGTCACTATTTAAGTAAGTTTATCGAGAAAGTTTGTAGTACCGCAATAGCTTGTTTCAAATTGTCACTATTTAAGTAAGTTTATCGAGAAAGTTTGTAGTACCGCAATAGCTTGTTTCAAATTGTCACTATTTAAGTAAGTTTATCGAGAAAGTTTGTAGTACCGAAATAGCTTGTTCCAAATTGTCACTATAAGTAAGTTTATCAAGAAAGTTTGTAGTAGAGCAATAGTTTGTTTCAAATTATCACTATAAGTAAGTTTATCGAGACAGTTTTTAGTACAGCTATAACTCATTTCAAATCATTACTACCATGAAGTCTGTGGAGAGAGGTTAAGTGGAAATTAAGCTAGAGCTGAATAAAGAAATGGAACACATCATTTACATGACATTAGAAAAAATTGACTCTGTAATGGTACACGAGATAAAAATGAAAATAGCGGTTATTTCCTCTAAGAATGGTGTATGTTAAGAATGTGATTTACCAGAAATTAATTTCATTTTCATAATATTTTACGTATTTGTGATGATAATGGGTAGGAAAACGGTCAACCCTGTTTTAAAATGGTCTGTAGAGAAAAGAATCACCTTGGAAATGCATGTACTTTGCAAGGAGATTCAGTCCACACAACTGGTGCCCATGAACTTGCCTCTAATAAATTTATCGTGTTTTGATTTTTATAGCCTCAAAATGATTCCAAAATGAAAGAATATGGCGTGTTTTGGTAATCTCAATCTGTTCTTTAAAAATTGATTCTACAAGGTATCGATTTAATATCCATTGGGCTGCTCAGACTGCACACACACGCATACACAAAGGTGCGATCACACACACACACACACACACACACACACACACACACACACACACACACACACACACACACACACATGAGCACACGCATTCACTTGCGTACTCGTGGTTGCATTCATTGCATTATTATTGTGTGAAGATAATGAAAGTGATCTATAATGTAGAATTCTACTGTCTTCATGAAATAATTTTAATATTTATTTCTGAGCTCAGTTGTTCAGCGTGCACTAAGATAAATTTGAATCTCCGCCATTTTATTTCAGAATATAACACGAAAAATAGGAGGAATCTGAACATCTGAAAGATTAATAACCAGACAAAAAATACTGTACTTTGCGTCGGTCGTCGCTCAGGCTCTTTCTTTCGAAGACAAAAGGAGAAGATGATAATCGCCAATATGATAAGAAGAAGAAGGACACCCACGGCACCTCCTAAAATCATGGTAAGGTTCGATCCGGTAGCCTCTTAATGCAGAAATGATTAAAACAATATTTCAGGACAAAAAATAGATATTGTTATAGCAACATTTGTAGTGAAAAATATTTTAAGACAAAAAGTATGATTACAGGAACATTTGTAATGAAAACAATATTTCTAAATAAAAAATAATTATCTGCTATTTCCTCTCATTGTAATATTTAAAACGCATTTCTCAACATTTCAGTAACGTGTGGAAAAAGTATGTCTGTAGATAGACGATAGTTGTAAACAGTTTATAATAAATCGGCATAAGTGTCAATGTATGTGTATATAGACAGGCTTAAGTAAACACAGTTTACAAATAAATGGTCTTAAGTGCCAATGAATTTATCTACGGACGAGTTTAACAAAACAACTGCTTACAAAGAAATGGGCTTAAATTTAAATGAATATATTGATAGGGAGTAAAATTGTGTTTAGAGGGAAATGGGATTAAGATGAAGGCATGCTTTTCAGAGAAATGATATTTTACTCTGGCTGTCAAACTATGAACGAGCGCACTATAATTGACTTAGCACAACAACATTTTACATGGATATGAAACTATGACAGGCGCACTATGATTGACTACCATAACAACATTTTACTTCGGCTGTAAAACTACGAGCAGAAACACTAAATGACATTTTACTCTGGAAGTCAAACTACAAACAGGCGCATTAAGATCGAATACCACAACGACATTTTATTTTGGCTGTCAAACTATGAGCAGGCGCACTATAATTGTCTACCAGAATGACATTTTACTCTGGTTATCAAACAATGAGCAGGTGCACTATGACTGACTATCATAGCGACATTTTACTTTGGCTGTCAAACAATGAGCAGGCGCACTATAATTGACTTTCATAACGACATTTACTTTGGCTGTCAAACTATGAGCACGCGCACTATAATTGTCTATCAGAATGACATTTTACTCTGGCTATCACACTATGAGAAGACGCACTATGATTAACTACCATAGTCAAATTTTACTTATATTGGCAAACTATGAGTTGGTGCACTATGATGAAATTTTACTCTGGCTGTCAAATTATGAGCATGTGCACTATGATTGACAACCAGACCATTTTACTCTGGCTTTCAAATTAAGAAGGCGCAGTATTTTTGACTAGCGTAATCACATTGTCTCTAGCTGTAAAATTATAGAGCAGGCACACTATGATTGAATACCATAACGACATTTTACTCTGGTTGTCAAACTACAAACAGGAGCACTACGATTGACTACCAGAAAGACATTTTATTCTGTCTGTCAAACATTGAGCAGGTGCACTATAATTGACTAAAATAACTACCTTTTCCTCTGGGTGTCAAACTACGAAAAGCGCACTGTGATTGAAAACAATAACGGCATTTTATTGTGTCTGTCAAACTATTCTGAGGAGCACAATGATTGACTAACACAAAGACATTTCATTCTGGCTGTCAAACTACGAGGTGGAGCACTATGATTCACATATATAACATTTTACTCAGGCTGTCCAACTATGAGCAGACGCACTATAACTACTAAAATAACATTTTACTCTGGATGTCAAACTCTAAGCACGCTCACTGTGATTGAATACCATAGCCACATTTTACTTTGTAAAAATATGAGAAGGCGCACTATGATTGACTAACATAATGACATTTTACAGTGACTGTCAAACTATGATCATGAAAACTATGATTGACTACAATAATGACATTTTACTCAGGCTGTAAAACTAAGATCTGGCGCACTATGATTGACTATCTTAATGAAAGTTTTCATGGATATCAAACTATGATAGGCGCAAAATGATTGACAACTTAATGAAAGATTACATGGATATCAAACTATGATAGGCGCAAAATGATTGACAACTTAATGAAAGATTACATGGATATCAAACTATGATAGGCGCACAATGATTGACAACTTAATGAAAGATTACATGGATATTAAACTATGATAGGCGCACAATGATTGACAACTTAATGAAAGATTACATGGATATCAAACTATGATAGGCGCAAAATGATTGACAACTTAATGAAAGATTACATGGATATCAAACTATGATAGGCGCAAAATGATTGACAACTTAATGAAAGATTACATGGATATCAAACTATGATAGGCGCACAATGATTGGCTACCATAACGACATTTACTCTGTCTGTCAAACTAAAAGCAGGCGACTATGATTGACTACCAGAACGACATTTTATTTTAGTGTTCAAACTATGAGCAGGCGCACTTTGAATGATTACCATAAAGACATTTTACTCTGCCGTCAAACTATAACTGAGCAGTCGAACTACAATTGACTGCAATAACGACATACTTTGGTTGCCAAACTATGAGACGGCGCAGTATGATTGACTATCATGATGACATTTTACTCTGACTGTCCAACTGTGAGCAAGCGCACTATGATTGACTAACATAATGATATTTTACTCTGATTGTCATACTTTAAGAAGGCGCAATGACATATCATTCTGGATGTCAATTTATTTAGCAGGCGCACAATAATTGACTACCACAACGACTATTTACTTTGGCTGTCAAATTCTTAGCAGGCGCACTATGATTGACTACCACAACGACTATTTACTTTGGCTGTCAAATTCTTAGCAGGCGCACTATAATTGACTACCATTTTACTTTGATTATCATAAAGAATTGTGCCCTGCCACGTAAGTTCCAAACTGATATTGTCTTAATATATGTCAGTACAGATGTACCTGGTATTTCACTGCCATAACTTCATGTAATTGAGTGCCATTGTAGTTTAATACACTATCACACATATTATGTTTGGCATGCGTAATTTATATCTAAAAATAATTCTACAAAAGTGACATTTTTCTAAATTAAAGAATATTGGTCAAAGACGAGATTTGAGAAATGTATATACAGAGACTGACACTCGAAACTCCGGTATTAACAACCTGTACTCATGCGCACTCGTATGCACTTACCTGGATCCTCAGGTGTTTCGATAACATTGACCGCTTTTATGATATAAGAAGCACCAAGATGTTCGAATGATTCCGTTTGTCCTTCCATTTCCTTGACAACATAGCACCGGTACACACGTTGTATGTCCTCCGCGGCCACTCTGAGCGTTATTTTGGTGGTCTATGAATAATCACAAATCTGCAGCTTGCAAACCATTCGTAATGTACACGATGGAGAAAGTTTTGAAACACAAGACCAAGATCTCAAACAGTAGAATAAAGTGCGTGGCCGCAAGAAACCTATACAGGAAGCTTGAGCATGAATATTCAATCAACATGCCACGTGTTTAATTTACAAATACAACAGCGGCTCACATTTCATATTTTTAACTGAGAAATAAAATAACGACTTCTATTTCATTTTCTTAACTGAGAAATAAAATGACAACATTGCTATATTAAACAAAAAAGAACTACTAGGTGGAATATCTTACACACAGAACAACATCTAACACTTCTGTTGACTAAATCGGAAATAAACGGTTTGATTCCGTCAGAAATGAAAATCATAATCAAAATGGTAAAGAGGACAGAGGGTGAGCAAGACGAAAGAGACACACATTTACCTATGAAATATATCTAACACAAGTACAAATAAACAGTTATGAACATGCACGTAGACACTATTACAACTCTATACCCATACTTCAAAATGCACATGACTGTAAATTTCACCCGTAAATTACTTTCCATAAATTCGTATGATATAATGAGGACAATATATAATATTACTTGATTTTCATTTTACGTCAGTCATTTGCTTAATTACTTTTTTAATTATAAAGAAAAGTCGTTTATAAACGTACTTGCATTCGATCGCATGGTCTGTCAGTGAACATTAGAGGCTCATCAGTTTCGACATTTTCATTATAATTTTGCCACGCAGTCTCGTTTGTTCTCTTGCGTTCCCATAGCCACTTTGTCTGCATTGAGAACAGATACAAATTCAAGAACCACGTCAAGTAAAAGTCTCTTATGAATCTCTTAATAATTCAGCACTACTACAGAATAGTAATATATATCATTCATTAATTAATATACGTACAATGACAATAGGTTCATTGGCACTAATATATGAATATATACATCCTACGAATAGGTTCATTGGCACTAATATATTACTATATACATCCTACTAATAGGTTCATTGGCACTAATATATTAATATATACATCCTGATGATATGTTAATTGGGACTAATATATTACAAAAATATCTCGATAATAGGATCATTGGTACTAATACATTAATAATGACCGTCGATAACAAGACAATAATAGCTACCTCATGGTAATAAGAGCATTCGTACCACTGTATTAATTAATTTTTACATATGATGTATATGGGCGGGTGAATTGATTAATGCGAACGGGTCTGTGGTCCTGGCCTATATGTGAATGTATTAGTGCCAATAAGCCTGTTGTTATGGCCGACATGTGAATGACAATAGGTTTATCAACTTTAATACATTCTCAAGTAGGCCTAGACGACAAGCTCGTTGACACTAGTAATTCATGTGTCGGCCCATGACAAAACGCACATTAACACTAGGAGAGTAAAATAGGCCATAGAAGCAGGTTAGGTTTACAAAATCCCGAAGACATTTCTGACACTTTACTGTAGATTTCTACAGACGTGTCTGGAATTTCCTACAGGTTTGCTGTATTAGTTCATCTTGTCTTTAGTGTAATGTTCTAGCTGTTGAAATATTAGTTCTATTGAGCCTGTTTTTAATGCCTTATCTGTTTAAACATTAGTTCTATTGAGCTTGTTTTTAATGCCTTATCTGTTTAAACATTAGTTCTTTTGAGCCTGTTTTTAATGCTTTATCTGTTTAAATATTAGTTCTATTGAACCTGTTTTTAATGCCTTATCTGTTTAAACATTAGTTCTATTGAGCCTGTTTTTAATGCCTTATCTGTTTAAACATTAGTTCTATTAAACCTGTTTTGAATGCCTTATCTGTTTAAACATTAGTTCTATTAAACCTGTTTTGAATGCCTTATCTGTTTAAACATTAGTTCTATTGAACCTGTTTTTAATGCCTTATCTGTTTAAACATTAGTTCTATTGAGTCTGTTTTTAATGCCTTATCTGTTTAAACATTAGTTCTATTAAACCTGTTTTGAATGCCTTATCTGTGTAAACATTAGTTCTATTTAACCTGTTTTTAATGCCTTATCTGTTTAAACATTAGTTCTATGAGTCTGTTTTTAATGCCTTATCTGTTTAAATAATATGCTATTGAACCAGTTTTATAACGTCGTACTTGTTTTAAATATTAGTACTATTGAACCCCTGTTTAAATATTGTTCTGTTTCATAGTTCTCTAATTTTAAAAATATTAGTTCTCTTGTGTCTGTTGTGTAATACTAGCTAAGATTCACTATCAGAAGCATAATTATGTTCTTTTGTCAACATGTTGTGCAGACGTCATTGCTATTGAGTTCAGTTAAACGTTGTGTAAAAAAAAAGTAATGATTTTTTAAAAAACTTTAAATGTAATTCTATCTCGAAAAATGACAAGCATATCAAATTAAAGACAACACAGTGGCCCCAACCTATGGCCAGTTTGAACCAGTCAACAGAAATCGGAAAGTTAAAGAAGAAAACCGTATGTTTAATCCGTCATGGGAACTAGAATTTTTGTTCACAATGCCGGGTGATAAGCCTGTGTGCTTGCTCTAATAGAATTCCGTAGCTGTTTTGAAAAAAGCCAATCTGCAGAGACACTTCACTTTCATGCGTAACAATTTTGAGAAAAATGATCCAATTGGTCCTAAAGTGATGGAAGACATTCTGAAACGAGATCTACACATCCCGCTAAAAATAGTTTTCAACGACAAATGAGTGCAAGTGACTATGTTAACGAGGCATCCTTGAAAATTACCAGGGTTTTACAAAAAAAAAACACCCCACAGAAACCATATTCAGATGGCGAAACTTTTACAGTGTTTTAAAGAATGTGCCACTTCTTTGTTTGCTGAGCTTGAGAAAAAAGATTAAATCAAAAAGCAAATTTCACATAATTTATCTCATCCGACAATGGCAAGACGAGTTTCAATGCTATCCAGTAATATTTTGATCAGGTGCAGTTTGATTTGAAGATTTAATTTAGCCTCGGATGAATCATATTATGTTACTGATAGAAAACAATTAACAATTTGGGTTAGATTCTATGCAGATAATACATTTAAATAATTGTTGGCACTGATACAACTCAAAGATACAACCCAAAGGGAATATCTTTATAGAGCACTCAAAGAATGCTTGTTAAAAATGACATTGTCATTAAGAAGCTAATTTTAGTTAACAAGGATGGTGCCTCAACAATGGTAGAAAAGATATTTGGATTGATTGACTTGTTGAAGGAAGATACTGATTTCCAGATTTCCAAGCCTACCACTGCATAATTCACCAGCAAGCACTTTGCTCAAAAATGAAAGACGATGAACTGAAAAATGTCATGGATTTGAATTTGAACTTTGAATTTCATTCGGGCTAAATCTTTAAACCACCGGCATTTTAAGACACTTGTTGAAGTGTACAAAACTAATTATGGTGATCTTGTTCTACATACCAATGCTCGTTGGCTAAGCAGAGGTAAGGATTTGGCAAGATTCTGGGATCTGATTCAATAGGTCAAACTCTTCCTTGGGGAGAAAAGTAAGGAGGACCTATTAATTCATTTTCAGAATCCATTTTTTATCTGTAGACGTGCATTTTGGACTGACATTACTCAACACCTCAGCATGTTGAACTTGAAATTACAAGGGCTTCACCAAATCATACCCACATGTCATGTCTTTAAAGCAAAGTTGGATTTATTTATCAGTCAATTACAAAGATATAATTTTACACACTTTCAGCACTTTCTAAAGTTGCAAAAGTAAATCGTGATTTCATTAAAAGTGAATAGTTTGATGCATCATTAGAAAAATTGAAATAAGATTTCTCTGTTAACTTTCAAAACATTTGTCCTTTGGCTCCAATTGTGCTTATTGTTGACAATCCTTTCACAAGTGATCTCTCTGTCAGTGTCATGGCTGCAAATACTGGGAGGAGATAAGGTGTAGTGCAGCTCGAAGTAATTAAAATGCAACATAACATGGCTCTTCGGGATAATCGCAAGGATACGATGCTAATAGAGTTTTGGATAAAATACGTGTCATCTGATGAGTTGCCGCACATATATAAGTGCTGCAATAAACTTTTGACCATGTTTGGGAGCAGGATTTTTTGCCATGAACAACATCAAATCAAAGAAACGAAATTTTAGAAAACCTGATGAAGGCAGCTGTAACTCAGTACCAGCCATAAATAAAATAAAACTAATTTAATTCGGTCAGATTTCGCACTGAAGATGTAAATTGAAGCTAAATAAAGTGATAATTTAGAATACCTGTTTAGAAACACACACACGTTATACTGTTAGTGATAATAAACAATTTTAGATTAACATCATACAAATTCATATTGATATATTAATTAGTTAAAAGCTATTGGAATTTGATAAACATCGGATAACACAAAAACATTTTAAATACTGTACTCTACATGTCATAGTATTGTACATTGTACATATATAAAGTTTTACATTTACAATGTTATGAAATTCTCTTTTAGAAGGCTTTAAATAATCCGCATGTCATACATATTGTACAATGTACATATATAAAGTTTCACATTTTTTGAAATTCTCTTTTAGAAGGCTTTAAATAATGTATTCTACAAGTCAAACATATTGTACAATAAATATATATATGTAAAGTTTTACAACATTTACAAATTTATGAAATTCTCTTTCAGAAGGCTTTAAATAATGTACTCCGCATGTCATACATATTGTACAATGTACATATATAAAGTTTCACAACATTTACAATGTTATGAAATTCGTTTTTAGAATGCTAAACAAGAGAGGGAAAATAGTGATTTCAGGTCTTTATCAGCAATTTATTTAGCAACTGTATCCAATAGATAGCTTTAAACAGACTACATTTTATTCCAAATGCTCCCCAAAGCGTTTACGGCTAGGGCTCCGCTCAAATCCCGCTGGAGAGCTTACGAAGCTCCTCCCAGCTCCCCCACCCCCAGTCGTAAGGGGCTTTGCGTCCGGATGCCTTCGGCCCTTGACCTCATGACATTTTTTAGTGGCACACAACCTAAAAAGGTTGGACAGCATTGCCCTAGCGTTTTGAATATTAGTTCTTTTGAGTCTGTTTTGTAATGCTCTAGGTGTGTAAATATTAATTCTATTTAGTCAGTTGTGTATTGACCTAGCTGTTTAAATATTAGTTCTATTGATGCCATGCTTGTTTAAATATTAATTTATGGAGACTGTTTTGCAATGCCTTACCTGTTAAAATACTAGTTCTAATGAGCTTGTTTTGTAATGTCCCACATGTTTAAATATTAGTTCAATTGAGATTGGTTTGCAATATTCTAATAAAAAAATATTAGCTCTATTGAGCCTGTTTGTAATTCCTTATCTCTTTAAATATTAGTTCTATTGAGCCTGTTTGTAATTCCTTATCTCTTTAAATATTAGTTCTATTGAGCTTTGCTTTCTTATGGAGAGCGCTTCCGGCCTAGACCGAGTCGGAGGGGGTGGTTTGTGTGTGTGAGGGGTAGAGGGGTTGAGCCTGGTGGCTAAGTCGATATTCGTTTTTTAGTTTTACGTCTTGTTCCTGAGTAGGGTGGGTCCGTGACGTTCAAAGGTGATTGTTTGTTGGGTGTTTTTCCTTTCTTGGAAGTGCCCGGAAACCGTTGATCACTGCGGAGGGGAGAGGGTGGGTGTGGTGTAACACAGAGCCCAGGCTAGTCCCATACCAGATCTGTACCTTGTTGGTATACACGCCCAGGGTGTTCAACCCCCTGTCCTTTTCACTGGTGTTTGTTCCTCTCCTGCCTCTGGTTATTTTTCTGTGGTCTTCTGTATGGCTCCAGATTGTAATATAATATAGAGCCTCGAACATGAAAAATATCATGTTAGCGACTTGTTGCTTGTAGTAATCCTGTAATGTTTGTATTAGTAGCTGCTATTGTTCAACTGCTGCTGTTTGAAGCTCGTGCCCTTAAATGAGGATTGAGGTATAATGTTGTGCTTGGTGACGTTGTTGAGGCGGCTGTTGTTCTGGTGTGTGCTGTTTTCGAGTTTGTGGTGGTGGACGCCGTCTTTTTCTTTCCCCGCCACTGAATGCTTGCTGCTGGTTGAACTTGTGGTGATAGATGACAGTAACGGAGCTGTTACAAGACTGTGCACACATTTGCTCATCTCCTCTACTGTTCCTTCCTCAGCTGGGTCTATTGCCTGTGTCTCTGATTCTTTTTGGTTGTCCTTAGTGGTGGGGTTATAGCTGTTGATTTATGTTTGGTCTACTTTCTCTTTTGTGATAGTGTTGCTAGTTTTGGTTTTGGCGATTTTCAGCTTCTTCTTCATTGTGGGTGTATTTAGTTTCAGTTGTCTGGCTTGACCCTCTGTTTCCGCTGTTGTTATGGTTGGTGTCTGTGAAAAGACTTCTCTGGAAACATTATGTGACTGTAAATGTTGTGAAATAGAAAAAAACGTTTACAGCACCAAAATATCCGTCAAAGTGAGATAGAGGAGTCATGTCTGTTGGAGGATCATTAAAAAATAAATTAAGATTCTCATCACTTGCAATTTGTTATGAAAGATTAATTAATAAGAATAATCATTTTCATTAACTAAGCAGCATGCCTGTCACAGGAGGAAATGACAAAGTTTATATAATTGATTCAAACATATTTATTTATTTATTTATTTTGAAGTTCATTTATTTCCATAAGAAAGAAATTCCTATTAGAATACACAAACCCCAACTGACAGTAGAACGATTTAACTTTACCTGAAGGCCATCTACTTCTTTGCCAATTGAACATGTACAGGACATCATTAGTTTTTCTTTTTCTTCATACGACTCTTTCATAGGTTCCACTTTCATCGTGACATTAGTTGGCAATCCTGTCATCAATAGAGTTTCAATTAGCATTGTAGATGAAAGTTATCAACACATTTTATATGCACACATACATTTGAATATTGTAATGAACTGAAAGCTATTAACATACTTTATATGCATACATATAGGAATGTTGTCATTAATTTATAGTTTTTATATTTTATATGCATACATATTGGAATATTGTCATTAATTTATAGTTTTTACATATGTTATATGCATACATATTGGAATATTGTAATTAATGTAATGTTTTAAACACATTTTGCATGCATATAGAGGAATATTATAATTAATTTTAAAAGTGTTAACACATTTTACATGCATACTGTGATGGAGTAAATTTGCCTATCCCTATTTTAAAATTTAAATTGTTAAATTGGCAGAGTAACCCGACCTTGGGAACTTCTTATTTTTGAAAGTGTCTAAGTTGAAGTAAATGTTCAGGCAAGAATATTCTAGATTTGCTGATGTAATGCAAGCTAGTGAGTAGGTTTTATTATCCAAAATGTATGATTAACGAGAACGAGATCAGCGATTGGGTTGAGATTAAAATTTTATTTGCTATAGCAAATTCTACTGTCCAATCACATTGAATATGGAGTGGAAAGAAGTCCAGTTTTGAAAGGCAGCCTTTAGCTTGATGGTGGGTTAGCTGAGAGAGAATGGACTTAGAAATATTTCATGTAGTTTTGTTACTGATGTGTTATACTTGTGTTTTAATAAGATTTATTATGTGAGTTGATTACTATTGTTACAAGTGTTAAAACTGGGCTGCACACATGCAATATGCTAACACTTGACATTTTTTATATGCTGTATTTATTATCCATGTGCATGTATCGGGCTAATGAATACCATTGCATGAAACTGTAAGTTGAGACCGGAATATAAGATAGATTGGAGTTATAAAGTGATAAACTGGAAACTTAGGTTTGCTCCTTAATTATATATTGCATTGAGCAAGCAGCCATTAACTAAGTGACGTTGGCGTTACACATACATAGAGGGTGTCGCCGCCCACCTTCTCTCTGATGAGGGGAGGGTGGTGGCTTGTCGACGCCACGTAGGACTTGCATAAAGAGAATTGCACACAGAATACCAAGATGATTGTTTGGCTCGAATTTAATTCTGCGTGTAGGTTACGTATTGCCGACATATTTGCATGTGTGCTTGCATACGGGTAGGGGCGAAGTGTAGACGGCACAGACGACACAACGTATAACAACGACAGCAACCACTCTTTCGAAACCATAGACAGGAGAAAGGCTCAATGTCAGAGTATATATATTCAAATTTATTGGTCTATGGGTTTCCTTTCACACGTTGGTTAGTCATTCAGCCATCCACACTCGCACCCATGGGAAACGGGGGAGAAAGAAAGAAAGAATGATGAATGGTGAAATAAAATAAAAGAAATACAAAATTCAATTTATCCATGCAGTACTACTTCTAAATAGATTTAAGCATTTTACAACATAATGTATCAGTCATTATTTATAAGTTCTGGCGCCAATGCTCTTGTATCAAAGTTCAATAATAATAAGCAAATGTCATTTGACTTGCAAGTCTCCTTCAACAATTCCATCAATATTATCTTATATTAAGATTTATTTCTAATTTTTAGTTTAAGGCTTAATTAAGATTCTAGCTTTTAGTTTTTAGTTTTAGTTTATATTTATGTGCTCTGAGATTTCCCTAATTAGTTAGAATTTTCTTTTACTCACACATGTATCGTCATTTTCTCCTTGTTCTCTGCTCGTATAGTTCGTTACTTTCTCTTGTTCTCTGCTCACATAATTCGTTACTTTCTCTTGTTCTCTGCTAATATAATTCGTTACTTTCTTCTTGTGCTGGGCTCACATCATTACACTTTCTTCTTGTGCTGGGGGTTTTTGATGATACAACAAAAACATCGTCGACGTCTCGACCTGGCTGTCCTCACTGCTACGACGGCTGCTACAACTTCACGCTCCCGTGCGCTTCTCTCGTTAGGCCTAATTTCTCAGCTCTCATTGCGTTCTCTCTTCTCTCTTCTTTTCTTCAATTTCTGCTCACTTAATCTCGTCTCTTCTCTTAACTTCGTCTCTCATCTCTTCTCTTCTCTTCTTCGTTTCTCATCTCTTCTCTTCTCTTATTCGTTTCTCATCTCTTCTCTTCTCTTCTTCATTTCTCATCTCTTCTCTTCTCTTCTTCATAACGGCCAACCTTTGCCGTTCTCGGCGGTATGCCTCATGCATGACCGCTACTGCTTCCAACGATAGTTACTACCATTATGTAACATCTCATTCTTTAACATCTCCCAGCGACTAGTGACATTAAACTTCCATCAGGAATTTGCCTCTGCATGGAAAATAATCGATCACCCATGGTCTATGCACAGAGTCTTTGAAAACCTGAGATTACTGTCCTGTTTGACTGGTTCACCTAAAACTGCAGCGGCCTTTACGATGCGCTATCCATATGCAGCCGGGTAGACATCTGGCACTCTGTTACAGTGTTCAGGAATTCTCCTTCTGTTCTGTCCTTCTTCTCCTGCAGAATATAGAGGACCCTGATACAAACAAGCAGGGAGAAACTCTAACAGAGGTGTACCTCCACCTCTGTACAACACGCTACATTTTCCATGTTTCTCATCTGCCCCTGGCTCCATATCCTCTTTTATACACAAAGTTCTTGCACATCCCTTCTCTGAGCTGACTGGAACACACCCCCTTCCAGCACACACGCTACCCCCATTTACAACCAGCACGGCACTGTATGTGCTGACGAATAATTCTGACCATTCTGAAGGTCCACTTCTATTAGTGCCACCAGCTGACACCTGTGATTTACGTATCCATTTGACCTATCTAACTAATTCTCTCAGAGCACACTAAAATCCCAGAGCGACATTCCTCTCGTATTTTATTTTAAAACTACAGCTAGTATGGCAACTCATGGCCACCTGGCAAGCCATACATTAACTCACAGCAAGAAATGGTTGTACACTCAGACCAACCTTTTTAACTTAGTAATACAAATATTAACTTTCCAATAATCTCAAAATTCTAGTTCAATAATACTTTCATAAAACAATACACCGGCTGCCATATACTCTACACTGACACAGATTTATGGGCATGGGTTCCTGGTCAGCCAGCAAGTTAATTATCATTTTCCTATTCTCCCGGCACAAACTTAAAGCTAGTGTTTCCGACTTAGTTTTCGAGTTGTTGACAAAATGGTCATTTTCACCTTGTCCCGCTTTTAATTAACTTAGCGGTTTCATTCATAGTTTAGAGTTAGAAAATACTTAGAGGAAGAGAAAAAAAATTTATTAATATTTTCCTCATTTCCGTGACAGAGGGATATGGTAATTAATTTATAGATTTTAAAACATTTTACATGCATACATAGAAGAATACTGTTATTAATTTAAAAGATTTAACACATTTTACATTCCTACATAAAAGAATATTTTAACACATTTTACATTCATACATAGAGGAATATTATAATTAATTTAAAGTTTTAAACACACATTTCATGCATACATATTGGAATGAAAGAATTGTCAAGAGACTCTCCTGACCCCGACTGTAAAATGGCGACGAATTTGTGATTGAAAATTAACGAAAACAAAATAATTGGAATTAAGCTAAATATATTAAAAATAACAGTTATGACAATATAAAACGTTATATATAATTAGTCTCTAAAATAAAACTGCATAATAAAGCTCTGGGTCAGTGAGTTAAAATTGCACAGGCATGTCAAAAATACAGGTTGTCTAAATTCTTTGAGAAAATTTACTGAGGCAATTTCTCAGTATGATTCACAGAAAGTTAACCAATAAGCAGAAACTTAAGAGAAGAATACCACTTATGGATTTTTTTTTACAAATCTGATTTGTCCACTAAACATATTTTTCGGAAAAACAGGATTTCTTACCCTCTATGGAACTTAGGTGAAGCATCACTGGATGTTTATTGAGTTGAACATTTTGCCGTTATTGTAATGTTTATAGTACTAGATTCATCGAAGAATGAAACAACATGAATAGTTCTGCTAAAACGTTAATCCTTACGCGATCCTATACAAATTGATAGATTAAACCAGTTCTTAGAAAAGGAAAGCTTCTTTCGCATCGGAGTAAACAAAGAATGGAAACGATGTTAAAGTAACATCATGTTATTTTTAATCTGGGAACGTGGTCTGTTTTCTGTCTTTAATGATAGTTTTTATCTATCGAAAAAGCAATTACTTTTGCACTCACTTGAGTAACAGCTTATATGTTTGTGTGTTTGTGTGTGTGTGCGTGAGAAAGAGAGAGAGAGAGAGAGAGAGAGAGAGAGAGGACAATGGTTCTGTTAGGCAGCAGTTTTACGTTTTCATGGCCAAAGTGAGAGAGGACAATGGTTCTGTTAGGCAGCAGTTTTACGTTTTCATGGCCAAAGTCTATACAGTCAGACAAATTTACTTTCAAAATTCAAGTTGTCCCCAAACATATACAATAAACAAATATAATTATACACCTGACTTGTTCCTAGAAATACATAAACTAATACCTAATTAACTTTATAAACCAGATTTGTTCCTAAGCATTTACAATCTAACATATTTTTACTTTACAAATCTGATTTGTCCACTAAACTGGTACATTCATGTTTTTTTTACAAATCTGATTTGTCCACTAAACTGGTACATTCATGTTTTTTTTACAAATCTGATTTGTCCACTAAACTGGTACATTCATGTTTTTTTTACAAATCTGATTTGTCCACTAAACTGGTACAATCTAATATTCATGTTTTTTTTACAAATCTGATTTGTCCACTAAACTGGTACATTCATGTTTTTTTTACAAATCTGATTTGTCCACTAAACTGGTACATTCATGTTTTCTTTACAAATCTGATTTGTCCACTAAACTGGTACAATCTAATATTCATGTTTTTTTTTACAAATCTGATTTGTCCACTAAACTGGTACATTCATGTTTTTTTTTACAAATCTGATTTGTCCACTAAACTGGTACATTCATGTTTTTTTTACAAATCTGATTTGTCCACTAAACTGGTACAATCTAATATTCATGTTTTTTTTACAAATCTGATTTGTCCACTAAACTGGTACATTCATGTTTTCTTTACAAATCTGATTTGTCCACTAAACTGGTACATTCATGTTTTCTTTACAAATCTGATTTGTCCACTAAACTGGTACATTCATGTTTTCTTTACAAATCTGATTTGTCCCTAAGCCAATACAATCCCCAAACGAGAAACGTATGAACCCGACTATCTAGAACACAGAAATCCAATAGACACATTTACTTTATAAACCTAATATTTCTATAAATATATAAAGAAAACAGACTAGTTTAGTTTATAAACCTGATTTTTCCCTAAACATATACAGTTTAATAGATTAGTTTACATTATTAACCTCCCCCTCCCCCCCTCAAAAAATAATGTCAATAAGATAGATCAAAAAAACCTGATTTTTCTTTAAACATATACAGTTCAATATACTTATTTATTTATACTTATATAAGATAGATAAAAAAAACTGATTTTTCTTTAAACATATACAGTTCAATATACTTATTTACTTTATAAAATTAATTTCCCCCCAAACATATACAGTTAAAAGACAAGTGTATCTTATAAATCTGATTTCCCCTAAACATTTACATTTAATAGACTAGTTTACTTTATAAACCTGATTTTCCCCTTAACATTTAAGGTTAATATACTAGTTTACTATATAAACCTGATTTTCCCTAGTTTGTCTGGGTGTATTGAAGGTAATGAATAAGTATTTGTTTTTATTAAAGGGTAAGGGTGGGGTTTTGTTCAGGTCTGAAAGTACATTCTGTATTGCTACCGATTCAGCTGTTAATATTCCGGGAGCAAAGTATAATTTGTAGGTGTATGTGCCTTGGTAAGAGTGAAGGGCTGCTCCAATTCCTATAGATCTATTGGAGCCGTCAGCGTCAATTTTGTTAGGTGATCTAGATAGATTTTTAATACGTGTTCTAAAGTGTTTTGGCGAGATGTTTGAACTAACACTTAGATCACTCAACACTATCTATCTGTGACAGCTCTGGACACCCTTCACTCGTGATGGTTATTATTTATTAATTAACAATACATAACTAATTACAAGTAATTGAGAATCTTAATTTATAGTTATTAATAATTTTCCCAGAAGACCAACATGTCTCTCACTTGGCGGATTATAAGGTTGTCGTAATACTCTACTCTTTACACAATAATAAGATGGACGTTTTACTGTCGCATAATGGAAACTTCTTACTAAAGTAGTAATAAAATCCATCTTGCATTCATATTTAACGAGTCCTCATCCATCCTTTATTACTCCAACATAAGGTTTTAATATATGTGCAAGAAGGTTAATAAATTTATTGAATCAACAATGAAATATACAGCATGTGAATATAATCAAAAGCGTATTGCCGTTTCCATCACTTCACAACAACGCCGTAAGTTATCAACTCACGTGTATCTCTGACCTCAGAAAGACTCACTGGGGTTGCTAGTGCGTCATCATTCTTCATGAAATAAACATCGTCGATAAAACCGTGCTCTTCGACAATGCAACGATAGTCCGCACCCACATCATTAACGGTAAGGACGTAGGAGATTTCATTTTCCTAGGAATGTTAAGATAGAGACTATATATAGCATCAGTGCACTCAAGCCTTCTTACATAAATATTATGGGAATTTTCCCCAACTCTTTTTAAAATAAATTTTCAATTTTAATCTATAATCTTAAGATGATATGTTACTTGTAATTTATGTAAACCTACTTACATGTAAATGATATATGATGGGAATTTTCCACACATCTTTGAAAATAAATTTTAGTAGTGTGATGGTATGAAAGTATGGTTGTTTTGTGGTCGGAGGTTATGAGAATATTGAGTAAAGAGAATATTGTTGCTTGGTTTGGCGTGGTAGTATAGTGTTAAGTGTTAGACAGAAGGTGTGATTATACGGTAGTGTGGTGATGTGATTGATGGTAGTGTGAATGTGTCTAAGTGATAATTTGATTATGTGGGATTTTGGTAATGTCACAGTATGGATGTCTGATGTTTTGATTGTGTCATAATGTGGTTGAGTGCTGTTTTGGTGTGTCACAGTGTGGTTGTCTGATGTTTTGGTAGTGGAATAGTGTGGTTGTGCAATGCTTTTGTAGTGCCAGTGTGATTGTGTGATGTTTTGAGTGTCACAATGTGGTGGCGTGATATTTTGGTAATGTTATAAAGTTGTGGTGTGATGTTTTGGTAGTGTTATATAGTGTTGGTGTGATGTTTCTGTAGTATCACAGTGTTGTGGTGTGATGTTTAGGTAATGTTCTTATGTGGTGGTGTGTGATGTTTTGGTAGTGTCATACTGTGGGTGTGATTGTGTAGAGATGAGGTTGTATGATGGTGACAGTGCAGATATGAGGTGTGATTGTGTAATGGTTTGATGGTTATAGTTTTATGTTGTTATGATTTGAAACTGTTTTTGTAACAGAATATATATCGCATTAATGTGAAATTTATATGAACAATTAATGCACACAATATTTATTCTTCATGCAATCCCATTTACGATTCAGTATACCTTAACTCTACATTATTTAAATATCCTTCAACGGCATTTACTTACTATCAATTGATATTAGTATCATTCAGCTATGATTATCAGCTTACCTCTTGAAATTATCAAGATCTACAAAGCAACTTATTGAAGTGATTGAGTATCCATTGACAGTTACAATATTTGCAAACCCACTAAAGAAAGTAACGGACTATCCTTTGACTAACATTATTATTCTACCTAATCATCATACGTGAAGTGCGCTATTTACGTGTGTACTGCATTGACAAACATTTGCAAATAAATGATAATATTGCATTACATTAAAAAGTTATCGTCGGCTTTAATCTCAATGAATTAGAGGGGCATCGTTTCACGCCAGAGTAGGAGGAAATGGGTTATGATGGGGTATGGTGAGGTGGGACAAATGGGAGTCATGTGGGGTGGAATGGGTGGAGATAATTAAGGGCTATCGGTACGTCTATTGGCATTGTTTTATGTTTAAATAATATTAGACCAAACTGTTTAAAATGTATTATTTTATTTTGCCATTTGTTATCATCATCGTCGTCGTCACCACCATCACCACCACTACCAACATCATCATCATCATCATCAAAACATTTAAATGTTATGAAGTAAAATAGGGGAAAGTCTTTGTATTGCTATTTCAAAGCCGAGCTATATTCAGGCAATTGTAGGGCATTTTAGTGTAATTGTGTTTCCTCTCCTATCTGGTGATGATTCTAATAGTCTTTAGTACAGTCAATTATCTTTTGATTTGGCTGCTCAGACACGAAGGCAGTGTGTGGTGAAGTAGTGTGTTTGTGTGTGTGTGTGATCTGAAGAAGTATTCTTCTAGTACTTGGTGATAATAGGAGAAGAGAAAGAGAGAGGAGAGAGAGAGAGAGAGAGAGAGAGAGAGAGAGAGAGAGAGAGAGAGAGAGAGAGAGAGAGAGAGAGAGAGAGAGAGAGATGTACATTTTCTTTCTAAGCTTATAAGTAAATCAGAGAGTATGCTAAAATGACATTCAGAAGTTTCCAGGTGTTTAAATGAAAAGAGTCTTTTATGTGACAACAACATATATTTTGCGTGTGTGTGTGTGTGTATATGTGAATTCTTTAATATTCAATAACGATATTGTACAAATCAAAAATATATATTATGTCAATAAAGATAATCTATAAATCAAAAGACTTGAATGTGTCAGTTATATAATATATAAATTATCTTGATCAGAAGTCAAATGTGAATTGTTCTGTCCCGTGTCTGTTTCAATAAAAGAAGAGAGACGGATACATAAATATCATACTGGATTCAGTAAAAGAAGAGAGAAGAAGACAGAAATGTCATACTGGACTTAAATTACAGGGCGTTCCGCTCCCATATGTCGTTACGCCTTGGTTTACATTCATGTTTTCCCAATTATCTGATTTGGTTGCCCTTTGCCATACTAATTTTTTCTGCACATAGAATGAACAACAACAATTTCAAAAATAATGAATACAAATAATTTATTAAGTAATAATGCAAAAAACAAATTAATTAATTAATATTATTAATGCCCAACGTTCATAGAGATGAGTGGCGTCATATGTTGTAAAATTGATAATTTATATTTATGATTTTTAAATCCACTCTGTGTCTTGTTTATTTTTGGACAATTGAAGTCACAAAGATTGCCTGATAGTGAACACTCAAACATACATACACACACACATACATAGATACTGTCACGTATAAGAGGAAATGTCATGATTTTTTTTCTCTCTCTCTAAGTGTCATCATACTCAAAACAATTAACGAAACAGCCAAATTATTTTAAACAAAGAAAGGGGCAAAATGACCATTTTGTCAACAATGTGAAACCCAAGGTGGAAACGCTAGGAATAGGTTTGATAGGAGGTTCGTGCAGGGGAATGGAAAGGTGTAATTAACTTTGGAGGGACACAGGCGCAGGTGCTTATGCCTCTGTGGTCGCTAGACCACAAATCGTGTCAGTGTAAGGGAATACATAGTAGACCACTGAGACACTAATTTTGTCTGTGAGAAGACAGGCTCTGAGTTTTGAAATGTAACTTATTTTTAAGAATCACCACTATAAAAGTTTGTTAGTTTATAGTTAATATTGTTATTGTGAAATTACTTGTTGAAATAGAATTTTGAGTAATTGGAAAGTTAAAATTTCTGTCTATGGTTTTGAAAGAGTGTCTGTGGTCGTTGTTACACGTTGTGTCATCTGTGCTGTCTACACTTCACCCTTACCCGTATGCAATCACACATGCAAACATGTTGGCAATATGTAACTTAAATGCAGAATAAAATTCGAGCCAAACAACCATCTTGGCATTCTGTGTGTAGATTTGTAATAATATTTATGCAAGTCCTACATGGCGTCGACTAGCCACCACCCTCCTTTCTTCGGAGAGAAGGGGACTGGCGACAAGCATACATATACGCACATACATACATGCATACTTATGTACATACATATATATTCATACAATCATACATACTTACTGTGGTGGTGTATATTTGCTTATCCCTACTGTTGCATAAATTGTTAAATGTCAAGGTGACTTGACACTGGGCACTGCTTATGCTAATATTTTTAAGTGTCAGTTTATTAAAAACCTCAGGTAGAGAATATGCTAGAAATTGCTGATGCAATCCAGACTAATTCTAAATGGAAGAGTAGTTTTTCTGACTAATAGTCTCATACATTTTTATAACAAATTCAACCAATGGGGATGGACTGAAAGTTTGTTGAAGAAAGTCTATATTCTAATCACTTCGATTTTGATATAACTCGAGTTCGGTCATAAAGGAGATAGTTAGCTCATGGTAAGTTAAATGATTGATAAAGAAAGAATGCATTATAAATATTTTGTAACTGTTTGCTAACGATCTATGATTTGAATTAGAGAATGCATTATGTAATTACACCATTATTTCTATGTTCACTAATTTGACTATTTTGTACATTATACTTCTGAATTTTAATCTATATTTCTTATGCTGTGTGTGTTTTGGGTTTAATAATTTATTGCAGGATTTGTAAGTTGAGAGTGTTTGTAAGAGAGAAGGAGTTTAAAGATGAAATATGCCTGAAATTTAGCACTGCCTTAATTTGACTTTTGCAGAAGAAGCACACCTTTTTTCTTTGGTGCTCTTGATCCACTTTAGACTGCAGTGACTACTGTACTCCACTGGATCATGTTGGTGTGTATCCAATGTTGTGAACTCATCAGTAACATGTTGCTGTACGTTCATTCATGTGAATTCCATTCGAGAACCAATTCAGCAAAAATTGAGGCTTGAGTTTGGTCTTGAGAATTCATGAAGGTTTCTTGAACATTCCTCATGGTGTGCATTTTGGAACATTCCTCCTGATGTGCTTGATAGTGCATGGAAAATTCGGGACGATTCTGCATGGTGTGCTTGAGAGTACAGTGAAGATTCTGGAACAGCTGTGTAATGTGCCTAAAAGGGGTACGTAGGACCATCTTCTAAATAAGAAAGACAGTGACTTGTTGCAAGCTGCGTGATTGTGAACACGTTAGTGACAGCAGCCATCATTGAAAAGGTTATGTATATTGGTTTTAATTATCTCTTTGAAACTCCACTCTCATTTAATGATGAATTAATCTATGAATTGATTATCTGTATATATGCTAATTTGACTGTTGATATCTATGCTAGGATAAACTGAATGATTGTCTAGCACTAATCAAACATTGTTTTGAAGTGATATAAATGAAATGTTCTTTGATTATACTCACTCATATGTTGTATATTTAATTGGTGATTTAATAAATTTATTGTTACATTTCTTCACCTTCTTAAACATATTGATAACCATATGTTGTAGTGATAGTAGGTGGATGAGGGCTTGCTAAATATATATTAAAGACGTATTTATACTCTCCTTTGGTAAGAAGTTTTCCACCTACAGAAATATTGTGTAACGGTAAACATTTAAACATTTGTCTTTAATGTTGTGTACGAGAGAAAACGTTTGAAGTCCCCACATATCCGCCATGTGAGAGAGACGACTGGTGTCTTCTGTAGAATTATTAATAACATAAATTAAGATTCTCATCACTTGTAATTAGTCATGGATGATTAATAGTAATCATAACCAATAAATAGGTTGGCACGGTGTCACACATACATAAATTTGCAATTCGATGCTGATCGCTGAACCGAGAGGCGTTGTCACAAAGCAGTATCCAGAGAGAGGCCAGCTGACATAGTTCAAACCTATTCTCTTTCCAGAAAAGATTATGTATCATTTATTTAAGATTTCATCTTTCCTTTTCTTGTGTTCTACTACTTTTTCAAACTTATAAATTTACTTTTTGTTTTTCGTTTCTTCCTCGCAATTTTGTTTATTTAGTTTTAAATTAAAGAAAATATTTATTCTTTATCTTATTTTGAGTAAATTTAGAATTCCACAATTTCTTATAGTTTCCAAACATTTTGACTTTGTTATTATAACTGTTTATAATTTCTCTAAATACCTAATAAGCCTATGCATTGACTGGGTATCTTCAATTTGAAATTTTGTCCCACTTTCTACATATTATATTGCCAAATTTAATATATTTCATCTTTCATATTTTTGAGTTGGAAAAATATTACTCCGCTTTATAAATGGATCTAAAATTGAAGATGATTATATTCTGACTATTTTCGTGAATAATTTATGACATATCTCATTGTGCATTGTTCATTGCATTCTTAAGGCTTTACTATTTGAGATTTGGGTGAACTAGACTTTGGTAAGACTTATTCATATTTTTGTTGAAGTAAGTTTTATAATCTTTTATGCCATTATTGTTAATGTGTACCGTTTTCTTGTTTAAATTCGTATATATTGGCATTTTGTACACCAAGTAGTAACTGTGTTTTGCTATTTTGTTATTAGGACTCATTTTCTCATACTCGTGATAACTAGTAACTTTAATCATCTGTGACCTAGTGAATGCAAAGAAGGAATTCACAGCCATGGGTAAAGAATTCAGGTTGAGAAGGCCGAATTAAAGAGGTTTGTAGACAAGGAGATAGCTAAATGGTATACTGCAGAAAAAAAGAGAGTGAAGAAAGCGAAAGAGCTAGAAGATAAGAGACAGATAGCTAAAGAGCTAGAAATGCAGACTTTGAAAGAAATAGAAGATAGATAGCTAAAGATAAAGAAGTGAAAGAATTCGTATTTATATTGTTTCATTTCGTTCATCTGTTTGTTCAATATTCACTATTCTGATACTTGCATACTCGTATGCACACCAATAAAACGTTCCTTTGCATGACAGAATAAATCGGGCACCACCCAAACAGCAATGTTGTCTGTGTCTTTTGTAAAATCTTAAAGATGTTGTCTGTGTCTTTGTAAAATCTTAAAGATGTTGTCTGTGTCTTTTGTAAAATCTTAAAGATGTTGTCTGTGTCTTTTGTAAAATCTTAAAGATGTTGTCTGTGTCTTTTGTAAAATCTTAAAGATGTTGTCTGTGTCTTTTGTAAAATCTTAAAGATGTTGTCTGTGTCTTTTGTAAAATCTTAAAGATGTTGTCTGTGTCTTTGTAAAATCTTAAAGATGTTGTCTGTGTCTTTTGTAAAATCTTAAAGATGATGTATTACTGGCACGAGTTTCTCGGAGATACACCGGAACAGACAAAGGAGACCCCCCCCCCCCAATTTGTGACAACTGTAAAATAGCACACCTAACATGAGCACATTATAGTGGTGACCAGAGCACAAAAGATAATACTGTACATAGAGAAGACTATAACTATTACTGCTGCGAAAACTGTCGGAAAAACAGCCTCTCCCCAAATCAAAACACTACCCAACCATTCTTGTACACCATCAAACAACATAAATCAGTCATAGGGAAACACTAATTGCAACACGATTCGTCTCTTCTGTTTGTTCAGTCCCTCCCACCCCCGACTGCATAACTTAGTTATGTACTGGCCCTCTAACAACCCACAGCAAGCGAGGGAATATACAGGTTCTCAAGCAACCCACAACACACCAGGGAATACACTCGACCTTTGCAGCTCTAAACTCGCTAGAAAGAAAATGTCAACTGACTTTCTAACTAAAAGCAACAGTCCACCAATTATACCACAGGCACTTAATATTCTAGGCAGTGTGCGTCTAAATAAACTGATAACTGCGCAAAAGCCTACAATTATAAATGGTTTTTCGCACAAAGGGAGCGAACTCAATTAAACTAAGCTGCAAGACAACATCATTCTACTATGAACTACTAAAAGTGAAAATTTTACATAATACAATTACATTAATTAATTAATAAAAATAATAAAATGCATTAGAAAGTCAAGATAAAATAAAAGAAACAAATAGTGCACAATAGGTGAAACAGATATAGGGAAATATAAAATTACAATATGATATATATATATCAATAATACAAAGGGTAGTAATCATGATCACACTATCTATCTATCTATCTATCTACCTACCTGTCTATTTATTACTACCTACCTACCGACCTATCCTATCTATCTATCTATCTTATCTTATTATCTCCTCCCATCCCATCCGTCCATCCATCCTTCCATCCATCTATCTATCTATCTTTGTAAATACGCTGTAGTTTAATGAAGATTTAATCATCTCACATATAGCAGTCTTAGAAATTTTTCATTTGACAGAGAGGGGAAGAACAAAAAGAAAAAAGGAAAGCAAAGAAAGAACGACAGGTAATGTGACAGAAAAGAAAAGAATGGAAACGAAAAAAAGGAATTATGTATTCTTAAAAACTTACGATCGTGCCATTTTTCATCGAACCAATATCAGCAGTACACTTGAAACTCACAGTACTTTCTACTGCATGACAATTTAGAGGGTTAACAACGACTACATTTGTCGTTGTTGGGGGAACTGCAATTGATATGGAATCAATACAAGAACCTATTTTTAGACTGGAACATATAATACACAGAGATATCATCTGTAATATTTACACATCATTAAAGATCAAATAAATGAAACTGAATTAAAGTGTCAATATTATTTGTACCTCCTCAAGACGTAACATTCAATGAATAGCTCAGACACTAATTCTATCTTGTTCATTAGTGCTACTATCGTGACACTAATTCAGACTTGTTCATTAGTGCTACTATCGTGACACTAATTCAGACTTGTTCATTAGTGTTACTATCGTGACACTAATTCAGACTTGTTCATTAGTGCTACTATCGTGACACTAATTCAGACTTGTTCATTAGTGCTACTATCGTGACACTAATTCAGACTTGTTCATTAGTGCTACTATCGTGACACTAATTCAGACTTGTTCATTAGTGCTACTATCGTGACACTAATTCAGACTTGTTCATTGATACTACTATCATGACCCTAATTCAGACTTGTTCATTGATACTACTATTGTGAACCCATTTATGTCTTGTACATAATTGCCTCAGTTTTCAACTTATTTCTCCTTGTTCATTATACTTCATTTGTCAACACATTTCTGTTTTGTTCAGAATACTACTAATGTCAACCTAATTCTGTCTTTTTCATGAATACTACATTTGTCAACCTATTTCTGTCTTGTTCATGAATGTTACTACTGTCAACCTAATTTTGTTTTGTTCATGAATACTACTATTGTCAACCTAAATTCCGTCTTGTTCATGAATGCTAGTATTTTCAGCCTATTTACCTTGTTCATGACTGATATATGCAACAGAAAACTGATAACCTGGCCCAAGAAGCATTCAAGACTGGACCGCAGATCAACCTAGAGAAGACCGAAATGACCCTGTTAAATAAAGCAGCAGAAGCCAAAAGCCCTTGGAGACAGCGAGCTGAAAGAAGTCACCTCTTTCACCTACCTAGGCAGCATTGTATCAGCAACAGGGGGTTATGACGAGGACATCAAAGCCAGAATCGGGAAAGCTAGATAAGTCTTTATTATCCCGAGATCAGTCTGGAGGTCAACATCCCTGTCTGTCCGCAACAAACTACGAATTTTCAACAACAACCTTAAGTCTGTCCTCCTCTATGACTCAGAGACCTGGAGAGTCACCAACACCCTAACCAACAAACTCCAAGTATTCGTCAATGGCTGCCTTCGCAACATACTGAAGATTAGGTGGACAGACAAATTAAAGAACACTGATTTGTGGCAGTGGACAAACCAAGATCCCATCAATCAGCAGATTGCCAGGCGTAAATGGCGAGGATAGGACACACCCTGCGGAAACTCCCGCAGGACATCACCCGGCAGGCTTTGCAGTGGAATCCCCAGGGAAAGAGACGGGTCGGTCGCCCTAAGACTACCTGGAGACAATCCTGCGAAGAGGAAATGAATAGCAGCAACCTGTCATGGGGTGAACTGAAAAAGGCTGCCCAGAATAGACTGAGATGGAGAACTGTTGTTGAGGCCCTTTGTTCCACGGAGGATCCAAGGAGATAAGTCAAGTAAGTCAATGACTGATATTATTGTCATCATAATCCTGTTCTGTAATGAATGCTAGTATTGTCAACCTATTGGTCTTGTTCATGACTGATATTACTGTCATCATTTTGTTTTGTAATGAATGCTAGTATTGTCAAAACTATTTGTCTTGTTCATGACTGATATTACTGTCATCATAATCCTGTTTTGTTAATGAATGCTGCTATTTAACCTAATTATGTTTTGTTCATAAATTCTACTGTTCTCACCCTAGTTCTGTCTTGTTCATGGTTGCTAGTATTGTCAACCTAATTTTGTCTTGTTCGTGAATGATACTATTGTGATTTGTGTGCATTGTGGTATGCAGGTGTCAAAAGATTTGCTGTTCGATTTCTAATTTAGTCTGATGCAAAGATTTTAAGAATTTTACGTTAGATTTGTAATTTACAATCTGTTGCAGAATCATTTCCACTTTCAATATTTATTAGTTTTTTATATGAATATATATTCATATAAGTGAGTTATTTTAGTGAGTTTAGCACCTTAGTGGACCGGTTTATACAAAATGAATGATACCATCTTAAAAGTAAATACTATTGAAATGAAAGAAAATGAATAAATATTGGTTGAAATTTGGCTATTTAATTAAATGTGTTTAGGGACTATCCAGTATATATTTATGGCTTAACTTTAAAGCTCTCTGCCATTTCGAGAGGGAAACATTAATAGAAATGTATTAAATTAATCTGATATTAATTTGATCAGAAATATAATATACTGCTATTTAATGACACTACTTACATTGATTTGATTAGGAACGTAATTAAGTTTTCTCTTAATGGTACATAAAAACTTACTGTTATTCATAATAATGCTTTATCTAAGAACACAGCTGACAATGTTGTGATTATTCATGATATCACTTTATCTCACTTAGATGACAATTGTGTGACTATTCATGATATCACTTTATCTCACTAGATGACAGTTGTGTGACTATTCATTATATCACTTTATCTCACTTATTAGATGACAATTGTGTGACTATTCATTATATCACTTTATCTCACTTACTAGATGACAATTGTGTGACTTTTCATGAAACCACCTATCTCCGTTACTAGCTGAAAATTCTGTGATTATTCGTAATAAAGTTTGGTCTGCGAACAACTGATAGAGCAGTAATTATTGATAATGCTGCTTTATTTAATAACACATCAGTTGGCACTGATGGAAAAAATATTTTCTTATGAAACTTATCTACAGACAAACGAGATACCGATGCGTTTATGAATGTTAACAGATTTTGTATAAACATATTTGATGTGCAAAAGCAGCTCATGAAACTTACTATACAACATATCTTACAACAATGCAATTAGTTCTAATAGCACGGATGTCATTTAGCATATTACAAGACTTTATTTAGATTTGTTTCTGCCTTTGATTCTGGTGTAATTAGGTCTTGATATCGCTATTATTTAACGCACATCTTGTATGGACTTTATTAGTCATGTTATATAATGTTATGTGACGAACTATTTTACTGAAGATCATCTAATGACAAAACTCTCATTTAGATAATCAGTCGAGGCATAAGGTTTCCTAACAACTTATTTGACAACGTTATGAATTGAAATAGTACAATATTAACTAATAGTTACATAACGAAATGAAAGGTGTGCGATTCACAGACCGTAAATGAGTACTTTCATAATAAAACTAAAATTCAGGTAGCTACTATTTTATTTATATATTTTTTACTGTTACATTATAATCATTGATATATCTATATAATAAGAAATTTACAACTTGAGGCGAAAGTGTAATTATAAGAAATTGGCGAAGTATTGTGTGGAATGGGGTGGTGATGATGATGTTGCAACAAAAGCACCTTACATATAATGTTAACCGGGGTAATTTCCTCCATAGTCGCTTCCGCAGTTGCATTATATTGATAGACGATTGTGCATTTATAAATTCCTGTATCGGTGCAAGTCGGTGTTTCCAGCGTTGCTGTAAGTCCCGACTTGAGGTCGCCTTCCACTTGTAAACCTGACAATTTTTCTTCCACTTCTATACCTGATAGATTTCCTTGCGCTGCGCCATCCGACTTAAAAATCGTTGTATAATTCTGTCTAACAAAGTCAGTGAATCGGCTCACAATAAAAGCTACTGCTGTTTTGCCATTGATATTGTTAATATCGTTTGGACATTTTATCTTAACCTCCGGAACCTGAGGACCTTTGTGTGTGATTGACTTCAAAATGGTCACTTCTGAAATCAGTAATATTGACAAAATCAGTTAAGTCAGTTATCTGAATCTATGAAATTCG
This sequence comes from Sinotaia quadrata, assembly GCA_028829895.1. Taxonomy (NCBI): domain Eukaryota; kingdom Metazoa; phylum Mollusca; class Gastropoda; order Architaenioglossa; family Viviparidae; genus Sinotaia; species Sinotaia quadrata. The sequence goes on along the minus strand of CM054179.1, from coordinate 37,733,712 downwards.
ATTTCTTAACTTGTAGTATATTATCGTCAAACTAAAGTAAATATAACTCCTTTAGTGAAAATCGGAAATGTAAACAAAACAAGACTGGAAAGCAAATATGAATCCTTTAGTGAAATACGTAAGTGTAAAGAAAACAAGACTGAAGAGTCTCTTAGGAAAATATATTCGTTCCTTAATCAAATAGGATCTAAAATTGTAGACACCAACAAGATTACCAGCAGACAAACAAAAAATCTAGTTTTATTTACATAGACGAAGACTGCCAGCAAAAATAAAATCTAGTCTAATTTATAAAGAATTGTAAAACTGCCAGCAAACATAGAAAACTATTCAGGTTTTACATTGACTTCTAGCAAAGATAAAATCTAGCCTTATTCACATAGAATTGTAAGGCTGCTAGCAAAGATAGAATCTAGCCTTATTTATATAGAATTGTAAGACTGCGAGCAAACATAGAAAACCAATCAGGTCTTACATAGACTCATACAATCTATTCTTATTTACACAGAATTGAAAGACTGTTAGCAAATAAAATAAAGGCTAGAGGCTAGCAAAGATACGATCTAGTCTTATTTAAACAGAATTGTAAGATATCAAGCATAAAATGTAGTCATATTTATATACATTTTAGGATTACTAGCAAACAAAATCAATTCTTATTTACATAAAATTGTAAGACTGCAAAACATACAAAGCTACTTTGTTTTTACATAGAATTGGACGACTCATGAAAACATAAAATCTAGACTTATTTATATAGAATTATAAGACTGCAATCAAACATAAAATCTAACCTTATTTATATAGAATTGTAAGCCATCAAACATATTTTATATAGAATTATCAGACTGACATCAAACATAAAATCTAGTTTTATTTACATAGAATTGTAATGCTATCCTCAAATATAGTAAACTCCTTGTTTTCACACAGAATTGTAATACTATCATCAAATAGAGTAAACTCCTTGTTTTCACACAGAATTGTAATACTATCATCAAATAGAGTAAACTCCTTGTTTTCACACAGAATTGTAATACTATCATCAAATAGAGTAAACTCCTTGTTTTCGCACAGAATTGTAATACTATCATCAAATAGAGTAAACTCCTTGTTTTCACACAGAATTGTAATATGCCATCAAATATGCAAAACTACTTATTTTTATATAGAATTGTTAAATTTCTATCAAATATAAAATCTAGTCTTATTTACATAGAATTGTTAGATTTCTATCAAATTAAAGCCAGTCTTATTTACATAGAATTGTTAGATTTCTTCAAATATAAAATCTAGTCTTATTTACATAGAATTGTTAGATTTCTTCAAATATAAAATCTAGTCTTATTTACATAGAATTGTTAGATTTCTATCAAATAAAAGCCAGTCTTATTTACATAGAATTGTTAGATTTCTTCAAATATAAAATCTAGTCTTATTTACATAGAATTGTTAGATTTATATCAAATAAAAGCCAGTCTTATTTACATAGAATTGTTAGATTTCTTCAAATATAAAATCTAGTCTTATTTACATAGAATTGTTAGATTTCTATCAAATAAAAGCCAGTCTTATTTACATAGAATTGTTAGATTTCTTCAAATATAAAATCTACTTTTATTTACATAGAATTGTTAGAGTTCTTCAAATATAATCTAGTCTTATTTGCATAGAATTGTCAGATTTCTATGAAATATAAAATCTAGTCTTATTTACATAGAATTGTAAAGGTGCTAGCATCAAGAATGCAGAAACAGCTTATTGCCAGCTAAATACAGAGTTCCGGTTTTAATGAAAAAGTCGTATGACGTGTACAAACTGAAAGACCTCTAGAAAACATGGAGACTAGTTGTTCTTAATATCATATCAAGAGATGACTAATAGCGGGACTGGCAATAAACATTACCAGCCTTTCCATGGTCATGTATGATCTATGAAGTACAGAAAAAGCGAGATTAAAAACAAGCATATAATCTAGAAGTTTTTAATAAAATATATTTCATAAGATGACCGACAGTCAATAAAATGATAAACAATACGACTGCCAGCAGATATAAACAGAGGTAGCTTTTAATTAGATGTGAGCTATGAATGAACGCAAATCTAAACAGGAAATATTAGTTGTTCCTTAATCAAACAGTAGTAGTTTTTAATCAAACGAAAGTCAGGAATTAAAGAAACCAAACAAGAAACAATATTTAAAAAAATGAAATGAGAGCTTTGAATTGAAGAAACTACAAGCAGGAAAGATTAGTCGTTCATTATACACACGTTCTAAAATACAGAAACAGCAATACGTAACAGTAAAAGGAAAAAATCCAATCATTCCTGAATCAAATAAGGTCTATGAAATGAAGGAAACGACAGAATTCCAGCAATAATGAAAATGTAATCATTCTTAATTCAAATACGGTCTATGATATAAAGAAACTGCAAGCCTGAACATTGAAACATTACATAATTGTGTTCTTTAATCAAATATAGTATTTAAATGTAGAGGCTTCAAGGTTTTAAATTTGTCAAATATAAAATCTTGTCGTCCTTCAAACAAATATAGACTTGAAATAAAGAAAGAGTAAGACTGAGTGGTCAAAAATAAAAGATTAATCTTTCTTTAAAAACATATCTATGAAATGTGGAAACAGCAAAGCTTGTTGAACTATCAAACGTAAAATAACAGTTTTTCTTTAATCAGTTATTCCTATGAAAGAAACAGAAAGCTGAAGAGTCAAACATACAATTGTGGTCGATCCCTTAATAAAATATTGTCAATAAAATGCAGAATCAACAAGGCTAAATACGTCACAATAAAAGAGTAGTCTTTCTTTAAATGAAATATTGTCAGTAAAATGTAGAATCAACAAGGCTGAACTGTCAAAATAAAATAGGCGTCTTTAACAAAATGTCAATAAAATATAGAAACAAGAAGGTTGAAGTGTCAAAATAAAATAGTAGTCTTTAACAAAATGTCAATAAAATATAGAAACAATTTGTCAAACAACTGTCAAAATAAAACAGAAGTAGCTCTGCAATGAAATGATAAAATATAGAAACAACAAGGCTGAACTGCCAAAATAAAATAGTAGTCGTTCGGTTAATAAAATATGTTATATGGAGACTTGAGATTCCTAAGTGAGAGTAGATAGACGATAATGAATCACACGCATCATCATTGCTCAAAACTTGAACTGCGTGAGAAAATATGTCAGATTGATTTAACCATGATGAATGTAACAATTTTAATAATAATACGTAATATTAATGCAATTCTCCTCCTAATCTTCTTCATCATCATCATCATCATATTACTACTACTATTACATAAACTGCTACAACTATTAAATAAAGATGTTGCTACTTCTGGCACATGTGTTGACAGTAAAAATGATAAAAGTTTATAATAAATAAGAGCTGGATTTTGTTATCGTTTTGAATGGAAAGTTGTGAACTCTCCCATAGAGGAAAATCTAACAATAATTAAAACCAGAATACTTAATGAAGAAACAAAAGAATAATCAGGAACAAATGTGTGTGCGTGCGTGTGTGTGTGTTGTGTGCGTGCGCGCGCGTGATCTATCTATGTCTGTCTGTCTATCTATCTATCTATCAATCTAATCTAATCTATCCTCTATCTAATCTAATCTATCTATCCTCTATCTATCTATCCATCCATCCATCCATCTATCTATCTATCTATCTATCTATCTATCTATCTATCTATCTATCTATCTATCTATCTATCTATCTATCTATCTGTCTGTCTGTCTATCTATCTGTCTATCTATACACGTGAGTGTGGCTTCAGTTATTTTGTTTTAGTTTGTAGAAGATTTGAACCTATGTTTAATACCCATTTGTAATGACTGATGTTGTTGTCCTGAACTGAAGATACCTGAAAAATGGAATTATTGTTGTTTGTGATTTGTATATGTGTGAAAGAGCTGAGATTAGAAGTTGATGCTGTGGAATGGCTTAAAACATTCGTGTGGCTAGTACTCCAACGACTTCGGCCTGAGGCTCAATCCTCTGTGTCTTGTCGGGTAAGTATCTGTGCATACATATTCAAATATACAAGCTAGTGAAAGAAACAGAAAAGAAAGAAAGAGGGTAGAAATTCTTTGGTACCCGACTCAAATATTTCTGCATAAAATCCTCTGTAGAGGGTATTTTCTCCAGCGACCATGAATGTTATGGTCATGACGTTTGCAGGTATGGATTTCATGATGGGAACAGAACCGCAGACTCTGAAATGTTTATCACAGTCTCATCTAGAATTAGTGGAACAAAAGGTGTGACTGAAATAAAGTTACCAAGAAACATAAAATAGAGTCAATAAAATGTGTGCCGTATGTTGTCTCTGCGTCTGCTCATATGTATGTTTGTGTATTTCTGCTTGTATGTATTTGTGTGTCTCTGCAAGAGTGTGTCTGCATGTGCTTGTGTGTCTCTGCGCGTGCTCATGTATCTTTGTGTGTGTATGTGTGTGCTTGTGTGCGCACGCGTGATTTTTCTCCTTAGAATACAAACCTTTGGAAATCTACATAGTTATGGTCCCGAAAGTCTTCGTCTGAGAGAGAGAGAGAGAGAGAGAGAGAGAGAGAGAGAGAGAGAGAGAGAGATGTAGAATGTGCAAAGTATATAGAATATAATTCTGTAATGAAATTGTAGGCTCTTGCACACCCATAATACACAATTTAAGTTTTTTAACATTTATAAAGTTTATATTATGCATTCTGTATACATGGTTACGGCTACAAATACTCTTGAACATCTCGTTGTGAATTTACGTAATCAACACAGCAAGCCCGGTAATCAGCATAGCATACAGCATTTATATACCATAAGACAATGAGGTATAAACACAAAATCAGACTTAAGTAAAACCACTTTTCTTTATATGTTCTATAATGGTGCAGACCGTAAGTCCAATTATCACATAAATCTTTAATTTACTTCAAATCAAATTCGGTTAGATGATAAATACATCATACAATAACCTATTATGTAAACTGCAATAACTAATAAAACGAAAAAATAACTTAATAACCGTATAATTTGTATACATTTATTTGTGACGCCTATGCTACACTAGTTATTATTATATAATGCCACGATGAGTCGGTGATTAAAACATTTACTATAACGAAGTCTGTATTTCATGGATTGGGTGATACCAATCAGCTTTGAACATTACCCCTACTCCAATGGGTCATGTGCACAGTCCGTGAGTATTATTGCTCTGTTTACATATTTGCCATTTGCGAGTACATCTAAATACATTTTTCATTCGTTCTGGGAACCTGCTTTATCAAAACTTTCAAAAAGCCTTTCTTTCTTGGCTGGCGGTAGTTGCCAGAAAGGTGTTGTTGGCAAAAAATTCAAAACAGGCTTTATATCTCGTTTTCTACTTATTTTCTATTTCATTTATCAGTTGTTTAAGCTGAGAAAAATTTTGACCTGTGATAATTTTAATAGAATGGTCATTTTGACATTGCTTATAGCTTGAGATATGCTTTGCTAGACTTTTCTTTGATAATTGGTTTCTGACCACTCTCGGTTATAGTTCTGGTATTGGATGTATATAGTGGAATTCCAAAGGCAACTTTTAGCAATCTGGCCTGAGTGCTAAGTAGTTATTTTGCTAGGGCATTGGTAATATTTAGCAATCTGGCCTGAGTTCTAAGTAGTTATTTTGCTAGGGCATTGGTAATATTTAGCAATCTGGCCTGAGTTCTAAGTAGTTATTTTGCTAGGGCATTGGTAATATTTAGCAATCTGGCCTGAGTGCTAAGTAGTTATTTTGCTAGGGCATTGGTAATATTTAGCAATCTGGCCTGAGTGCTAAGTAGTTATTTTGCTAGGGCATTGGTAATATTTAGCAATCTGGCCTGAGTTCTAAGTAGTTATTTTGCTAGAGCATTGGTAATATTTAGCAATCTGGCCTGAGTGCTAAGTAGTTATTTTGCTAGGGCATTGGTAATATTTAGTGATCTGGCCTGAGTACTAAGTAGTTGCCAAATTGTTGCTAATATTTAGAAGTAAAAGGGTTGCGTAAAGCAGTCTGGACATAACAAAGGCAAGGTGCAGGCTAAGCATATTATTTAGTTTGGCTCCGCAGGGAGTTTTACTTACTGATTGCATTAGGTTACTCCCCTTATTTGCTGCTATAATACAACGCTGATATATTCTGTCCAGTATGATTTTCTTGAAATGCAATACTTTAGAATTTAATCATAGTTACATATTATATCTCAATTTCATGTACTTTTAATTATTTTTGGATAACTTGGCATTTGGTCTTTTCAGGAAGATTATGGACTAGGACTTGACGGGTGCTATTTTAAAACCATTTTCTTATTATGTTAAGATTTTTTCCTCTGAAGTACAAAACAACCAGACATGGCTGAAGACTTCTTCCAACGTAATGACATGTCTAGTGTCGATCGCGGCAAGAACTAGTTTGCTGCTATGGTGTGACGGTTCCAGGAGATACATGGAAACGTTTTAAGAAAGTGACAAGTCAATATTATACATTTGTTTACTGTATCCTGGTGTTAAGATGAAGTTGTGAGAGTTCAGGCTACTAAGCAATGTATAAAGATGTATTATATACTTTTTCCCGTGATACATGCATTCACGGTATACAAAGCGTTTATTTCCTTAATCCCCTATTCCCCATCCCTCCCTCCCTCTCCCTCTCTCTCCCTCTCTCTCCCTCTCTCTCTCTCACACACACACACACACATACATACACACGATCCTATAAGCATATGTATACAGTGAAATAATCAAATACAAAAAGAATGAGATGCCAATGTAGCCCAGACTAAATCTAGTTCACATAATTTAAGAATGCAACCTACTAGGACAGAAAAAAATCGAATTTACAATGATTGTAATTGACAGTGACATAACTCTACACATTATAAGTATTCTAAATCCGCAAAGGGATAAGTGGAAATGAATGCCTCCTGCAACTAGCTGATTTTATAAATAAACATCCTCAGAGAGATAAAGTATAAATAAATTAGACAATAAAAAAAAGTCCCAGCCAATACTAAAACAAAATAGGAAAACATATACCATAGATAAAATATACTGTAGAAAACATATACCATAGATAAAATATGCTATAGAAAACATAAACCATAGATAAAGGCAGAACAAAGGGACACGGTGAAATGGAGGGCCTGAACACCAGGCCTCTGATCCAATGAGCCAGACGAGAGAAGCAGATGAGAGAGCCAGACGAGAGAGACAGACGGAGAGCCAGACAAGAGAGGCAGACGAGAGAGGCAGTAGGAGGGATCCAGCGACAGCAACGGCGTGGTTGGTTCTGCAAAGGATCCGGAGCAGGACCTCTGGGGGCAGAAGAGAATTACTTGGATCCGTCTAGATATGTTTTGAAGAGGAGAGAGTAAATGAGCGATTTTCGCCAGCCTAGTTTTGTTAATCTAGTGTCCAACATTCCCTCCCCATTCACACCCCTTATTCCAGCGCGAAATCGGCGCTCACTCACTCAGTCACTTAGCATAAAAGCGTGCATATTTTGCATTTAACTACTAATGGTTGCTATCCATCACATAGTTTTATTACTTGAGCATTAATTAAGGTCTCTAGAGAGTCAGGCATAAGATAATAGCTACGTTGTCTAGGCAGTTAAAGATATCAGTTATCATTGCATAGGTTAATACCATAAAATTACGCACTGAAGTCCTCTTTATGTTTAGGTTTGAAATGTCAAAGTCATGAGTTGTCCATATAAGTACAAAAGAGGTGGCAGTAAATTATATATATAAAAAGGGTTCACTTTGTAATTATAATTGCATAATGATTCTTTCTGCGAAAATTGAAGTAACCAGACTTGAACTCAAGGAAGAACAATACTAAGTACAATGGGAACAAGTCAGAGGAAGAGAATAAGAAGCAGTACGAACCAGGCTTACGAGGTGAGATGTAAAACTATATATTAGTGAATTATGTCAAAGTTAGCTAACGAAAGTGTTCACGATGTAAAAGTCGTTACATGGATAGCTTAATTTTGCGGATCATCATTTTGTTTTAGGATAACAATTTGCTGCTTGTAACCATGATGTCAGCTTTTAATAAATTCAAGTGATTTTTCAGAACATGGATTTAAAAATGTTTAAAGACATATAAAACATATGAGAAGCCATCGAGACTGCTTGTGTGTTAACACGGGACGGAATAAACAAATGAGCCTATGAAATAATCCCCCCTCAGTGTATTAATAGGCTACCACTTTTGTTATCACACACACACACACACACACACACACACACACACACACACACACACACACACACACACGCATGCATGTATATCCTTATTTCAAGAATATTCTTAGTAAATACAAATATCCGTCAACATATTCTAGCTATGTATTTATTTACATGCGAGCTGTTTTGAAGATGTCACAACTGTGAGATTTGTGTGTGTGTGTGTGTGTGTGTGTGGACATTTTCAAGCTGATTAATCAACAAATATAGCATTAGTGGAATGGAGAGAGGAATTATCAGAGTGCATGTTTAGGATATATCTTAATTGAGTCTGTCCGACTAGCTTTGTGTGTGTGTGTGTGTGTGTGTGTGTGTGTGTGTGTGTGTGTGTGTGTTTGGTGATACAGATACTGTTAATATGCCCACCTATATCATGCATAAAGAAATATGAAAGTGGCTATTTATCTAAATCTGCAACACATGTTTAAAACTGCACTTACCTTTCCGCGCGACTACCACTTTCATCATTCAACTCGATGAAATCCTGAGTACAAGATCCATTCTCTGTTGGCGGAGGTAGATTAATGTCTTTAAAGCGTATCGAAACTGTTTTATTTCGATCGGCTGTAAACTGCCAATAACACGGTTCTTTTAATGCTATATACAATTCCGGATATCCAGAACTCGAAATAACGTGGTAAGATTCTTCCAATTTCACAATTTCACAAAAGTGACCTAAGGAAAGAAAACATTAACAATATCCTTATTAAATAGCATCTGCATGGCATAATGTGAGCTGAACTAACTTTATTAAAATAGTGAAAGATTAATGTTCAAAGAAAATGGTTCATGCTGGCTATGTATATTAGGTTATAGCCGAATTGTCAATTAATGAGAAAGATAAAGAGTTGAGCGAAAGTGTGAAAGGAGAGAAAGACGAGAAAAGACTCAAATCTTAGCTTAATTAACTCTCCCTTCAATAAGTGAAAACGTAACTCAGTTTTTCAGGTACACACACACACTTTCCAAAAACACAATTAGTACAGGACACACAGATATTGATGTTACGAACGACTAACCGTTTACTCGAAATATATAACATTAATAGCTCCCAAGTTCCACAAATTATAAATTTGTTCCACAAAACATTTACTCGAAATATATAACATTAATAGCTCCCAAGTTCCACAAATTATAAATTTGTTCCACAAAACATTTACTCGAAATATATAACATTAATAGCTCCCAAGTTCCACAAATTATAAATTTGTTCCACAAAACATTTACTCGAAATATATAACATTAATAGCTCCCAAGTTCCACAAATTATAAATTTGTTCCACAAAACATTTACTCGAAATATATAACATTAATAGCTCCCAAGTTCCACAAATTATAAATTTGTTCCACAAAACATTTACTCGAAATATATAACATTAATAGCTCCCAAGTTCCACAAATTATAAATTTGTTCCACAAAACATTTACTCGAAATATATAACATTAATAGCTCCCAAGTTCCACAAATTATAAATTTGTTCCACAAGTCCCTTTTATATTCCCTTTTATAATAAAGTCCATATAACCTATATAAACATGGATAGGACAAAGAAAAATGTCGATAATTAAATTGAACAGGGAATTTAATAAAATAAAACAACGGATTAAAATAAAATAGAAATAGAGATAAAATGTCTAGGTATGTTTGAAATAGACTTCACAACTTGGTCATTAAAAAAAGTTTTTAGTACGCAAGCAATTGTCTTCTAGAAATGGGTAAAACTTATCTTACACTCTGGTGGCTGAAATATGACTCGTCTGTGGCTGTTAGAACCACTCAGCTATATATAAATGGAGGGGACATCCAATGATAGCAAGCGCTGCCGATGTGTCGCTAACGGAAGTTTTATTTTGACCATTTTGAGAATATCAGCCTAACAGTGCTGAAGACTACGTGTTGGAAAACATTCATTATTTTTAAAATATGCCTTATTTAACATTGTAAATTATATAATCATATTTAATTCATGTTATTAGACATTTATTATAATAATTATATTTATTATTTATAAAATTGGGTAAGGATAAAGTCTTTTATATTTTAAATGCCTAAAATAAACATTCTTGAAAATATTAATTTGTAACATTACACTTACAGAATACAATCATATGCTGTCAAGAATAGTTTGCCATCACATTTAAAAACAACTTCGTTGAAAAAATTCAATCAGTGCTTTTGTTTTAATTTGTATGTACTTTATTTAAGGTTATTTTATTTTTCAAAATTAAATTTAATACTGCAAATAATTTACCCCCTGATATATGTGTGTGTGTGTGTATGTGTGTGTGTGTGTGTGTGTGTGTGCGTGCGTGCGTGTGTGTGTGTATGTACGTGCGTGCGTGCGTGCGTGCGTGTGTGTATGTATGTGTGTATGTGTAGGCGTTTCATCTATCGCTATTAAAAATTTTAGTGCAATTATTTGGGGAAAAGCCAGTCATTCAAAAAAAAACCAGTGTTGTAGACAATGTGCTGAGAAGCATTCATTAATAATAAAATATTCCAACATGTACGTAGTACGTACACATGCAAATATGTTTATATAAATTATACAAGGCATATTTGCTCAAGGTAAAGAACATATGTGTGTTTGTGTGTGTGTGTGTGTGTGTGAGTGAGAGAGAGAGAGAGAGAATTTGCGTACATTTACTAAAAATAAAATAAATATACTAAATATAAATTCCCCTCATATTACTTTTTCAGAAAGTTAGTGGCTCTACTAACCTTTTCAATGCAAAATTAAAGCATAATTCATATCATAATTGCTTCTGTATTTCCAACTAGAATATAATACACTTCTTGATGCGGACTTGGTCAACAAAAGGGATGCCTCTCTTCGCCCCCCCCCCCATTCACTCGCACACTCTTCAATTCAAATTATCGTAAATATTTACTTCGAGCTACCACCATCCCGACATATTGACCCTTTCTCGTCATGGTAAACCCACATTAAAAGGTTCTCTTTTGTGTCCGACTTCCTAATTATTTCATAATGCCCACCCACCCCCAACACCACGACTAATGAATCTTTTTTCCCAATCATACAATGGGGATGTACTAGATGAACAATAAAAGAAATAGAAATTTATTTTAACAATATAAATTTATCACACATACTATACAAAATATTGATACCTAATCAAAATATAAATAGAGATAAATAAAAATCACAAATAAACAAATAACAAATAAAAATATGAAAATCAATTATATTCTAACTTGCTGTTCTAGATTATGGAATATAGTTCAATTGCGACAACTAATAACTCCTGTATATTTCTTAATGTTCTTGAATATTTCCTTTCACTATCCATTAGAATAGGTAATATTCTTGCAATGTTTTTACTATTCTCAACAAAGATACATATTAACATCACAATGGATGAAAGGAAAAATGAAATAGATGGTTTTGAAGATTACATGACCATTCATTTATTTGTATCTTCTCTTTATCTTCTCTTGCCACTCAGCCAGTAAAGGAGTAAGAATGATGTCAGAGACGATGGGTTTGAACCACTCACTTGCCGTATGTTACCCTCAGCAGGTTAACTATACAGTTAGATGCCCCAAGCACGTCCAAGGGAAAATTGGTTTGAAGGTTACAGTACCTTGTTGAATCAGAAGTGGAAACCTCAGAAGGTTAACTATACAGTTAGATGCAGATCCAAGTGAACATTGGTTTGAAGGTTGTTGAATCAGGCAGACATAGAAGTGGAACCCGAGCACAGGTCCAAGTGAACATTGGTTTGAAGGTTACAGTAGATTGTTGAATCAGGCAGACATAGAAGTGGAACCAGAGCACAGGTCCAAGTGAACATTGGTTTGAAGGTTACAGTAGCTTGTTGAATCAGGTAGACATAGAAGTGGAACCAGAGCACAGGTCCAAGTGAACATTGGTTTGAAGGTTACAGTAGATTGTTGAATCAGGCAGACATAGAAGTGGAACCAGAGCACAGGTCCAAGTGAACATTGGTTTGAAGGTTACAGTAGCTTGTTGAATCAGGTAGACATAGAAGTGGAACCTGAAAAGCCGAGCACAGGTCACAAACAACAAGTTGCTGCTGACGCTTATTAATAACGTGCACCTAGTGGAAATGCAATGCATCTGCACACAAAAATGAGGGATTGCAAAGTGATTTTCTGAGAAGCAGATTTTCAGAAGTTCGACTTTTCCCCCTTGTATATTAACAGTTCTCATTGGTTAGTTTCAGTTGATCAGTACTCGGCCATTTGTCAGTAGCATTTCTACTTGTCATCTGATAACGGTCAATAACAGCAAACCTGGGACAAGAAGATGTTTCTATTTTGGGATGATGTAGCCATTGAAATCTAAGCAACAAACACATGGCTGCTCTTTCAGCGCAAAATCATACTTTCAATCAGTTGTTCTCTATACTGAAAATTTGGAGTAAACATTTACATCGATCTAATTTAGACATAATAATTGTAAGCAAACATAACAAGTAAAATACACTACATTTGAATACATATATAAATTCATAAAAGATGAAATATCGGGATTGTCACGGTGTCATTTTGGCACACCTCTCTCTGCAATGTCATCTTGACACATCTGTCTCTGTAGTGGCATTTTGGCACACCTCTCTCTGTAGTGTCATCTTGGCACATCTGTCTCTGTAGCGTCATCTTGGCGCATCGGTAGTTTTGAATGTTTGATAATTAGAAAACACGCAGTGGCAATATAACGTGGCAATATATTCGTGTTTCAAATAACCTTAATGTTTATCTTGAAACTCAGACAAAACCCAGGCTCTGTTTATAATACTAATATTTGCCAAAACCAAGACCGTTAGAAGAAAACAGGTTCAGTAAATATAGCTAACTAATTCTGAACGACCTCTCTCATCCAATCTACTTAATGTAAGTCTATCGTACAAGTCCATTTCCACGTTTGTTAATCAGTTTTAAGATATCATTGTTGACTCAATAAAAGTGTTCATATCTTCTGAGTCCACGACTTTATCATTTAGTTGAGTGTTACAGTAAGGATACATTTGCAAGTCAAGGATATTTATAACCTCTAAAACATAATTATAGGAAGAATGATCAATCAAGACAACGTACGTTTGCAAGAATCAAAATTATTTCTGGGTGTGGCGTATTCGTCTACCTCCCTAGGATTGTATTAAACAAACCTTAGTTACATAAATTGTTCTATAGTTCATTCGCAAATGTTTGCCTTATTAATCTATATGAAGTAAATGTGTCTTAAACATAAAAGGGAGTAGGTGATCTTTGACTAACCTTTGAAGCAACCGTAACCCACTAAATTCATGACCCACTCAGTCTGCACAATTAGCTCCACCAAATTCTTAGAACCGCTGGCCCAGGCCACATTATTTAAACTGTACAATGACTGCATGCCGGCAGATGATGATAAATCCCTATATCGTCACGTGACTGTTATAAGCTCCCTGTCCTACCTAAATAATCTGATTGGTAGCATTAAGTAGCGAGAGCAAATCTCGAGCAGGCCACTAATGTCAGCCCAGAATAATATCACGTGGACATCTCTCCATACTAACTGTCACGGGAAATGAGGAACAAAAAATATATTTTATTTCATGTTAAAAAACCGCTAACAGAACTAGTTGAAGTAACCCGAGTTTTGTTATTATTTATATATGTATCCAGTAACGGTCACCTAAGATCTCTTTAGTTAGACAGACGTTCTTGACACAGTGTTTGTTATTATATCATGTTGAATATATATATATATTATTTTGTGAAGGATATGTATATTGAACATTTGGGGAAATTATGCATGACTGGTCACACGGTTGTTTACGAAAGAGAAAGCCAGTGCGTATTAGAAGTGACCGGTCAAATGATGTTTACGTAGAAGAAAGCAAATGCGCATTAGAAATGACCACAGAGAGCGGGTGGCATGACCAGAAATAGATATCCAAGGACAAATCAAGTCACGAGACATAGAGTCTGGAAGTTTTTGAAAACCTTCAGTGAGGCTATATAAGAGGCAAAGGAAGATTTTACTCTCTATGTTGAAAACGTCGATTCGTCTGAAGCCAGTCTAACTTCACATATGAATTTTCTCATGTACAGAGATTTCATAAAGGAAAGCTGCAAAAATCTCTTTCCATCCGTCCGATGCCATATACTGAGTAACGAGGCAACATTACTTCAGTATAATTTTTGGCAAAGTGGGGAAGTTCACTGTCAAGAAAAACCGATGTATGCGACGCTGGTTGTATGCAGTTAACGACACGAGGGACCAATTTTGTTCTCCCCCCTGTCTGAGTTTGTTTGACATTTTATACCGCAGTTAATGGGCTAGCTCCGAGGTAGCCTTACAGATACCCGGATTTCTACACTCAATAGGATGCGATGACACATCCCACTGGACGACTTCATCCGATAATGATAAACGTCGTTGGGGTATCCGTCGCCACGACAACCAAGAAACAACGACAATTATCGAGGTTGACAACAGTCAGCTAAATATCAGATTTTTCCCCAGTGATAATCTGAAAGTGGTGCCTAGATTCTGCAGAATCTTCACCTACAATGCGTCGCCGCCATTGCGTAGTGTCTTCACTTTGAAGAGCCCCTTATAAGTGACGTGTGAGATTACGTCATTAATAGTGAGTAATAATTAGCACAGCAAACGCGCACACACTTAACTCTATGACTCTAAAGAATATGAATACTATTACATCATTTGTGAAATACGAACTTTACTGTTAAAATTAATGCTTATTTTATATGTGAACTATTGTTGAAGCGGCCCCATTTGCCGCATAAGAATTGTGTAATTAATCTTTATTTTATATTTTGAATTTCATCATTTTCATCCCCCCTTATTTCCCACAGAGTGTATGACATTGGAAAGTTGAATGTATGATTAATCACTGTGCGAAAGAGTAGTGCCCCTTTAAATCAAGAAATAAATAACCTTATTTCACCATTTTTCAACTCTCTTGTTATTCATAGTTTTTGAGAGGGGCGAAAGAATTCGTATTTATATTGTTTTGTACCGTTCGTCTGTTCGTCCATTTATTCACTTTCATGATACTCGCTCACAACATACATAGCCAATAAAACGTTCCTTGGCATGACATAATAAAGCTGGGCCCACCCAAACATCAATGGTGTATGTCATGTGTGTCTATGTAACAACCTGACACGACGTATTACTGGCATATGTCATACGGGCTTTTCTTGGAGGTGCACCAGAGCAGGCCAAAAATAGACTTCACCCCTTGCGTCTCTAACTTCAGCTCGGGTCGGCTTAACAGTCGGCGGTTTTGTGACACTAACCCCCCCCCCCTCCAATTTATAAGAATGACCATTAGTATCTCCTGTTAATTAAACAGAACAAAAATGTCCTTTTGGGTAATTTGTCAAATTTACATTTGGCAGTTTACCTTCTTGAATTCCAGAATGAAGGATTGCTATCTGTGTTGGTTGATTTGTTAGTTGTACACCTGAATTATATGATAGAAAATTGTTGTTTGTGTTTACTGATTTTCCCAAATGAGTCTTTTTCCTGTGCTAAGAATTTGTAATTAATATTTGAATAGTATTATTATTTGGACATGCTTTTCGTAGCGATTAGAATTGTCCCGTGCTAAGAAGTTTATAATTAATATTTGAATAGTATTATTACTTGCTTATTTTTTTTCACAAATGAATCATTTTCCTGTGCTAAGAAGTTTGTAATTAATATTTGAATACTATTATTACTTGCACATGCTTTTTCCTAGCGATTAGAATTGAACGTATGTAAATAATTCAAATGTTTAACTACTTTCCTTGTGTAAACTTTGTGTTCTGAGACTAAAGAACTAATCAAAATATAGGTATAAGACTATATAGAAAGTGAGGCTGGTGGAAACAATCCCTTGTTTCAGAGGCCGACTTTTATCTAACATGTAGCTCCTTATGTTCTATTAGCCTCAGATGTTTTATCAGCCTTTGGTGGATTGCATATGTTTTATCAGTCTTTGGTGGACTGCATGTTTTATCAGCCTTTGGTGGACTACAGATGTTTTATCAGCCTTTGGTGGACTGCATATGTTTTATCAGCCTTTGGTGGACTACAGATGTTTTATCAGCCTTTGGTGGACTGCAGATGTTTTATCAGCCTTTGGTGGACTGCAAATGTTTTATCAGCCTTTGGTGGACTGCAGATGTCTTATCAGTCTTTGGTGGACTGCAGATGTCTTATCAGTCTTTGGTGGACTGCAGATGTCTTATCCGCCTCTGATAGAATATTGACGTCTTATCATCCTTTGGTGGAATATATATGCCTTATAGGCCTCTGATGCAGATTAATTATCAGCCTACGGTGGTCTGTGGATGTCTTATACGCCTCTGATAGACAACAGATGTCTTATCAGCCTTTGGTGCATTGCATATATTTATCTATTTCCTGGCGAACAAAAGTTTCCATTGTCTGTGAGTGGTGGACTATTTTATTGATGAAGGATGCAAAATCACGAAGACTTTTACTGAGATATGTTTTTCTAACTCATCTGCTCCTCAATGATTACTCCCGCTCTTATATCGTGATAATAATATGACAAAAAGACTATTTAAAAAAAGTCAAGTAACTTTCATAATAATAAGAAAAAAAACCTTTTAAAATACGTAAAATAACTTTCATGATAATAATAATAATAGGACAAAAAGACTACTATAGTAGGTAAAGTAACTTTCATAATAATAATAAGAAAAAAGTCTTTTAAAATACGTAAAGTAACTTTCATGAGAATTCAATAATATTAAGATAACGTACTATTAAATATTAAGTAACTTTCATCTTGGCTGAAGTCAGACAACGAAATTAATGGCTGGATCGATGATTGAAATCAATAATGAAATTGATGACTGGATCGATGATTTCAATCAATAATGAAATTGATGACTGGATCGATGATTGAAATCAGTAATGAAATTGATGACTAGCTCGATGACTGAAATCAGTAATGAAATTGATGACTGGATCGATGATTGAAATCAGTAATGAAATTGATGACTAGATCGATGATTGAAATCAGTAATGAAATTGATGACTGGATCGATGATTGAAATCAGTAATGAAATTGATGACTGGATCGATGATTGAAATCAGTAATGAAATTGATGACTGGCGAAGACGAGAATACCTAAGTAGACAACTTGATAAATCTAACTCACCACGGTTGCAAATTTTGATACTCATAAAAACAGTATTTAATAATGGTGTCTTCTTCTTCCTGCAAGTGAACTGTCTGATTTACTTATTACTTAGGCAAATTTTGACATATATAAGCACACTACAACCGTCGTATTCTTTATGGAAGTGAACAAAAAACTCAACTGGCACTGATATCATTTCCGATAGCTTAAACAAATGAGAATCATGTCATATCCTTCATGCAAGTGAACAGCCTGATAAAAATAACCTAGTAGTAGTATTGAGGCAAATCTTGATGCACATGAAGAGACCAGAATCATCTGTGTCACTCTTCAAGTAAGTGCACAGACTGACAAAACTAACCTACTAGAGAGGAAAATTAGATAGACATGAACAGAGCATAAACAACCGTTAGCCTTCATGTAGATGAGTTGAGCTACACTGTGACACTGACAAACCTGACAAACTATATTCTCATGTCAGTAGCTAGACATTGTGGACAATAAGTGAACTGTTTTAGAAACAGTTTCGTCGATTGAAGCCTGTACCTTTCCATATATTCCACACAAAAGTGAGATTTAAAATGTCATCATTCCTATTATCATGCGCATATACTGTATTTATAATTTTGCTGGAAATAATGACATTTCCTTCGAGTTATTTTGAGAATAAAATAATTATAATTATTATTTTAACTAATGCAAACTTTATTGTAAGTTTATATTTTAGAATATGTGTGTGTGTGTGTGCGCGCGCGCGCAGAAAACGTGAAAATGTCGGGTAATTTAGACTGTAGTAAACTGTTTACTGACCAATCTTACCGATTTTCCTCTTTCAAATAAACAGTGTAAACATCGAGTATATTAATAGGCCTAGTAGTGTGTATGAAATAAGTTAAAATAGTAGTATTATAGTAGTAAAAGTACATCATTTATAGCAATTATAATAATGACTATTAATGAAATGAATCACTTTACATATTTCATAATTTAAATGCGAGAAACGGAAATGTTGTGCGATGTTCCTAATTATCTGGGTGAAAACTGAGTGACCTACAAGAAGTGAAAACATCGGGCGATGTTCGTAGTGGTTTAAGTTAATTCTGACGAGAGAATTGAGAATGTCGGACGGCACTATAGTGCTTAGAAATATCACTAACTCGTTGCTTCTAGATATTTTCACAATTTTTCATATCATTTAAATGTCACTATCATGGCAATCTCAAGCGCGCAGATACACATACACAAACACACAATCATACAAACGCACACACTTTTAAGAAGTCATTAACTTGCCTCTAAGCGGAAACTGTAGTACTTTTTTCTTTTTTTTTATAGAAGCCATTTAAACGTATTTTGCTACTGTCAAATATTTTACTTATAAAACTTACTTTAAGTTCTTACAAATTCTCATATAATAAACTTAATTCTGACATTATTTACATACGAGCTTTGATATAATAAACTTAATTCAGGCATTAAATCCATACAAATTCTCATGTAATAAGCTTAATTTAAGACATACGGACTTTGATATAATAAACTTAATTCAGACATTAAAAGTCCAATTCCCATGTAATAAACTTAATTTAAGACATAGGGACTTTGATATAATAAACTTAATTCAGACATTAAAAGTCCAATTCCCATGTAATAAACTTAATTTAAGACATTATTTAGAAGTGAAAGCGTACTTATACCTTCTTTGATCATTCCAGCCATGAGCAGCATCAGGCACATCAAGGTGCCTCTCCAAAGCCTTCTGTGCGGTGTGCCTGTTAAGGGAATCGAAAATGTATGACGTATGTAATTCGAACACTTTGTTTGGAGGAAGGCGCTAAAGACATTGCACAGAAAACGACTTTATCGCAAACTTACTTATTCAAATCATTTAATTTGCTGTATATAATAGAGTGGGAAGTGGGCTAGTTTACATTATTACTAGGCTAAGTAAAAACATTGCACAGAAAACGACTTTATCGTAAACTTACTTATTCAAATCATTTATTTCCTATATATACTAGAGTGGGAAGTGGGCTAGTTTATTTTAGTTTACATTATTACTCGGTTAAGTAAAGACAGAATACATAACAAGCATTTTGTTTAAATGACATATAGTTCAAATAACATAAACAATCTTAAACTACTAGTAAATAAACTTCTATTTAAGTACATTATCTGTTCTATCACGCACAATATATACACATAATTTATAGCTAACACACACGGAACGTGTATAGAAAGGAAATATTTTCGTACAACAAATGCAAATTTCTGCAACCAATTTAAGAAATTACGGTGGTATATTATGTATACCATACATATAAGTGTCAGTGTGGGTGTGTGCACATGATCGCGCGCACGCACTCACATATACATACACATTCACATGTATGTATATATATATATAAATATCACGTGCATGGGCTAACACAAAATATCATTAGCTGTAAAAAAAAACCTAGTCTGGTCACCATATGTTTGCATTTGAGTTTCGGTCTGAAATTTTAACACTATTGCTTCTTTTTGCGCAGTCTAATTTCCTTTTTTTTCACACTCACACACACACACACACACACACACACACACACACACACTCACACACACACACACATACACACACATACACATACATACACGCATATACACACATGCACCTACACATACACACATACACACATACACATACACACACACACACACACACACATTTCTTTCAGCAGTACTATTCAAATATCAAATTATTACGTTAAGAATTTCAGTCAAAAACCTTTTCTTTACAAGTGAGAGTATCAGTTTATTTACACAATGCCGAATAATTACTCAAATATTATTTATAATTATAATGAAAGCCTTCTTTTGCACAATTATCATACAATTTGAAAAACACAACATATAGAAAGACTTTCTGCATTAAATGAACTGTTCCATTAATAGTAGTCTAAGTCCGTTCCTGACATCAACAATTTTGTACTCATTCTTTATTTCCTAAATTTATTTACTTGTTAAAAGTATTTGTACTACACTACGTTTTTTGTAATATCAAGCTAGATTAATTAATCAGAAAGGAAAGAAAATTAGATAAATGGAGAAAATCTTACAAGAGCTCTTGCAGTATCAAAATGAAAGTTTTACTCTTTACTAGTCGCCATCTAGTGATGGAGACCGAAATATCCCATATCTAGCTAAAACATTTAGACATAAAGATCTGTTGCGGAGTAAATTTGCCTATCCTTATTTTTAGACTTAAATGTTATAAAAATTGTTAAATTGTCAAAGTGACCCGATCTTGCGGCACTCTTTATGATGATATTTTTGTAAGTCTCAGAGTTAGAGTAAACCTGGGCACTGCTTATGATGGTATTTGTTTAAGTGTCAGAGTTGGAGTAAACAACTCGAGTTGCTAGAAAATGGTAGAAACGATGTTCACAATCCAAACTAGTTCCAACTGGATGATGAATAGTTTTTTGACTAATAGTTCCACACTTGTTCATAACAAATCATCCAGTGGAAATGGACCGGAAGTTTCTTTGTTGAAGAAGTACTCTATTCTAATCACTTTAAATTTGAACATAACTCAATGTCCGCCAAGTGAAAGAGACGAGTGTTGTCTTCTGGCGAATAATTAATAACATAAATTAAGATTCTCATCACTTGTAATTAGTTATGGATGATTAATAATAATAATTATTATTTTAGCCATTAACTATGTGGTGTTGGCGTTACAAGATCTCTCCAGATTGTTTGTGTTGCACTGTCGGTTTGGTCTTGGCTGCTCCACCATTCTTTGGAATTATTTTTTTTTCTGAAAAAGTTGTCAGTAGAGATAGTATTTGTAGGGCATGGAACTTATTTTTTGCTGACTTTTCTCCACAGGAGCCGCAGCAAACTTTTCATCCTGGGTTCTCGGTCTTGACTGGTTCCTCTGGGGATTTCTCACTGATTTCTAGAGAGAGTGGTGTTTGGTGTTGCATTGGTGGTAGTGGTTGTACTTTGGCCATTCGCTGGTGTTCGTGGAGAGCTATCTTGTGGATTTTTTTTGTTGTAAGCTTGCTTCTTTGTTTTAGAGTGGATATAGTTAGTTTTTTTTCCAGTTATGAGTGTGTTTGGGTGGGGTTTTGGTTAGGGTGGTTGCAGTGTACGAGGTGTGTATATACGGTTGAAATACTTTTTAGGTGGGTGTAATGTACTTCTGTCTAGTTGGTGGGTGGGTAGCTTTTATTCAAGGTGGGTGCAGTGAGTTCATTTTTTAGTCAGTGGAGTGTAGCTGTAGATATTTTTGTTTTCGGATGGTGTGTATGTGTGTGTGTGTGTGTGTGTGTGTGTGTGTGCGTGTGTGTGTGCGTGTGTGCGCGTGTGTGTGCGTGTGTGTGTGCGTGCGTGTGTGTGTGTGTGTGTGTGTGTGTGTGTGTGTGTGTGTGTGTGTGTGTGTGTGTCTTAGGTTCAAGGTGGGTGGATGTGAGTTCGTTTCTAGTAGGGGGTTGGGGTGAAGATGAATCATTTTTGTTTTGATTTTGACTCTTGTTGTTTTATAGTAGATGTAATGTGTTTGTTTCCAATAGGAGGAGTGTTAGTGCGGACTGGATCATATCATTTACTCTTTGGGGTAGGAAGAGTAGGGAGTGTGGGTGCTGAACGATTGCTGTAAAAGGGTGAATGTCGTTTTCATTATTTTTCTGTAGCCCTGATGGACAGGGCAGTGTAAAGGGAAGTGTTATATTATGTTGTCTGTTCTGCAGGGGTGCATGTTTTAGGTTGATGGTTTGTCTTAAGGGTGTTTAGTGTTCAGTTTAGTCCTAGTCTTTTGAGTGCAAGGCATGAGTTTGTGTGTGTGTCTGTGTGTGTGTGTGTGTGTGTGTGTGTGTGTGTTCGCGCGCGCGCGCTCTTTCTTAAATATGTTGTTGATTTGTGCGTGTAATTGTGGTGTGGTATGTTTAGCTTTGCTATGTATTGCTCTAAATTTTGCTACCATGTCTGCCTTTCGTTTTCCGCCATATTGCAATGGATGGGGATTCACATTAGTGTTGTTTCAGTATCTTTTGCTGGGAATTTGTCGAGTTCCGTGTTTATTTGGTTCATGATGCGTTTTCTCCTCCAAGGAGGTTTAAAATTATTCTGGCTGCATTTGATAGTGGCAGTGCTTTGAACCGAGGCCGATTTCGCTCAGTAACCGGAAGGAGGAAGTGGGTGGGAAATAGAGATCTATTGAAAAAAATCTTTAGGCCATCTACGCACATTGTTATTAGTGCTCTCTAATTTGTTTCCAAGACACATAGATGGAGTAAGCCCCGTATCCTAAGTTACTACTTGGATCAATCTATTTTTGTGTAGATGGAGTAAGCCCCGTACCCTAAGTTACTCTTGGATCAATCTTTTTTTTTTTTTTTTTTTTTGTAGATGGAAATAAGATAACCAGGATGTTTAGATCAAATCACAATGCACCGCACCTAGTACATGTAAAGTCGTAACGAACGTTGTCATACAAGTAGTAAAAGTTATAATTATGATTAATTATGTTGTGTACCCGTATCTTAGACTGTAAAATATATTACATCAAAAATTATTTAAAAGTAAATAAAAAAATGATTAGGCCTGAATATCTTGATTTGATGTATTTTACAGCAACACTTACCATAACATCTGAGTAGCGGACACCCGAGGTCTGTGGAATACATTTTAAAATTGTCACGTAAGGCAAGTGCTTTAAATATGTTAAACAACTGCCATTACATGAAGGATCTCTAACTCGTGAATCTCGGCCGACAAATGCTAAAAGCAAGATATCACCCAGAGAGCTCTCAAAATGCCGATGCCACTCAACCAGCTAAAACGATATGGTCGGTAGTCTTGAGACTCCAAACGTCATAATAAAGCGTCACAGTGACGTCAAAATACATGATGCAATTCCGTCAGTGTGAGCATCGTAAAATTTAGACCAAAATAAATAAATAGTGAATATGCTGAGTCTAGACGTGTGCTTAGTGTGCTGAAAGCCAACACCACATATTTTTTTTTCGTTTTTGGTTAACCCACTTTAATGAGGGAGGAGGGAAGGGGTTTGGGGTCCATAGTGTTCGTTGGGTTCCCTTTCACCATGTACATTTTTTTTTTACTACCACTATTTCTAATTTACTGTGGTTTCAGTTTGCAAGGAAATCATATGAGTATTTTTATATCTGTTGTTTTGGGATGTGTTTCTGATGTGTGTGTCATTTCTGATAGTGCTATTTGGTTCTAAGTGTTGTGCACTGCGTGTTTGTGGTTGATTAGAACATATTATTGTAACATTATTAAAAAGTGTTCATTTGATTGAATACGAATTTAAAAATAAAAGTTTCTGCAACAGAACATAAAACTCGCATTAATAAAGTGATAATGTGGAATTTAAATATAAAAACAAATGCAGGCTACCGCTAAAAAGATTACCAAAGGCTAAATCAAGGTCCCATTTCTTGAGAAACCGTGTGCATGAGGACAACTGATCTGAACTGCGTTGAAGTTTCTTTCAGGAGGTATGACAAGTACAATTAATTAGTTTACAAATCCGGGAAATTAATGACAATCCTCCATACCCATGTAGAAGTGAAAGCTTGAAGCAAGGAACGCAGACCTAATCTATCTATGAGTACATGTGTACCAGTGTGAAGCCCGGAAATCGTCACTAATTGATTTGGGCTAACATTAATTAATTATTCACACGCAGTACTGACAGGACTAGGCCCTGTCAAACTGTCAGCGCGGTCACTCTTGGTGGACAGTCGCCGGCGAGAGAGCTCTGGTCGACCCTTTTAATGGCAAACAGGTGGAAGTCTGCCACATCCACCTTCCAGCTAGAGATAGAGTAGGGGAGGAGAAAGATCCAGTCTGCTCCTTGTAGTGTGGTAACTGTTGTCAAGGAGATTTAAGACGCTGTAAACAGGTCCATGTGGGCAGTCTCTAACCATCGAAACCCAGTCCATAAATACTCCGTCATGTCCTGTGCCAAGGCACTGCGATAATATTTTCTACTATATTCTATTTCTTTGAAAGGGGCCGTTATAACACGTAGTAAGCTATTTGTTCGAATATAGATTAATGTTAAAATATTATTTATATATTGTTGAGACATGTTAGAATTCTTTATTAATTAAGATGTATTAGAACTGATTATTGATTCATTTATATGTATAATTTGTGTTGAAATGTTGTATTAATGAATGAAGGATGTATGGGGCTGAACAATTCTTTTGCAGATAAATTGTAAGTTGAATGGCTGAGGGGAGGATACTGAGAGAATATAAATTTATGAATTGTCTCTAAGGCGCTATGCTCTTACATGTTTCAGGGGAGTGCTTTTTCCTTTACTTGCTACACTTAAGTCCTGTTTGGAAAGAGTTCCAGCTAAGCCCAAGGGCATTGTTGTCTTTTACGTTTTTACACCTAAAACCTGTTTGGAAAGAATTCCACTTAAGACCAAAGGCAGTGTTCTTCATTATCGGTTCGAGTCTCGGTTGGAAAGTAAAACACCTAAGCCCAAGAGATAGAACACAAGATTTCAGTTTAAGACGGGTTCAACTCAGCTTCCATACTTCGCCCGGTCATCACTTGCAGTACGTACAACTGTAATCCGATTCTTCGTTAACTACGACTCACTATGGAAAGCCAGGATAGTGAATAGAATCGAGACAGACCGTTATTATCTTCACAGTGGGCCACACTGTATCATCAGAACTGAGCGACAACTCATCATTGAGAATTCGTATCTCGTCTTCAGATCCACAAACTCAGTTCAAGCAAATTGTTCATTGTTAACTCTGACTCTTTCTCTCTATTCAACCGCGTGTAAAGACCATAAGAATTGGCAACTTTGTAGAATACTAAATATTAATTGTCTAGGTTAGAACATCAATCATCGGACATTAATACAAGGACTGTTTTCTTTTAAATTATTGTGTATTGTTATTATAGATATTATTTTATAATAAATCTTTATTTTATGTTATATATTTCTTACGCGTGCCTTAACGTATGTCTGGATTAGTTACTGGGTGGATGGGGGTTCGGGAGCGAGACTAATGAATGGAAGTGAATTTATATTGTTGTTTCAGACTACACCTTAAGTAGGAATTTCCACCTGCAAAAAAAGTTATGTACGGGTGGTGTGTAGACTTATAGCGCTAAATAAATCTTAAATTTAATCGTTGATAAGTAATTATGATAAACTAATTCATAAAAATAATTATTAATTAGTATCAACACACCAGGCGTGTCACAACCAGGGCATGCTTTACTTGACATTAACTGTGAACCATCGAAAGCGTGTGGCAAGGTATACAAACATAATAAATCGAAAACCCTATGTGCGATAAATTGATTTAAAGTTATTTGTCTGTATAACATTTTATTTCTACTTGACCTTGTCAATGATGATGACGCAATAGTCCTTCACACGCTTTCATAACAATGTCAAATGTATATTGTTCACCAAAAGTTGTTAGAATTGCTGTAGAATGTTCCACGAGCTGCTGTTCTCTCGAGATTAATCTCGGCGCTCCTTTGCTGTAATAGTTCTCTCACGCAGAACAATAATGTAGTAATTTCAAGTAACTTCCTTAACCCAGAAATTCCACATTGTAGTTGAACATTCTGTGCTGTCATACAATAACAGAATGCAGTTTCCTTACATGCTGGATAGATGCTTTTTGAACTTACCATGGTTGTAACGGTTTATAAACCAATAAATCGGAAACCAGGAAGAAAATCCGAAATTCCAGAAATCATGGAAATTCTATAAAGGCTGCTTCCTCCTATAAAATATAATCAGGGAACAAATACTAAAATCTAACTCCATCCTTTCTTACATTCAAGTTTCAACTTACAGTTTCCTGCAACAGTATTTGTTAGCCTGATACACTCAATCAGCATAACAAATACAAATTTATGTTCACTATAAACAGTGTCATGCGTATAACGTATTACCCACTAGCATCATAATTCACAATTGTAGAAGTAATAGTCTACTCACATAATACATCTCTACATAAAACACAAGTACATCAATAGCAAAATGGAAATAATATTTCTAAATCCATTCTCTTTCAATCAATCAGCCATAAGCTGTTTTGCACTTCCTGTATATCTCTTGCTATTATTTTTTGTGCTGCGATTATGATAACAGACTTTGCAAAATAAAGATGAATCGTCTGCAAATTGTCCTAGTGTACCTCCTTGGTAATTTCCTCTTTTAGGTCAAGACTATGAGTAAATAGAGCAAAGGGCATAACACACGTCCTTGTGGAAATAAATTTCTCTAACTGGAAATATTTTGTGGTTATCTATTATCACTGCTATTTCCCCTCTGTTAAGAAAATCTTTAATGACATGGAATAGCTTTCCGGTGATGCCTAGCTTAGTTAGATTATTTAACAGCGCTATATACCAAAGCTTATCATACACTTTCTTTAGGCCCCTTGATGCCTAGTTTAGTTAGATTATTTAACAGCGCTATATACCAAAGCTTATCATACACTTTCTTTAGGTCCAGGAATACTGCACAGAGTCCACATGATTTACCCTTTCTATATTTTGTATTTCTTTATCATTGTTTTTCTATCATATCACAGACCTGCAAATATTGTTATCATATCAAACTCAAGCACTGATATCACCCAGAACTATAAAGTATTGGTATCACTCAGAACTATAAGTATTGATATCACTCAGAACTATAAGTATTGATATCACTCAGAACTATTAAGTATTGATATCACTCAGAACTATAAGTATTGATATCACTCAGAACTATAAGTATTGATATCACTCAGAACTATAAGTATTGATATCACTCAGAACTCTAAAGTATTTCAAGCACGTCAGAAAATAAATCTTTATATTATTTGATAGCCCCAAATAGTGTTATGATATAATAACTTTTAGAAATACTTTATTTAAAGTTATTCTAAAATATTCTACAACACTTCTATTACCTCATAACTATAAACATCTCAATTACCTCAGAAAAATTAAACATATATATTACATCGGAACTCTATCGCTATTAAATCGGAACTCTAAAATATTTCTCACATACCATTACCATAACTAACTCTATTATATCAGACCTCTGTCTCTATTACACCTGAACTCTATATTACATCAGAACTCTAATTGTCTCTATTATTTCAGAATTCTATCTGTATTAAATCAGAACTCTAACAATATTACATCATAAGTCTATATTACATCATAACTCAACTTCAGATCTCAGATCGATATTACTTCATAACTCTACGTCATGTATATATGAATTTTTTAAATATTACATCACAACTCTTAACTATATTACATCAGAAGTCTATATCTGTTACAATATTACATCAGAACTCTTTATTATATGAGAACCCTAAATATATTACATCCATACTCTGTTTTTATTACATCAGAACACTAAGTCTACTACAGCAGGACTCTATATTATACCAGAGCTCTTTGTTACATCAGAACTCTATCTCTATTACATCAGAACTCTATCTCTATTACATCAGAACTCTATTACACAACTGAGCTCTGTCTTTAGTACATCAGAACTCTGTCTGTCACATCGGAATTCTAATTATCACAAATATAACCATCTCTCTTATACCAGAACTATAAATATCTCTATTATATCAATAATTAATCTCTTATACCAAAACTCTAACTATCATATCAGAACGAAGAAGCATGCTTAACTGCAAGAAAAGTTGTAATTTTCAGACGAAATGTCAAGCAAACCGTCACTTTACAATAAATAAGTATGCTTACACTCTAACTATGCTTAATATAGAAGTTTTTGAATGCAATGTACCATGTGCATCACATCAGTATAGTTAACACCCCTGCCTGTAAGAGATAATTTAATTGTATAGTGTATGAAATAGGAAAATTATGGAGATAAATGATATGAATTTGCATTTTATTTCGTGATAAATAGCATTAAACAATATATATTTGTAGGAAATGGTAATTCTGTACCTCTCCTCTACCTCAACCCCGCCCACCCCAACACAAACATACTGAAATAAGTGAATCCAATTAAAAACGCCTTCCATTTGTAATAAGAATACTGAAAATCTCGGCTTTTAATACTTTTATTGAGGCTATAATTATATGAACAGTAAAAAGTTAAATGAAAGAATATACATGTATTGTGTGAAGGTAAATATTTACTTTAAGTTTTGTGTACAGAATTAGGCAGTTATCTTAATATATGATAGTATTTTGAAAGATAACGGATTTATATAAACATTTTGGAATATTATTAACTTCTAATTAAGCTTCGATGTTAAATTAAAATTGCCATGTTCGGAATGTTTAATGTATTTCTTTCCAGTAAATAGTTCATGAATTTAAATGATATATAAAATTAGTACATCTGACACCTGGAACTAATAAAATGTTACATTCAAAATCCCTTATAAAAATCTCTGACACCTAACAATAATGAAATTGTTACATTCAAAGTCTCTGACACCTAGCACTAGTGAAATTGTCACATTCAAAATCTGTAACACCAAGCATTAATAAAATTGTCACATTCAAAGTCTCTGACACCTGGCACTAATGAAATTGTCACATTCAAAGTCTCTGACACCTGGCACTAATGAAATTGTCACATTCAAAGTCTCTGACACCTGGCACTAATGAGATTGTCACATTCAAAATCTCTGACACCTGGCACTAATGAAATTGTCACATTCAAAGTCTCTGACACCTGGCACTAATGAAATTGTTACATTCAATGTCTCTTATATTTGGCATTAATGAAATATTTATGTTCGAATGCTTCAATGTAGTTTCGTAGTCCATGACGCTTTTAAATAAGCAATTTTTTATTTACAAAATAAATTATCTAACCTAATCGTGATAAAGATTATCATCGTTTTATACAATCTTATGTATGTCAAAACACCATGCTTTAAAGCTACATTCACATTCCTGCAAACAGTTTCGTACAAGTTAATATGAGTCAAAACACTTACTGTAAAGCTCAAAGTTTCCTGTAAGTTAATATGAACCAATGCAAATCAATTGTAAAATCTAGACAAAGTTACTTACAAGTTAATATGAATAAATGCACTTAAGTACAAAATCTAAAGGAAGATTTGTATAAGATTTTTTATAAATAAAACAATACATTGGTCAGTAAGACACACACACACACACACACACACACACACACACACAGACACACACACACACTTATATTTCTTATCTATTTATCTATATATCTACCTACCTACCTATCTATCTATCTATCTATCTATCTATCTACCTATCTGTCTGTTTATCTATCTATCTATCTATCTATCTATCTATCTATCTATCTATCTATCTATCTATCTATCTATCTATCTATCTATCTATATACATAGTATATTTTACAAGCAAGGTGTCATGTAAGACAACACAAACTATTTTGTATAAGCAGGGTTTCTTTTCGGACAACATACTATTTGTGCCTGCAGGGTTCATGTAAAACAACATACTATTTTGAATAAGCAGGATTTCATTTAAGATAAGACACTATTTTGTACAAACACGATTTCATGTAAGACAACACCCTATTTTGAATAAGTAGGATTTCATGTAAGACAACACACTATTTTGTACAAACAATATTTCATGGAAGACAACTCATTATTTTGTACAAACACGATTTCATGTAAGTTTATAAAAATTAACACTGTACCAAAAAAAGTTTAACTAGGGTAGCTAGCAGTGACATGATAAATTTAAAAAAAAGCAGAATTTATTGCAGAAGTAAAGCTACAGAAAAAGGAGGGAAAAAAAGTGTTGATTTAGCTGCTCTAGTTGGAATGACGAAGTTTGAAGACGTCATCAGTCCTGCCCTCTGCATTTCCTAGTCAATGAACTGACAATTACTTGCACACACTTTTATCGAACAGACACAGTACGACCTATTTATAGCTTCATGTTAGGAGATCCGAACACTGTTCCTAAACCTGGTCACGGGATCTTTAAACTGAGAAAAATGAAAAAATGAAAATCAAAAGATAATTAAACTCAGTCTGTTGTAGACATTTCAAAACAGAATCAGACAAAGAATGATAAAAAGGATATATGTATATATATATATATATATATATATATATATACAATAGCTAGATAACATGAGTAAAAACATCTAATTGCAGAACTGAGACAATTAGTTTAATTTAAGAATGGATATATAGCTAGATAACACGAGTAAAAACATCTAATTGCAGAACTGAGACAATTAGTTTAATTTAAGAATGGATATATAGCTAGATAACACGAGTAAAAACAAACAATTGGAGTACCTAGACGATTAGTTTAGCGAAAAGAAATAGGATGTAGATCAAATATATGTGCAACTAAGAGAGGGTGTAGAGAGAAGGGGGGGGGGGAGAAAGAGAAAGGAAAAGAACAGTCAGACGGACATGGACGGAGACAAAGGGCAAGTGAAATGACGAGTCTGAACGTATTACTTTTACGACTAAAGTAGGAAACAGTATGCCATTGATATGAGGCTGGTGAATGAATTGATGAATGGGTGGATGGATGGACAGATGAAAGGTCTTTTAGAGCAAGAATAATTCAAGGGTTATAATGGAGGACGGGGATTTAAACATAGCCTAAATAAACCGAGAGCATGATTGTAACTATTATCTTAGCCACTGAAGACCATAGATAACAGAGAGACGGACGGGCAGTCATATATACTAACAACTAGAAAAATAGCTAGCTAGCTAGTATATATATATGAGATAGGTAGATAGATATATGATAGATAGATAAATAGATAGATATATAATATATAGATAGACATATAGATAGATAGATAAATCGATAGATATATGATAGAGAGATAGATCCATATATATATATATATAGATAGAAAGATAGACAGATATTGTTATTACATTCCCTCTCTTATAGCCAGTCAATGGCATCCGATAATAGATAAAGAATTCCGGACACAAAATCGTGTTATACTTACGATCGACGCTGGAACTTGGTCTTCTTGGAGCTGCAAAGAAAATAACGCAGATAATTAATAAAAAAAATGTGTTTCTTTAAACAAATATTTCGACCTGTAACTTAGGAAGACAGCAAAAAATCTCTTTCTTGTTTTAACATTTCGACCAATAAAATAGGAACAGGGTTAACAAAAATTGTGGGGGATTAACATTTGGACCAATAGCTTAAGAAGACAGTTAGCTAAAAGATTTTAAAAAAAAATATTTCAGCCAATAGCGTAGAAAGAGAGTTAACATACATTATTTTTAAAAATCACGAACCATTTTAAAATGAATAAGAGTTTAGTTAACGAAAACAATATTATTTCAATGTCTTTAGTTCATTTAATTGTCTGTAGTTTCTATTACACAAACACCCTTTATCCACCAGCTATCTCTCTAAATACGTTTGTCTGGAGTTTATTTTGTTAAGTATTGTAGTGTATTAAATACATAATAAACAAGCCTCTAAGTGCATTGAATACACAATAAACAAGCCCTCAAAGTGCACTGAATACACACTAAACAAGCCCTCTAAACTTTGTAGTGCTTTGAATCCACCGTAAACAAGCTCATTAAGGTATGGAGTATCTTGATTACACATAAACAAGCCCATTAATGTTTGTAGTGAATTGAGTACATATAAACAAGCCCATTAATGTTTGCAGTGAATTGAGTACATATAAACAAGCCCATTAATGTTTGCAGTGAATTGAGTACATATAAACAAGCCCATTAATGTTTGCAGTGAATTGAGTACATATAAACAAGCCCATTAATGTTTGCAGTGAATTGAGTACATATAAACAAGCCCATTAATGTTTGCAGTGAATTGAGTACATATAAACAAGCCCATTAATGTTTGCAGTGAATTGAGTACATATAAACAAGCCCATTAATGTTTGCAGTGAATTGAGTACATATAAACAAGCCCATTAATGTTTGCAGTGAATTGAGTACATATAAACAAGCCCATTAATGTTTGCAGTGAATTGAGTACACATAAACAAGCCCATTAATGTTTGCAGTGAATTGAGTACATATAAACAAGCCCATTAATGTTTGCAGTGAATTGAGTACACATAAACAAGCCCATTAATGTTTGCAGTGAATTGAGTACATATAAACAAGCCCATTAATGTTTGCAGTGAATTGAGTACATATAAACAAGCCCATTAATGTTTGCAGTGAATTGAGTACATATAAACAAGCCCATTAATGTTTGCAGTGAATTGAGTACATATAAACAAGCCCATTAATGTTTGCAGTGAATTGAGTACATATAAACAAGCCCATTAATGTTTGCAGTGAATTGAGTACATATAAACAAGCCCATTAATGTTTGCAGTGAATTGAGTACATATAAACAAGCCCATTAATGTTTGCAGTGAATTGAGTACATATAAACAAGCCCATTAATGTTTGCAGTGAATTGAGTACATATAAACAAGCCCATTAATGTTTGCAGTGAATTGAGTACATATAAACAAGCCCATTAATGTTTGCAGTGAATTGAGTACATATAAACAAGCCCATTAATGTTTGCAGTGAATTGAGTACATATAAACAAGCCCATTAATGTTTGCAGTGAATTGAGTACATATAAACAAGCCCATTAATGTTTGCAGTGAATTGAGTACATATAAACAAGCCCATTAATGTTTGCAGTGAATTGAGTACATATAAACAAGCCCATTAATGTTTGCAGTGAATTGAGTACATATAAACAAGCCCATTAATGTTTGCAGTGAATTGAGTACATATAAACAAGCCCATTAATGTTTGCAGTGAATTGAGTACATATAAACAAGCCCATTAATGTTTGCAGTGAATTGAGTACATATAAACAAGCCCATTAATGTTTGCAGTGAATTGAGAACATATAAACAAGCCCATTAATGTTTGCAGTGAATTGAGTACATATAAACAAGCCCATTAATGTTTGCAGTGAATTGAGTACACATAAACAAGCCCATTAATGTTTGCAGTGAATTGAGTACACATAAACAAGCCCATTAATGTTTGCAGTGAATTGAGTACATATAAACAAGCCCATTAATGTTTGCAGTGAATTGAGTACATATAAACAAGCCCATTAATGTTTGCAGTGAATTGAGTACATATAAACAAGCCCATTAATGTTTGCAGTGAATTGAGTACATATAAACAAGCCCATTAATGTTTGCAGTGAATTGAGTACATATAAACAAGCCCATTAATGTTTGCAGTGAGTTGAGTACATATAAACAAGATGTTTGCTGTGCGATGAGTACACATAAGCATGCTTCTGAATGTTTGCAGACCGTTAAGTACGCATAAACAAGCCCATTAATGTTTGTAGTCCGTTAAATACACATAGTCAAATCCATTAAAATCTATATTTCGTGTGTATGAATGATGCTAAAGTTCTATGGGTCCCTGCTGTGTCTTTGTAACATATATTCTGCACATTGATTATATTTTTCATACTTTCATGTTATTGAACATCTATGCCGTTTTGAATGATGAGGCTGTAGATTGCTAATGTAACTTTGAACTGTAAGAGTCAGATTTTTGACTTATTAAAAAAGCATTACAAAAGTAACATTTATGATTATTCATTGTAAAAATACAGCTGGTTCTATCTGATGGAAGATTAACATTTATTGAAAGATTAAAGAAGAAATAAATGTATACATCATTAAAAAAAGAAATTAAAACGAAGCAAACTTATGTTAGCTTCTTGAATATTCAGTTTAGATAGGGTATTATCATTTCATCTTTATGAACTGATACATTCACGTTTTCTGTAGACTCACTTTACTCTTATAGAATCACACGTTTTATGTAGTCTCATTTCACTCTTATAGAATCACACGTTTTATGTAATCTCATTTCATCTTTATATGCTCACACATTCACGTTTTCGAGGGTTCAGATTTCAAGATTTAAAATAAAAACTGCAGCTCTCAAAGGGCAACATACTTTCATTTCATTATTTATACATTTGATTAATACTGAAGTATGATTCTTTATTTGTTGATAAGTAATTAATAATTATTGTGATGCGTTATGAAAGAAATATAAGCATCAAGAAGGAAGCATCCAATTGAGCATTATAATGCTAAGGAACAATAATTGAGTTGAGGGTGATCTACCTTGTTGATGTTTGAGGTTGAAAATTAACTTTTATGTAAACGACCGAGAAAGAGTGAGTTTATAGCGATCTATCCTGTTGATGTGTGTGTAGAAATGAACTTCTCCATAGACGACTGAAGTATTAAGGACTGAATAATGGCCGTGAGAAATGGAACAACAACCACAGAAAGTCACTTATTGTATTTGCTCTGAACTGTCTTCATTTTCGTCTTTTTGTTATCGCAATGGGACGACGAACCAGTAAATTGTAATACCTAGACTCTGTCGCTATCACACATACTCTATTGATGCTACTTGTACAAACTACTGTAGACAGATTAAAGCGCAAATAAAAAAATATTATTAGAATTGATGAATTGACCAAATGTCTTCCCATCGATCCCAAGACATAAATAAAATAAAAATTGTAATGATAAAAAACCATTATTGTCCAAACGCAGAATAGAAAATGTATTGCAGAAGTGAGTGTTAAATGTGAACGAAAGAGTTAAAAATGCGTTTGAACAATATTTTAAATTATCAGTCTCTTCAGAAGAACTCTACCTTGTGGTACTTCAGTAAACATAATAAAGAAAGTTCACATGATTATTTTTGTTAAGTAGAGAAAGTTCACATGATTATTTTTGTTAAGTAGTGAAAGTTCACATGATTATTTTTGTTAAGTAGTGAAAGTTCACATGATTATTTTTGTTAAGTAGAGAAAGTTCACATGATTATTTTTGTTAAGTAGTGAAAGTTCACATGATTATTTTTGTTAAGTAGTGAAAGTTCACATGATTATTTTTGTTAAGTAGTGAAAGTTCACATGATTAATTTTGTTAAGTAGTGAAAGTTCACATGATTATTTTTGTTAAGTAGTGAAAGTTCACAAGATTATTTTTGTTAAATAATGAAAGTTCACAAGATTATTTTTGTTAAATAATGAAAGTTCACAAGATTATTTTTGTTAAATAATGAAAGTTCAAAAAGATTATTTTTGTTAAGTAATGAAAGTTCAAAAGATTATTTTTGTTAAATAATGAAAAGCATTGAAAGTATATTTTTAAACCTTTTAATAAATATATATCAAATCTTAGTCTAACAAACTCGGTATATGATTTTTTAAAAATCAGAATAAATAGATAAACGTGGACTAAAAATTAAAGATGGGTAGACGGTTAGAGAGGAGGTATACAGAGAAGTTAGAGAGAGAGAGAGAGAGAGAGAGAGAGAGAGAGAGAGAGAAAGAGAGAGAGAAACAAAGACAGATGGGTAGATAGATATATAATAGACATGACACGCAGAGAGAGAGAGAAACAAACAAGATGGGTAGATAGATATATAATAGACATGACACGCAGAGAGAGAGAGAGACAGACAGACACAGACACAGACAAATACAGACAGACACACAGATGGATAAAATTAACTTACGCCAATCGACACTGGAACCGACTTTTGTGACTGGTAGTTTTAATAAAGAGAAAAAAAATAGTTAATCAACATGACATGTTCACTTTGTAAACATTGATGTAAGTAAACAAGGGGTAACGATAATAAATAAGTAAGAAATATTCAATCAAGAAAACACTTCTATGAAGCAAACATTATATTTAGGTGATTATTATTATTATCATCTTAATAGATGGATAGATAGATAGATAGAATAATAGATAGATAGATAGATAGATAGATAGATAGATAGACATACATATATTGTTATTACATTCCCTCTCTTATAGCCAGTCAATGGCATCCGATAATAGATAAAGAATTCCGGACACAAAATCATGTTATACTTACGATCGACGCTGGAACCTTTTCTTCTTGGAGCTGCAAAGAAAATAACGCAGACAATTAATTAAAAAAAATGCGTTTCTTTAAACAAATATTTCGACCTGTAACTTAAGAAGAGAGCAAAAAATCTCTTTCTTGTTTTAACATTTCGACCAATAAAATAGGAACAGGGTTAACAAAAATTGATGGGGTTTTTACATTTCAATCAATTGCTTAGGAAGAGAGTTAACTAAAAGTTTTTTTTTTTTAAATAGTTCAGCAAATAACGTAGAAAGAGCATTAACATACATTTTTTTTTTAAAACCACGAACCATTTCCACCTGAATAAGAGTTTGGTTAACGAAAACATTTCAATGTCTGTAGTTGATTTAATTGTCTGTAGTTTCTATTACACAATCACCATATATCCACCAGCTATCTAGCAGACAAATTAAATACGTATGTTTGGAGTTTATTTTGTTTATATTCGGGAGTTGAGGGTGGAGTGGACTTATTTCATATAATACAACGCACAATAAACGAGTGTACACTCCATCTCGATATGTCACATTCTTCAAATTTAATAGTCTTCAAAGTGTGTTCCAATTAAGGTTTGTAGTGCATTGAATACACAATAAACAAGCCCTCTAAGTGCATTGAATACTCAATAAACAAGCCCTCTAAGTGTATTGAATACACATTAAACAAACCCTCAAAGTGCATTGAATACACAATAAATAAGCCCTATAAATGCATCCAATACACAATAAACAAGCCTTCTAAGATTTGTAGTGTATTAAATACACAATAAACAAGCCCTCTAATATTTGTAGTGCTTTGAATCCACCGTAAACAAGCTATTAAGTTTGGAGTATCTTGATTACACATAAACAAGCCCATTAATGTTTGCAGTGAGTTGAGTACATATAAACAAGATGTTTGCTTTGCGATGAGTACGCATAAACAAGCCCGTTAATGTTTGCTATCCGTTAAGTACACATAAACAAGTCCATTAAAGTTTGCAGTGCATTAAGTACACTTAAAAAGTCCATTAATGTTTGCAGTCCATTAAGTACACATACACAAGTCCATTAAAGTTTGCAGTGCATTAAGTACACTTAAAAAGTCCATTAATGTTTGCAGTGCATTAACTACAGTTAAAAAGTCCATTAATGTTTACAGTCCATTAAGTACACATAAACAAGTCCATTTGACTTATCAAAGAAGCATTACCAAAGTAATGTTTATGACAATTCATTGAAAAAAAACAGTTTGTTCTATCTGTGGAAAGATTAACATTTATTGAAAGATTAAAGAAGAAATAAATGTATACTTAATTAAAAAAGAAATTAAAACGAAGCAAACATTTTAGATAGGGTATTATCATTTCATCTTTATTTACCCATACATTCACGTTTAATGTAGTCTCATTTCATCTTTATAAATTGACACATTCACGTTTTCTGTAGACTCATTTCACTCTAATAGATCACACATTCATGTTATGTGTAATCTCATTTAATCTTTAAATGCTCACACATTCACGTTTTCGAAGTTTCAGATTTCAAGATTTAAAATAAAAACTGAAGCTCTCATAGGGAAACATTCTTTCAATTCATTATTTATATATTTGATTAATACTGAAGTATGATTCTTTATTTTTTGATAAGTAATTAATAATTATTGTGATGCGTTATGAAAGAAATATAAGCGACAAGAAGGAAGTATCCAGTTGAGCATTATATTGCTAAGGAACAATAACTGAGTTTAGGGTGATCTACCTTGTTGATGTTTGAGGTTGAAAATTAACTTTTATGTAAACGACCGAGAAAGAACATTGAGTGAGTTTATAGCGATCTATCCTGTTGATGTGTATGTAGAAATGAACTTCTCCATAGACGACTGAAGTATTAAGGACTGAATAATGGCCGTGAGAAATGGAACAACAACCACAGAAAGTCATTTATTGTATTTGTTTGTGAACTGTCTTCATTTTCGTCTTTTTGTTATCGCAATGGGAAGACGGACCAGTAAATTGTAATACCTAGACTCTGTCGCTATCACATATATCTATTGATGCTACTTGTACAAACTACTGTAGACAGATTAAAGCGCAAAAAAAAAATATTATTAGAATTGATGAATTGACCAAATGTCTTCCCATCGATCCCAAGACATAAGTAAAATAAAAATTGTAATGATAAAAAACCATTATTGTCCAAACGCAGAATAGAAAATGTATTGCAGAAGTGAGTGTTAAATGTGAACGAAAGAGTTAAAAATGCGTTTGAACAATATTTTAAATTATCAGTCTCTTCAGAAGAACTCTACCTTGTGGTACTTCAGTAAACATAATAAAGAAAGTTCACATGATTATTTTTGTTAAGTAGAGAAAGTTCACATGATTATTTTTGTTAAGTAGTGAAAGTTCACAAGATTATTTTTGTTAAGTAATGAATTCATGGAACGAATATTTTTAAACCTTTCAATAAATATATCAAATCTCAGTCTAACTAACTCGGTAAATGATTTTAAAAAAATCAGAATAAATAGATAAACGTGGACTAAAAATTAAAGATGGGTAGACGGCTAGAGAGGAGGTATACAGAGAAGAGAGAGAGAGAGAGAGAGAGAGAGAGAGAGAGAGACAGACAGACAGACAGAGACAAAGACAGATAGACAGAGAGACAGATGAAGAAGAGAGAAACAAACACAGATGGGTAGAAAGAGTAGAAAGAGATATAAAAGATGACACAGAGAGAGAGAGAGAAAGAGAGAGAGAGAGAGAGAGAGAGAGACAAACAGACAGTGTGACAGAAATAGAGACAGAGACATAGACAGAGAGATACACACAGGCACACAGATGGATAAAAGTAACTTACGCCAATCGACACTGGAACTGACTTTTGTAACTGGTAGTTTTAATAAAGAGAAAAAAATAGTTAATCAACATGACATGTTCACTTTGTAAACATTGATGTAAGTAAACAAGGGGTAACGATAATAAATAAGTAAGAAATATTCAATCAAGAAAACACTTCTATGAAGCAAACATTATATTTAGGTGATTATTATTATTATCATCTTAATAGATGGATGGATAGATAGATAGATAGATAGATAGATAGATAGATAGATAGATAGATAGATAGATAGATAGATAGACATACATATATTGTTATTACATTCCATCTGTTATAGCCAGTCAATGGCATCCGATAATAATCCGAAAAGCTGACACAAAATCATTTTATACTTACGATCGCTGGAACTTTTTCTTCTTTTAGCTGCAAAGAAAATAACGCAGACAATTAATAAAAATGTGTTTCTTTAATCAAATATTTAGACCTGTAACTTAGGAAGACAGCAAAAAATCTCTTTCTTGTTTTAACATTTCGACCAATAAAATAGGAACACAGTTAACAAAAAAGTGGGGGTTCAACATTTCGACCAATAACTTAAGAAGAAAGTTAGATAAAAGTTTTTTTTTTTTAAATAAGATATTTCAGCCAATAACTTAGAAAGAGAGTTAACATACATTTTGAAAAAAAAACACGAACCATTTAAACCTGAATAAGAGTTTGGTTAACGAAAACAACCTTATTTCAATGTCTATTAGTTGATTTAATTGTCTGTAGTTTCTATTACACAATCACCATTTATCCACCAGCTATCTAGCAGACAAATTAAATACGTATGTTTGGAGTTTATTTTGTTTATATTCGGGAGTTGAGGGCGGAGTGGACATTTCATATAATACATCAATGCACAATAAACGAGTGTACACTCCATCGCGATCCGTCACATTCTTCAAATTTAATAGTCTTCAAAGTGTGTTCCAATTAAGATTTGTAGTACATTGAATACACAATAAACAAGCCCTCTAAACTTTGTAGTGCTTTGAATCCACCGTAAACAAGCTCATTAAGGTTTGGAGTATTTTGATTACACATAAACAAGCCCATTAATGTTTGCAGTGAGTTGAGTACATATAAACAAGATGTTTGCTGTGCGATGAGTACGCATAAACAAGCCCGTTAATGGTTGCAGTCCATTAAGTACACATAAACAAGTCCATTAATGTTTGCAGTCCATTAAGTACACA
The DNA here is from genome assembly GCA_028829895.1 of Sinotaia quadrata. Taxonomy (NCBI): domain Eukaryota; kingdom Metazoa; phylum Mollusca; class Gastropoda; order Architaenioglossa; family Viviparidae; genus Sinotaia; species Sinotaia quadrata. Next base: position 37,693,236 of record CM054179.1, on the reverse strand, counting down.
TAAACAAGTTCATTAATGTTTGCAGTGCATTAAGTACAGTTAAAAAGTCCATTAATGTTTGCAGTCCATTAAGTACACATAAACAAGTTCATTAATGTTTGCAGTGCATTAAGTACAGTTAAAAAGTCCATTAATGTTTGCAGTCCATTAAGTACACATAAACAAGTCCATTAATGTTTGCAGTGCGTTGAATACACCAAATATAAATACATCTGATACATGCATGCAAAAGGATAAATGTCCCGTTCCTTGAATAATATAACATTTGTTTAACACTTAGTCTGACTGGATATAGGTCAGCTTATGCTTCAAAATTTAGAGAATGTCTAATATCTCACGCAGATGTTAATTAAACAAAGCTGGCCAAAATTTACACACAAAAAGCTATATTTAATGTGTAAGAATGGCGCTAAAGTTCTATGGGTCCCCTCTGTGTTTTTGTAACATATATTCTGCAAATTAATTTTATTTTCCAAACTTTAATTTTCTAGAACATCTATGTCGTTTTGAATGACGAGGCTTCATGTATACTTCATTAAAAAAGAAATTGAAAAGAAGCAAACACTTGTTAGCTTGTTGAATATTCAGTTTAGATTGGGTAATATAATTTCATCTTTATATACTCACACATTCTCGTTTTGTGTTGTCTCACTTCACTCTAATAGATCACACATTCTCGTTTTGTGTTGTCTCACTTCACTCTAATAGATCACACATTCACGTTTTGTGTTGTCTCACTTCACTCTAATAGATCACACATTCACGTTTAATGTAGTTTGTTTTACTCTTATAGAATCACACATTCATGTTATATGTAATCTCATTTAATCTTTAAATGCTCACACATTCACGTTTTCGAAGTTTCAGATTTCAAGATTTAAAATAAAAACTGAAGCTTTCATAGGGAAACATTCTTTCAATTCATTATTTATACATTTGATAATACTGAAGTATGATTATTTATTTTTTGATAAGTAATTAATAATTATTGTGATGCGTTATGAAAGAAATATAAGCGACAAGAAGGAAGCATCCAATTGAGCATTATAATGCTAAGGAACAATAATTGAGTTGAGGGTGATCTACCTTGTTGATGTGTGAAGTGGACAATTAACTTTTATGTAAACGACCGAAAAAGAACATTTAGTGAGTTTATAGCGACCTATCCTGTTGATGTGTATGTAGAAATGAACTTCTCCATAGACGACTGAAGTAGGAAGGACTGAATAATGGCCGTGAGAAATGGAACAACAACCAAAGAAAGTCACTTATTGTAGTTGTTTGTGAACTGTCTTCATTTTCGTCTTTTGTTATCGCAATTTGACGACGGACCAGTAAATTGTAATACCTAGACTCTGTCGCTATCACATATATCTATTGATGCTACTTGTACAAACTACTGTAGACAGATTAAAGCGCAAATAAAAAATATTATTAGAATTGATGAATTGACCAAAAGTCATCCTTTCGATCACAAGACATAAGTAAAATAAAAAAAAAATATGTCCTGATAAAAAACATTATTGTCCAAACGCAGAATAGAAATGTATTGCAGAAGTGAGTGTTAAATGTGAACGAAAGAATTGAAAATGCGTTTGAACAATATTTTAAATTATCAGTCTCTTCTGAAAAACTTTACCTTGTGGTACTTCAGTAAATATAATAAAGAAAGTTCACAAGATTATTTTTGTTAAGTAATGAAATTCACAAGATTATTTTCGTTAAATAATGAAAGTTCACAAGATTATTTTTTTTAAGTAATGAAAGTTCACATGATTATTTTTGTTAAGTAGTGAAAGTTGAGAAGATTATTTTTGTTAAGTAATGAAAGTTCACAAGATTATTTTTATTAAAAAATGAAAGTGCACAAGATTATTTTTGTTAAGTAATGAAAGCATTGAAAGAATATTTTTAAACCTTTCAATAAATATATATAAAATCTCAGTCTAATAAACTCGGTAAATGATTTTTAAAAAATCAGAATAAATAGTAAAATTATTCTTATTATTACCATGATATATCTGATTTGTTTTGGTGTTTAGAGGTAACAACAACAACACCCGTGTACTCACTTCAATGTTACACTTTTCATTTTACGGCTAAGCTATGCTTATCTAGTCTTAATTTCGCGTACATTCTCGGCTGCTACTTGACATGAAGTATCAATATCGTTCATAAGTTTGATCGTGTGCTGACAGTTAAAGATAAAAGATGGCGGCCGCTAAAGATGACAGTTAAAGATACAAGATGGTAGCCTCTAGAAATGACAGTTGAAGATAAAAGATGGTAGCCTCTAGAAATGACAGTTAAAGATAAAAGATGGTAGCCTCTAGAAATGACAGTTGAAGATAAAAGATGGTAGCCTCTAGAAATGACAGTTAAAGATACATGATAGTGGCCTCTAGTTAAAGATGGTGGCCGATAATATGACAGTTATAAAGATACAAGATGGTAGCCTCTAGAAATGATAGTTAAAGATAAAAGATGGTGGCCGCTAAAGATGACAGCTAGCGATAAAAGATGGTGGTCGATAGAGATGACAGATAAAAAAAATACAGTGGCCGATAGAGATCATAATTAAAGATAAACATTTTGGCCGCTAGAGATCACAGTTAAAGATAATGGTGGACGCTAGAGATGACAATTAAAGATAAAAGATGCCAGATGCTAGAAATCACAGTTAAAATAAGAGAATGTGTACACTAAAAAAGACAGTTAAGGATAAATATGGGTGGACCTAGAGATCACAGTTAAAGATAAGAGGTGACCGCTAGATATCACATTTAAAGATAAGAGATTGTGGACTCTAGAGATCACAGTTAAACATATGAGGTGAACACTAGATATCACTGTTAAAGATAAGAGGTGGACACTACATATCACTGTTAAAGATAAGAGGTGGATGATGGAAATAACAGTGAAACATAAGAGGTGGACGTTAGAAATGACTGTTAAAAATAAAAGGGTTACAATACAGATCATAGTTAAAGATGAGGTGGACACTACATATCACTGTTAAAGATAAGAGGTGGATGATGGAGATAACAGTGGAACATAAGAGGTGACGTTAGAAATGACTGTTAAAAATAAAAGGGTTACAATACAGATCATAGTTAAAGATGAGGTGGACACTACATATCACTGTTAAAGATAAGAGGTGGATGATGGAGATAACAGTGGAACATAAGAGGTGACGTTAGAAATGACTGTTAAAAATAAAAGGGTTACAATACAGATCATAGTTAAAGATGAGGTGGACACTACATATCACAGTTAAAGATAAGAGGTGGATGATGGAGATAACAGTGGAACATAAGAGGTGACGTTAGAAATGACTGTTAAAAATAAAAGGGTTACAATACAGATCACAGTTAAAGATGAGGTGGATACTTGAGATCCTAGGTAAAGGTAAATGAATTTGATCGTTTACTAGAGTTGTTAAAATAAACATTCACTTACCATCTAAGCTTGATCTTTCATGGCTTGAATCTGCGAACTCATCTGAATCACACACAATATGTGTGTGTGTGTGTGTGTGTGTGTGTGTGTGTGTGTGTGTGTGTGTGTGCGTGTGTGTTTGTAAATGATAGATTTATAACTGAATTATTTAATGTCTAACCAGAATCTGATTATGTGTGAAAAGCGTCCTTTACCTTCTAGCACATGGGAGTATTTTAAACGAGCCGGTATTTTCACATGGCCAAATTTATGTTGCATTATCGCGTTCACGAAACAGAGACTACATCAAAGTACCCATCAAAAATGTTAACGGTCATTGTAATTTGCTAAATGATACTAAAATTTTCACTCGCAATTTGACTTATAATCAAACACATGGAAGTATTTTTTGAGCGAGCCGGTATTTTCACATCGCCAGCTTTACGTTTCATTGTCGCGAATCAGAGAAAACATCAAAGTACTCATTAAAAATATGACAATCAAGGTCATTTGCTAAATGACGCTCGAATTTTCACTCGCAATGTGACTTATAATCAATCCATCCAATAAGCAAATTCATTTATGTTCCTAGCAATCAATTCATTTTAATTTTCCACCCGTCACATGTCGGGCAAATATTTCTAGTCATGTAATATTCCTCTTTGCCTTTGGACTATAACAGTCACATGTCGGGCAAATACTTCTAGTCATGTAATATTCCTCTTTGCCTTTGGACTATAACAGTCACATGTCGGGCAAATACTTCTAGTCATGTAATATTCCTCTTTGCCTTTGGACTATAACAGTCACATGTCGGGCAAATACTTCTAGTCATGTAATATTCCTCTTTGCCTTTGGACTATAACAGTCACATGTCGGGCAAATACTTCTAGTAATGTAATATTCCTCTTTGCCTTTGGACTATAACAGTCAGTTGCCAATAGTCACCTAATTCTACTTAGTAATGAGTAGTAGACTTTGATTTCAGTGACAATTTCTAAATAAAATAATTATTTAAACCTTTAAATTCATTAATTGTCTCATCAATGTCTTAAGTCAGATGTAGTGTTTGTATAATTATTTATAATTCTCAGTGATAAGATATTGAAACCTGCCTTCCACAATAAAATATTTTGTTCGTGTACATTTCAACTACTTTAAATAGCAGAATAATCTATTTGATGTTTCACTTGAGGCACTTCCCTTATGAAACACCTGAGTAACGAATAATAAAAATGTCTAATACCTCCCTTTACTTAATTTATGAGGAGCGCTTCCGGCCTAGGGCGATTTCACGTTTGTATCTCCCTTATTAAACGTCTGGTTCCGAATAATAAAATGGATAGTACCTCCCTTCTAAAACGTCTAATCACGAATAATAATAAAGCTAGTACCTCCATTTTAAAACGTCTAATCACGAATAATAATAATGCTAGTACCTCCATTTTAAAACGTCTAATCACGAATAATAATAAAGCTAGTACCTCCATTTTAAAACGTCTAATCACGAATAATAATAAAGCTAGTACCTCCATTTTAAAACGTCTAATCACGAATAATAATAAAGCTAGTACCTCTATTTTAAAACATTAGTCAAAGGGAACAATTTTTATTTTTTTCGCAAATTTATGCTCCCAGATAAATTGCTGATATAGGTGTACTATTTTTGTTATCAGCCGATTGTTTATTCTAAGTGGAAATAGGCTAGTTTCCGAATTGAAATCAGTAATACCAGACAAAATTTTAATCGAAACTTTAATCAAAGAACAACAATTTATATTCAATATATCAACGATGATTCTATTAATTAATCTTTAATTATATTGTTAGGGCCAATACGCAGTGAAAATATAGATGTGATGTATGTATCTCTCTAGGCGTGTGTGCGTGTGTGTGCACATAAGTGAAATGAGATGGAAAATATTTACAACGTGCACTCTGTCAATCAGTTTTAAAACAATTTAACAGACATTACCTTCCTGGAATGCTCCTTCGATGGCTGGAGTCTTACGAGACGCTGTTATCAGGAAGTGAAAGGAAGAGATAATTTTGAGCAACCTGTGGTCATTAACGTGACGATTATGGTAATATACACCATTACAATCAATAAGCATCATTTCTGAACAATCAAATATTACTAATATATGCATTCAGTTTCAATCATACTTATTTCAGCAAACTCTTAGTTTACTTTTAAATGTGTTAAGTAAAAATATATATTTCAGCAAACACTTATTTTACTTTTAAATGTGTTAAGTAAAAATACATATTTCAGCAAACTCTTATTTTACTTTTAAATGTGTTAAGTAAAAATACATATTTCAGCAAACTCTTATTTTACTTGTAAATGTGTTAAGTAAAAATACATATTTCAGCAAACTCTTATTTTACTTGTAAATGTGTTAAGTAAAAATACATATTTCAGCAAACTCTTATTTTACTTGTAAATGTGTTAAGTAAAAATACATATTTCAGCAAACTCTTATTTTACTTGTAAATGTGTTAAGTAAAAATACATATTTCAGCAAACTCTTATTTTACTTGTAAATGTGTTAAGTAAAAATACATATTTCAGCAAACTCTTATTTTACTTGTAAATGTGTTAAGTAAAAATACATATTTCAGCAAACTCTTATTTTACTCTTAAACGCGATATTCTAGTGAAGTAAAAATACATTGCGATATATGCTTGCGGGCATTTCCAGAAATGAATTTCGAATCGATTGTATATATATATAATGAGACATTATGTGCCATTTATATATTTACCTAAATATTAAATGGCACATATTCAGATATTCAGGCATACATATATATATAAGATGCGCGCGCAAAGTGTTGATGGTGTGTGTGTGTGTGTGTGTGAGTGTGCATGTGTGTGCATGTAGTACATGTATAAAACAAAGAGTGTAAATGTGATGGGGTAGGTTCAAATCGTTCACACCAACGGGCAGAAAAAAAGTAAAAGTGGACGCCAGAATACTTCTACCAGTTTCTCACATTCTTTATTCAGCTCATCTAGAGCATTGTCCTTCAGACACACACATGCGCTAATTATATTTATTCTGTCAGGGTGGCCTTCCCTGGAGCCTATCTAGGCCGAAAACAAAAATCTAGTGTGAAAGTCTTCTAAAATTAACTTCTGTGTTTTCTTACTTTCGTTCTAATATAAATTACTTTCAAACTACTAAGAGTTATATTACGAATCAAATATATAATACAATACCACAATTGTACTTTAATATGCAAATCATTCCTAATACTAGACCTATTATAAAATAAAATCTCATTCACACACATAAATTACAAAATCCAGTAACATTATTCATCATATAAAAATGTCAATTAAAAATATAAACTAATTCCTATCTGAATATATAAATGTCTATGGTAATTAATAAATGCATAACATAGTAATTAACGATTAAAAATGTACACACTAACAATTAAAATGGCAATATTTATTCATACAGTGCGCGCGATTTGGAACAAAGCAGCACCTCCTGACCCTATTTGTCAAGGCGCTCCGTGCAGACGATGTCTGCCCGCTAACATAACACTCACAAAAGTAAGTGAAAAGGCTTTACCGAGATGGGCGGCAAACACCATGCATACGTACTCGCTCCTTCCTGTGATACGGTCGGTCAGTAGCTGTTAAGCATTAGAGTCTGAACTATCACATAAAGAAATACAAACGAATAGGAAATAGTTCTTTTTAGTACATGCATAACATGCAAGTGACTTTAAACATACATGGCCTGGGTCTTTTATCCCCCTTTATCTGTCGTAAACGTCCGAGATGCCAGCTGTAACAGGTAACAACCATCAAGGTGATGATCAGTAAGCATGCTCCCAGAGTAACGCCAATAATGACAAGAATGTCGGGTTTTTGATGGTCTGTGCAACACACAGCATGTCAGGGAAATAATGTTACAATAATGTTTTAATTTCTGACCCAATGCATTCGCAGTTTATCACATTTCTAACATGAGCAAGTAAGCTTGTCAAGATCTTAAATAAATCTTAAACGCTTGAAAAGATTTACACTGGACCTGCGCGTGTATCCATAGACTAGAGATACAAGACAGAAAGAGAGAACAAATACTAGAAATAGAAGGGGGTGGCTGCTATATACCAGAGATACAATACAGAGAGAGAACAATTACTAGAGATAGAAGAAAGAGCGAAGGGGATGGCTGGCATATACCAGAGATAGAAGAAAGAGAGAATACATATCATAAATACAGGATAGAGAGAGCATATACCAGAAAAGAGAGAGAATATAAATGTTGTATGATGGGGAATTTTCCCATATATTTTATATAAATTTTCACTGTTGCATTTAAATTGAACGTTATTGTAGTGTGAATGACGTTTGCGTATTGCATCATGTTGGTTTGAAGTGAGGTCCTGAAGAATGAGTCAATGAGTCGTGCATGGTGGTAGATTTACTGACCGGTATTTGATGTTTGCGGCAGATAGGTGATCAAGTGTTTGTTGTTTAAGTTGCGTGGCCAATGGCCAATAAGCGTAGCTAGAGATTATTTTTGCGGCGCGCGTGTTTTGGTATACAATGGAAAGCGTTGTTAACTAGATGGGCGTTGCAGTTAGAAGTTGTTAGAAAGGCATAATCCGTATTAGCGCTAAGTAACTGGTCAGATCGAAAGCGTGTCAAATAGACGCAGGTGTGATTCCAAGGGTGATAAAAAGAGCGATAGCGTATTTCTACCGTCACTCGTTTATGAAATTGTCTTTGGGTGGCAACTTCTGAATCCCTCCCGACATACCTACATACCGGTTGTATATGCAGATCAAACCCTGACTGAAATAGGTAAAAGCGTCTTTGTATTGTATGAATAGTTAGGTTTTATTAGGATTTTATATGTTCTGTTTTATTTTGAACATGTTAACATTTCTTTCTTTCAGAGGCCTATGCCAAACTTCGTATTTATTAATAGAGCAATTGACTGGACACTTAGGCTTAGCAATTGTTTGTGTTTCAGTGATTTTTGTTTTGACTGCTGTGTTTTTTCGGCTGCTTGTTGCCATAGTTTTGTTTTTGTAGCTGACTGGTCTTGGTGGCTGGTTACTATATTGATTGACTTTTCCAATGCAATTATTTTGTCCCTGGCTTGATTGGGAGTTCTGATCTATTATTGAGGTCATATTCAAGTCTACCATATTGTGATGTCATTCCAGTGCATAAGCTAATTGTGTCATAATCAAGTCTACCATACTGTGACGTCATTCCAGTGCATAAGTCCCGATCAGAAACTGACTCGTGTAGCAACATTGCCATTGATGACTTTGTTACTCAAATATTTTTCTTGTTAACTTTTTCTTTATTAAATTTCTTGTTATGTGTATTTGTTAGTGAAGTAATTGCTATCGTTTGTTTTCATAGTCCGAAGTGATAATCTAATGATTACTTCTTATCCTCTATTAGTCTATTTATAATCGTCATATATTTATTCATAAACATTAATTCTCAGATATGAGTGGAGGCGGAGCCAATGTGGCGACGTACTAGTATATCAGCGTAACAGTTGCAGATATACATATCTAACCAGTGACCCATACTCTGCGCACTTGTAGATGTCTTGTATCATAACTAATTACACTTATTTGATATAATTATTATTATAAAGTCACCCCAAGGTATAGTGGCGACAATAAACCAGAAATAAAAGAGAGAAGAGGACAAGAGAAATGGCAGAGAAACAGGAAAAGGGGAAGAGAGTGTTCCAGTTTACAGATATTTGTTTCCCATTTTAAATAAAATAAACTATTTACATATGATTTAATTGTGAACTTATAAAAGCAATAGCTCAGTCTTTAATATGACGTGCATATTAACTATTTACATATTATTTCTTTGTGCACTAAAGAGAAGCAAAAATAGTAGATATTTACGGAATAGATCAACTTTCAATATGACGTAATAGGTCGTGCTCCACGATCTTTGTGTTTGTTCAGTAAAAAAAAAAAAAATTGTTCCGAAAGCATTATCCATTGATATTAGAGTCAATAGAAATTGAAGATTACTTTAAAAAATCTGAAAGCTAGATTAACATATATGATGGTTTGTTGCAGTGTTTGACAGCTAGTCAACCTAAACATGCTCGTAGGACTCGGTATATCCTCCCACCATGTAGATTAGACATTAAGATCACAACCATGTGTGCGAATCACTGGAATCCTACATGTATCCAAACACACAATAGTTGTCTTTGTAGTGTAATGGCATTCTGGCCCAAGCAATCAATAATCATTGGCACCCTACCTGTATCCAAACACACAATAGTTATCTTTGTAGTGTAATGGCATTCTGGCCCAAGCAATCAATAATCATTGGCACCCTACCTGTATCCAAACACACAATAGTTGTCTTTGTATTGTAATGGCATTCTGGATCAAGCAATTAGTACTTACTCGTGCCGAGGACTTCTCGTATGTGGTAGGTGCCAGCTAGAGGCGTGTAGACATACTCCTGGCCGTCTTTATTAGTTCTCACAATAAGGCACCGATACTCCCGATTGTTGTCAGCTTCACTCAATGTAATCAATAGTTTTGAGATCTTGCAATAGATAAATAACCTCATTTTAATTAATAACTTTGTCATCCAGGAATACATTAATAATTAATCAGATTGCAATATCTAATGACAGTTTATTCAGTAGTCTTCCGATCGCGAAATCTCACTTTTATCAATAATCACATTTTAATCAATAACATTGAAACCTAAAAATATATTAAAAATCATGTTGTAATATCTAATGTCAATTTAATAAATAATCTTGAGATCTAAAAATATATTGATAATCCTGTAGCAATATCTATGCTTAATCGTGATCTAGGAATATATTTAATAATTATATTACAATATATAAGTTTAATCAATAGTCCTGATATCTATATATCTATATATTATTAGTGTACAAATTACAAATTCAGTTTATTTTATAAGCATAAAATCTAGTTTCAAAAAAGAAGAAAGTAAATGCTTTATTTTGTGTTTTTTGTTTGATTTTAACATAACCATCCAACTTAAAGTTATCGCATAGCGAACGTATTCAGATAATTTGTTTTAAAAGTTGAATGTAAAAACGACTGCACATATGAGAAAATGTGTGAATCATGAAACGTTACTAAAAATTGCTACAATTGTGGTCCCGCCTGAGGGAACTAATACAGTGAAGGGGCGTACAGGTTAGCCTCGAGAGGATGGCAGCTAAGCACTACACTACACTACACTACACTACACTACACTACTACAGGAGAAGGGAAGCACGTGGAATTGACAGTAATAACAATAAACCTGTGTTACAAAAGTGCACGTGCACGAAAGACTATTGAGACAGCACCTAAACCAGGTTATATTCAAACTATTATCACTTATGTCTAATAATTCTTTTTCTCTTCTCTGATAAGAGCTATCCTGTGATTTGTATTGACACTAATCTGTCAAACTGAGGTATTATTATTATTATTATTATTCTGTACATCTGATGTGGACACTGACTTGTTATGTATTCAGTGTTTGCAAATGCTTTCGATACTACTACTTTCTCATTTTTAAACAAAATGTCTCTCTCACTCTTTTTTTCACTCTCTCTCTCTCTCTCACTGTCTCTCATCCTTTCTCTCACTGTCATTCTTTCTCTCTCTCACTGTTTCTCTCAAATCTTTCTCTCCCATTCCCACTCGTTTTCTCTCTCTCCAGTCTCTTTGTCTGTCTCTCTTCCTCTCACCCGATATCTATATGTGTGCATGTCTATCAGCCTCTCTGTCTGTCGGTCTTTATCTCCCCCTTCTATCTCTGTTTTTTTTCTCTCTTTGTATGTCACTGTCTCTCTCTGTCCTTTTGTCTTTCTCTCTCCTCTCTTCCTCTCTCTGTCTCTCTCCCCGTTTTCTTCTCTCTGTCCATATCTCATTAAACCACTCATTTTGAACCACCCTTTCACCGGCAAGCATATATGTTTCTCTCATTTGTTTAATGCAACTTATGAGTAGAGTTGCCCTCGGGTACGTCTTCATGAGACCCAGATGCTCTGAATGATGACCATATACAGTCTCCCAAAATATCACACATGTAGTTAGTGAGTGAAGAGGAATATTAGGCTTAGTGCTGATTGCAGACGATCCTACTCACGGTTAATAATGTGTATAATAAAAAAGAACCAAACACTCATTTGTATGAGGCCACATCCAAAATGAGTTGATGTAGAATAAAATAGAGCCAAAATACTCACTTGTAAGAGACCCCATCCACAATTAATTGATGTGGAATAAAATAGACCAAATAATCATTTATAAAATCCCAATCCAGATTAAATTAGTGAAGAATGAAATAGAATCAAACACTCACTTGTAAGAGACCAGTAAAGTTATAGAATGCTATATATATATGAATACTCACTTGTAGACGATCGCATTCGTTATCTGACTTTGGGGGATCGATTGTTTTGATGTTGCTAGACGCAGGATATTCAGTCCAGACTTTAGAACGTATATCCTTGTACTCCCATTTCCAGACTGTCTACAGTAATGACAACAAGCAATTCCAATAAAACAAGTGACTCAATTCTTACATTTCCAGACTGTCTACAGTAATGACAACAAGCAATTCAAATAAAACATGTGACTGAATTCTTACATTTCCAGACTGTCTACAGTAATGACAACAAGCAATTCAAATAAAACATGTGGCTGAATTCTTATACTTCCAGACTGTGTACAGTAATGACAACAAGCAATTCAAATAAAACACGTGACTGAATTGTTACACGCTACTTGAAAAAAAGAAGAAAGTGGTTCCCTTGTAACTCTTCTAATCATTATCGTTACTGCATAGCCACATACATATTTCCATTGGTTTGATCGACAACAACAACAGTTATTGTAATAATATAATAATAATAATAATAATAATAATAATAATAACTACTACTACTACTACTAGTAGTAGTAGTAGTAGAGTAACAGTAAGAGGGTGTATTTCAAAACAGCTTGTGTACGTTACCATTATAAGATGCACGTATTTATATTGTACTACTAATTTTAAGTAAATACTTGATGTATACATATATATACAAAATATATACATATAATCTGCACTATCAATCTGTAAATATCTTGTAGTGCATCTCCTGTAGGTAGGATTGTTGCAATTGTTTTGCTAAGGAAGTTTTCTCAAGCTAGGCTATTGACAAAATGAGTGGCTGAAGGCTTAGCCTATGATGAGGCAGAATTGAATCTAATACAACAGCACCTGTTTTGAGTGTTGGTTAATTAGCAATAATACATGTCTGGATTGGTAGTTAAGTAATAAGAGCATATATTTGGAGTTGTATTTAAGTGACACTAGTACATATTTGGAGTTGTATTTAAGTAACAGTAGTACATATTTGGAGTTGTAGTTAAGTAACAATAGCACATGTTTGGAATGGTAGTTAAGTAAAAGTAGTAGGTGTTTGGATTGATAGTTAACAATAGTACATTTTTGGATTGGTAGCTAACAGTACATGTTTGGATTGGTAGTTAAGTAATAAGAGCATATATATGGAGTTGTATTTAAGTAACACTAGTACATATTTGGAGTTGTAGTTAAGTAACAATAGCACATGTTTGGAATGGTAGTTAAGTAAAAGTAGTAGGTGTTTGGATTGATAGTTAACAATAGTACATGTTTGGATTGGTAGTTAACAATAATACATGTTTGGATTGGTAGTTAACAATAATACATGTTTGGATTGGTAGTTATCAACAGTAATATATATTTGGAGTGGTTGGTGTAACGCTCGGAAACCGTCCCTGCCTAATTGAGTCTTAGAATTAAGATATATTTAATTTTCACATTCTGTACTGATAGAAAGGAGTGTGTGTGTGTGTGTGTGGGGGGGGGGTAGTTCCGACTCACCCTCGGTTTAGAGCACAGCGCTTGACTGACAAGCGGACAGTGAGAGCCTTTCTGGCCAGTCCTCTTAACTGCAATCGAGAGTGGAAAGGCTGAGACCGCTGAGAGAGTGTGGAGGGGGGAGGTACCTAGCCGCTTGCTTTGTAGTATGCAGTCCCCGGTCGGAAATATCGCACAGATGCGAACAGGTGTGAAAAACAGGTGTAGGTAGACGATTCAGGTCCATTGAGGCATGAGTTAATAAATACTTCAAGCCTCGTTGCAAACACTTGCGACAATTTTCGGGGTCCAGTCTGAAGGTAATCGTTAGCGGACTTAGAATTATTTTTTTTGTTAAATTATTGTTCATGCATTTTGATTGATATATGTTAGAATTTCTCTTTGATTCATTAATACGTATAGCTCATGTTAGAATGTGATGTATGTGTAGTGTGTTTTGTGTGGAATTGACAGCTTAAAATGATCAGACTCCATGTGTGTATTTTGTGTGGCACGATAGCTGTATAAACTGATCAGAGTGTATTTTGTGTGGCACGATAGCTTTATAAACTGATCAAACTCCATGTGTGTGTTTTGTATGGTACGACAGCTTTATAATCTGTTCCAACTATAAGTGTGTGTTTTGTGTGGCACGATAGCTGTATAAACTGATCAGAGTGTATTTTGTCTAGCACGATAGCTTTATAAACTGATCAGAGTGTATTTTGTGTGGCACGACAGCCTTATAAACTGATCAAACTCCATGTGTGTGTTTTGTGTGGCACGACAGCTTTATAATCTGATCTGACTACAAGCGTGTGTTTTGTGTGGCACGAAGCTTGAACCTCATTCCTTATTTCCGTTTAATTAAAAAAAAAGTAAAATTGACCACTATCAATCTACAATTTAACTTGAATAAAATCGCTCATTTAAAATTGTATCATATGCAGATCAGGGGGCAGGGAAACTCTCAGACTCACTCAGTGATCAGTTTTATCTATCTATATCTATTTAGATACACACAAATACATGCATGTTTTCATTTGTGTACGAAAGTATGTACTATATTTCTTCTATGTACACTTGCCCTATGTACACTTGCACACACACATAAAATCAAACAAAGTGGAAGAAATCCTAAATAAATATAATGGCAATGATAGAATTGGTTTCACTACTCTTACCCTAATCACGTCCGTAGAGATACCGATTGAACACTGGCAGGTGAATGCAATTTCTGTATTGATGATATAAGATGTCAGATCAGGTTTTACCGATATCTGTACTTTAGTTGGTTCTTCTGCAATTGATAATGAATACATCTGTAATCAACATTATCATAAACTTTGCTAAAATGTGACATAATGTAAATCCTATTCCTGGATCAAAAGTAGTAAATTAATTATGATTAGGATAACTATTACAATGGGTTTTTTTTTACAAATGGTAAAATGCCTAGTAATACCACACAATAGAACACTCTGAGTGGGGTGTTCAGTTAGGAATATTCTGTCTAATTATTTGCACCTTCTGAATCGATTACATACAAACAATGTAATTGCAACAAGTATTTTGATATTTTTATTATTACTGTTACGTTTCCAGTATTTCTTTATAGACCCTGCCTAGGATAATTAAGGACAATAGATTAAATTAATTCCTTCTCTCTATCCTATACAGACTGGTTGCTCAACTTATCATTTGACTAACTTAAAAATGTGTCTTGTAGTGCAGACAGCAGATTTACAAACTGATAAATTGCGTACGTTAGCTGGGTTGGAGTCGTTAAATTCCTCTAAATTAATATGCATTCGTTACGTCATTCAGCTCAATCGCCCCCACCCAATCCATGAAAATCATTAGGTCTATTATGCATAAAAATTAACTACGAAGAGGTTTAACAATTAAAAATAAGATTTAATAAAGTTTAACAATTTAACAATAATCAAATACGAGCGCTAAGTCTATTTCTTAACTCAGCACGTGTGTGCTTACTGTTCTTTGAGAAAGAGTGCCCAATTGTATCTTATGAATTTTAGTCATCTGAGTGATACTCAACTTTGTGTCTTTGTGTCGCCTGGTCTCTTGTTCCAGTCCGAACCGGGTCTACCTCACAGTAGTGCGTCAGCGGAAATGCACATGGCATACGATGGAAAACTGTCCTTTAGTTTCGCCGCTAGTGAACTTGTGATTAGACCAGCATATGCCTACACGTTGACGTTGCTTTACAATGGTGGTGGACCTTTTGGAATAGTTGAACTCTCTCAACAGAGTTCAAAACCGGCTTATACAGGAACCATGAAGAAGAAAGATGTCCAAGTTCAAAGATGAAGACAAGGATGTCCGAGTTCAAAGATGAAGACAAAGATGTCGAGTTCAAGGATGGAGACAAAGACCGACCTATGGAAACAAAATGTGTTCCATAATCGTCTGCTAGCACGTTTCGCAACTAAGCACGATTAGTTCAAATGCACGAATTAGAAATTCGACTGACGCGTCGTTCACAATTTAGATTAGAAAATATAATCTTATCACGCATGTTACATTTAACAGTGCATGACATATGAATTATCAAATATTTACAACGTTAAAATTAGACTTCATACAAAGGGATAATTCAAATCAAGCAAAGCGCTTCACAATTTACAATTAAAATTACACGCAATAATTTGAATTACATGAGAAATTCATATCGAGCGCAGGCACTCCTGGCTCTAGTGAATTTAAAATCAATATAAATTAAAGTTACAATGGAAAAGAGTTACAATGATTTATATTCCATAACTTATAGGTTTTCAGTCATTTCAACGAACCGTGCTCAAGTTATATAGCAATACATAACAATACATAGCACAAGTACATACATAGTTTAAATATACAAAATACAATCAAATAAAAGTGATACCTTATGAGAAGTTGAAGCGTTATCTCATCTATCGCGCCGGTCTGTCCATTCCTATATGACTCGCGAGTAGCAGACATACGGGTCGTAACTTGTTGTATCTCGGAGTACCAGACGGGTGCGTTTTACTCATATTTATAAGAAAGCATAGAGCATATCACGTGACGGATCGCGTGGCATGTAGTTGGTTCTAGAACCTCGACAATGGGCCTAAAGTTACATAACATCCTGACCTCTTTGTTGGAAGCTTCTCGATATGAATATCACGAGAGAGCTCCAAACAAAGGAATTTCAAATCTCGATATTTGAAAAATAAACAAGTGGGTCAAACAGTCAAGACATTTTAATCAGACTGTGACAATTACGAGAGTGTCTCTTTAATTACGAGAAAATTATCATCCTTGCATCTGTGATAATTCGCACCTCTCAGCTTGCGGGTGGCGGACTGGAAGAGTACACTTGCACTCTCATCAGAGTAATCCCTAGTATTTCAATGAACACTACAGAATCAACTCTGACCTGGCATACGTCCAAGCCACAGAGTAGTGAACACCTTCCCCTCCCCCCGAAAAAAAGGCTATACCACATGTTTTTTCAATTATTAAGACCCCCACCCCCATTACTCTTCTAACCTTTCAACCCAGTTATAATACAACACAGGTCGAGGGTGTTCATAAATAAAGAAATAGTATTTATTAACAAAATCCAATTAACTACACAAAACACAGCAATTCAACATTGTTCACATACAATACTGACATATACAATGAAGACACACAAAATACACAAACAAAACAAACAAACAGATACTTGTAGGTGGTTAATTACAGTATTAGGCCTGAAAAGGCTCTCTTATTTGGAATGAATGTAGTGTCATACATGCACTGTCAGTGGATTTGTGTGCGAGTACGTTTGTTGTGCATATCTAGTATTTTAATTAAATTTATTTATTTATTTATCTACTTCAAGGTTATCTATTTATGTTAGGAGTAGATAGAAAATAAATTAAATTTTGTGTATGCTTTACTGAATTTTTTAGATAGGGAATATATTTTGTTATTAGGAGTTCTTGCACTCTAGGATGTAATGCGTCCATACAACAATAGAAATTTATAGTTAGGAAGCCAAGTTGCACGCTTTTGCAATGCAGGTTTTCTAGAAGCCCATGGAAGCATAAGAAAACTCACCAGCCACATATTAAGTATAGTGTGAGTGTCTCATCCGAGTTACAGTGAGGCATGGAAGTGTGTATATATTGGGTTTCTACACTGAACTCCAGACATCTTTCTGACCAGTTTTATAATATTTTGGAGAAGAAAGACTTTTTCGAATATTCACCATGTAGTGTGCGGAATTGGTGATCGTTTCATCGAACACAGTCCTTTTTGACAAACTGACTTCATATTCTTGTCAGCAGTCTACAACGAGCCCAAGTCTCATCACTAGTAACTCATCAGTGTCTCAACGGAACTGAGGGAGGAACCTGAACGAAGAGATGAATATTCGGCACCACTCACTCTATGGTCGTCACCATTCAAGACTTCTGCGTTCATCAACGGGAAGTGTCTCCTGCGCTCTTCAGTGAGGAAGAGTATAACAAGTCTTTACTTGTATACGCGGGCACGTACACCCCACTCATACTGACTTTGTACTTCTGTCATCTCTCACTAACTTTGTGCTTCTGTCATCTCTCACTAACTTTGTACTTCTGTCATCTCTCACTAACTTTGTACTTCTGTCATCTCTCACTAACTTTGTACTTCTGTCATCTCTCACTAACTTTGTACTTCTGTCATCTCTCACTAACTTTGTACTTCTGTCATCTCTCACTAACTTTGTACTTCTGTCATCTCTCACTAACTTTGTACTTCTGTCATCTCTCACTAACAACACTAGAGCAGTGATCTCTCACTAACAACACTAGAGCAATCCAACCATCTCTCACTAACACTAGAGTAGTTTAGACATATCTCACTAACGACACTAGAGCAGTCCAGTCATCTCTCACTAACGACTCTAGAGCAGTCCAGTCATCTCTCACTAACGACACTAGAGCAGTCCAAACACTGATTGCAGCTGCTTCTATGGCTACTACTGGTAATAATTAATAATAGGACAAATGTCTCATCTTAACAGATATGTCAATTGCATATAATATTAAAACATTGTATAATAAAACAAATGTACTTATTGAAAAACTATTTACAACTCACATTAGCGTCAATTAGAATCGAACAAGAATGTCAAAAGCTGATGAAAGCATGCGTGAGTGTAAAACATGAAGTTCAAAGATATATCTGCATGTATGATGCGAATACTTTAAAGCATGACTTTGCAGAGCATATGTAGGTAGTGTAGGGTGTATAGCCTTATATGAGTTGGTTGTGAGGGTTGTAAGGCTATAAAAGAAATAATTAAACTACAAAATTATGAAGGCCTTTAAAAAATTCTTACTTATATTCCTGGTTTCCTTGACAAAAGCAATAGAAGAATTAATATATTGTTTCAAATCATATGCATTTCGTAAAATGCCATATTCTTGGATAATACAACGAAACTCGAGCCCACTGTGTCGATGGTCCACTTTAAGTTTGAGTGTGCTCTCCTAGAATCATATCCAAAGCAATACATACAGTTATATTATTATATTATATTATATTATATTATATTATATTATATTATATTATATTATATTATATTATATTATATTATATTATATTATATTATATTATATTATATTATATTATATTATATTATATTATATTATATTATATTATATTATATTATATTATATTATATTATATTATATTATATTGTATTGTATTGTATTGTATTATATTATATCATATCATTTCATATCATATAATATATCATATCATATCAAGTATCGCTAAACATTCACACTCAGAAATTCACAACTAAGAGTGAAATTATAGTTAAATGTCAAAGACATGTTAAGCAAAACGGAAGATCAAATGCATTTGTCACTGGTGTCTATCCTGGCCATTTTCGTCGTTACCCACATGGACTTGTGACTGTAATGGCGGACTGGTTATTCCATTAACAAATCTTGTAAAATAAGCAGATCTATCTATCTATCTATTTATCTATCTATTTATCTATCTATCTATCTATCTATCTATCTCTCTCTCTCTCTCTCTATCTATCTATCTATCTATCTATCTATCTATCTATCTATCTATCTATCTATCTATCTATCTATCTATCTATCTATCTATCTATCTATCTATCTCTATCTGTCTGTCTGTCTGTCTATTCTTTAATTGTCGAGGAAACTAATCTGTTATCTACACATAAGTTTGTATGAGGTAAGTACAAGGATCTCATGTATGTTTCTTTTACCACTTTTAATTGAGAGCGGTAATTTATATCTGCATGTCTCCATACTTTGGCTAGCTAAACTCTGTCAGTCAATCCCTTAATGATGTATGAGTGGGTGAATGCAACTATGTGTGTTGGTATTTTGACCCTCAATTATACCTGCATCTTATACAATCTGAAAGCAATGTGATTGATTGTACTCCAGGCCTAACGATAAAGGAAATAGACTAATCGTTCACACTTAGACAAGTGTCAACACTCAATAATCAGAGGAGTCTTCTTAATCTCGAAATAAAGCTGAGTTAAACAGGAATGAACTGTGTGTAAACAATGTGTAAAATATTTCAGTGGAAAACATCTCTAGAACAAAACTGCTTGAAAACAACTCTCACACTAAGAGCTATACACTTTGTACACTCAATAGCAATACTGTACATTCTGTAGAACACTAAGAGCTATACAAATTGTACACTCAATATCTATACTATACAGTCTGAGAACAGTAATAGATATACACTTTGTACACTCAATATCTATATTATACAGTCTGTAGAACACTAAGAGCTATACACTTTGTACACTCAATAGCTATACTGCACATTCTGTAGAACACTAAGACCTATACACTTTGTACGCTCAATAGCTATACTGTACAGTCTGTAGAACACTAAGAGCTATACACTTTGTACACTCAATAGCTATACTATACAGTCTGTAGAACACTAAGAGCTATACACTGTGTACACTCAATAGCTATACTGTACAGTCTGTAGAACACTAAGAGCTATACACTTTGTACACTCAATAGCTATACTGTACAGTCTGTAGAACACTAAGAGCTATACACTTTGTACACTCAATACCTATACTGTACAGTCTGTAGAACATTAATGATGTAACTGAAGTGGTAGGCTAGCGTGTTTCAACATTTCTTTAAATTCATTACAAGCCGTGCAGAAACGTTTCTGTAATCTGCAGGGACGAGTGGAAAATATGGAGAATCTCACTTTGAGAGTTGGAGGATTATGCAGTCTGTCTTTTGACAGGTCATAGACATACTCTGACTTGTTAGAAAGAAATACAACCTCATATCCTTCTTGTTTATGAGCAGTTTGAGTTTTTCAACCAGTCACTCAAATCTGGCCCCATATATATATATATATATATATATATATATATATATATATCAATACTCATGTGTTATTGTAGCAATTTTAATTATTTAATTATGCAATAATTGATTGTTATCCAAAATATACAGTGAACCCGTGACAGACTGTCAAACTGAAGTTGTAATATGAACAGGCCATTAATATTGTTTAAACATACTGTTACCGGTAGGTAGAATATTTTTACTTTTAATTATCGTACTTTATTGATTGCATCATCATTCTATATCTTTTTTTTTTTTTTATCAAACAAGAGACAAATGTCTAGAGGGAAGATTTTGTTAATGTTTTTACCGTGGCATAATATGGTGAGTTGTTTAGTGCTTTTGGACCTAAATGAGATTTTGACTGAAAAAAGGAGTGGAGAGAAAAAGGGAGAAGGGCACAGAGAAAGAGAAAGGGCTATATAAACTATAAGAGCTCTATAAACTATATGTAACAAATGTGATTTTTTATTTTATTTAATTTTCTGTCACAGGCACAAATTACAATGGGTGGGATGTGAATTACACTATCCAAGTCACACGAAAATAATAATGATACTGACTTTTAAATTAATGCATATATCTAATTTATTGTATGCAGAATGCATAAATAACCTCACACATTTTACATGTACAGTAAACAGAATGAAGTCTGACTTCACTTTAAAACCAATAGAATATTAGCCTAAACTTTACAAACAATAATTAAATGGAAAATTATATACCAAACATTATATTCTAGAGATATTTATATTTTGGGGATAATGTTAATGTGTAAATAAATTTTGCCATCCATATATGTTTATTTGAATGAATTATTATTTTTCAATTATTTCTAAACATAGACATTGCAATATTTTATCTGGTCTTGGTCCACTTGTTATCACATAAAGCACTGACTGGTTCCCATGTTATTGCAATGCCTAAAGATATCACATAAGGCACTGACTGGCTCCCATGTTATTGCAATGCCTAAAGACATCCCATAAGCCACTGACTGGTCCCTATGTTATTGCAGTGCCTAAATACATCACAAGAGGCACTGACAGGTTCCCATGTTATTGCAATGCCTAAAGAGCACTGACTGGTTCCCATGAGATGATGTATAACTGGAGAGACTGGGAAACAGTGAAACATACACAGTAACTGACCGGTCCCTTTAGGTAGACCACAATCACGACAATGTGACAAACTAGAATCAGACATGTGCAGACAGTGTCTATAGAAAGCCAATGAAGTTGCTGAAACAGAATGAACTGACATGTTGAAACGTATGCAGATATTCATGAAGGGTACAGATGAGACCAAATGAAGGTGGCGATTGTGTGGAGTGTAGGTGAACTGGTAGATTTGAACTGCCTGCCTCAAGAAGGGTGTAGGGTGAAAAAAATTGTCAGAAACATAAACACACATCACTCACTGCCCATATTTGAAGAGAAAGGATAAATGCTATCAATGTGTATGATTGCTCTTTCCAAAACACTGTTCTAGTTTACATACTGGGTGAAATCTTTGTGCAATCAATACATGAGAATTATAGTCCGTTGAAGGACCGTCACGATAGCTCATCACTGGTAACTAATTGACTGATAGTTAGAATGATAAGAAAACATAGAAATATTTTATTTTATTATACATTTTCTGATGTAAAATAGGAGGAAAATTATAGTTATGTTAAAATGACTTGGTTTGTAAAGCTGAATTGTCCTCATTGTATTTCGATGTTCAAGCATTTGATTGTCTCATTCTTTTGCACACAAATAAGTTTAAGAATGAGAGAGAAAAAGTAGAAATCATCATAGGGGATTTGCACGAGTGACACATTTTTGTGTTCCAGTAAAGCTCACTGCATCAGTTCACCTCGCTAAAGTCGAAGTGAAAACAGGAAGAAGAGTTGTTTCTATTATGCAACCTCAAAGGTAAGGTTGTCCCTTTGTAAGACCTGTCAGCAGAGATATCTGATGTAATTTTTTATTCTGATGTTTTTATGTATCAACTTGAATATCCTGATTATGAAGTGTCAACATTTTGTCAAGTGACGTCATCACCACTTCGTGAACAGATACCGTCAGGTGATCACTATGCTTGCTTTATTTGTACTCAATTCTAATCTTCTATGATGATACATAATAGCTGAGGTCTGTAATTATCCGATAGTGGTTTTACTTCATTTGGTCACTTTATTAGATAGTTATCAGGAATCTGATGTTTCTTGTAAACGCACTGAATTTATTTATTTTCTTTCATGATTGTTATATTTAATAAATAATGTAATTTCTTGTATCTAGCTTCTTGTATGTCAAATAGTATGAGGGAGAAGTGATTGATGATAGCATAAGTAATTAAGTAATCCCTTAAACAAGAAGTTCCTATCTGCAGAAAACTTATGTGACAAAAAAAAAAGGATTATTTATTTTTGTATAATTATACTTAAAACATAGTTCTTACAGAGCCAGACAGATCCATCAGGTGGAATTAAAATAAGAGTCGTCAGATTAGGATTAATATATGCAGTGTAGTCCACTCATCTGTACTAATATGGTTACTGATTATATATTAAAAGTGAATAATAATAATAATAATAATAATAATAATAATAACAGATAGAGATCACCGTTACAGAGATACTTTTTCTCATAATGTCTGTATCCAGATTTCTAGGTTTGTGTTGTTGGTACACTAGAGAAGTTCATATGTATCCAGATTTCTAGGTTTGTGTTGTTGGTACACTAGAGAAGTTCATATGTATCCAGATTTCTAGGTTTGTTTTGTTGGTACACTAGAGAAGTTCATATGTATCCAGATTTCTAGGTTTGTGTTGTTGGTACACTAGATTAGAAGTTCATATGTATTTAGATTTCTAGGTTTGTGTTGTTGATACACTAGATTAGAAGTTCATATGTATTTAGATTTCTAGATTTGTTTTGTTGGTGCACTAGATCAGAAGTACTCGTTCAGCTATATTTCTAGACTTTGTAAACTAGATTAAAAGAAATATATATGGAAACATATATTAACATTTTATTTGATAAAGCGGCTAATAGAAAACGAGAAAGCAACAGAAAATGATAGAAACAGCAACGCAGAGAGTGTGAAAAAAGGAGAGTGGAGAGAGGAAAAGAGAGAAGGGCGAGAAAGGTGGAGAGAAGATAGAGAATGAATTAGAGATTGATTTGAAAAGAGAGAGGGAGAAGAGAAAGAGATGATACTGAAGAGAGTAAATGAGAATGTGAGAAAAAGGAAAGGAAACGTGAAGATAGAGGAGAGGGTTGACACTGATAGATACATGCAAGCGGGGGAAAGGGGAGAGAGGGGCGAAAGAAAAATTCACTGGGGGAGAAATAAAGTGAAGGAAAATATGAGAGTGAAGGACAGACAAAGAGAGGGAAAGAGAAGGCAGGGAGAAACAAATTGAGTAATGGAAGATGATGAACACAAGCGATTCTCACTTTGCGTCTTGTTTGTTTCAGATTTACAAGAAAGAAATTAAAAAAAATAACATACTTGAATCCAATTGCATGCGTCTTCAGAATCAAGAACAGGTGCTGACATGGTAATTTCGCCAAGGGTCTGTGAGTCCCAATCAGAATTAGCTCTTTTGGATTGCCATTCCAGCTCTTTCTACACGTGTACAAACACGAAAAAGACCCCTCCAATAAATAAAGATATAACACCTGAGTGAAAATACAAAGTTAATTTTTCGTTATATGTAATGTTTTTAACATCATAATAATTTAGCCCAAGTAATTTTAATCCAAATATCTTTAAAATGGCGCATCTTAAACACCTATTTTTAAGCGACACTTGTTAAACAAATATCTTAAAACTGTACATGTGAAAAACATGAAGAAAGTAACTCACTAAAGATGATGCAGGTATATAACTAGATATATATATCTACGATTGTAAATGTAGCATGTCTAAGACAATAGAGAGGTTGTAGCTAAATTAATGTTAGTATAATATATGCGTGTATTGCAGATTAAAAGGTATTTGGTGATAGATATACTAGATACATTCTGAAAGTGATGTCTGTCTATGGCATGAAATTTTAGTCATTATTGTTTGCATACTAGATATGACTATGACTGAAAGTGAAGTTGTTCTGTGGCATGACATTTTAGTCTTTAGTGTTTGCATACTAGATATGACTATGACTGAAAGTGAAGTTGGTCTGTGGCATGACATTTTAGTCTTTAGTGATTGCATACTAGATATGACTATGACTGAAAGTGAAGTTGGTCTGTGGCATGACATTTTAGTCTTTAGTGTTAGGTATTCTAGGTATGACCATGCCTGAGAGTGGCGTAGGTTTGTGACAGGAGATTTTAGACTTTAGTTTTATCTATACTAGAGACCACAATGGTTGAAAGTAAAGTCGATCTGAGGCAGGAGATTTTAGTATTTAGTGTTTGTATACTACATATGGCTATGGTTGAAAGTGGAGCAGGACATTCACATGAGAATTTAGTCTTTTTGATAGGTATACTATATATGGACATGGTGAAAAACATTTTCATATGAGATTTTAGTCTTTGGTGTTAGGTCTACTAGAAAGACTGCGAATGAACGTGGAGCATTTTTGTAAAATGAGATTTTAGATTTTGGTTAAATATATACTAATGCTATGGCTTAGCACTTCAAATTCCAATTACTACAATGCATGACATAGCTCAACTGGAAGATAATATCCAAAATGATTATTGCAATATTTGAATTTATGGAGAACACGATATTAGATACATACTATAACTTATTTCAAAATAATAAATAATAACAATAACGAAATTAGCAACAACAGCAACTGAAATACCTTTGGACCTTAAGCCACATCATAAAATAAACCAAGATATGATTTAATTAAAGGAATTAAAATACGATTACGGTTCTCTACTTTCACTTTTAATATAGTTAATCTTGTTTATAACGTCTCCCGGCTGTGTATTGGTAGTGGTGAACAAATTGAGTAATATTACAAATAATATAAAAAATAAAATAAAACATATATTGCTAAATTCTTACATGAATGCCCTTGTGCACTGAAAAAAAATAAAATAAAACATATATTGCTAAATTCTTACATGAATGCCCTTGTGCACTGAAAAAAAAATAAAATAAAACATATATTGCTAAATTCTTACATGAATGCCCTTGTGCACTGAAAAAAAAATAAAATAAAACATATATTGCTAAATTCTTACATGAATGCCCTTGTGCACTGAACCAATTGAAACAAAGCATTCCAAAGTCACTTCACTGTCGTATTCATAACACTGTTTGACTGGAGTTATGGTCACAATTGAACGCTTTGGATTAGCTGCAATGCAACACTGAACATATATTAATCAAGATCATAGAGGCAGCAAAGACAAAGTTCATAAAATAAATCTATAAGCAAATATACTATGTGCCGTGACCCTAGAGAGAGCAAAGACAAGGTCCGTAACATAAATCTTTAAGCTAATATGCCGCGACCCTAGAGAGAGCAAAGACAAGGTTCGTAACATAAATCTTTAAGCTAATATGCCGCGACCCTAGAGAGAGCAAAGACAAGGTCCGTAACATAAATCTTGAAGCTAATATGCCGCGACCCTAGAGAGAGCAAAGACAAGGTCCGTAACATAAATCTTTAAGCTAATATGCCGCGACCCTAGAGACAGCAAAGACAAGGTCCGTAACATAAATCTTTAAGCTAATATGCCGCGACCCTAGAGAGAGCAAAGACAAGGTCCGTAACATTAACGTATAAACTACTATGACACCTGAGATCATGGCAATGGTGGGAGAGTAAAGACTAAGGTCTGTAAAATAATCTTTCTAAATTTCTATGAGACATTTCAAGATAATAAAAGCAACAAAGACAAGATCCATAATATAAATTCAGAAGCATTTGTTACATTATTCAAATGCATATAGATAGTAATAATTAAGTTTGAAAATTAAAATTTTAAAACAAAATCTTAATTCAAATGCATATATTAGTAGAAATTTATTACATTTAACATAAACATAAATTCAAACAAAACAAAAGAAACCACTCAAATGAACTAGAAATTTGTGCAGTAGTGTGACTGATTACGATTACAACATAAGCACGATTATTCAATTTTAACAATTTAGGAAATGTGACTAGAAATAAGATTGACAATAAATGTTCACGAAACATGATGTGAGGTAATATTTACACCCTTTTCCACAGATGTGTTTTGTAACACACAAATATAAGAATAGGACAGTGAGAGGCCCTGCAAGTAATATTTCATCTAGCACCATTTCTCATACCTAGGTGATTAGTACTTTTATATTTGAGCATTGTGTATCTGTGACAGATACATCATAGTTATTTGTTAATGACACTATTGAGCATTGTGTATCGAGTACATTTGACAGACACATCATAGTTATTTCTTAGTGACACTATTGAGCATTGTGTATCTAGTACATTTGACAGACACATCATAGTTATTTGTTAATGACACCATTGAGCATTGTGTATCTAGTACATTTGACAGACACATCATAGTTATTTGTTAATGACACTACTGAGCATTGTGTATCTAGTACATTTGACAGACACATCATAGTTATTTGTTAGTGACACTATTGAGCATTGTGTATCTAGTACATTTGACAGACACATCATAGTTATTTGTTAATGACACTATTGAGCATTGTGTATCTAGTACATTTGACAGACACATCATAGTTATTTGTTAATGACACTATTGAGCATTGTGTATCTAGTACATTTGACAGACACATCATAGTTATTTGTTAATGACACCATTGAGCATTGTGTATCTAGTACATTTGACAGACACATCATAGTTATTTGTTAATGACACTATTGAGCATTGTGTATCTAGTACATTTGACAGACACATCATAGTTATTTGTTAATGACACTATTGAGCATTGTGTATCTAGTACATTTGACAGACACATCATAGTTATTTGTTAATGACACTATTGAGCATTGTGTATCTAGTACATTTGACAGACACATCATAGTTATTTGTTAGTGACACTATTGAGCATTGTGTATCTAGTACATTTGGCAGACACATCATAGTTATTTGTTAATGACACTATTGAGCATTGTGTATCTAGTACATTTGACAGACACATCATAGTTATTTGTTAATGACACTATTGAGCAGATAAGGTAATCGTGATGAGAGAATAAAATAGTTTCTTTTATTTAATTACATAAATTACACAGCGCTGATAAGATTTTCAATACAAATATGTTTTTAAGGCTATTGATTTTTGTTTTCCATTCTGACTAGTGAGCTCTAAAGGAAGTTTAATCATGACAATATAATCGGATGTTGCAGTAAAAAAACTTTATAATAATATATTGGGTGTGAACTCACATGAAATATAAACATTAGTATAGTTCCCAGCTGTTTCCTCCTTAGAACCATCCGTATATCTGGATTCACATTTATAAATTCCAGAATCTTTGCAGGTTGCCTCTTTAAACGTTAATTTCATGGTAGTATGAATGCTGCCCTGAACCTCGACACCAGATAAATTTTCTTTCATCTGTGCGGAATCACTTTGTTCGGCTTTTGCTTCTGCAATAAGAACATAATCAGTGCTGATATTGGAAGCAACATATCTGTATAAGGAATATGACTTTGTTTTCTGTGCTGGATTTTCACTAAGAGCACCACATTGTATGACCCACTCTACACTGGACTGGTCTGGCTGCACGGCAATCATGGGCATCGAGCTGACTTTAACATCTTCAAGGAGAAAATAACGGAAACAAAGACATATTTAAGTCATTGTTATGGCTTGGAAAAGTCATCATGAAAAAGTAAAGTCTAAATGATTATAGTTCGTTAATAATTTGTATGTGACAAAAGTCAAGTCTAAATGATTATAGTTCGTTAATAATTTGTATGTGACAAAAGTCAAGTCTAAATGATTATCGTTTGTTAATAATTTGTATGTGACAAAAGTCAAGTCTAAATGATTATAGTTCGTTAATAATTTGTATGTGACAAAAGTCAAGTCTAAATGATTATCGTTCGTTAATAATTTGTATGTGACAAAAGTCAAGTCTAAATGATTATCGTTCGTTAATAATTTGTATGAGTGACAAAAGCAACAAGAACAAAGGCTCTGCACATGCATTGAAGCTAACGACCATAACAAAATATTAAAACCATTTCTTTCCTTTTGTACGCAATCAGACACGCAAGAAACAGAAATGAATATAAAACTAGTATATAGTTAGAGAACAAACAGAAATGAATATAAAACTAGTATATAGTTAGAGAACAAACAGAAATGAATATAAAACTAGTATATAGTTAGAGAACAAACAGAAATGAATATAAAACTAGTATATAGTTAGAGAACAAACAGAAATGAATATAAAACTAGTATATAGTTAGAGAACAAACAGAAATGAATATAAAACTAGTATATAGTTAGAGAACAAACAGAAATGAATATAAAACTAGTATATAGTTAGAGAACAAACAGAAATGAATATAAAACTAGTATATAGTTAGAGAACAAACAGAAATGAATATAAAACTAGTATATAGTTAGAGAACAAACAGAAATGAATATAAAACTAGTATATAGTTAGAGAACAAACAGAAATGAATATAAAACTAGTATATAGTTAGAGAACAAACAGAAATGAATATAAAACTAGTATATAGTTAGAGAACAAACAGAAATGAATATAAAACTAGTATATAGTTAGAGAACAAACAGAAATGAATATAAAACTAGTATATAGTTAGAGAACAAACAGAAATGAATATAAAACTAGTATATAGTTAGAGAACAAACAGAAATGAATATAAAACTAGTATATAGTTAGAGAACAAACAGAAATGAATATAAAACTAGTATATAGTTAGAGAACAAACAGAAATGAATATAAAACTAGTATATAGTTAGAGAACAAACAGAAATGAATATAAAACTAGTATATAGTTAGAGAACAAACAGAAATGAATATAAAACTAGTATATAGTTAGAGAACAAAAACAAATTAGTGTCTAAAATGTCTGCTACCGGAGGCAGCGTATTCAATAAAAAACCCTCTTTTGTTGTAAGCAAGATCCGTGGCATTGAAGGTTATGGTTATGTTGTCTGTTGCTGATTTGACATCTGTAGGAATTTCATTACCGCAAAATCTGAAACATTCGATATGTGTTAGCCTGCAGTCAATAAGACGAAGCTATAGAAAGAAAAATGAGAAAAAAAAGAAAATCACTATTACATTAAATTAAATCATTATTCTACAAACGCTCATTTAATACGAAACAGCTTTAGAATATGCTGAAACATTTATCTGAAAAGAAAATGTCCTTTCAGTGTAATTTAAGTTAAATCCTTAAAACAGACACTTTTGTTCCTTTGAGGACATTTTCCTCAGAAATGCATATATTTCCAGTAATGAAGCCTCTACTAATTACATCATTTGAGAGGAAATATCTCTTTGTTATGATGAATAATGAGTGATATTTTGTAATAAATAATTTAAGTAATCTTAAATTATAGCTCTATTGCCTACAGCCAGTTAACGACTATTCCGTCTACAGCATTTTTCAGAACAATATATCAAGCGGAACAGGTGCTTCATTATGAGCAACAAATTCAACCAACTATGGCATTCACTGTAACAAATGCCAACCAGCTATGGCATTCACTGTAACAAATGCCAACCAGCTATGGCATTCACTCATTAACAAATGCCAACCAGCCATGGCATTCACTGTAACAAATGCCAAACAACTATGGCATTCACTGTAACAAATACCAACCAGCTATGGCATTCACTGTAACAAATGCCAGCCAACTATGGCATTCACTGTAACAAATGCCAGCCAACTATGGCATTCACTGTAACAAATGCCAACCAGCTATGGCATTCACTGTAACAAATGCCAACCAGCAATGGAATTCATTGTAAGAAATGCCATCCAAGTGTCAGATGGATGTATTACCAACCTGACGAGAAATGCATTACTAATGTATTATATTAGTTTCGTGAGACAGTAAGAATCATAGCCAACGGACTTGAAAGCAGCCAGGATCGATCTTGTTATAATGACGAGTTAGTATAAGAAACTTCCCATTTAAGGTACTAAAAGGGAGTAGCGGTCGATCTTGTTATCCTGACTACTTAGTATATAATAAACATCACATTTAATATTCATGAAAGAGCTAACAGTCGAATTTGTTATAATGATAACTTAGTATAATAAACATCACATTTAATATTCATGAAAGAGCTAACAGTCGATTTTGTTATAATGATAACTTAGTATAATAAACATCGCATTTAATGTTCTTGAAAGGAGTAACGGTTGGTTTCGTTATACATAATTATAAAATCTATAAAGCGACAAACAAATTGCATGAACTCACTTTAGTGAGCTAGGTGTATCTCCCAAAGACACCTCCAAGAAGTTTTGGACGCAGACATCCTCCTCCTTAATGTCCAAGTCCAGGTCCCTGAATATTAAAGTGATCGTTTTTCCCTTTGCCACTTTTATATTCCAGGTGCACGGTTGAAAACGAATTGGTTTGGGATAGTTTTCACTCATGATAATGCCATATGGTTCGTTCAAATCATTGACACATTCCTGATCTGTCACAGAAATATACAATAAGTCAATTATTATCATCTTACTAATGATTTCATGATTTAATTATCAAGTGAATGATTGTTACAAAGCACTTTATACATTTTCATGCCATATTTATTTATCATCAACTAGCAGTAAGTAACTATATATAAAGGCAGGAAATACATATATATAACTATATTTAAATTTATTTTTTAAATCAGTAATATATAGTTGCATATTTTTGTGTGGTACCTTTCTGAACATTTGTTTGAGCCTCAATGGACGAACTAAAAAAGTTGGATATATTTAAAAAATATTAATATAATATTTAACTACGTTAAGATCAAAATATTGTTTCTGAGTTTCTATCTATCTACCTACCTATCTATCTATCTATCTATCTATCTATCTATCTATCTATCTATCTATCTATCTATCTATCTATCTATCTATCTATCTATCTATCTATCTATCTATCTATCTATCTATCTATCTATCTATCTGTCTTTCTTTCTATCTCTCTCTATCTATCCATCTGTCTGTCTATCTCTCTATCTATCTATCTGTTTGTCTCTCTCTATCTGTCTGTCTGTCTATCTATCTATCTATCTGTCTGTCTGTCTATCTGTCTGTCTGTCTCTGTCTGTCTGTCTGTCTGTCTGTCTGTCTATCTATCTATCTATCTATCTACCTACTCAATCCGTCCGTCCATCAGTCTCGTGTGCAAATACGCATACTGTGGTGGAGTAAATTTGTTTATCCCTATATCTAGACTTAATTGTTATATAAAATGTTAAATTGTCATAGTGACCCGACCTTTGGAACTCCTTATGATGGTATTTTTGTGTCAGAGGTGTAGTAAACAAATCAAGTTGAAAATTTGGTATGCCATCCAGTTCCAACTGAATGAGTACTTTTTCTGACTAATACAGTAATAGTTTCACACTTGTTCATAACAAATCATCCAGTGGGGATGGACCGGTAGTTTCTTTATTGAAGACGACCTCTAATAATTCTAATAATTTTGAAATAGATAGATAGATAGATAGATAACGCGAGTCCGGCCATAAAGGAGATCGTTAGCTGATGGTAAGTTAACTGAAAGATAAAGGAAGAATGGGTTTAGACTATTTCGTATATGTTTGCTATTGATCTATGATTTGAATTGGAGAAAATATTTCGTATTTGTTTGCTATTGATCTATGATTTGAATTGGAGAATGTTTATGTAAGTGAACCATTTTTTCTATGTTCATTAATTTGACTATGTTGCATTTTATACTTGTGAATTTTGATTAATGCTATATTTCCTATGCTGTGTGTGCCTGTGTGTTGGGCTAACAAAATTGTTGCAGAAATTATAATTTGAGAATGTTTGTAAGAGAGAAAGGAGTTTAGAGACGAAATATGCCTGAAATTTAGTGCTGTCTTAATTTGACTTTTGCAGAACAGCAAATATTTCGTTGTTCTTTTGTCATGTCATGCTCTGTCAACTACTATACTCTGCCTGGTGACATCGGTGTATGGATCCAGCATTGTCGTCAAAATTAGCAGTAATGTATGTTGCTGTAAGGTGATTCCTGTAAATTACATTTGAGAGCCAATACAATGGCAATGGTGGCTTGAGTTTGGACTCGAGAATTCATGAAGATATTTAGAATGTTCCTCATGGGGCGTTGAGTAAGCGC
The DNA here is from genome assembly GCA_028829895.1 of Sinotaia quadrata. Lineage (NCBI taxonomy): Eukaryota > Metazoa > Mollusca > Gastropoda > Architaenioglossa > Viviparidae > Sinotaia > Sinotaia quadrata. Next base: position 37,660,212 of record CM054179.1, on the reverse strand, counting down.
ACACGGAAATCCAAGAACATTCCTCCTGATGTGCTTGATAGCACATGTGAAATTCAGGCTGATCTCTATGAAGTGCTTGGAGAGCATGTTGAAAATTCTGGAACAGTTGTGTAACATGCCTCTAGAAGGGACACGTGGGGCCTCACCAGAATAAGAAACATAGTGACTTGCTGCAAAATGCAGGACTGTCAAACATGTCAGCAACAACCACCATCGTTGATCAGGCTATGTTTATTGACTTATGTTTATTGAAATGATAACGAGTGAGATAAAGGAGACCAAGGGATTGAAATGGTAACGAGTGAGATATTGGAGACCAATGGGGTTGAAATGATAACGGGTGAGATAAAGGAGATCAAGGGGTTGATATGGTAATTAGACAGATAAGGAGACCAAGGTGCTGAAATTGTAACGAGAGGAGAGAGAGAGAAAACAGAGAGAGGAGAGAGACAAGCAGAAAGGGAAGAGAGGCAATAAAAAGAGAAAAGGGAGGGGCGATGTGGACGAGAGAAAGAAAACAGAAAGAAGAAAGAGGAATGGAAGAAGAGGAAAGCAAAAGCAGAGAGAAGAGAGAGAGAGAGAGAGAGAGAGAGAGAGAGAGAGAGAGAGAGAGAGAGAGAGAGGTAATGAATAAAACAATGATATTTGCGGAAAAAAGGGAGGTGCGATGCCGAGACAAAGAGGATAAGCCATGAAGAGACTATGAAGAGGGGTGATAGTGGCAAGAGGAGGTAGGAGTAGAAATGGAGTTATACAGAAAGATATAATAATATAACTACTGAACTCTTATTATTGTAATTTTGAAATTGTGGTAATCTTCCTTTGAATGACTCTATATATTTAGCTGCTAAAATGCTGATAACATAAAATATGTTTTGAGCATACTATTCCTGTTTTTATGTAGTACTTTTATTTTTAATGTATCACATATAATTATTCAAAATTGTGTTAAATATGTCGCTTGTTTAGGACTTTGAGTTGACTACACACTTTGACAATTGGTTGTAATATGTAATACTTGTTTGAGAAATTTGCATATCTACTTTTCGTTTCTCACAATTCCATGAGATAGCCCAAAATGTATTTTGTGCAAATTGTAAGCTCCCTAGCTGTTATATTGCCCATTTCTTACCTTGGACTCCTGTGATTATCGCTACAGTAAGAAACATCAGGCACATTAACACACGCTTGTCTGGTGTATCTGTAGATTAAAAGAAAAAGAGCAGATATGATTCAACCTGACAGACGGAAATCAGAATGGAACATTCTGACCTGAGTGTACGGGTTAGACTTCAAATAATTTATTTTTTTCTTGCTGAGAGGTGAAAGTCTTATTAAATACACAACGCATAATACAAAAGTTATTTTAAAATTCACTAATGATTGAAATCTCACTAACATATAAATTATGAATATTCATTTTACTGAGTATTATATTTATGCACCGAGTATTTTAAATACTCCCCCCCCCTCATATATAAATTAGTCAAAATTTAACAAAGCAAATTGATTTGTTAATTAGATTTTATTCAATTAAAAAAAATAAGTAGAAATCTTTGAAGCGTATACAAAGTGTACACTAATGCATTTCCCAAATACCATATTAATGGCATTTGATGAAGGCACAGGGATAATATGTACACATTTCAATATAATGTTTTGAAACATAAATACATTTTTGATTTAAAAAAAAGACCATTCTATTGTCTGTTCTTAAATGTTACCTACATAATCACATGTTTGTTCCTTATACAAAATAATCATCCATTCACTGTAATGATCATTTTAATCTAGGATTGCATGAAGCTGTATTCTTAAAATCTGTATTTCAATTAAGAAATGAAATAATGCAATGAACAACTGTATGTATACAAATTGAGGAAATCCTCACAGCAACAATACAAGGCAGATAACTTCAAAAGAGGGAAAGTATATTGCTGTTTCTATGAGGAAAATAAATTATCGTGGGGAAAAATACCTTAAACGAAATATATTGGCGTGGAAGGGTATATAAAGAGTACAGATTAACTTAAAAAAGAGCGTCATGGCTTGGAAGATGATTAAAGTATGAAACAAAATATCATGTAATGAAGATGATAAGAGAATGGTTTCATGAAACAAAATACCATGGCGTAAAGATAACAAGAGAACACTCTCATAAAACAAAATATCATGGCGTGAAGATGATAAGGAAACAGTTGCATAAAACAAAATATCATGGCCTGAAGATGATAAGAAAACAGTTGCATAAAACAAAATACCATGGCGTAAAGATAACAAGAGAACACTTTCATAAAACAAAATATCATGGCTTGGAGATGATAAGGAAACAGTTTCATAAAACAAAATATCATGGCGTAAAGATAACAAGAGAACACTTTCATAAAACAAAATATCATGGCTTGAAGATGATAGGGAAACAGTTTCATAAAACAAAATATCATGGCGTGAAGATAATAAGAGAACACTAACAGTTTCATAAAACGAAATATCATGGCGTGAAGATAATAAAGTGTTCATAAAATAAAATAATGGCATGAATCTGATACAAAAGATAAACGTAATTTTTATTAACACTTGATTTCAATATAAAATTATCATGTACAGTGCTGTTACTCTGTCGCTCTTTTGGATTACGTGCATGTCTTGATAAATACATTAATTATGATACAGTTTTCCTGTTCAACATAGCGACATTTTTAAAGAAAAGAATTAGCAATAGTTTAATATGTGATAGCAATGTATACGCTCACATATTGCTGCAGTTTTTATTAACAGCATTTACACACCACACTCGCATACACACATATTAATAAAGAAACCTTACATATGTTTACAAAGAAAAAGTAAGCAATATTAAACAGTAAACATTCCTTACCGTTATATGTATAAATCAGAGCAGACATTTCAGGACTGCAGTAATTTTCGCAAGGTCAGGTAAAGTGGACTGCCTACAGAATACATAACTGGAATTCCGACTTTCTTATATTCCTGAGCTGAAAATGATGCACGTAGGCTCCATTAATAAGAAATATTCTCAACACTGTTGAACCGGGATGCATTGCTCATGTGGTCTTCAGTCTCTTAGCATGCGTCACACTAATTACGTAATCAGTGTGATAACGTCAGAGTATTAATAGCATGTTGAAGCATTTTCGTTCAATCGACGCACACAGGATTTCTAATATTAAAATTATTATTACTGTAAATATCAGTAGCGGAAAATAGAAAATTATATCCCCTAAAGTTTAAATTATGTTGCATTCTTAATATTATTTTTCCGGCAAAGAAAGGGTTACTGTGAAGTCTACTATCAACTGACTCTTGTATTCCCCCTTAGCTTTGAATTTTCTCCCCGCACAGAAGCCGCAGTAGACTTCGTTCCACGTAGTGCTGGTGACAGTTGTGTGGTTGTTGCTGTTGTTTTAGGTCTCTGCCTAAATTGTTATGGAGAAGGTATAGCATGTTTGTTTCCGGAAAGTGATGAGTGCGAGAGTGGATAAAAGACGACCTCACAGGAAATGCATTGATATAATGATTTTATTATTAGTCTAGTTAATTACCTCATGGGTTGTCTAATATTCCTTTTACTCAAGCAGTCTTTTATTTAGTTTTCCCACCATTTTTTAATAAAAATAATAATATCCTGTATACTTGAGTGAGACTTTATCCCTGTAATTACGTATAATAGTATTGTATGAACATCAAAGGGGGCATAACTTTCTGGGGGTTAGCCATTCTCGTCCTTCCTGTAATTTCTATTAATTCTCTGTGACTGATTCCTTTGAGTGAGAGCATGTTACCTCATAGTTTGGACTCTCACACACCATTAGTCAGATAACGTATCCACATGACCCACCCGCCACTTCAGAACACTAGTACTGAATATTTTATATACTAATACTCAAACATTCTTTCTACAACACTGTCGTTGCTACAACTCATGAGATAATGAACTAGAATAATTATGAGTTAATTAACTAGACAACTCATGGAGTAATAAAGTAGACTGATTATGAGGTAATTAACTATCTGCTATGTGACACAGAGAGATTTTTGTTGATTTAAGCATAATTTATCTAGCTATGGTGATAATCGCTGACAGACGGTAGACCGTTGAGTGCATCACGCTGTCCGCTACAGCTCATGCAGGTCACTAGGCCACTGGAGTAAGGTAGTGTCTCAAAGCTCTTGGAGGTTATGAGTCACAGTCTCGATGAGTCTCAGGTGCTTCAGTATCCTACGGTGCACTTGGTGTCACAAAGTGCCGATCTGGTTACTCTTAAGTATACAGATCTAAAAGGTTTTCAAAAAGAGAGTTTCACCTTCAGACTTGATATTTGGGATTTATTTTTAAAGTGAGAAATATATAATCAGCAATATATTAGCTTCCATCCATCTGATAATTAATATATTAATATATATATATATCTTAGTGAGTTGTTTTATCAAACAATAAAGAACAGTATAATGGGTTACAGATACGTAATTAAAAAGCAATAATATAATAACAATATAATTACTGAGAAGTACAACTTTTGGTTACAAAAACTACAAAACTCACTTGAAAAATAAAGAATCACAGTTTCAAGTACATGAATAAACTCATTCTTACCCTAATCGGCATGGCTATACAATCGGTAAATGAATTTGGAGATAACCGACTGGCTAATAAGTTCATGCATTCCAGTAGAGTACACGTCTTCACTGATCATGGATGCGCTCCTTCGAAGGAGCATAGTGAGAAAACAACGAGTTGTATCAAGGAGCATAGTGAGAAAACAACGAGTTGTATCTCTTTTGCGTGGTGCATGAGTTTGTACCTGGGATCCTTTGTGTGCGTACCCAACTATCATTCTTTCCTCGGTCCACTTAATGCCATTCCGTAGTCAGTTGAATGTTGATGGCATCTCCTGACTTACTTAACTGGACGCCACTTCTCCAGGTGAAATAGGAAGAATTCGAATGCGAGTACGGATCAGGAGATTTGGCTTATCCTAAACATTCATCTTTGGCAAGCGAGAACAATGTGTAACCTACAACAGGTTCGTGACACTGGTGGATTAATAGGTCACATTAATTAGTATACATTAATTAGTATACATTTCTTTCATATCAGACACTACATTCTTCTTTAATAATAGTGTGGCAGAGTAAATTTGCCTATCCCTATTCTTAAACTTAATTGTCATATAAATCGTTAAATATCGAAGTTACCAGACATTGGGCACTGATTATACTGATATTTTTAAGTGTCATGGTTGGAGTAAACAACTCAGATGGAGAATATGCCAGAACTGGCTGATGTAATCCACACCAGTTCCAGGATGAGTAGTTCTTCTGATAAATAGCCTCACACTTGTTCACACCAAAACTTTATCCAGTAGGGATGGATCAAAAGTTACTTTATGAAGAAAATTTATATTCTAATCACTTTGATTTTGACATAATTCGAGTCCAGTCATAAAGGTGATCATTAGCTTATGGTAAGTGACTGATCTATGATTTGAATTGGTGAATGCTTATGTAAATGAAGCATTATTTCTATGTTCAGTAACTTGATTATGTTGTACAATACACTTGCGAGTTTTCAGTGATGGTATATTTCTTATGCTGCATGTGTATTGGGCTAATGAATATTGTTGCAGGATTTGTAAGCTGAGAATGTGTGTAAGGGAGAAAGAAGTTTAGAGATGAAATATACCTGGAATTTAGTGCTGCAGTAATTTCATTTTGCAGAAAAGTTTAGTTTTTTCTTTGATGCTTTTGCCACTTCAAACTACAGTGACTAACCAGAAAATTCAGCAATAATTTCACCTTCAGTATAAAGGGTTGACGACTAAATAGTTTTATTAGCAATAATTTATTTCTGCTGCATTTCATTTTAGTGTTTTAATCAAAGTTGCACGTGAAGATCAAAGGCTTGGAACGCTTTGTAAGTAGCTGATATTAAATGTGCGTGCGTGCGCACGTGTTTGTATTTATACAGAGAAAGAAACATACATACACACACACACACAACTTATACACATCATATAGAGATATATGAAAGATAAAATACAGCAATGAAAGATTTTAAAAAGTTAGTTTTGTGTTGCTTTTAATGAGATTATCAGTTTACAGTGTTTTAGTTTAGGAAAAATATAATATATAGAATAAAATGAAATATATTATATATTGTAAATTCAATAAAACATTTGATTTAATATCTTTATAAAATATAAAATCAGAAATATTAATCAGAATATTTCCTTCACATGAGTCTCAGTGCAAATTAAAATTTTAATGGACAGATAAGTCGAAAAGTTTAACCTCTTTACAAATTGAACAGAATTCATAGGATTCGTTACAGAAAATGATGGCCAACTGGCGCTTTGATGTCGTAAAATTCAAGCTTTCAGACTTCTCTGACTCAACAAGAGCTCTCTTAACCGAGGTATTAGTGCCTAACATTATTCACAGTGATCTTATTCATAGCAGTCTGATGTATTGGTGCCTAAGGTTATTTATAACAATCTGAGTTATTAATGCCTAAGGTTATTTATAACAATCTGAGTTATTAATGCCTAAGGTTATTTATAACAATCTGAGTTATTAATGCCTAAGGTTATTTATAACAATCTGAGTTATTAGTGTCTATATGTTATTCATAACGATTTGAGATATTACTGCCAAGGTTTATTCCTAACAATCTGAAGTATTAGTGCCTAATGCTATTCATAGTAGTTTGGAGTATTAGTGCCTAATGCTATTCATAGTAGTTTGGAGTATTAGCGCCTAATGCTATTCATAGTAGTTTGGAGTATTAGTGCCTAAAGCTATTATAATAATTTGAGGTATTTGTGTCTTTGCTATTCATAGCATTCTGATGCATTATGCGGCATTGAATTAGTTTGTTATTTTTTTCACCGCAGATTTGTATGAATAATCTTAGCCACTAATACCTCTGACTGTAATGAACAACTATGTGAATATTTCAATAAACACAAACTACTCTACAGCTATGGCCAGCCTGGCTTGAATAGAGTTAAATGAATAAAATGCATTAAAAAATTTGAGAAAGATCTGTAATATAAAAAGAATATGGTTTTGGCTGCACTGGTCGACAACATACAAATGAAAATCCATAAATTTGTGTGCTGCATTAATAGAGGAAGAAACCGGACATCAAGTGAAGAATAGCGGTCAGCAACTGACTACGTTGACAGGACCAGACAGGACACATAAATGACCTCATTATGCGACTGCAAAACTCACTCCCACCATTTGGATCAACGTTTAATAAGCGAAGCTGAAAGATCCAAAAAGGAAAAAAAAAACTATTAGTCAGCTAACTTAAGGCGAAGAAATTATGCAAACAAATCAGTACAGTAAAAACACAATAATAAATAACACTATAAAATATGATAAGTCAATAGGCAATTAAAACAGACAGAGTGCCATATAGTTAACAATTCAGCATAGGTAGATACATTTCAAACATACAGGTTGACTAATTCATAACAGCCCTAGCGTATTAAAAAAAATGAGGAGGTATTTGTTTAAATTGTAAAATTGCTTGGGGGTGGGGGTGCCAAAGGAAGGATCCAAAACGGATGCCAACAAATTCACCTCTGGTGCCCAACACTTTAGTTATATTTCTTACATGGTTACTAAACGAAAAACATTTATGATATTTCATATTTTACTTAATATCACAGCCCTGTGCGAGTGATACTGAAATACAGTTATTTTTATTTTATATTTACTGAAAGAATAACTTAAGTACCATCAGTTGTAAGTGATTTATTGTAACTGACTACAAACAACAACTTTATAAAATGTTTCTGATATCCCAAAATACATACGGCAAAAATTAGTAATACAATTTAGTTTTCTTTTCGCTGTGATATCTCCAGTGTTTACAATGTTCTCCACGATATTAACTTTATCGCATTTCAAAATACACTATATACAGACCCGTACATTTTAAGTGTGACCCTCTCAAATATTGGCTATAGAAAGACAGCAAAATTTAGAAACAATCAATTAGTTGCAGTTAGGTGAATGCCTGTTTCACATCAACAATCTTGTTCTCTGCATAATTTACATTTTAATTTAGGGCTTTGCTCTAAGTTATAGCAAACTAGCTATATTAATCACTCGCGAGCTAGACAGAGTACACTTGCTGACTGATTTGCATAAGTGTAAGAAAATACAATTATGGACAAAATGAATACAGACAGACAGAAGAATCCTAAACCTAATACAAAGTGGATGTTCACATAAAGACAGACATAGAGATATAAACCTAAATCGAATATAAAGTCTATGTCCACTTGAAAGGAGACAGCCGGACAGAAACCCTAACCTAATAAGTGAATGTTCACATAAATACAGACAGAGAGATATAAACCTAAACCAATTAGAAAGTGAATGTCCACTTAATAAATACACACAGATAGCAACATGAACCTAATATAGAGCGAATGTCCATTTAAAGACAGAGATATATAAACTTAAATCTAAGTCGGACGTTATCTTAAAGACAGAGAGATATAAACTTAAATCTAAGTCGGACGTTATCTTAAAGACATAGAGATATAAACTTAAATCTAAGTCGGACGTTATCTTAAAGATAGAGAGATATAAACTTAAATCTAAGTAGGACGTTATCTTAAAGACAGAGAGATATAAATTTAAATCTAATATAAGTCGGACGTTATCTTAAAGACAAACATAAATAAACTTAAATCTAAGTCTGACGTTATCATAAAGACAGACAGATATAAACTTAAATCTAAGATGAATGTCTACTTACGCGGATCAACGCTTGTGCTCACTTTTCTTTGAGGCTCTGGTATTTTCACTGGGAGAAAATAAAAAGCAAAGCAAAACAAAAAACACATAATTTTATTTGAAAAATATACTCATTCGTTATTTCTATTTGCAATTATGACAGGATCGAAATACAATAAACAGTCCTTTTAAACTGTATTATAAATGCAATGTCTAATAGAAGTAGTAGGAGCTGTAATAGTAGTAGTAGTTTTATAATAGTATCTTGAGCCGTAATAGTAGTACGGGAGCTGTAATAATAGTAGTAGGAGCTGTAATAGTAGTAGTAGTTTAATAATGGTATCTTGAACTGTAATAGTAGTAGTAGTTTTATAATAGTATCTTGAGCTTTAATAGTAGTAGTAGGAACTGTAATAGTAGTAGTTTTATAATAGTATCTTGAGCTGTAATAGTAGTATCATGAACTGTAATAGTAGTAGAAGGAGTTTTATAATAGTATCATGAGCTGTAATAGTAGTAGTATGAGCTGTAACATTAGTAGTAGTAGGTGTAATAGTACCATGAGCTGTAACAGTAGTAGTATAAACTGTAACAGTATTAGTAGTAGGTGCAACAGTATTAGTAGTAGGTGCAATAGTAGAAGTTGTATAATAGTATCATGAACTGTAATAGTAGTATGAACTGTAACAGTATTAGTAGCAGGCGCAATAGTAGAAGTTTTATAATAGTATCATGAGCTGTAATAGTAGTAGTAGAAGTTTTATAATAGTATCATGAGCTGTAATAGTAGTAGTAGAAGTTTTATAATAGTATCATGAGCTGTAATAGTAGTAGTATGAGCTGTAACATTAGTAGTAGTAGGTGTAATAGTACCATGAGCTGTAACAGTAGTAGTATAAACTGTATTAGTAGTAGGTGCAACAGTATTAGTAGTAGGCGCAATAGTAGAAGTTGTATAATAGTATCATGAACTGTAATAGTAGTATGAACTGTAACAGTATTAGTAGCAGGCGCAATAGTAGAAGTTTTATAATAGTATCATGAGCTGTAATAGTAGTAGTAGAAGTTTTATAATAGTATCATGAGCTGTAATAGTAGTAGTAGAAGTTTTATAATAGTATCATGAGCTGTAATAGTAGTAGTATGAGCTGTAACATTAGTAGTAGTAGGTGTAATAGTACCATGAGCTGTAACAGTAGTAGTATAAACTGTAACAGTATTAGTAGTAGGTGCAACAGTATTAGTAGTAGGCGCAATAGTAGAAGTTGTATAATAGTATCATGAACTGTAATAGTAGTATGAACTGTAACAGTATTAGTAGCAGGCGCAATAGTAGAAGTTTTATAATAGTATCATGAGCTGTAATAGTAGTAGTAGTAGGTGTAATATAATGTAATAGTAGTATGATACATTGTTTAATAGCCTACACGCCCTACAGCATGATGTGTGAACACACGGCGTTGACGAGTGTAGTGGTGTGCTTACTTATGATGTGTATTTTGCTTTGTGTCAAAGCCTGCAATAAATGAGACGTGTGTTATCAAATACGTGCCTTGTGTCTGTCTGCCGTCAACACACACACACACACACACACACACACACACACACACACACACACACACACACACACCACACACACACTCTCTCTCTCTCTCTGCGTGTTGACGTAACTGCCGCTCTGTATGACCTACCACTCATGATTAACTATGGACTACATATATATTTTAATTCTTTACTTAATCTTTTGAAGTGAAAAAATAATCACTTACTTTGTAACATGTAGATCAATGTTCTCCCCTCTTCTAGATGATAAATCAACACAGTCACAAATAAGAATATTACTGACAGAAATAAGCAAAGACTTAACTGTAGTATAGGCATAAATAAATACAGATACACTATAAGTACAGTTATAAATAAATATAGATGTATAAATTATCATATCATTAGTAAAAATAGACATCAATAGCTGTAAATATCAACATATATAGTATAAAAATAAACAAATGCAGACTTAAATAAAGAGATAAAAAGTATAAATGTAGATAAATAAATATAAATTACTATAGATTAATAAATATAAACACACAAGAGAGACATATATATGTATATAAATATCAAACAGTACAGGCCTAAATAAGTATAGATATAAATAAATGTCGACATAGACACGTTTTGATAGGAGTACATGAAAATGAATAAAAGAATAATAAGTATGAACATTATTTAGTAATGATATTATAGATATAATTTAATATGGGCATTAACAAATGTACATTTAAATATGTATTATTATTCATTTATACATATATGCAGAAAACGCCACAATATACATACATACATTAGCTTAAAATAAATAATAAAGCTGTACTTGTTTTTCTATTCGATTGTTTAAATATATGTGACACAAGTATAATTTAAAGTGCTTGCAACTACTGACACAATATAGAAAAAAATCTTTTTTTCTATTAGACATAGACAGGTAGAGGACAAGAATTTAAAGAAATACAGTTGTATGTAATTAGAACTGAAATTAATTAAACATACATGAATGACTGCTCACAACTATTCAGCTGCTGTCTTTTCTGAGTATTTTAAAATAATTTCAGCCCTCTTTCATCCCAGCAAAAATATCATGCTGTGATATCATTAAAGTATTCACAGTGCTGTCAGCGCTCTTTTGCTGCCAATCCCAGTAAAAACGCCAAGCGGTCATCTCTCTGGAGCATTCCAGAGAACTTTCAACCCTCTTTCACTACCCACCAAAGTAAAAATATCAAGCTGCTATCTCATTGGAGTATTCCAGGATGTTCTCAGCTCATTACTACTCATCACAGTGAATGGTTTTCAAATGTATGAAATTTATTTATAAATATTTCTAAACTATAGTCTTTAATACTACTCATCACAGTGAATTGTTTTCAAATGTATGAAATTTATTTATAAATATTTCTAAACTATATTCTTTAATACTACTCATCACAGTAAATGTTTTTCAAATGTATGAAATTTATTTATAAATATTTCTAAACTATAGTCTCTAACTAGACAGTAAGATTGAGGTGGAGAGGGTTAGCACTAACCAACATTCGATCATTAGTTGACACAAGTGCACACCGACCAAAAGTGACTAAATGTCTTATGTTAGACACACGATTCGTTTATCTTCTTGTCAATTTCGGTAATATGTCTGATATTTTTCTTTCTCTGAAGAAAAAAATAATGTGTAATGCTATTTTATGTTTTTGCCAAGGCGTCGATGTTTACATTTAAAATACGACAACGAGACCAGCCAATGGATAGGTGACATTTAAAATACGACAACGAGACCAGCCAATGGATAGGTGACATTTAAAATACGACAACGAGACCAGCCAATGGATAGGTGACATTTAAAATACGACAACGAGACCAGCCAATGGATAGGTGACATTTAAAATACGACAACGAGACCAGCCAATGGATAGGTGACATGTGTGTTGACAGAATGTGGGCGTAGAAGATGTGAGGAAGTAGTAAATATTTATCTCTTAATTTAGCATAACGCTTGTGTTTGTATGTCATATCTATCTCCTAATATAGCTTAACGTTTGTGTTTGTATGTCATAAGTATTTATTTCTTAATATAGCATAGCGTTAGTGTAGTATTGTAGTGATAGTATAAGTATACCGACTTGTACTCTGTCTGAACATATATTTTATATCTATTTCTCTGTCTATTACTGGGTGAGTCAAAGCGACGCCAGCAGTTTATCTGCCTAAAAGATGGTGATACATATATTCATAACCAGTAGACCCATACCTTGCATCGGCAATGTGTTCATGTTTATGTCATTAACTAATAAATAATAAAATACATTATTATAAAATGACCCCAATGCATCTCGTGACAAACATATCTTGCTAATTGCATTCTTTATGATTTCAGAAATATAAAAACTATACAGAATATAATGTAGTTTTTTTGTTTGAAGGTTAGTTTGTTTAGAACGTATAACTTTGCGTCAAATTTATACACATTATAAAATATGAGTCTGTTAATCATTTCCACTGCAGTACTAAAATGCTTTCTTCCAGTGTCGTGTATATAAGTGAACACAGTGCCATAAAACAGCTTAAAATCTCTTCAAACGTCACTGAGAATATAGCTTAATATTTCGCTATTTGGAAACAAAAATATTGCATGTGTTCATATTAAAATTAAATGGACTACAAGATTTATATATCTGAAAATGGTTATAACCCAATCTCTCTCAAACGTAATTAATTAGAAGTGTTCCGGTTGCTCCCTGACTTATAATGGTGAGCACAAAATCCTGTCTACACTTACACGTAACGTAACGTAGCAAAATGTCATCTAGTATTCCACAGAGTGAAATATCAAGACTTAGGTCAGTAATCACTAGAAGGGATCTGACTTACCAGGTCAATAATAACTAGAAGGGATCTGACTTACCAGGTCAATAATCACTAGAAGGGATCTGACTTACCGGGTCAAAAATCACCAGAAAGGATCTGACTTACCAGGTCAAAAATCACCAGAAAGGATCTGACTTACCAGGTCAAAAATCAACAGAAGGGATCTGACTTACCAGCTCAAAAAAATCACTAAAGGGGGTCTGACTTACCAGGTCAAAAAATCACTAAAGGGGGTCTGACTTACCAGGTCAAAAATCATTAAAAGGGGTCTGACTTACCAGGTAAAAAAATCACTAAAAGGGGTCTGACTTACCAGGTCAAAAAATCACTAAAAGGGGTCTGACTTACTTTTATGCATTACCAGTGGTTCCATTCGGATTACGACTGCTGCAGCTGAAAACGAAAGAAGCCTCATAGTTCACCAAGTCATCAACAGGAAACAGAACATTAATCAAATACTTTTTTAAAGATAGAATGGAATTTTAAATATAAAATATATAGAGAAAATAATACAATAAATTGCAAAATATCACACTGTCCACCAATATTAGAAATATATGCTGAGTTATGTTTTTTAAATATTTTGAATAGATAGGTCACGTGCATTTTGTCATTGTAATCATAAGTATATAGTCTCTTAAACAGATGATGGTAGAGTCTGTTAGACAATTAATGTAACGGATCAAGTTTATAAATAGTAGACATTATATACATATTGACACACATGTACACAAGTACAACACAGACACAAACACATGTATCGCACTAGTTTCGTTTAGACACCAATGGATCTATTAGGAAGAAAAACAAAGACTATTAGGAAGAAAAAGAAAGACTATTAGGAAGAAAAAGAAAGACTATTAGGAAGAAAAAGAAAGACTATTGGGAAGAAAAAGAAAGACTATTAGGAAGAAAAACAAAGACTATTAGGAAGAAAAAGAAAGACTATTAGGAAGAAAAAGAAAGACTATTAGGAAGAAAAAGAAAGACTATTAGGAAGAAAAAGAAAGACTATTAGGAAGAAAAAGAAAGACTATTAGGAAGAAAAAGAAAGACTATTAGGAAGAAAAAGAAAGACTATTAGGAAGAAAAAGACTATTAGGAAGAAAAAGAAAGACTATTAGGAAGAAAAACAAAGACTATTATGATGGAGTTTTAAATATGAAATATAGAGAGAAAATATGATGGAGTTATGATGGAGTTCCAGTAGACGTACACAACAATAAACAAAGCAAGGTGGTGACAGCCAAAAGCAAGTCAACAACACACAACCAATCTCTCTTGAACATTCGTACTTGTCCTTTCTGTCAATTCAAATACTATCTCTTGGCGTATTGCAGGTTCCAACACATATTCAGTCTCCTGATATTCATACATTTAAACATTTATTAAAACATTTTTTAAAAAAAATTTTTTTTCTTACGAAAGACACCACCAGTTTCAAATATGAAAACGTATATATAACCATTGGATATTATTTGAGAGTGTATATGCATATTAGTATATTTTATTAAAAATGAATGCTTCTCAGCACATTTTCTACAGCACTATTATTTTCAACTGTTGCTTTAAAATTTGATGACAAACCATTATTGACATAATTTAGTGATTGTATTTTGTAAGTGTAATGTTACAAATTAATATTTTCAAGAATGTTTATTTTAAGCATTTAAAATTATCCATGTCCATTAAAAAATAATTATTATTAAAATATGTCTAAGAAAATGAATTAAATATGATTATATAATTTACACATTTAAAAAGGATAATGATTTTTTTCCCAACACGTAATCTTATGTTATGTTAGGCTGGTATTCTCAAAATGGTCGCACTGAAAATTCCGTTAGCGATACATCTGCAGCGATTGCCATCACTGAGTGTCTTCTCCATTTATATTATTATAGTTCAGTGCCCCTACCTACACAACCACTTACAGGATCGAACATGGAAATGGTCGATAAAATCCCCTTTGCTTGTGAAGCCCCTGACAACTGTCCAGCATGCCCATTGGCACTGCTAAAGGTGGGGCGCCAATCGTCATACCAATTGCTCGGCTCTCCTAATCAGTGCCGGTGGCTCAAAGTTTACCACATAGCTTTTTCTTTAATAAAAATGGAATTCGCTTTTGTGTTTTCCGAAATTCCTTTTGAAATACTGACCGTATTCAAAAGAATATTTATTTTCTTTAAATTGCAATCTATCTATCTATCTATCTATCTATCTATCTATCTATCTATCTATCTATCTATCTATCTATCTATCTATCTATCTATCTATCTATCTATCTATCTATCTATCTATCTATCTATCTATCTATCTATCGCTTTACATTAAATGATTAAAGTACCATACTTGTCACTGATTTCTCTCTTCGGCGCCAAAACATGCAGACAAAGATCACTCCCGCGCTAACTAAAAGAAACGCTCCAATTGCAAGACCAATGTAACCTCCTGCACTGTCAAGGTCGAGGCTTGCTGCCCAAGAATAAAGGTAAATTAGTATGTGTGTGCTCGCATAAAACAGACACACAGACAGACACACACACACATATATATATATATATACACAAACACACACACGTAGCACGAACGCACGCACGCACATTTCCTTCGTAATTATTCAAGAGACGACAGTTTCTGTTCATCATTTAACATATAAATGCTTAACATGTTAAAATACTATTTTTAAATGTTAGCAATAATAGAAAGAATATAAGTGGCTGACTTAGTGGGTGTTTATTGAAGTATTGCTGCCAGTCAAAATGCACATCTACCTGCGTAAGGAGACTTCTTTGCATTTCTTAGTTTCATAATAAATAAAAGGAAAACCAAATACTTGTAATCTTAGGGACAGACAAACATTAGGCATAATCCGTATTAGTGCTAAGTAATTGGTCAGATCGAAAGCGTGTCTAACAGACGCAGGTGTGATTCCAAGGGTGATAAAAGAGCGATAGTAAAATGTTATCTTCACTCGTTCTGAATTGTCTTTGGATGGCAAATGGGAATTGTAGTTCTTCCCTAGCGGGTCGAATATGAAGGCAAAACCATTTGCTGCATAAGGTAAAACGTCTTTGCATTGTATGAATGGTTAGGTTTTATTAGGATGTTATGTACTATGTTTTATTTTGAACATGTTAACATTTCTTTCTTTCAGAGGCTTATGCCAAACTTAGTATTTAGAGCAATTGACTGGACGCTTAGACTTTGCAATTTTTATTTATGCCTGCTGTGTTTCGGCTGCTTGTTCTTGTAGCTGACTGCCTTGGTGGCTGGTATAAACTGTTTTTTGTCCCTGGCTTGCTTGGGACGTTCTGATCTATTATATTCAAGTCTACACTATTGTGACGTCATTCCAGGGCATAAGCTAAGTTCTGATCAGAAAGTGACTACAGTGTAGTGAACTGGCTTAGGAAGACCCATGCTATTTATCTTTCTAAATCTTGTTAACTTTTCTTTTATTACATTTCTTGTTTATTATTTTAAACGGGAATTTGTTAGTGAAATATTTTGTTTGTTGTTTTCGTAGTCCAAGTGATAATCTAATGATTATGTCTTGTCCTCTGTTCGTCTATTTATAATCGTCGTATATATTTATTCATTAAACATTAACTCTGAGCGAGATCTCAGTGGGGGCGGAGCCAACGTGGCGACATACCAGTATACGGCGTAACAGTTGCAGATATACTTATCTAACCCGTGACCCATACTCTGCATCGGCACCAGTAGAAGTCTTAACTAATTACACACATTTGATATAATTCTTTATTACAAAGTCACCCCAGGGTCAGCGGAGATACAAAGTAAGAGTCTTTGCCGTGTATCTCTAAGCTTGCCCTGGCTGATTGCTGATTTAGGGCTGCTCTGCGTATCTTGCACGGGGTCAACAAACATGCGCAGTGCTCTCTTCTAAAAATCGTTCAAAAGGGCGCAAGGACATAGCAAGATTGACTGATCTTTGGGGTCTGATTTTGGTGGGCACACATACAGATCGTACTGGTCACGTGGTCAGTCAGAGTAAATATCTGGCGAATTAGACCTACTAGGTCAGCCAAGATTGTATAATGGAATGATTACTAGTCTTTTGAGCAAGAGACGAGCTAACAGTAAACGAGATCTAAAGCGGGATCTGCTCTCAAGATGAATGAAATGTTCGGCCGCTACATCTCCTACGTTCACAGAATGCAGAAATAGTGCAATTAAATAAATTATGTGTGCATGAATAATGTTTTGCAGTGTGTAATTAAATATATACATGTATTTGAGACATAAGTATGTGATGATATACTTACATATTGGAAGACAGAGTTGTTAATTAATTTAAATGAAACAATAATTTCGAATGCAGACTGTATATATATATATATATGCTTTATCTCAATGCATTACTTTATTGCCATATGTTTATTATACAGCCATCACGCTTTACAATTGAGCACCAGAAGAAGGGATGAAAATATAAATACCCAAGAAGTTTTATAAAAATAACAAATAAGCAAACTTAAAGAACATTATAAAAAGAAATAAAGCCTACTCAAAACATAAAACAGCAAAGCAACTAAATGTGAACAAGCGAAGAAAAGGGGCGAATGAACTAGAACAGATGAAATGGTACAGATGATATAAGCAAAGATGATTTACAACATAAATAATACGAAAGCAAGCAAATAAGCAGAAAACATATTGCATTATATTACCAATGAAAACCTTATAAGGTCTTAGTCTATGAAAACAAAATAAAGATTAAATTATGTACAATTCATGCAGATATTGATTAATTAATGGCTGGCTTAAGGCCTGACAAAAGCATGCGATGAAAAGTATAAGGGAATAAAATATCGAGTCAGCTACATCGTAACATCTATAAATAATATATACCTTCTGTACCTGTTGTGGAGAAAAGATAAGACAAGACATTTAACATTAATTATAATTGAACAGAGATAAGCACTATATTCTTTAAATACTATAAGTAATGTATTTAATACTTTATTTCGAAATACTCTGTGTGACAGATATTTTAACACTGCATTTTGAGAAATATTGTAAGTCGATTTATCAATTAACGTTAGATTTTGAGATAATGTTTGTAATAGATTTAACTGTATATTTTGAAATACCGATTGACTGTTTTAATTCAATTAGACACAAGGCAAAGATATATAAACGGACTTGTAAACAGGATATTATAAATACACAATGCAAAGATATATAAATGGACTTGTTAGCAGGACATTATAAATACACATTTTAATAAAGCATTTTGAATGACTATGTAAAGAAAATTATATGCTGAGAAATAATAAAGAAAAAGTGTTTGAAAACGTGTATACATATTGTAAAAGAAAAGTATAAAGAAGTTTATGAAGCACACACTACACAAACAAATATTGATATGTTCAAGTTGAAATTAATTTTCTATAGTATACATATTTTGCATTGTACTGTAAAAAAGAGATCTTCTTAAACAGACAATTAATTGTCTATAGTACACATATTTTGTATTGTACTGTAAAAAGAGGTCTTCTAAAACAGACAATTAATTGTCTATAGTACACATATTTTGTATTGTACTGTAAAAAAGAGATCTTCTAAAACAGACAATTAATTGTCTATAGTACACATATTTTGTATTGTACTGTAAAAAGAGGTCTTCTAAAACAGACAATTAATTGTCTATAGTACACATATTTTGTATTGTACTGTAAAAAAAGAGATCTTCTAAAACAGACAATTAATTGTCTATAGTACACATATTTTGTATTGTACTGTAAAAAAAGAGATCTTCTAAAACAGACAATTGCAAACAATTATTTAAGAGTATTTCATATACTTGAATAAAATAAATACTATATGCAAAGCATTATGGTGATGCACACTAAACTGAGGAATACTAAAGAGTCAAGTGAAGTACTTGAAAGAAGAATCACTTTAAAAAGAAATATCATAAAAATGTTTTAACATAACTTTTTAGTGAAATAGACTCTATACAAAGACATTTTGCATAAAGGTGTGTCAACTAGACAATTAAAGTATTGAAGAAAAATAGTGTAGACATTCTTTTTTTTAGTTTTAGCAAACGAAGTCAATGTAAAATGAAATATTGAGATAATTTTCGGACCTACTGAGAAACAAACAAAAATGTAACAGTGTAAAAAAATGTACACACACACACACACACACACACACACACACACACACACACACACACACACACAAACACAAACACACACATTTCGATACTTCTAACACACAAGATTTCAGGTCAAACAAAAACATTCAGTCACTGTAGAACAGAAAACACTATACAAAACTTCTAACACACAAGACTTCAGGTCAAACAAAAACATTCAATTTCTGTAGAAGAGAAAACACTATACAACACACATTGCACTGTCCATTAGACACTGAAGAAAGAAAAAAACAATTGTTGACACCATAAATCTATTACAAGTCCTACTCTCCACCCAATCACTACTTTATTCATATCCACAAACAGAAAAAAATAATTCAAAAAGCACCTATCAATTTCCTTACAGAAATAAACACAATACTTTAAAACATTGTAGGTAGTAACATAAATTCCCCCAAAGAAATAAACTAAAAAAAACAAACAAAAGAAAAACAGTCACCATTTGGAATATAAGAAACTAACCACCATCATATAAAGTCTAACAAGTAGAATGCACTCGTCAGAATAAGGTGAGAAGAGGAAATCCTCATAGTAACAAACCAATACAGAGAACATCAAAAGATGAAATATCTATTGTGGTTCCTGTGAGGAAAGAAGTTATCGAAAACTCAAATATTCAGGCGAGAGATCTCAATGTTGCACACCACCACTACCCAAACATACAAAGGGTTTCATTGTACTATATATGCTAGATCCCGCACACCACCACACCCAGGCATACAAAGGGTTTCATTGTAAACACGCTCACTCATCCAGTGTGTACTCACCGAACGTCTGTACTCGCAGCCGGTATGAGGCACCTTGTACTCTATACGGAAATTCCTGCCCAGCAGCATTTTTTTTTACGATATAGCACCGATACTCACGATTGTTGTCATCCTTGGTCAGTTTTAGAGTTAGTGTTGAAGTCTAAGAATATATTCATTATAACATTGCAATATCTATTCAGCACATTTTAAAATATAACAATTAAAAGTTCAGTCCGTTTATGGAGCATGAAGTTTATTGTTTGCTTTCAGTTTTAAAGCAGTCATTAAAATATTGTCTGACAGTTGTAACGTTTAAATTACAGCATTAAAAAGGTATCAATCATCATTAAAGACTATAAAGACCAATCTCTCTCTCGCCAACCTACACTTACCCCCCATCTATCCATCCATCCATCTATCTATTTATCTTTCTATCAATGGATTGATGGAGAGAGAGAGAGAGAGAGAGAGAGAGAGAGAGAGAGAGAGAGAGAGAGAGAGAGAGAGAGAGAGAGAGAGAGAGAGAGAGAGAGAGAGAGAGAGAATGGGGATCTGATAGGACAGTTTGTTGAGCCTTGAAGAGTTTTGACCGATTCCAGACTAGACCAGACTAGAGTTTGAATATGTCGTTTACGGATCTGTATGTCACGACCATATTAGATGTGGGTCTTTAGTTTGCTTCAGTGTATGTCACGACCACATTAGATGTGGGTCTTTAGTTTGCTTCAGTGTATGTCACGACCATATTAGATGTGGGTCTTTAGTTTGCTTCAGTGTATGTCACGACCATATTAGATGTGGGTCTTTAGTTTGCCTCAGTGCATTTACGATAACAATTCATAGCATGTATACAATCCCTAAATTATCATAGAATCAAATTAATTTCAATTTTACATTAAAGTTAAAGCTAAGGAACACATCTAAGAACTTTGATACATTAGACTTCCTATTATCGAATCCATAAGAAATACCATTCCTTACTTTCCCATATCAGACTTACTTTAAGGCACTAATAGCAATCTACTTTTATAAAACCCCAGCCTTGGATGATGCAAAACTTGAAATAAGTTTTGACTTGAAAACGAAGTCATGAAAGAAAAAAACCACATTTTAAGCAACATCTCATAAAAGTAATTGAAAATATACTGGTTTTAAATTTATTATTGATTTTTGAAGGATTAAAATACAGATTGCTGCTGTTGTCACTAAAATAACAATCTTTCTACGTCTGCGTGACCTTACTGTCTTGTGTCAAGGGATGCTGTTTGCTTGAAAACATTTTCACGACTCTAGTTTCTCTAACTTTTAATTCTTTCCCTTGCTCTTTCAGTGCTACTAGCCTTAAGAAAACAAAGTATATTATCAAATAATTACGGAGAAGTTTATAAGTAAATTTAAATATCAGTATTTAAAAAAATAATTGTTTATTAATTGTTAAATTGTCAAAGTGACCCGGCCTTGTGCACTCCTTATGATGAAACTTTTAAGTGTCAGAGTTGGAGTAAACAACCATTGAGTTGATAATAGACTAGAAAAATGCTGACGCAATCCAAACCATATTCAACTGGATGAGTAGTTTTTCTGACTAATAGTTTCATATTGCTTATATCAAATTAATCCAATGGAGATGAACTGGAAATTTCTTTGTTGAAGAAATACTCTATTCTAATAACTTTGAATTTGAACTAAAGGAGAACGCTGGCTTATGGTAAGTTAACTGACTGATGAAGAAAGAGTGGCATTAGAAACATTTTGTACATGTTTGCTACTGAACTATGATTTGAATTAGAGAATGCTTATGTAATTGAACAATTATTTCTATGTTCGTTAATTTCACTACGTTGTACATTATACTTGTGAATTTTGATCGATGCTATATTTCTTATGCTGTCTGTTTTTCAAGCTAAAAAAATGTCGAAGGGATTTGTAAGTTAAGAATGTTTGTAAGAGAGAAAAGAGCTTAGAGATGAAATATGCCTGGAATTTAGTGTTGCCTTAATTTGATTTTTGCAAAGAAGCAGGCCTTTTTGTTTTACCCTTATCACGTCGTACCACGGTGGCAACTGATTAGGTTATTTTGTGAATCCAATGCTCTCGTCAGCTTATCAGTAAAACATGTTGCTGTTGATTCCTGTGAATTCCGTTATTCCAATATGGCAGGCAGAAATTGTGGCTTGAGTTTGGTCTTGATACTTCATGAAGATAGATTATTCTGCATGGTGTGTTGAGTAAACATACAAGAAAATCAAGAACATTCCTCCTGATGTTCTTGACAATGCATGTGAAATTCCGGATGATTGTCTACAGCGTGCTTGGAGTTCATGTGAAATTCCGGATGATTGTCTACAGCGTGCTTGGAGAGTGCGTCGATGATTCTGGAACAGTTGTGTAACGTGCCTCCAGAAGGGACACATGGGACCTTGCCTAAATAGGAAAGTCAGAGACTTGTTGCAAACCGCGTGACTGTGACGTGCCAGTGACAGCCGCCTTCTTTGAACAGGTTATGTGCATTGACTTTAATTATTTCTCTGAAATTCTACTCTCATTTCCTTGATGATATTCATGACTTTATTTATGTATTTATGATAAATTGACTGCTCTTGTCTATGCTAGGATAAACTGAACAATTGTCCAGAATTCATTAAACATTGTTGTGAAATGATGTAAATGTAAATGTTTTTTTTTTTGTTTATATTCATATATTATATAATTGATTGTTGTTTTAATAAGTATATTATTAAAATTATTGATCTTTTCACACATATTGCTAACCCTAAGTTGGAGAAGAAAGTGGTGGATGGGGCTCGCTAAATATAAATGTAATCCATTAAATGTTAACAGTAACTGGTTGTTGATATTCAGTGTTGTTAGAATTGCCGATGCTGCTTCAGCCTGATTCAGAAAAATGTATCTATTTCTCTTTGTGTTTCAATCCCTCTCTTCCTATACATTACTATTTTAAGACATTTTTTTCCTTTCGATTAGTTGTTTAAATTATAATACACCTTGTTTCTATCTTTGCCTTTAGGTGACCGCTTCAGAGTATGGCTGAATACCCACTTGCAGACAGTATCCTTGTCCAAATTACACTATCTCTTTACTCCATGTCCATATTTCATTCTCTCTACTCCATATCTACATTTCACCCTGTCTTTACACCATTTCCAAATATCTCTGTCTTTACTCCATGTCAACATTTCATTGTCTTTATTCCATGTCTATATCTCACTCTCTTTACTCCATGTCAACATTTCACTGTCTTTATTCCATGTCTATATCTCACTCTCTTTACTCCATGTCAACATTTCATTGTCTTTATTCCACGTCTATATTTCACTCTCTTTACTCCAGTTCCACATTTCACTCTCGTTATGAATGAAAACTCACTAGGAGTCCTGTTCTAAATTAGTAAAGTGTAGAATAAAATATAACCATTTACTCACCTCTATAATAAAAACGCATTCATTGGTTGAATTTTTAATCATAGATATTTGCACATTGTTGGTTTGTAAATATTCAATCCACTCCCATTTATTTATATCCTTGTACTCCCATTTCCAGAGTGTCTGTAATTGCGGGAAATTAATTAAACAACTGAACCTTTACTAACTGCTAAAATGAAAGAAAGGAAAACACATTCTTCAAATCATTATAATTATTCACTTACATACTTATGTCCATTGGTATTACATCACTACTATTACTACTACTGATGATGAAGGAGGTGGCAATAATAATAATAATAATAATAATAATAATAATAATAATAATAATAATAATAATAGTAAATAGCAATAATGAAGGTGTGGATGTGTCACAACAGCAAGTCCTACAGATATAACTTCATGCGTTACCTATATTTATATAATTCTATTTGTTAATAAATGCTTAATATATATATACACACAACTATCTATCTATCTATCTATCTATCTATCTATCTATCTATCTATCTATCTATCTATCTATCTAAGTGAGCATGTTTATAAAAACAAGTATCTATATATGCATTTGTGTGTGTGTGTGTTTGTGTATGTGTGTGTGTTTGTGTGTGTGTGAGTGTGTGTGTGTGTTTGTGTGTGTGTGTGTGTGTGTGTGTGTGTGTGTGTGTGTCTGTATGTGTTCGTGCATGTAAATGTATGTTTACATTTTCTTATTTATATATAATGCATACTCTTATAATGCTTTGTTGTGTGTATTGGGTTACAACTTATAGCATGGCATCAGAGACGATGCGTAGCGATAATTTAAAGTCGCTATATTTGGATTAAATTAAACAACAAATTAAAATTACTCTCCCACATCTCCATAATATAAAAAACAGTATTAAATAATACGCTTAAAAAGTCGGGTAGGGACGAACAAATATGTTGTAAATTCTGTTATAAACGTGGTTTAGTGTTCACATCTGCCAATATAAATTATGTTGTAAATTCTCTTATAAACGTGATTTAGTGTTGACATCTGCCAATATAAATTATTGTGAAATATCAATTCGTTAATTTCCAGATTATGCTGTTGTGGTAGGTTGAAGTAGAAATTGTTGTTTCATACCCGTACTACCCGTACCCGTGAGTTAGTCGAGGATTGTTACACCTGCACACCTCCATCTCATTCAACGAAAATGGTCGGTTTTCCGACCGCACCAACAAGTTTCTTAATCGCACTGCATAGCGGATTGCTATGCCATGCAAAATAAGTGCCTAATTAGGACAGACTCTGGATAAGGCCGGTCTCTGGACAAAGCCAGTCTCCTAATCGCACTGCACAGCGGATTGCTATGCCATGCAAAATAAATACCTAATTAGGACAGTCGCTGGACAAGGCCGGTCTCTTAATCGCACTGACCAGAAATGAGTCCTTGTTATGCGTAATGACTAGATATCACTGTTCAGGGCGTATTAAAGGGTCGAAGTTCAATATGGAATGTGTCACACTGAGATTCCAAACATTTCCAGTTTGAAAAATGCACTGGTGACAACCCTTAGTTTGTAAGCAACTATGAGCGCACACACTACAGGCTATCAAGACAGGCTATCTATATGTTTTCTATTGTCGCAAGGGGCTAGACTTAAACCATTCATGACGTTCTTGCAGCTCTCAAATGTCACCAAGACTAAGAAAAGAAGAGCGTACATTTTGACCTGCGCGTACTTTTTGAACTGCGCGTACTTTTTGACAGCTTTAAAGAGAGATGGGGTTGTCTGATTCATTCATGACAGAGATCAAGAATAAATATGGTATCTATATCCCGATGCCACATATGACAGAGAACAGAAAATAAACGTAGGTATCTATTTACCTATTGACGATTGATGCATGTAGTCATGTGCTGATCACGTTTCAATCTAATATAACTTTATACACTTTAAACAGTAATAAAGCTCGTTGTAAAAACGGAAGAAGAAACAGCTGCCTCCCTCCTCTCCCCCCAGCGATGAAAGCATAAACAAAAACAAAAAATAAATTATTTCTGTCTGTGATAGTTTGGTTGAGAAGAAAATTATTCAACTTTCGTTATGTAGTTGGTGCTAAGTTCTTGTCCAAGGCGTTAACTTTGTGGAACTAAAACCACAAAGGTAAATTACTGAAAGTCTAGCAAAGAAATGTAGTTATTCAAATGCTCTTGAGAAAAAGTGGTGGGGTGGAAATTACTAACCACTAATTCTATTTATAAAATTCACTAGAAAAATAATTAATATTCTCGTTGTTGATATCAAAGAAATAAAACCCAGAAATTATTCGTATTCTTTTACGGAGACATCTATTGTAATAAATATGTATGGATGTGTGTGTGTGTGTGTGTGTGTGTGTGTGTGTGTGTGTGTGTGTGTGTGTGTGTGTGTGTGTGTGTGTGTGGAGAGAAAGATATTTTCAGCTAAGAATCATATGTCTTCAAATTATTCTTTCTCAGTCTAATTCTCTCTCATATGCAACGCCTCCCCCTCACACAGAGTACTATTACCTATATATAATTACATAATAAGAATAATTTTATTAATCTTACTTCAACTCCGACCTCAGATCCAACTGAACCTTGGCAGTTTAATGAAATTGTACTGGAGACGGTAAAATATGGAGAGACAGGTGCTACCCAGATCTGTACTTTACCTGGGAACTCTGCAATTGATTATTAAAACATATCTGCATTTTAGTTGGGATCTCTGCAATTCATAATTAATATATCTGACTTTTAATTGGATCTCTGCATTTCATATTTGTAATCATCACTTTGTTAATATGCAATCGAAATCCCACTACTGGTATCTGAGGTCATAAAAGAATCATAATTAGGATAACTACAAAAATATTTTTGTCTCCTTGTAAAATGCTACTATGTCATATTGTGGCACACTTTGAATAGTGACATAACAATAAGAATTTCCTTTTGAACTTCGATTAAATATACATTAAAAAACTTCTTTGGACTTACTCTGGTGATCAACCAGATGCCTTTTTTGTCAGTCTTTACTGAGACCATGATATAAAACGTCGCCTGTCTCATTTCAATAAATATTAAAATAATAAAATGGATTGATTCTAAGGAGTATTGGCATAAAGATAAAAGTGATTTATACACATTAGCTAAATCATGCAAGCCATGAGGAGAGGTAGACTGGATGTTTTTCAATGTAAACTAGCCAAAAAATATATTTTTTAACTTGTAAATCAGGCCTTAACTCAGTAGTGGCTAAACCTTGGTCACTTAACAATAAAAAAATGGAAGGTTAGAGATCTAGTTCAGGATTAATGGAACATGATTTTTGGTTGTGATTGGGTAGGCATGGGAGAATACTTTGACCCATGGGTAACGGTGGGTTGTAAACATCACATGACAGAGGTAATAATTATGAGAGGGACAAAAATTATTCACGTGCCTCAGGACCAACCCCATTTTGTTGTGAAGGAGATATAGTCTGGTCTCACAGACTTTTTATGAGCTTTTACGTGTGTGATTAAAGTCTAAAAAGACTTTAAAAAGTGAGTGATTTTTGTCAGAAAAATCCAGAAATCTTCAGCTACAGTGTTTCTTTCTAACCCTTTAGTTTTCACAGAAACGAAAAGGTATATTTTGCTACTTACAGTTTAATACTTTTGTTAAGCAAAATATCATATCATGTATATTTTAATCTTTTTTTTTCAGTTCAGTGGAATTGTGACCAGAGGGATTTGTTCTCAACACATTTACGGCTGTAAATGTGCATAGATCTTAACATTCTACATAGTCAAATGGCTGTATATGTGCTGTGTGCACACACACTTATTGTTACTAAGGATAGTCATTCAAAATGAGCCAATAAGCGTGAAGCAATTATGTGTTTCCCTTAGCAGATGATATGAATCAATTCTACTATTGGATAGCTGTATTATGATTGTTCATGTGATATAAAGACCTCATTTTGTGTACCAACTGCTTTGTCTTTGTCCCCAGCAGCAATTGCATCTTGTTGTGCTGAAAAAATAAATTTAAAAAGAAATTTACCAAGTCATGGCTTCAAGTCAGAATGTTTTCGTTTTTACTGAGAGACTTTGTTGTCTCACAGCTGAATCAAATTATGATTTAACTGATGATTCGTGTTCTGTTTCTTTTGAGGAGGAATTTTTGCCAGCCCCTAGTGACTTCAAAAACAGTAGTGTGATGATGTCAAGCCAGTTGGCCATCATGGCATGATGTAGCATTGAGTGTTTGATATGTCAGCTCATATTAAAAAAAAACATTTTTCTTTACTTCATTTGGATATGTAAACATTCATGGAAATTTCAATGGAATTGTTAAGAAAGATGTGCATTGGATCCCTGTGCTAATTCTAATTTGTTGTAAACAATTATAAATCTTCTCATCACATCTCCTCTCTTATGGACTGGCTCGTTTTGTGCCATGACTTGCAACAAGTGTTATAATTAAAAGTGAAACAGATTAGTTAGTGAATTGTATGGTCCAGGGGAGATAATCGATAACTCTTGGAGAGTTCAAAACAGAACCCCTGTTAATACAACCGCAGGAATCTGACTTACTAGTGACGACCGAGAGTGAGATTGTGGCATTTGAAGGGGAGATAGGTTAGGTAAGTCCAGATGTCACTAATGTTGATGATTAATCCTATAAATTAATATTGACGATTAACGTCTAAATTAGGACAGGGTCGTAAAATGAAAACTGGACATGTGACAATACTCAACAATCACTTTAACTGTTAAATACTGTACATTTGGACTATATTGAACTTGAGGAAATAATTTTCATTTAGAAAGTATCTTAGGACTGAAAATTATGCAGATTAAATAGTACCTTTGCAATCTATCAAAAACAGACTTGTGCAATTTGACTTGCAATTGGTTATTCAAACATTTCTTTTGTACAACATGATGTGACAGTATGGTCATTTCTTCACGTGGAGTTTCTGAAGACTGTGTAAGAATCAACAATGGGTTTTAATTTGCTTTTCTTGTTGACATTGTTTTATGACAGTGTAATGCATTTTCACTTTACAATTTTTTGGGAAAAAATCATAATTTTCATCAACACTTAAGGAAACCTTTCTTAATATATTTATTTTTTAATTTTAAATAATTTAAAGCAATACTTTAAAAATTATTTAGTATGATTAGCATATGTACTAATTTTTAGATTTGTTTTGGTACATTTTGAAGCTTTCATCAGACACATCTTGTTAGCTGTAGCCATTGAGTTACAATATATGGTGGTTGATTGCTTGATGCTCTGTGTATCAAACTTTTATGATAATGAAGCAGCACCCTGGACATTTATCCAAAATACTGCTGAAACACCCCCAAATCATTTAGAATTTAAAAAATTTATTATTGTAGGGAGGGTAAGGTTATATTTAACATCGAAAATTCAACACTGTGAGCAAACTTTGTGAGAATCATCATTCAACAAGAAAAAGTAAGGGAAAGAAATAGATAGATAGATAGATAGATAGATAGATAGATAGATATAGATATGCAATTTAAATAATTTTAAAATAATACTTTGAAAATGTTTTATATGTTTAGCATAGGTAGTAATTTAATTTTTTTTAAAATCCATTTATAATTACAACCGCTTTTCAATTTTTAGAAGCTTACCCATTTAATTATCACTCAGTGGCAAAACAACCAGCCTGAATGATACTTAGCATACTATGCAACCAGACAGGCACGAGGTTAATTTCATTTAGTTTTAGAATTGCTGTTGATGTTCTCCTTCCATGAGTTTGGCTTTTTAGTCTATCTATTTTCTAGGATGGGCTGTGACATAGTTTCATGATGAATGGCCAAAAGCAGACGACGAATGATAATGTAATCTATGGGTGTGTATGTAGCAATGAAAAGGGACAAGAAATGTCGCCAAACAGTGAACAGAGAAATACACTGTAAACTAGTGTGTCAAGTGTGTACTCTGGTTACCAAAAAACTCTAGTCAGAAAATGTTGTGTGAAGAAGAATTAAAAAAAAAGAGACCAAGAGAAAACTGTAAATACTCATAAACTTTTTTTGGGGAGAGTATTACGAGATAGAAGACTAAAATGAAGTGCAGGTTAAAATATGATGGGGAATTTTCCCATTTATTTTATATAAATTTTCATGACGTGCAATTTAAATTGAACTCTATTTGTAATTTGAATGACGTGTATATTACGTCATGCTTTTTTTTGAAAGTGAGGTCCTGAACAATGAGTCGTGCATGTTGGCAGATTTACTGACCGGTGTTTGATGTGTGTGTGAAAACAACCGGTGTTTGATGTTTGTGTGAAAACAACCGGTGATATCAAATAGCGCGGTGACATTGTACTTGATATTATAGTAAAAATGCAGAAAATATAAGCTACAATGGGAGTCAATTGTCAGGCTCATTATACCAAAAATATAAGCTACAATAGTAGTCAATTGTCAGGCTCATTATACCAAAAATATAAGCTACAATTTTAGTCAATTGTCAGGCTCATTATACCAAAAAACGTAATTGCAGTACCGTTGTAAAGATAAAGACAATGGCAGAATCAAACAAATTTGCAAAATGAAAAATTAATAAACTGTATAATTTTGCATAAGTAAATCTTACTTGTATCTCTCGTCTCGTTGATTGCAACAATGGGAGAATCATTATGTGCTCGGACACCTAAAGGTTTCGGTAAATTACCATATTCTTCGATAATACAACGAAACTGGAGTCCACTGTGTGATTGGTCCACACGAAATTTGAGTGTGCTGACCTAGAAACAATGTCGAATGCAACACACACATGAGTACGTACACACATTTACACTCATGCACCCTCGAATGCACACAAAATATATAATCCCATGTCACATCACATTACACCATTTCAAATATTATTATATTATATTATATTATATTATATTATATTGAACATTCGAGAGTCGTATTTTTAAGTCAGGGTCAGAATTAGCTGGTACAGGATGCCTATATCAGGAAATGAGAACTGATGTCTCAGTTTTAGGAACGTATTTTACTATAACTGTAGTATATCAATCTAATGAAATATTATCCTAAAAACTATAAAAGATGTTTTAATTACATCTTGGCTTGTATAAATACATAAAGACACCGAAAAGAGATAGAATGTTTAGATAGTGACAAGTACTAATCTGTTAAGTAGACCTACACTTACAATTAAACTTAAGGGTATGTTGAACAGTGAATATCATTGTAGGCCTACTGCTTAACATTTAAGAATTATTTAATACATTTAATTTAACTTTGATAAACAGATCTTTGGGTATAATAAATTTTATCAAAATTATTTAGGTTAACATCACACGAATAATTAAACGATCGAATGAACAGTTCTGGCTGAGCAGGCAATGTCAAGGTCGAGTCAAGTGTGTTGACATGTGTAGTTCTACCAGATGATAGCATATAAAACTGCACAAATCAGTTGTTCCCTCGGCTGCTTCAATATTTTTTATATTCTCAGTGCTGCTACATCAGAAATGTCAAAATTATTATCTAAAACACTTCTGCTTAGCAGTCACGCTAATGCAGCGGTCGACACGTTAGTGGTACATCAATGCCATCGAAGCTTACTTCCGGTTGGTATCAACTCGATACCTAGCTTCTAAAACGAATTAATCTACACCCCATATAGCACAATTTAGCACAATTATAACGTTATTTTGTAGAGAGATTTTGCACTACCATAAATAAATCACAAATGCACGCAAAAAATATAGTTTAAATCTTAAAATTAATTTTTAAAACACGCCCGGCCCAATTCGGAATGAAGCAGGTGCACCACGATAACAATGACTTTTAGGCGACCCCGTGTCCGATTAAGCGCAGCCACATGTCCTATGTATTATAAATAGGGCAAAAGAGCCTTCTCACTCATGTGTGCACCTCCGATCACTATAAATACCATGTAAAAGGTCATGTGTTAATAGGGACGAAATAGTTTGATGCTGGATCAAAGTGTTGACCCTCCCCACCCCCAGTAGTCATTTTACGCTTTAAAAAAAAAAAAATATAATCACGAGTTCAAAATTAAAAAAAATAATATAGTGATTTTTTAAGTAATCTCAAAAGTTATTTTTTTTTTAAATTTACGACTACAAATGGCTGTAGAGCAAAATTAATTATTGCGAGTTTAGCCGGGTTTTTTTCTTTTTCAACTACATTCGTTTATATGTGACCCAATGAGAATATCTTCTAAACATTAGCTTTGCCAAGCAGAATACATTTTGTTTTAAATTATATTTTTACTTTGAAGAATAATAACCTATACAGTGCCTTCTATGAAATGCTTTACTTCTTTAGTTTTACATATTCAATTATTTAAATGTATACACTGAATACCCAAATGATTCAGTGAAACCATATATATCTGACTGTTACAGAGTGAAAAAGACACTCTGGGTGTGAGAGAATTGGGAATAGAAAAAGGATTGAGAGAGATGCGCAGAAAGGGAAAGAAAGAAAGGCGGGAGGAAGAAGAAGAAAGAAGAAGAAAAAAGAAAGAAGAAGAGCAAAATATTTATTTATTTATTTATTTGTTTGTTATTTTTAAGGCACAAACTAAAGATAGCAGTGATAAAGAATGATTAAATACAAAAATAAAACAAACACCTAAGACAGACAGAATGAGAATGGTATAGAGAAAGAGATGAAAAGATCGAGGGATAGAAATGGCGGGAAGTTGAGGAAAGGAAAGATGGTAGAGGTAGTAAGAAAGAGGAGTAGACAAGAGTAGAGAGAGGGAGCTAAAGAGATGGAGAAAGTTAAAAACGTGGGTGGAGGTGTAAAAAAAGTGGGGGGAGTGGTGAAATAAAGGAGAGAGGGTGAAGGGGAAAGATGGAGGGAGCATGAAAGGTGCAGAGGGGAAACAAAAAGAAGGGCGAGAGACGAAGAGAAATGAACAGGTCGAACGAGAGAGAAAGAGAGATTACGAAAGAGATGTGTAGAGAAAGATATGAAGAGAGATGAAGGACGAGTGAGAGAAATCAAAAGGAAATATGTTTATTATTGGGCGGTATATTTGACTATTGAAAACCTGACGAAATGATGATGACGACGACGAAAAAGATCTATTCATTACTTGTTTATTGTCTCAGTACAGATTAAATAAAAAGACAAAAGAAACAAACTTGAATGAATTGGCACTCTTCCAAACTCTTTGGTGGATGCTTCACAGTGACGTCATAGTTGTATGGTTTCCAATCGGAATCATCACCTTTTCTGGATTCCCACAACAATTCTTTCTATATATATGTATATACACACGAACACAAAACAACCATCAAAATCAATAAGAATGAAAATATAAGACTGATTTTAAGTTTTATGTGATCAGTATAATTTTAATAATTCTTCTCTTTAAAAGAAAAAATCTTAAAAGTTACATATGGAACAAATCTGCACAAAATAACAGTGTATTGATATTAACGGTGAATAGTTTAATTTTTCATAGAGTACAAACCCAATGAGTGTTACATCAATATTCTATATGTGCTCAAAATATCACAGTGTGGTAATGTCACAGGAAATGAGGGACAGAAATTATATTTTATTTCATTTTAAAAAACCGCTAACAAAACTAGTTGAAGTAACCCGAGTTTTGTTATTTTTCATATGTAGCAGGTAACTTCCAGTAACGGTCACCTAAGATCTCTTTAGTAGACAGACGTTCGTGACACAGTGTGTGTTATTATGTCATATTGAATATATATATTAGTTTGTGAAAGATATGTATATTAAAAAAATGGGACAATTGCGCACTACGGTCACATGTTGTTTACGAGAGAAAAAGCCAGTGCGCATTAGAATTGACCACAGAAAGACGTTCCGCATGGACATCACTAAATATCCAAGGGAAAATTGAGTCACACGGCATAGCTTCTGGAAATTTCTGGAAACTTTCAGTGAAGCTATATAAGAGGCAAAAGGAAGACTTTACTCTCAATGTTGAAAACGTCGATTCGTCTGAAGCCAGTCTAACTTCACGTATGAATTATCTCATGTACAGAGATTTCATAAAGGAAAGCTGCAATAATCTCTTTCCATCCGTTTTCCATCCGTCTGATGCCATATATTGAGTAACGAGGCAAAATTACTCAGTATAATTTTTGGCAAAGTGGAAAGTTCGCTGTCAAGAAAAACCGATGTATGCGACGCTGGTTGTATGCAGTTAACGACACGAGGGACCAATTTGTTCTCCCCCCTGTCTGAGTTGGTTTGACAGATCTATGCCGCTATTGGGAGGCTAGCACCGAGATAAATCTTACAGATATCCGGATTTCTACACTCAATGTAATGCGACGACACATCCCACTGGACAACTCCACCCAATAATGCTAAACGTCGTTGAGGTGTCCGTTTCCACGACAACCAAGAAACAACGACAGTTATCGAGGCTGACAACAGTCAGCTAAATTTCAGATTTCTCCCCAGTGATAATCTGAAAGTGGTGCCAAGATTCTGCAGAATCTTCACCTGTAATGCGACGCCACAATTGCGTCCTGTCTTCACTTTGAAGTGCCGCTTATAAGTGACGTGTGAGATTACGTCATCTCCTTGGAACTCTGACATTAATAGTGAGTAATAATTAGCACGGCTAACGCGCACATACTTAACTCTAGGACTCTAAGAAAATGAACAATATTATATCGTATGCAAAATAAGAACTTTAATGTTAAAAGTAATGCTTATTTTACATGTCAGCTATTGTTAAAGCGGCCCCATTTGCCGCATAAGAATTGTGTAATTAATCTTTATTTTATATTTTGAATTTCATCATTTTCATCCCCCCCTTATTTCCCACAGAGTGTATGACATTGGAAAGTTGAATGAATGATTAATCACTGTGCGAAAGAGTAGTGCCCCTTTTAAATCGGGAAATAAATATCCTGATTTAACCATCTTTCAACTCTCTTGTTATTCATAGTTTTTGAGAGGGACGAAAGAATTTGTACTAGTATTGTTTGCACCGTTCGTCTGTTCGTCCATTTATTCACATTTATGATACACACTCACAACACACACCGCCAATAAAACGTTCCTTGGCATGACATTAATAAACTGGGCCCCACCCAAACATCAATGGTGTATGTCATGTGTGTCTATGTAACAACTTGACGCGATGTAGTACTGGCATACGTCACACGGGCTTTTCTTGGAGGTGCACCGGAGCAGGCCAAAAATAGACTTCACCCCTTGCATCTCTAACTTCAGCTCGGGGTCGGCTTGTAACGAGCCTCCCACTTTGTGACAAGTAATATTAGCAATGGATATGTGACGCCAACACCACAGAGTTTATGATTATTATTAATATTTAAGCATTCAAATTATTACAAGTGATGAGATTCTTAATTTATGTTATTAATTCTCCAGCAGACACCACTTGTCTCTCTTATTTGGCGGATATGCGAGTGCTGTAAAAGTTTTCTCTCTTCCACAACATTAAAACATTTACCGTCATAAATATTTCCTAGGTGGAAAACTTCTTACTAAAGGAGAAGACAAATCCGTTTTTAATCTATATTTAGCGAGTCCCCATCCACCCACTTTCTTCTCTAATAAAAGATTATAATATGTATAAGAAGGTCAAACCATTTATTAAACAAATTTAACAATAAATTTATTAAACCAACAATCAATACACATGTGACAAATACAATGAAAAAGATTACTTGACATCTCTATTTCCATGAAACCATGTTTGCATAATTCATGAAACACACAAAATACAATTCAACAATAGTATCACATTATAGTCCTTATCAGAGAAGAGATATGGATAGGGATAGTGATAATAGTTTTGTATAACCTGAATTAAACGCTGGCTTCCATGCACTCTCATCCCCCCACCGCCACCCCAAATCTTTCCCTCTGTCAGTTCCTTCAAGCAGAACAACAACTGTAACGATTTCTAGTAACTTCACTGTACCAGAAATCGCCTGATGTAATCAGCAGTCTTTGCCATGATACATCAAGGGAGTGAGTGTACTCCTTTACACTTACACACCTCTACCATGGTCGGTTATAGCAGTTCACAATCAGTGAATCAGGAGATTCAAATAACACAAGGAGAGAAAGGCTGCTTTACCCATTAAGCTAAAGCCACCTTTCAAAACCGGACTTCTTTGCCACACCGAATTCAAGTGATCAGACAATAGAATTTTCTGCAGCAGATAAACATTTGGATCTCAGCCCATTGGTTGGCATCGCTCTCAGAGCATATTCTAAATTTGGATTGTTTAATTCCAATTCTGACACAAAATATCATCATAAGGCATGCCTAAGGCCGGTTCACTATGACAGTTTAACAATTTATACAACAATTAAATTTAAAATTAGGGACAGGCAAATTTACTACACCACAGGATAGTTTAATTTTTCATAGAGTACAGTCCCAATCAGGATTAATCCAGTATTCTATAATTCTATATATGCACAGAAGAATAACATTGCCTGGTAATATTAACAATGAATAATTTAATATTTCATAGAGTACATTCCCACTATGGGCTAAGCCAGTATTATGTTGAATAAGACCACGTTTTTTCCTGTTGACATATAGTGACCTTTGAACTACTAGTATTTTTTCCTGTTGACATACAGATAGTGACCTTTGTACTACTAGTATGCCACTTTTTTGTTGTCATATAGATCCATGTCGCTTGAAATACTAGTATTTTATTCTTCTACCATCAAATAGATAATGTCCCTTGAATTTTAGTATTTTATCTTTCGACTATCATACGACTGTGTCCCTTGAAATACTATATTTTATCTTTCGACTGTCATAATATTGTGTCCCATGAAATACAAGTATTTTATCTTTCGACTGTCATACGATTGTGTCCCTTGAAATACTAGTATTTTATCTTTTGACTGTCATAAGATAGTGTCCATTGAGATACTAGTATTTTATCTTTCTGTGGTGGAATAAATTTGCCTATCCTTATTTTAAAATTTAAATGGTTAAAATGTCTGAGTAACCCGACCTTGGGCACTCCTTATAAAGTGTGAGTTGGAAGTAAACAACTCGAGTAGAGAATGCTCTATAAATTGCTAATTTAATGCAAACCAGTGATTAGTTTTCAATATCCAAACAGTTATGATTTAGAAGAACGAGACCAGCCAATGGGAAGCGGTGAAATGTTTACTTATTGTAGAGAAATCTACTGTCTGATCACTTTGAATTTGGAGCAGTAAGAACAATTCCAGTTTTGAAAAGCGGCCGTTAGCTTGATGATGATTAGCTGACTTATTGAGAGAGAATGGAAATAAGGTGCAAGTACACATATCTTACCCCTCTCACTCTCTTATTTTCCTTCCTTTCCTTTCTATCGTGTACGTTTTTCCTGTGTGCTGTGCAAGCGTCATCTTAAAAGTATTCAACCCAGAACATTTTGTTTTGCATGTAAAATGAGTTCTGTTTTACAACTCACTCTGGGTTCTCTGTGAAAAAACCAACTTATATCTAGGCAATCCATTTCATAAGGAAGTTCTAATTTATTCAAAAATAACTATTAAAACCTTCATTTTAAAAACGCAAAATACCCTTGAACCCATCAATCCATCCCGACTTTAAAACTATCGCTTACTCTCTCTCTCTCTCTAACATTTGTGACAACTCGAAAAAGTGAGATTTTAAGCATTTCATCTCGCTCATCTTTTCTGTGACTTTCGGTTAGTTTTTCGCCCATTTCGAAGCACTGAAACTACTTGTAAATCAATTCTATACTTGTGATACGTGTGTATGTTACTCACATCACTTCACTAGTTACTCCAATCTTGGTTTGCATGTGAGTAAGGCTACATCACTCAGTTAAAAAACTCTTATTGAGTGTGTGTTGAGTATGTGATTAGGTTACACCAGCTAACTACTTCAGTGAATGTTCTACAACTGTGTACGCATTAATATTACGCTCGGATGAAACATATTGTAAATTGGTAATAATCGTTAAATATTTAATTAATTATATATGATAACGCATTAAATATTTATTTATCTAACTGTGTCAATGCACTTTGGTAACTTATTAAATACTTAATTACTTAAAAGCAACAAAATACCCCATATGACTTCGACCTATTATAATTGTTAGTGTTTTTTTTCCTGTATACATTCCCGCTAGTATAGATCTTGTAGGCAGTAAAAGGGTAACTGTTACATGTCCAGTATTTATTTAAAGACCCTGCTTAGGAATTTTACAGAACTTTAATTTAATTAGATAAATTAATTTCTCCCTCTTCCATAAACAGACTGGTTGCTCAAATTATCTTTCGACTCATATGAAAATGCGCCTTTGTAGTACAGACAAACAGATTCACGAACAGACAATTTGTGTACAATAGCCGGCTTGGAGTCGTTAAATTCCTCTTAATTAATATGCATTCATTACGTCATTCAGCTCAAACAGCCCCCATCCAAACCCACGTGATTAGGTCTATTATGCATAAGAATCCACTACGAAGAGGTATTAACAAATAAAGAATTTAATAGTTAATATTTAACAAAAACAATCAATTTGGAAGACAGCTTCAGATCTAAACTAAAGCACGTTTCAGTATGCTTGACTATTATTGTTTTAGAGTTTGTTTTGCCAGCACTTTCGATTGATTTAGAATCGAGTTCAGTGACTTATCTTTCTCAGTAGTCTTGATATACACGTGGTCCAAGGACAGTTCGATCCTTCCACGTACCAAGCGATGCTTGCATGTACGACCGTAGTTCCAGTAACCTTGTCGTCCCCTCGACTTTGTTACACTAGGTTTTCGTCATCTCATAGCACCAACAACACTGGCGACACGGAATTGCTCATCGTTCGTCAGGGTTGCACAAGAAACAGGCCACGCACCCAATGTGATGCAAGGTGGCTGAGAGTAAGAACCCGTGCTGGAAATACAAGTGTGGTTCTATAAGTGATTTGCATTTACATTTGCAAACCAACCAAGCATGTGTGACTGATACAATGCGCTTAGTTTTAAATCTTCGACTATCGTGTCTTTTACAATATATTTATATTCAGAAAAGATACAATATAATTCACGTGTGTTATTTTTAACATTACATGAAACGTATGAATTTCCAAACATTTTACTTCATCAAAAGGGGAATTCACACAAGGAGAATAAAATATGATTCAAATTAAATATGAGTGCTTTACAATTAACAATGAATTTACAAGCAAAAGAATCATTTGAATTACATGAAAATTCGCAACATGCACAGACGTTTCTGCGGCATAAGAGAATTAAGGTTTATACAAATTAAATTTAAAAGTTACAATTAATTTATATACAATGAAATCTTTAGGTTTAGTCATTCTATCGATCACGTATGCTTGGAGGAAATTATAATAATTCGCACAAATACATACATAAATTCATATACAAAAATACAAATAGTAAAATGCACTGTCATTGTAAGAAGTAGACGTGTTACCTTTTTAAAGTAGATTTTACTGCAAAAGACGGGTTCCTATTTCTATGTTCCTTCCGACTCAGCAGATTTCGGCGACTCAGCAAGGTGCTCGTGTGTATGTCGACTGGTCTGGGGTGGCGAGTAAAAGAATATCAACGCGTCAAGAGTATTTATTGTAGTGCATGAATGTATCAGGTGACTAGAACTTTCTCGACTGCTCTCGAGAAAGGGTTACATAACAAGGGATGAACTCACTATTGTTTTCTCCTCATGCTGATGCATGACGGTAGGGTTTAAACAAAGGAATTCAATTCGAATATGATATTCGAGTTTCGGATGTGGGTCATAAGTTCATGACAAGAATTCTGGTCAGAAATCTGTCACAGTAACTATGGAAGAATAACATAATATCAGTAGAAGGAGAATAGCCTATGGCTGTATATTTAGTATGTCTAGGACATTAAATAAGTTATTGGTTATAGATAAACAAATCTGTGACAGCATATACATCTA
Organism: Sinotaia quadrata; assembly: GCA_028829895.1. Taxonomy (NCBI): domain Eukaryota; kingdom Metazoa; phylum Mollusca; class Gastropoda; order Architaenioglossa; family Viviparidae; genus Sinotaia; species Sinotaia quadrata. The sequence continues at coordinate 37,620,668 of CM054179.1, read as the reverse complement.
TGACTTAAGTTGAGCAAGGATATATGTCTATGATTATAACTGTAGCAGGTTTAATGCAGTAGTTAGACTATAGCTCTAGACGAGCGTCTTTGGACATATAAACATATATAGCAGGTAAGAAGAAAATGGTGGTAGATATACTAAATAATGTCTACGAATGAAAGTGCATTGGGTTTGCTTCGCAAGCAAAATACTGTACTACATGATTGAGGCCAATGAGGCTCTCGAGCAAAATACTGTACTACATGATTGAGGCCAATGAGGCTCTCAAGCAAAATACTGTACTACATGATTGAGGCCAACGAGGCTCTCGAGCAAAATACTGTAGGCCTACTACATGATTGAGGCCAATGAGGCTCTCAAGCAAAATACTGTGCTGCGTGACTGAGGTCACTCGATGCTGTCAAGCAAAATACTGTGCTGCATGACTGAGGTCACTCGAGACTATTAAGTAAAATATTGTACAGCGTGACCGAGACCACATGAAACTAAAAGCAAGATACTGTACTAAATGACTGAGGCCACTTGCGGCTATCATGCAAACATTTTAATGCTTGACTTAAAGCAGATTGCATAAACAATCAAAAATTGTTTTGCAAGAGTTAAACTTGGAAGATGCAACAATATATTGTAATTTTAAAAAATCGTAATATATTTTCAAGTAAACTATAAGTAAAATATCAATAACGAAATTAACAACAATAACAATTTATATTGCCCAGTTCTTACTTCAATGCCGTTGAGCACTGATCCAATTTGAATGGAGCATTGCAAAGTCACATCAATGCCATAAGCATAACACTGTTTCACTGGAGTTATATTCAAATGTGCTGGTTGCGGATCAACTGAAAAGTAGCACAAGAACATTCGTTAAACAAGATCATAAAGATTACACAGACTAGATTTATATCACAAATCCTGAAGCTACTGTATAATCGTCACTCATGAAGATCATGGTGACAGAAAGGACATGGTCTGTAACATAAACTCTATATAAAATGTCAGTATCAAGATCATTATCATCAATATTAATATTCACGACTATTGTTATGCATTTTCCAATCGTTTTGTGTATACAACTTTACAAGTATAATAGTGTAATTATGGCATATATTAATGTAAACTTGAACTGAAAATGTGTGGGCGGGAACTTACGTGAAATATACACATTAGTATATTCCTCATATGTTTTCTCCGACTGATTAGCAGCCGTATAGGTGGACACACATTTATAAATTCCAGAGTCTTTGCAGGTTGCCTGTTTGAACGTTACTTGCAAGAAAGTCTTAATGCTACCGCTAGCTTCTGCTCCAGAAGTCCCTTTATTTACGAGAGTAACACCTGTACTCTCCGCCACTGCAATAACAGTATAACTAGACTGGTTAGTAGAGTTGATTTGGGAAGAAAGTCTGGATAAGGAGTATGACTTTACGTTCTGTGTAGAATTTCCAGTAGATGTATCGCATTTTATAACAAACTCTTTGCTTTGATTGTATGGCTCCACAAAAATATATCTCGATTTGACAACGACATCTTTGAGACAGAAATAGAAACAAAGACATGTATTAAAGCGAACTGGTATGACATGGCGAAATCACAAGAAAAGGTCAAGCCCTAGTTACAATCGTTTTTTAATGATTTTTGTCAGTGACAAAAACGGAAGAATTTGGAATCTATTATTTGTAATAAAGCAATACTCCATAATAGTTTATAAGAAAACACTTCGCTTAATTTGCAAAGCTAATTATGCACAAAACAAATGTTAATATCGATCTATTCTATAGTTAAACAAATATTACAGAAAGAAATTAATGTCTACAACCAGAAGCATGGTATTCAGCAAAGAATCCTCTTTTTGGCGAAGAAAAAGTCTTTGAAATGATTTGTAATATCATATAATCTCTCGCTGACAGGTATTTGGTCACATCTGTAGAATCGCAGAGTCTGAAATATTGCAAGTGATTTAGCAAAATGATCGAGATCCAACTGTAAGAAACAGTAACACTATTGTACTACTAAAGGACATTACAACGGTCACAATTCCGATAAGAAACCAGGCGACACTAACACTGTGCAATACTAACAGAACATTACAACAGTCACTATTCCCTTAAGAGACTAGGCGACACTAATAAAAAAATGTTACAAATTAAAACGTATGCTGAGAGAAAATTACTCTGCCAAATAACAGACATTATTCAAACAATACATTCACAACGGACTTTGCGTGCGTGAAATAAGTACACATCTATATTAATCTAAAAGAGCACTTATTACGAAAATCTTCTTCTTAGTTACTTAAAACAATGGATCTATCTATCTATCTATCTATCTATCTATCTATCTATCTATCTATCTATCTATCTATCTATCTATCTATCTATCTATCTATCTATCTATCTATCTATCTATCTATCTATCTATCTATCTATCTATCTATCTATCTATCTATCTATCTATCTATCTATCTATCTATCTATCTATCTATCTATCTATCTATCTATCTATAGGTTATCACTGTGTTATGCCTATGCTAGAATAAACTTAATGATTGTTCAGCATTAATTGAACATTGTTGTGAAATGATTTAAATGTCAATGCTCATTGATTACATTCATATTTTATATGTTTGACTTTTGATTCAATAAATTTAACAATACATTTTACATATATTGATAACCTTATGCTGGAGAAGAAAGAAGGTGGATAGGGTCCCACTAAATATAGATTAAAAAACAGATTTATCTTCTCCTTTAGTTTGAAGTTTTTCACTTACGGAAATATTGTGTACGGTAAATGTTTGTCCTATGTTGTACGGTAAATGTTTGTCCTATGTTGTGGGTGGGAATGAGGAAACGTTTACAGAGGCGCATGTCTGCCAAGTGAGAGAGACGAATCTTGTCCTCTGGAGAATTATTAATAACATAAATTATGATTCTCATCACTTGTAATTAGTTGTGGATGATTAATTAATATTAATATTCATAACCAGTAACTAGGTGGCGTTGGCATCACACCCTAATTAGCACTAATTTGGATATTATCTATTACAAATTCTTCATTTAACTTGTATCTAGTTTATTAAGCTACACACTTTTCTATTGATTGCTTCCTTATATTTCTTTTTTAATTTTGTTTTCACAGTCGCATAGTTATGTGCCTGTATTTTTAGCAGTGGTCATATATTTACATATGCTCTGTACTTGTTCTCACTGTAATGTTTTGATGTTTTTTTTGTGTGAGTAACACTCGTTACGTATTATGAAGTTATACAAGAATTGCTTGAACTCACCTTCGTGGGCCTACATAATTATCTCCACCACTCACAGACAAGAAGTTTTGGATGCATTTACCATCCTTCTTAATGCTCAAATCCATGTCCCTAATTATTAATATAATAGTCTTTCCTTCCATTGTAATATTCCATCTGCATGGTTGAAATCTACCGTTGTGTTTAGGGTAGGATTCACTCATGATTATGCCGTAGTTGTCACTCAACTCCTTGACACATTTCTGACCTGTCAAAGATTAGACACCAAGTCATTTACCACCTTACTAATAATTTCATAATTTAATTGCCAAGTGAACATATGTATCAGGATATTTATAAATCTCATCCCGGATCCCATCGATAAATATTAGAAAGAAATATGGAAAAAATAAAATTTAAATGGAAAGAAATATATGAGAAATAAAACTCTAAAGCAATAAGTCTAGTACAAGTGTACAAACACAGTTAACGTCACCCATAAAATAGAAGGGATAATTTTCTAGGCTGTAAGAAGTTGATCAGTCAAGATGAAAATGTATCCTCCACATCTCCAAATCCAAACATGCCAATCAGGTATGAACTATGTCAATCAGATAATGAAGATAAACATGATAATCAAGCATAGGTAGGAAAGTTAGCCGTGACTGTAAATCCATGAATGGAGATGGAGGAAGTGAGGTAATCAAGATGCCTGGGGACACATTCGGAAGTTCTTAGAAAAGTGGCTTGAATGAGGTGTGAAAGATGGAAGGGGATCTCTGACGACATAGTCAGGTGACGACTTGTTGCACATTGTGGGATTAATTTTAAAGTATAAATAGGGAAGTAAACTCCATGCCACGTGCTTTTTTCCAACAACAACACGCTTCGGGTGTAACAAAGGCCCAGTCGAATTTTAGAAGGGATAGGCCGATATCTGTATGAATGTGTAGCCCAAAAGTTTTATCAAAAAAAAGAGCATATGAAATCCAGACTGTTGTTACAGATGACTTCTGATCCTGTTTCGCTGAACTAAGGTACAAAATTGCATTTATAATATTTTGTGATTAATAATTTTGTGTAAAGTATAATTATCATAATTTGCCGTGCATAATTAAATTACTTTATTTCAGGGTAGTAAATCGTGCTCAAAGAAAATAATTTAGAGTAACAAAGTGAGCTCTATACACTTTACACATTATGTGTGCATAGAGTAACAAAGTGAGCTCTATACACTTTACACATTATGTGTGCATAGAGTAACAAAAGTGAGCTCTTTACACATTATTGTGACTAGATATTTAAACATTTAATTTTAAAGGTACATAATATTTAGAATTTTTACATTATGATTGTGCTATTTTCAGTTTCTATATGTCTCTATCTGACACACTTTTATAATCATAAAAAGGTGTTATGCCAATTTATTACTGTTTTGTAATGTGGTAATTTTATTTTAATGTGTTACATATGATTACTTAATATTGTGTAAAATGGTGTTGATTGTTTAAGAGGTCTCCCAATTCACTAATTGGACAATCGGTCTGTGAGATGTGAATATGATTCCTCTCTGATAAAAGATGCTTCTTTATACATTCATTTCCTGTTCATCACTAATTATCTCATCCAGTCACTCTACAATTGCTCAAAATCTTTCAAGTGTATTCATGGATGTGATCATATTTCCTTTCTTGCCAGTCATAACTTTGCGATTTCCACAAAATATTCTATATTACACAAAAATGCACACGTGTATATATAAATATAATTGTCCATGATTCCTAGCTGCTGTATGATTCGATTCTTACCTTTGACACCTGTGATTATTTCGACCATAAGAATCAGCAGGCATATCAAGACGTACTTCAAGTGACCATTGTTCGGTGTGTCTATAGAACAGAAAAAAAATGGTGGATAAGATGTGTTGGTTTAAAATACTATTTCTGAAATGGAATGAAGAGCGGAATGGTACAGTATATTTATTCTGACATAATTTTGATTAGATTTCTTTTCATTTATGCATGCTATATTCGAGTGGTGAGAGCTTTGTTTTAGTTATACCACAAAATACACACTACAAAGGATTAGATTTCGTTTTATGTAATAATGTTATATTTGAGTGGTGAGAATAGCATTAGACATAAAATACATACTTTGAGTAGTGAGAATCGTATTAGACACAAAATACACACTCTGAGTAGTGAGAATCGTATTAGACACAAAATACACACTTTGAGTAGTGAGAATCGTATTAGACACAAAATACACACTTTGAGTAGTGAGAATCGTATTAGACACAAAATACACACTTTGAGTAGTGAGATCGTATTAGACACACACTAAAAAAGTGCAAATGTCTTTTAAACTATACTAATTGTTTAAGTCAGAATGATAGTGTACGTACAGTTAACTGAATAACATTCTTTATTGCACCGATTATTCGAAATACATATTCGAAATACATTTTATAAGCAGCTTGTTAATTAGATTATTTCAAATATTTAAAAGTTGTATATATTTAAATGAAAGCACTAAAATAATAAAGGATTCTACTGTGACTTCTTGAATGCTATACACATACTTGCAACTTCTTGTTTCTTACAAAAAGAATATCATCAACTCATCTAACCTTACTAATCACTTAAAGTTGCAAGAAGAGGCATTCTTTAAGATTTCAAATAAGAAGCAAGTTCTTGAATAAAGTTTTCAACAACTGTACGTGCATGAATGAAAGAAGCATGTTTAAAAGTAAAGCTTTCAACAAGTGTACGTGCATGAGAATCTTAGCGTAGTCTACATTATCTGAGATTTAGATTAGAAAAAGTAAAATGGCAACAATGAATCATGCATTATGTATTCCCCTACACAAACTCCCAACATTGTACATTACATAAGCAAGTTAGACATGCACCTTTTTGACACACACAAATTTATGTTTCCGCCCTAATACAAGATAGAAAAATAATACACATACGTGCAAAGATGATGGTTTGGGCACACACTCATTAATAAAGAAATATTTCAAATTTAAAAAAAACAACTAAAGGTAAGCAATGGTTTATGTTCAACTGTATACAATTCTTACCGTTACGTGTATAATTCAGTGCCACCATTTCAGGATTGCAGAGTGGTATATCATTTTCGGAAGGTTAGCTGAATTTGGCATTCTAGACAATACAGCATTAGAATCAAGACTTTCTCAGATATTCCTTAGCTGAAGATGGATGACTGACAACATGCAAGTGGGCTCAATATTCACGACTCTGCTGAGCCGGGATGTAATGCTCGTGTGTTCGGCACTCTCAGATTGCGTCATAATGATGACGTAAGCTGCATGGTATCGTCAAATTAGCAGCTATACATCTAAAATAGTATTTTAACATATTAAAACTAGATGTTCACTGACTATAATATCCCACACCCATGTTATTCGTACACGACCTTCAACCCCCAAATGAATACGACAACGAACATGTATCTCGTCCCTGTCGTGGCCGATATGAGGATAAAGTATAGCGTACCAAGCTAGTAAGAACGCAGAAAATTCTAGAGTGTCTGGGAGATCAAGTATATAATGTTTTGATGGGTTTGTTTATATAAGCTTCAGATCTAATGTTTAAATAACAGTTTTCAATCATTGATTTTAATGAATAATGAATGAAATCAAAATAATAAACACATATCGTGTATTTCAAGTTCTACTCAAGGCTGGCTCCCTGCAAAAGTCAAATTAAGGCAGCACTAAATTTCAAGCATATTTCATTTCTAAACTTCTTTCTCTCTTACAAACATTATACTTACAGATCCTGCAACAATTTCATTAGCCCAGTACACTCACAGCATAAAAATTATAATAGCATTGATAAAATATACAAGTACAATGTACAACGTAGTCAAATTAATGAACATGGAATAATAAGCATTTTCAATTTCAAATCATAGGTCAATACAAAATGTATATGAAATATTCCATTCTCACTTTAGTAGTCAGTTAACTTACCAATAACTATTACCAGACTCGAGTTCAAATTCAAAGTGATTAGAATAGACTCAATAGAGCATTTATTTAACAAAGAAATGTTTTGTCCATCCCCAATGTACGAAACTGATATGAACAAGTGTGAGAGTCAGACAAACTAATCTTCCATTTGGAACTGGTTTGGATTGCATCAGCATTTTTATAGCATATTCTCAATTCATGTTGTTTATTCCAACTCTGACACAGAAATACCATCAAGAAGAGTGTCTAAGGCCAGGTCTCTTTGACAATTTAACAATTTATATAAACATTAATAGTAGAAATAGGTTATGCAAATTTACTCCGCCACACAATCCAAACTAGTTTGCTGAATTCAATATATTTTGGATTCTTGTCTCACTACTGAACTACTGAACTTGTAATTGCACAATCTTCACACTAGGGATCTCATTCATTTTTTCTGTTCAAGAGTGTGGTGGATTAAATTTCCCTCTCCCTATTAAAAACATAATAATTATTACATAAATTATCAGAGTAACCAGACCTTGGACAATCCTTATGATAGTATGTTTTGAAGTGACTGAATTGAAATAAACATCCGTGTTGATAATAAGCTAGAAATTGTTGATGTAATGCAAACCATCCCAACTACGTCAGTAGTTTTTAATATCCAATGGTTATGATTTACGAGAACGAGACTAACAAATGAGGTGAGATCTAAACGTTTACCTTCTGTAGAGAAATCTATTGTCCGATCACTTTAATTTGAAGTGGCAATGATGTCCAGTCTTTAAAGGTGGCTGTTAGATTGATGGTGAGTTAACTGAATGGTTAAAAGCGAATTGACATATTCTATTTCATGCATTTTTGCTATTTATCTGTTATACTTGTGTTTAAACGATGCATTATGTGAGTAGACTATTATTTCTACAAATGTTTGAACTGTGCTGCATGTATATATAGTGCAAATCACTTGATATTATTTTGATATACTGTATTTATTATACTATGAGCGTGTATTGGGCTAATAAATACCATTGCAGGAAATTGTAAGTTAAGACGGGAATGTAAGAAAGTATGGAGTTAATAAGCCATAAACTGGAACTTAGCATTGCTCCTGATTATATTTTTTCAAGCAGGCAGCCTTTCTGTATTTCCTACTTTCTCATTTTATTTGGATCTGCTTGTTCACTGATTGTAAACTGCTACGACCAGGGTGACACAGGAATCATCTGCATAAGTGTGTTTAAGTGTAAAAGAATACACTACACTTTGATAATTCATGGCAAAGTATGCTGACTACATAAGCAATTTCTGGTATAAGGAAGTACTAGAATACCTGAAATTATTTTTTTTGAAGGAGCTGGTAGAGCTGGGGTGTGCGCGTAATGTCTAGGTGGCTTCGTAAAAATATCAGTGCGTCAGTGTTTTCGATGGCGTATTAACATGGACAATAAACTTTGTTGCAAAAGCAAACTAAAGACTGTTGAGACAGCAGATAATACAGTTTATGTAAAAATATTATTGGTTATCTCTAATAACTCCATTTCTGTTCTCTGATAAGAAATATCATGTTATTTATTGAATTGTTGAATTGTAATTTTTGCACTGACTGCCCTCTCCTAAACTGAACCATAACGCTTGCGATAATGCTATACAAACTACCTTACTCATACACATTACATGGGATTGCATAGTAAACTGAAGCATTTTGGTACCAATATATATTAAAGAGCCAAGGAGACAATGGTCAAGGTGAGAAAGGATCTCCCTCTAATGTTGGCATAGCCAAAGTAAATGGCATTGAAGCTGAGTGTCTTTTGAGCATAGAGACAGACTTTGAGTCCAAAGTCCACATGAATCGTCAGAGAAGAAGACTAAACAGACAATATAGTCACCTCTACAAATACTAATCAAGGGGACACAATAGCGACTAACCATCATGTAGCATATATACATGTATCATGTCCTTACGTAGAAGGATATATTTTGGGCATGGCCTTAGACAAAAAAATGTGAAGCCTCATTCCGTGATGCAAATATGTCACCCTCACAGAGCCAAAGGAACATGTTTTCGTTACTGTGTACACATGCAGAGTATGGCGAAAAATATAAAACAATTATGGAAGCAGCCCAGGAACTATTCATGTATAAAGCTCTTCCAGCTGAATTTTCTAATACACTAGTGAACGACGAAAACATATTGATCCCATCAAGAATGACAACTTATGTAACTTTATGGATGATCTTTTGATCGCTACTCTAACCTGGACTGAGCATATCAAATTGTTTAGTGCTTTGTTTCATAGGTTACGTGAAGCAGGTTTGACATGTCTTTCCACGTATCATATAAGAAGTCATACATTCAGTTGTCTTGGCCACATATTAGGTCAAGGCCAACTTCGACCGGAGGAATACAAGATAAGTCGTTCGCAAGACTCCCCACACACTGTAACCAAGAAGAACGTTCTTAAATATGACTGGATATTATTATTATTATATTATATGTTTATTTCAGGATTTAATCAGATTGTAACCCTACTATATAATTTGACTGCTAAGACTTCCCTTTGAAAAAATAGTATGGACAAAAGTGTGAAATTAAAACTCTCATTGACTCACTTCATCTCTAATCCTACATCTTCCAGACATCACCCTACCATATATTGTCTGCACAGAAGCATCGTGCGTAGGCATCATAACAATTTCGTTGCAGGAGTGCCATGACAGTGAAATAAATCCAGTACCAATTGTGTAGAAAAGCCATAATCTTTCTGATGCAAACACACGCTATAACAGATCAGAAATTGAATGCTTTGCAGTGGTTTAGGCCAGGGGTCTCCAAACTAAGGCCCGCGAGGCCCTTTCATCCGGCCCGTGGAGACCTTTTTGTCAACGGGAAGATATACGGAAATTTACGTGTATCCTGCCAAGATCAGCCGCCGCTTACCTGGACGTTATGTTTTTACCGAATTAAAATAGAGGCGGGCAGCAGTGCGTTATGTTTTCCAACCGATCACTACATTGCAAAACCTTACTTTTTCTACTTCCGTTCACAGTCAATGAGATGATATAACGCCATCTAGTGGCGGAGTTTTTAAATGGTTTGCTGCTTGTTCAAGACTTGATTATTTTGATCACAGTTTACCAGTTGTGGTTGATTGCTGCGATAAGGTGTTGGTGTCAGCGTCTGATTGCAAAACATGTTGCGTCCTATTTTATTTAGTGATAATTTCCTTCGCGTAATTATATCCAGTGTGTTAAAAATATTGGGAATGTCGTTAGTTTAGTAAGAATGTTTCGAAAATTTTGAAGAGGAAACATTAAAACAACAATCTCTTCCATAAGTGGATATATTTACACACTATATTCAGGTAAGTTTAACTTAAGAAATCATAAGAATTTTAAAAAATTGTTTCGGGTCATTTGCAGCTATAATTGCGACGAAATTAGTTTGCATAATCAGGTTTTTGAGCGATATTGTGTGCAAGATTCTTTCAGTTTCATTATTTATTCATGTTGGATTCACTTTAGTTTAGTGCCCTAACGTTGACATCTGAAAATTAATTATTTAAAGGTTACAATTGTTGACTAATATAGAGGCAAATTAAAATTAGATGATGTTTATTACTAACGTTGACATCTGAAAATTAATTATTTAAACGTTACAATTGTTGACTAATATAGAGGCAAATTAAAATTAGATGATGTTTATTACTAACGTTGACAGCTGAAAATTAATTATTTAAACGTTACAATTGTTGACTAATATATAGGTAAATTAAAATTAGATGATGTTTATTACTAACGTTGACAGCTGAAAATTAATTATTTAAAGGTTACAATTGTTGACTAATAAGAGGTAAATTAAAATTAGATGATGTTTATTACTAACGTTGACAGCTGAAAATTAATTATTTAAACGTTACAATTGTTGACTAATATAGAGGCAAATTAAAATTAGATGATGTTTATTACTAACGTTGACAGCTAAAAATTAATTATTTAAACGTTACAATTGTTGACTAATATAGAGGCAAATTTCAAAACCATGCTGTCTTATCCCAACAATAATTCTCTTTAGACCTCTAATAGCTCCTCAACGTGCAACATCCGTTAAGTTTGTCTCAGTGAGAAGAATGAGTTAAGATTCTCCTTCCTGAAATGAAATCAGAGAACGTATGTAGATCGATTATTTTTGGACATTGATATCTGCTACTAATTTTACTATTTAATGGTGCTTTCTAATGTTTACTGGTTCTATTTGGTATTTCTTGTTGCTGTCTCTGGTCTCTAGTGCTAGTACACATTTACCCGAACAAGTCGTGCAGACATACACTTCCTCAAGCTATAGCGTATGTCTTGACTTGAACACCTCAAGCAATAGCGTCTGTCTAGACTTGAACACCTCAAGCAATAGCGTCTGTCTTGACTTGAAAACCTCAAGCTATAGCGTATGTCTAGACTTGAACACCTCAAGCAATAGCGTCTGTCTTGACTTGAAAACCTCAAGCTATAGCGTCTGTCTAGACTTGAACACCTCATGTCCAGCAGAGACGTTTATTCCTTGGTCACTACTTCTAGTCCCCACACATGACTCTCGACAGATGTGACGCCTCCTACAGTCTTATAGGAGACTTTGACTTGCTAAGTTTGTAAACCAATCCTGATTCTCCTACAGTCTTATAGGAGACTTTGACTTGCTAAGGTTTGTAAACCAATCCTGATTCTCCTACAGTCTTATAGGAGACTTTGCCTTGCTAAGGTTTGTAAACCAATCCTGATTCTCCTACAGTCTTACAGGAGACTTTGCCTTGCTAAGGTTTGTAAACCAATCCTGATTCTCCTACAGTCTTATAGGAGACTTTGACTTGCTAAGGTTTGTAAACCAATCCTGATTCTCCTACAGTCTTATAGGAGACTTTGACTTGCTAAGGTTTGTAAACCAATCCTGATTCTCCTACAGTCTTACAGGAGACTTTGACTTGCTAAGGTTTGTAAACCAATCCTGATTCTCCTACAGTCTTATAGGAGACTTTGACTTGCTAAGGTTTGTAAACCAATCCTGATTCTCCTACTGTCTTATAGGAGACTTTGACTTGCTAAGGTTTGTAAACCAATCCTGATTCTCCTACAGTCTTACAGGAGACTTTGACTTGCTAAGGTTTGTAAACCAATCCTGATTCTCCTACAGTCTTACAGGAGACTTTGACTTGCTAAGGTTTGTAAACCAATCCTGATTCTCCTACAGTCTTATAGGAGACTTTGACTTGCTAAGGTTTGTAAACCAATCCTGATTCTCCTACAGTCTTATAGGAGACTTTGACTTGCTAAGGTTTGTAAACCAATCCTGATTCTCCTACAGTCTTATAGGAGACTTTGACTTGCTAAGGTTTGTAAACCAATCCTGATTCTCCTACAGTCTTATAGGAGACTTTGACTTGCTAAGGTTTGTAAACCAATCCTGATTCTCCTACAGTCTTATAGGAGACTTTGACTTGCTAAGGTTTGTAAACCAATCCTGATTCTCCTACAGTCTTATAGGAGACTTTGCCTTGCTAAGGTTTGTAAACCAATCCTGATTCTCCTACAGTCTTACAGGAGACTTTGACTTGCTAAGGTTTGTAAACCAATCCTGATTCTCCTACAGTCTTATAGGAGACTTTGCCTTGCTAAGGTTTGTAAACCAATCCTGATTCTCCTACAGTCTTAAAGGAGACTTTGCCTTGCTAATGTTTGTAAACCAATCCTGATTCTCCTACAGTCTTATAGGAGACTTTGACTTGCTAAGGTTTGTAAACCAATCCTGATTCTAGTTTTCATACTTAAATGATTCATATCCGTTTGATTTTCGTGACAGAAGTGTGAATATGTGAGATTATTGTTTCAGTTTTATAATTATTTATAAATAGGTTGAATACTAATCAAAACTTGCACTTAAAAACTAAATTATTATATAATATTGTGTGTGAGTGTGTATGTGTGTGTGTGTGTGTGTGTGTGTGTGTGTGTGTGTGTGTGTGTGTGTGTGTGTGTGTGTGTGTGTGTTGTGTAACAATGCTTGGTTTCACCGGACGTTCTTTGAAAAATATGGACTGTTGATATTGTTTTAGGGAGAACACGATAAGCTGGAAAAGGCCAGGAGACAATATATTTATCTCCTTTTTATTTCTTTAAGATGTCTTAAGAATTCTTTCCTCTATTGTTTAGAAACGTTTGTTTCGACAAAATGAATTTAATAATAAAGAATGAGTAAATGATTTACTGTAACTTTATGTTTAAAATAGTAAAGAGATTGTAATGTAGCAATCAGTTTATCTTCACAATAAAGAGTTGATTAATTTATTAATTTTAATAGAGAAATGTAAAAATCAGCTACAGTTACTTTTAAATTTTATATTTTTATTATCTCTACAGAGATCATAGATGAGCTCTTTGTGAATTGTTGATGTCATATGTGTTTTTTTTGTGTGTTTATGAGTGTGTATGTATGTATTGTCTGTCTGTCTGTCTCTCTCTATCCATATCTATATCCATATCTATCTATCTATCTATCTATCTATCTATCTATCTATCTATCTATCTATCTATCTCTCCATCTATCTTTCTTTCTATCTATCTATCTCCATAACTGTATCCATATCTATCTATCTATCTATCTATCTATCTATCTATCTATCTATCTATCTATCTATCTATCTATCTATCTATCTATCTATCTATCTATGTGTGCGTGATGGGTGTGTGTGGTATACATACATAATCATTTATATTCTTTTAAAATTATGAAAGAGAAATAAAACAAAGAAAACTCTCAATAGTATAAATGTCTCTTGTGTTGCTTTTAATGAGATTTTCCGTATGCATTGTTTTACTTTAGATAAAGTACAATATATAGAAAGAATGAAATACTTCATACAATGTATAGTCAGCAAAACAATTCTATGTACATCTTTATAAAATATTAATTAATATGAATTAATATGAATATTTTATTCACTCGAATTTTCAGTGCAAATGTGAATTGGACAATATTCAGAAAGGTCGAAAAATTGTAACAGCTTCTGATAATCAAAAGTCTTACACTCTCCAAATTGAGTTAAAATCATAGAATTAAATGAGATATTCACTTCAGAGCCTTCTAGACTGCTGGCACTATGACGTAAAATTCAGACTCTCCGACTCACCGGGATCTCTCAGTCCAGGTATTAGTGCCTTAGGTTATTAGTAGCAATCTGAGGAATTATTGCCTTAGGTTATTCAGAGCAATCTGAGGAATTAGTGCCTTAGGTTATTCATAGCAATCTCAGGAATTAGTGCCTTAGGTTATTAATAGCAATCTGAGGAATTAGTGCATCAGGTTATTAAGGGGATTCTGAGATATTAGTGCCTTAGGTTATTCATATGAATCTGAAGTATTTTTAGTGCCTAGGTGTACTCATAATCTGAAGTATTAGTGCCTAGGTTTACTCATAATCTGAAGGCTTTCACAATTATCCGATGTATCATTGCCTAATGTTATTCTTAGCAATTTGAGGTCTTAGATTATTCATAGGAATTTATGGTGTTAGTGCCGAAGGCCATTCATAACGATCTGAGATATTAGTGCCTACGGTTATTCATAGTAATTTGAAGCATTAGTGCCTAAGGTTATTCATAGTAATCTGAAGTATTAGTGCCTAAGGTTATTCATAGCAATTTAAAGTATTAGTATTAGAGGCTAAGTTTAATCGTACACACACAAACAATTGTCATTTTAGTGTCATATATCTGTGTGTGTGTGTGTGTGTGTGTGTGTGTGTGTGAATAAAAGTATACTGTAAAGATTAAGCCAGTCGGGCTTTCAGTGAGTGACATAGTAAATGAATAAAATGCCTATTTAAGAAATGGTGTAAAATTATGAGGTAGAAGAATTATTAAGATAATGAGGTTTTGACTTCCACTGAGAACTAGTGGCAGAGTAAACCGAGTCAAATAATATTTAAAATCAGTTTGAAAAGTTTTGAGGTACAAGAATTATCAAATTAATGAAGCTTTGGATTACACTGATAATTCGTGAGAGAATAAACTGAATAAAATACATATTTTAAAAAATAGAGCAAAAAATCTCAGATACAAGAATTTATACAAAATGATGTTTTATCTGTATGGGTCATACAAGAATTTATACGAAATGAGGTTTTATCTGTATGGATCATACAAATGAAGACCAACACGCTACGTGCTGCATTCGTAGTGGAAGAAAGTGGACATGAAGTGAAGAACTGCGGTTAGCAACTGCCTACGTTGACAGGACCAGACAGGACACAACAATCGCCTCATTATATGACCGCAAAACACATGACCAATTTGGGTCAAAGTTTATATCGAGCTAAAACATGAACAAAAAGAAAATTGTTAGTAAGGTTGACATACATACAGATGCAGATGACATTAGAACACAATGATAAATAACAGCATTACTTCTAAGACGCCAACATGCATTAAATAAAAAGACAGAGCGCCAAATTGGTAACAATCGAGCAAGAAAGAATCCATCTCGGGTTTACGTTAAACAGTCAATCGTAATATATTTTTCTGTTTAAATTTTAAAATTACTGGGGTTGGGAAGGACGGTAGAGGAAGGACCCACCCTGGGTGCTTAATACTTTATGTATGTGTTGTATAACATATATATATATAAACTATACAGAAATATCAGGTGTTGAGGTAAAAATGCAGATGTGTATAAATAGATGTACATGGAATGAAACTTAAACAATACTAGCGCGCGCGCGCGCGCACACACACTCACACACACACACACACTTATGCACCCACACCACACTTATACATAAAAATGTAATGCATATGTAAAATGTGCATCTATTATAATTGCGGTTCTACGCAGAGTAAAGAGAGAGAGAATGCATTAGATTAATAGACATGTGTGTAGAAAGACACGTAATTATATAAATACATGATGAATAGTAAAATAAACACACACACACACACACAGAGATAAACAAATTGATATATTTGAGTCAAGTTATATTTACTAAAACAAAAACGAAACAAAAACTAAAGCGAGAAAACAGATTCAGTATTAGCAATTATAGTGGTTCAATTGTAATTGACTTCAAACAAAAACTTTAAAATAAAATGTTGCTGATATTATTTAATATGTACGGCAATAAAGTATTAACATTAACTCTTTTTTTCTAATTGTGATATCATAAGTGTTTACAACGTTCTATGTGATATAACTTTATTACGTTTGATACTGTGTATAGACACATGCATTTTTAACTGAGACATATAACGTCCATATGTCAGGACAATACCAAAACAATCAATCATTTGCAGTCAGCTGAACGCCTATTTTACTTCAGTTACTTTGTTCTCTGCTTAATTTGTATTTGAATTTAAGATTTTTCTAACTGTAACTAATAGCAGGCTAGCACGTTTTTTTGTCTCGTGAGCTAGACTGATACAAAATACATTTGCTGATTATGTATAATGTTCACAATGAACACAGAAACGATTGCCCATTTCAAGACAGACAGAAACGTAAACCTAATATAAGATGAATTTCCATTTAAAGACACATAGAATAAAAACGTAAACCTAATAAAGGATGAATGTCCACTTAAAGACACATAGAATAGAAACATGAACCTAATATCAAGTAAATGTCCATTTAAAGACATACATAATAGAAACCTAAAATCTAATATAAAGTGAATGTGCATTTACAGAGAGACAGATAGAAGCCTGTACCTAATATAAGATAAATGTGCATTTATAGACAGACAGATAGAGAGAAACATAACCAAATATTAGGTGAAAATCTACTCAAAGACAGACAAACAAGTATAAATCTAATTATAATACAAATAAATGTGCATTTACAGAGAGATAGATAGAAGCCTATACCTAATATAAGATAAATGTGCATTTATAGACAGACAGATAGAGAGAAACATAACCAAATATTAGATGAAAATCTACTCAAAGACAGACAAACATGTATAAATCTAATTATAATACAAATAAATGTACACTTATAAATCAATTGCACTTAAATCAGAAAGGTAGATGGGAGCCTAAACCTTATATAAATCAACATCCACTTAAAACCAGACAGAAGCCTAAACCTTATATAAATCAATATCCACTTAGAGACAAACAGAAGCTTAAACCTTATATAAAGTGAATGCCTACTTACGCGGATCAACGCTGGAGCTCACTTTTCTGAAGTCTGAACTGTATTCATACGTCATTTCTGTTTGCAAATTCGAAGTGAACAAGTAAAATAAAGAGTGCTTTTATATTGTATTAACAAAAAACAATATTAAAAGTCCTTTTAAAAATTGCTCATGTTCAACCAAACTTCATCCCACTTCCTAGGGAAAAAGGTTATTACTATAGTTAAATCAAGGTGAATTTGTAATATATTAAAACTAACTGGATTATGACATGACGTAATAGTAGAAAAAGGTACAGAAGCAATTATAGTAGTAGTGGGAAAATGAACAGTTGTTGTAATTGTAAATAAAGCTTCAATAGTAGAATGGGATATAATTAGAACTGTAGTAATATGAGCTGTAATACAAAGAGTAGACAGGTATAGTAATAGTAGATACAGAGAGCTTATTAGTAGTTTGAAAGGGAACTGTATTTATAATACAAAATAAGAAGTAGTAATACAAGCAAAATGTGCTATTATGGCAGTAGTAGGACTGTAGTAATAATAGTAACATGGGGAATTGTAATGATAGTATTGTAATGATGAACTGTATTTACAGTATAAGAATATACAGTATTAATAAATGAAATATTATGAGGAGTTTATTTACAGTATAAGAATATATAGTATTAATAAATGAAATATTATGAGGAGTTGTAGTAGTAATTGTAGGAGGAGAAACAGTAATCTTTGTATTAGATAGAGAAGGAAGAGCTGAAATAGTAGTGTGTAGAGCTGTTGTAGAAGTAGGAAGAGCTGTACTTGTAGTAGTAGTAGAAAGAGCTGTACTTGTAGTAGTAGTAGAAAGAGCTGTACTTGTAGTAGAAGTAGAAAGAGCTGTACTTGTAGTAGTAGTAGAAAGAGCTTTACTTGTAGTAGTAGTAGAAAGAGCTTTACTTGTAGTAGTAGTAGAGCTTTACCTGTAGTAGTAGTAGGAAAAGCTTTACTTGTAGTAGTAGGATGAACAGTATATGTAGAATTAGGGAGAGTTGCGTTTATAGAAAGAGGTGTTTCAGTAGTAGTTCGGGGCTTTGTATTTATTAGTCCATTTTATCTATATTATTAGAGTGAAAGAGGCTCTGAAAGCAGTCGTTAGCTAGAGTGGTGATTTTAACTGACTGAGTGAGAGAGAATGGACTTACTTATAATAAAGGGAACTAATGAACTCTTCTTGCTTTAGACCCACGGTAGTATTAAAATCCTTGTTATCTCTCCATTGACTCACACTCTCAAAGTCATAAGTGTATATCGCTTCATCATAAACCACTAGTTCACCCATAGCAGTCATAGTTTTTCTCGCAGACAATAACAGTACATAATGCCTGCTCAATAAAAATCTTAATATCTGTTTTTTCAATATTTAAAGCAGTCTAAAGGACTTTCCATAGACAGGCCAAAATATATTTGTGTCTAATTGTAATCCTAGAAATAGACCAATATATACTTGTTCTAATTGTAATCCTAGAAATAGACCAATATATACTTGTTCTAATTGTAATCCTAGAAATAGACCAATATATACTTGTTCTAATTGTATCCATATATATATATATATATATATTTGTTTCTAATTGTATATCCAACAAGTATTTTATCAACAGTCTGACATGCTCTTAATAAATTTATAATGCAAAGGGCGAACACTGAGGAGCTGGATGGAGCGCGATTAATATTAAATCAAATTACAAAAGATTGACGAGCTGGATGACCTATCAATAGTAACAGTAACAGGACAAAAGATTGACGAGCTGGATGACCTATCAATAGTAACAGTAACAGGACAAAAGATTGACGAGCTGGATGACCTATCAATAGTAACAGTAACAGGACAAAAGATTGATGAGCTGGATGACCTATCAATAGTAACAGTAACAGGACAAAAGATTGACGAGCTGGATGACCGGCAGTTACGAATATACATGGCCGACTATCAATAGTAGAAGTCATAGGACAAATGACAGCGGAGCTGGAAGACCGGCGATTAATATCAAGTCAAAGTACACAAGTGTGCGGAGTCGCGTGGCCAAGAAGCCTGGTTTTGGGCTCTTGTGCAGTTGTGGGTTCACAGTGGATTTTTTTACATCAAACATTCTGTCCTTTTCTCGGGATTGACAAGTTTCCATTCATGGATTGTGATGGATTAGAGATCGTACAATATACAACACGATAACCTTAAACAAATAAGTAATAATATAAGCAGAGTCTGATACTTTACTATACACCATTGACAAGAAAATTACTACTATTGGTCCCTTGGCTAGTAAATGAATAAATATAGATACAATTAAAACTGATAGCAAATTATTAAACTAGAAATAAACATAGACAGATAGGAATAAGTATGTACATAAATAAATACAGACATGTACACTACAATTTTGTTATATATGTCTCTATATAGTGATATTACTGATAGTATTAATTATATTATACTCATTTACTTAATCCTTTAAAAACGTTCTCTTACCCTGTAAGTTGAAGCTCAACGTTTTCCCTGGGTCTAGAAGACATAAATATACATAAATAAATACATGCATAAATAAGAACAGAGACATAAATAAATACAGAGAAAAGAAGTTTTACATATTTGTTTACCATTTTGAAATTGTTAGACTTTGATAGATTTCTATTGTCAAATATAAATATATGTAATGACTATAGAGGTATTATGACCTATATGATCTCAATAGAATAACTTATATTTTACGATTATAGTTCAAGATATTTCAATTACAAAATGTTACATGTCCAGTTTTTATTTAAAGACCCTGCTTAGGAATTTTACAGAACTTTAATTTAATTAGATAATTAATTTCTCCTCTTTCCCTAAACAGACTGGTTGCTCAAATTATCTTTCGTCTCATATGAAAATGTGCCTTTGTAGTACAGACAAACAGATTCACGAACAGACAACTTGTGTACAATAGCCGGCTTGGAAACCGTTAACACTCTCTTAAATCTCTATGCATTCAAAATGTTACATTTAGCTCAGTAGATCCCCCATCCAAACCACGATTAGGTCTATATGCATAAAAATCACTACGAAAGAGGTATTAACAATAAAAGAATTTAATAGTTAATATTTAACAATAACAATCAATTACGAAGACACAGCTTCAGATCTAAACTAAGGCAAGTTCAGTCGGCTTGAAAGTTAATGTTCGAGAAAGTTATTTTTGCCAGCACATTTGATGGATTCAGAGTTCGGGTTAGGTACTTATCTGTTTTAGTAGTCTTGATGAACACGTGGTCTAAGGTCAGTTCGATCCTTCCACATATCAAGCGATGCTTGCACTGTACGATCCGTAGTTTCCAATAACTTGTCGTCTCTCGACTTGTTACACTAGGGTTTCATCATGGCAGAACACCATCAACAAAGGCGGTATGGAATTGTAACGTCGTCCATCCAAGGTTGAATAAAGGAACACACACCCAACGTGATGCGAAGGTGGCAATAATACGTAGAACGTATTATAAGGCAGAGAAGAACCTGTTCTGAAATAAGAGTGTGGTGACTGCACGTGACTGATACAATGCGCTTAGTTTTAAATCTTCGACTATCGTGTCTTTTACAATATATTTATATTCAGAAAAGATACAATATAATTCACATGTGTGTTATTTTTAACATTACATGAACGTATGAATTTCCAAACATTTACTTCATCAAAAATGGAATTCATACAAGGAGAACAAAAATATAATTTAAATTAAGCATGAGCGCTTTACAATTAACAATGAAATTACACGCAAGAGAATCATTTGAATTACATGAAAATTCGCAACGTGCACAGACGTTCTGCAGCACAAGAGAATTAAGGTTTATACAAATTAAAGTCAAAAGGTTACAATTAATTTATATACAATGAAATCTTTAGGCTTTAGTCATTCTATCGAATCACGTATGCTCGGAGGAGAATTGTACAAAATACATACATAAATTCATATACAAAAATACAAATAGTAAAATGCAATATCATTGTAAGAAGTAG
The DNA here is from genome assembly GCA_028829895.1 of Sinotaia quadrata. Classification (NCBI taxonomy): domain Eukaryota; kingdom Metazoa; phylum Mollusca; class Gastropoda; order Architaenioglossa; family Viviparidae; genus Sinotaia; species Sinotaia quadrata. The sequence goes on along the minus strand of CM054179.1, from coordinate 37,599,219 downwards.
ACGTGTTACCTTCTTAAAGTAGAATTACTGCACAAGACATGGGTTCCTATGTTCCTTTCCGACTCAGCAAGATATTTGGCAACTAAGGTGCTCGAGAGCTGGTGTGTGTCGGCCGGTTTGCGTTATGAGTAAAGAATATTACCACTTCAAGAGTATTTATTGTAGTGCATGAATGCATCACGTGGCTAGATCATGAGGTATGTTTGTTGATCCGAACTTTCTCGACTGTCGTCTAAAGTTACATAACAAGGGATGAACTCACTGTTGTTTTTTCCTCATTCTGGTGCACGACGGGAGGGTTCTAACAGGAATTCAATTCGAATATGATATTCGAGTTTCGGATGTGGGTCAGAAGTTCGTGACACAGAATTCGGTCAGAAGTATAAATTGAAAATGGTTGTTGTGCGTGGCGATATTATTACTGCCAAAAACAGGAGTGATACCATACCAACGAAAAAACGTCGTGGCCAAAATCGTGTAGGAAACTCGTGTGAGACTAACTAAACTTAATAAGTTCACTTATAAGCATACGCCATAAAATAATTGATAAACCTATCTTGCTTATTACACTCTTTATGATGTCAGTAAAATATACACTATACAAAATAGAGTGACGGGTTTTCTGTGAAGGTAGATTGTTTATGAGGTATCACTTTGCGTCAAATCCGTGTACTTGTATTAAACATGATTCTGTTAACATAGTTTAATACCTCGAGTTAGCAATAAACATAAACCATATGTTCAAATTGAAAAAGTCCTACAAGATTAAACCATCAGAAAATAGTTGTAATTTCATCTCTTCTTAAACGTAATTAATTAGAATTATTCCAATATGTCCTCTAGCTTAAAATGATTAGTACAGAAGTCTGCCTACATTTACCTATAATGAGCATAACAAAATGTCAGATTGTGTTCCCATTCGGGTACATATCGAAACTTAAATCAATAATCACCAGAACGGGTTTTACTTTAATCACCAGAAGGGATTGGACTTACCTTTCCTCACCATCGGCTTATACTTTTCAGGGAAGACAGCAGCTGAAAACAAACCACTTCTCATATTTCACCAGATCATCATTTTGCATTAATCAGATATTTCACCAGATAATCATTTTGCATTAATCAGATATTTCACCAGGTCATCATTTTGCATTAATCAGATATTTCACCAATCATCATTTTGCATTAATCAGATATTTCACCAGATAATCATTTTGCATTAATCATATATTTCACCAGTCACCAGGTCATCATTTTGCATTAATCAGATATTTCACCAGATCATCATTTTGCATTAATCAGATATTTCACCAGATCATCATTTTGCATTAATCAGATATTTAACCAGATCATCATTTTGCATTAATCAGATAATTCCTCCCCCCCATATATATCGAATTTTAAATGTGAAATATATTTTTAAACTACAGTACAATACAAAGGAGAAAAACAAACATATCCTCATATATTAAAAATACACGTTCATTATTTTTTCAGAATTCTTTTGTAAGATAAATCACGTGTATTTTGTCATCGTAATCATGAAATAAATAGTCTCTTAAACAGATGAGAGAGTTAATGTTGACATTTACTGTAACCTGAATCAATTTTCTAAGTAGTAGACAGACAAAGGTTCATTATACACATGCACACGTGTGCACACTTGTTTTGTAGGTAGCCCACAATGGAATTATTTGAGAGAAAACCGAGGAGTATTGTGGAGTGCTAGCTACACGAAGCAACTACGGTCGAGGTTACAGCATGAATGTGATAGCCAAAACAAGTCAACACATCAACAAACACCACTAGCTTTACATTTCCCTCATTCTTTCATTTAAATCTCTTTGAATGTGATAGCCAAAACAAGTCAACACATCAACAAACACCACTAGCTTTACATTTCCCTCATTCTTTCATTTAAATCTCTTTGAATGTGATAGCCAAAACAAGTCAACACATCAACAAACACCACTAGCTTTACATTTCCCTCATTCTTTCATTTAAATCTCTTTGAATGTGATAGCCAAAACAAGTCAACACATCAACAAACACCACTAGCTTTACATTTCCCTCATTCTTTCATTTAAATCTCTTTGAACAGTTGACATAATGTCACTTGAAACACTCAAACTCGTTGTAAAGTCGTCATAGAATGCACTGTCAATGGAAAAACTCAATTTCTTTGTAACAGACATCATAGGGCGTATTGTCAATTCAAATACTCACTTTCTCTGTAACATCGTCATAAGGCGCGCTGTCAGTTCAAACATTCAATCTCTTTGTAACAGACATCATAGAGTGTATTGTCAATTCAAATACTCACTTTCTCTGTAACATCGTCATAAGGCGCGCTGTCAGTTCAAACATTCAATCTCTTTGTAACAGACGTCATAGGGCGTATTGTCAATTCAAATACTCACTTTCTCTGTAACAGTCGTCATAGAATGCACTGTCAGTTCAAACATTAAAATTCTTTGTAACAGTTGTCATAGAATGCACTGTCAGTTCAAACATTAAAATTCTTTGTAACAGTCGTCATAGAATGCACTGTCAGTTCAAACAATCAATCTTTTTGCAGCAGTCGTCACAAGGCGTATATTAGTTTAAATAGTTTCTATGTGTGAGTCGTCATTGTGCGTGCAATCAATTCAAACGCTTAATCTCTTTGCAAGAGCTATCCTCTGGCGTATTGTCTAAATAATGAAATTAACTTACATGGCACATATTTTGGAGCCTCTTCTTCACTTGGATTATATATGTGCCAAAGGTAGCAGGCTATGGACACTCCTATGACGACAATTAGCAACGAACCAAAAACAATACCTACGTAAGCGCCATGAACGTCAAGGTCGTCGGCTGCTGCACAAAAATGGAGGTAAATTAGTGTGTGTGCGTATGTGCTCTCTGCACGTCTAGCTAAGTTTCATTATCAAGTGTTCCATCTATTTCTTGGAACTCTGTTACAATATATAAGCACGGGTGTTCGCTACATTTCATCTGCCAGCTATTTGTTTCATGAGACTTTGTACATGTGTTAATAGCTTCAAGTATATGTTCTCTCCTGCCAGCTATTTGTCTCATAATACTTTGTAGATATGTGTTAGCTTCAAGTATATGTTCTCTCCTGCCAGCTATTTGTTTCATAATACTTTGTAGATATGTGTTAGCTTCAAGTATATGTTCTCTACTCCAGCTATTTGTTTCATAAAACTTTGTAGATATGTTGATAGCTTCAAGTATATGTTCTCTACTGCCAGCTATTTGTTTCATAAAACTTTGTAGATATGTTAATCTAGCTTCAAGTTTAGGTTTCAAATTTGTTCTGTACTGCCAGCTATTTGTTTCATGAGGCTTTGTTAACAGTTCTAAGACTATGTTCGTTACTGTTAGTGTTTACTGTCTTCTTCTTGTTTCACGAGGCCTTGTAAATCTGTTTCAAGTCTACGTTCTATGTTATTCACACGAATTGAGAAAGAAAAACTACTTTCAATCACTTGTAATGTTAAAAAAGTATGTAAAATATTTTTCGTTTTCTAATCTATTTGAAATTTTATTTTCTCACGTTTTATTCAGTGTAAGTCCTTGTTATGTGTAACAATAGTTTTCACGTATTTTACGTGTGCACACAGTTGTATTGTTTAGCTAACATATAGTGAATATCGCTTCTACACGTTCCTAAGAAAGAACCATGCCAAGGCACTGGCCCTTCTTTGCAGTCGTCAGTCCGGCGGTTTCGTTACATGGGGTCCACCAGAGCACTTCCGTACGTGTAGTGATGTAAACCATAATCCTCAAACCAGATGAATATGTAACCCTTCATTTTGGATGTGATTTTTCCCAAACAAACCTATCGGCAAACTCCATTTACCACTAAGCAGTAAAGACCTACTCAAAATAAGCATACTAAACACTGCTCAGGCAAAAGCAATTCTACAATACACACTTCACCTCGACTGCCACAACTAGGACGTTATGTACACAGATGTTTCACATGACCTTATATCAGGAAAATTAGGAATATGAAAACATCCCCAAACAACATGATATTCGCATCGGATTCCATGATAACACATCAATATTCTCTACGAAACCCCTGGAAGTCACCACGGTTTTATCTGCATATGACAAAATCCAAAACTAAAAGGCAAACTATTTATAATCACAGACTTACTCTAACAATTAGAGCCATCCAAAACAACAATGCCTCTAAACCAGACCTCATTTATGCAACACACCAAAATGTAGACAAAATGAAGTAGCTAAACATAGAAACCAAAATAATGTGGGCTCCTGTTCATATACGATTACAATGCAATGATAAAGCAGATGCATCTAGCCAAAAATAAACTTACTGAAAATAACATCCAACTCAACATCACTCCAACACACAAAGAACGCTTAGGAGACACTCATCTTTACAACATGGGAAGCACAATACTACGATAGAAGAAAAGGTAGACGATGAAAGATTCCTAAATACCAATGCAGCCATTAGACTATACCCAGAGCAATAATTAAAGAATGCAATCTATTAAGCAGGGAAGATACACATTTACAATATATCGAATTGAAAACAACTTACCACTGAATATTATGAGTATTTGAAACCGACCCAATGATAAATTGCTTAAGTCTTCCAACTACTAGGAAGATTTATAAATACCCCACGCACCCCCACCCCTCCCCGAAGGGATAACCTATAAATGAAGAAGACATTAAATAAACATTAAGTAAAATATAACTCTCAGTTAATAATAAACAAAATAGGAAAAGTATCCCGAATTAAACGAAGTAGATCAAGATAGAAAAAAGCAAGGTGATATGGAGGAAAGTCCAACAGGCCCCTTAACCCGATAGACGAAGTACATCTACCAATGGGAAAGTGGACAACGGGTATACATGGTTGTCTTTGGAGAAGATCTGGTGCGGGTTGACTGAGAACTAAAGAAAACGAATCATTCCTGGACCTGTCTAGCCATGATTCACAGAGGGAAAAATATACGAAGGAGCGAATTCCGCCAGCCCAGTTTTGATAGTTTAGTGTCCACCTCCCTCTCCCACCACCCCCTTCTCACAGCGTGAAATGGTGAAAGCCGGAAGCGCCCCCATAAATTATTATTAGTTTTATGACTTTACATCAGGAAGCCGAACAAATCCCTGCCAGTGAGTAGCAAAAAAAATCCCCACAAAAATCCCCAAGATTACTCTAGATATAACTGTGTGCGATTCTTCTTTGCAGTACTTCGTATGTGTGTGCTCATTCAGAGACCTTAGTGTGGAAAATCGAAGTTCACAGAGCTGTCCGGAATTCTACTGCTATCTGTCCAGATCAGTATGTTGGAGCGCGCGTTATTGTGTGATGCTCAAAATGAGTTATGTCAGATGAGTCATCAGTGAGTACAGTAGTGGGAGTCAGATGTTTCATCAGTGAGTACATTAGTGGGAGTCGGATGTGTCATCAGTGAGTACATTAGTGGGAGTCGGATGTGTCATCAGTGAGTACAGTAGTGGGAATCTGATGTGTCATCAGTGAGTTCAGTAGTGGGAGTCAGATGTGTCATCAGTGAATACAGTACTTGGTACTACTTAGGTAAAGTTTTTGTAAGAATCTGCTAATACTTTTCTAGATTCACACAAGATAATAGAGTGGAATTTGTTGTAACCATTCGTTAACTTAAGAAGTGAACTACAGATTATTTGTAGCATAAATGTGCAGGTCGACTGATACTTTACATTGAGAAAAAAACATGCCTGCATGTGTCAGAAGAGTGAAATAAGCATGCTTCTATCGTTTTGTCACTTAATAATTAGGGAAGTTTAGTTTAATGTTAGAGAAATAGTTCCGTGTTTATAAGAAGTTTACTACGTGCAATTAAAATAGGGTGACACCCACGACTATTTGACTTTGTTTATGTGAACCAATAATTCAACATACAGAATAGATTTGGGTTTTCTTATGCTTAAACTATCATTTTGAAAATAATTCTCTCTTCACATTATTTTTATTATTTTATCCTTCTTTGTGTTATATGAAATTGTAGAACCTGTAACTTCTCTCCACCTATGGCTTCGCATGAGATGCACGCATTTAGTGTGCTAATATTTTATTATTCATTAAAAAATACTTGTTTTGTTGTCTCGAGTAGGATGATGGACTGAGCCGTAGGTGACAGGATGAGGATCTCCCCTTCCCGCCTAGAAGAAAGACTAACCTGTAACTCGAGATCGAAATATTGTGATAAAATATAATAATTAATTGTATATCTTAAGTCTTATACACACCAGGGACTAGCGCTTACCACCAGTTTTAGGCTTACACAAACCAACCACAATAAGTGACAACCTAAAGGCCAATGACCAAGAACAGATACAATGTTATTAATGAAAAAAACACAGATGATTCGCAACATAAATAAATTCAAGCAAATAACAAAGGAAGAAAACAAACAGAAAAGTTGCATTATATTAACAAAGAAAACCAATAGAATGCCATAGTCTGTAAGTACAGAAGAAGATGAAATTATGCACAATTCATGCAGATGTTGATTAATTACTATATGGTATGTAATGCAAAGGAAACCATACAGGAACAAAATAATTATGCACAGCTCATGCAGATTTTGATTAATTACTATCTGGAATGTAATGCAAAGAAAACTGTACAAGAACAAAATAATAAGAATAAGTTTTTCGAAACTTTAGATCTATAAATAGTACATACCTCCAAAACCTGTTTTTCAGAAAATACAAGATAGTAAACTTGTTATTAATAATTATAATTTAATAGATTCAACACAACACTTTGAAATGATGTATGTTTTAGAATTAATCTATATTTCCTTATACTGTATATAATAGATTTTAACATTACTCTTTGAAATAAAATGCCAATAATAGACTTTTATTACTACACTTTGAACTATTGTATGTAATAAATAACACTACATTTTGAAATATTGTATGAAGTCAATGTATCATTTAATATGAACTTTGAGATACTGTATGGAATAGATTTAACGCTATAGTTTGAAATACAGTGTGGAACAGATTAGACTACAACAATTTGAAATGCTGTAGGATTGTTTTTGATTGCAACTCAAAGATATAAACGGACTTATGAATGAAAGTGTAAAGTATTGTATGGAGTACACAATACACAAATAAATAGTGTACATTAAAAGTGTAAAGTATTGTATGGAGTACACAATACACAAATAAATAGTGTACATTAAAAGTGTAAAGTATTGTATGGAGTACACAATACACAAATAAATAGTGTACATTAAAAGTGTTAAGTACTTAATGACATGTTGGAAAGAAAATGTATCGTTCAGCTTCAAGCCGCTATGTTGATTTGGAAAAGTCCATGATATACATAAACAATGTTGTCTTTGTTACCATTTAGTAGCATATGTGTTATCGACACTGTTTGAAAATAAAATGGTGAGAAACCTTTGTTGTACGACAACAAGCACATTGATTACACAATCTCTTGAAATACGATCTATTTTTTAATTTGAATTTAATTTTGAGAGCTCACAGTGTACTTGTTTCACGTACAGAATACCATAAACCATTTTGTGAATATCATGAATTTTATTTTCATAATCGACATTTTGGCAATTTATGAACACTAAACACCCATACATTTTCATCAGCCATTGGTTTATACTCACTGAGGACCCGTACTCGTATGACGTAGGAGGTAGTAGATGGATATATAGATGTACTCCCATCAGCACTTTTTTTCACGACAGAACACCTGTACTCATGATTGTTGTCATTCTCAGTCACAACCAGCGTTAGTATTGAGGTCTATGAACATAATCATAATTAGTTTGCAATATATAATATTAAACAATATGAAATATTCAACACATTTTATAATATAGTAATTATTATTTCTATTATTCGTCTTGAGGCAATGTATCAATGCACAATTACATATTGAATTATGTGGTTTAATAGTTATTTCAGTGAGAACTGGGTAAATGGAATGCAGTTTCTTGTGAATAAAATCAATCCCATGCCAGAAAGATATAATTTAATTGGTGAAATAATAAATACTTCCAAATACAATGAAACGCCCAGAGATATATGTCATTACTCAGAATCCAATTTCGGTGGGAATCCACTCCCTCTAAACAAAATACAAAATTCCTGTAATGTAATTTATTTCACACATATGCATACCTGTAAACTATTTCGTTAGTATGTAATAAATATATTTTGCTTTATTAAGTCTAGCAACACTGAAAGAGAATCTTTAAGCAAACAGCATTCCTACGATACAAGACTGAGCAAGGTCGTGTAGAATCATAAGCAACATGTATTTTAATCGATTACAAGAACAATACATTTAAAACCAGGGTAATTTTCAATTATTTGTTTGAGGTGTTGTTTAAATGATTTCTTTTTAAGTCAAAACCTATTTCAGTGTCTTGCATCATTCAAGGATAGATCTTCATAACAGGAAATGGAGCCTTATGACACGGCTTGCTATTTTCTGTCTTTAAGTAGGTCTGGAAATATTATAAGAATTTAAAGAATTATACAACCTTCAAAACCACACTTGAATTCACAGAAAAAAATGAATGAAACATATCAAAGGTAACTACATTAAAGACAGAAGAAAGAGAGAAAAGTGCCAAATGAGGTTTTATTTATACAAATAAATAGTACAATAGTACAAGCCTTAGGCAGACCACATATTTGTCTGCCTAATGCTGTGGGTCGACATAAGGCTGGTTTTTAAGCATATATATATATATATATATTCATTAGTTTGCAGGAAATTGAATTGATAATTGAATATAAGAAAGATTGGAGTTATAAAGAGAGAGGCTGGAAACTTAGTGTTGCTCCCAGATTGCATTTTGCAGAGTGGAACAGCCTTTCTTTTATGTATGATTTGAACCTCTTGGTTTGCTGATTGTAAACTGCTACGACCGACCGTGGTAGAGACGGGAAGCCATGTTAAGTGTGGACACACTACACTCCATGTGATGTATGGTGGGAAGATATGCTGACTACATGAACAATTTCTGGTATAAGGAACTACTTGATTTGTTATAATTGCTATTATACTTGAAGAAAATGACATATGAAAGAGGGCGCCCAGGTTTGCCTTGAAGAGAATAACAGCCCATCAGTGTTTTTCAATGTGTGTGGAGAGAGATACGTTGAATTGATGGCAGAAAATACACTTTTGACATTGGTGCAAGAAAAGTGTATGAAAGACAATTGCGGCCTTGTCTAAATCAGGTTATGTAAAGAATAGTAACGCCTATCTCTAATAAGTATCGATGTCAAGTACTATATTTCAATCTATTTGTCATTTTTATGTATATTTTATTGTTGATTTAGAAAATGTATTGACCTTCTTACAGATATTGATAACCCTATTTTGTTTTTAAATGGGTTGATGGGGTCTTACTAAATATAGATTAAAGATATATTTGTCTTCTCCTTTAGTAAGACGTTTTCCACTATTGAATATCATGTGACAATACTTATTTTATCTTTAATGTTGTGGACGAGAGAAAACGTTTATATCACTCCGCCAAGTGAGAGAGATGAGTGGTGTCTGCTGGAGAATTATTAATAACATAAATTAAGATTATTATACATTGTAATTAGTTATGAATGATAATAATAATAATAATAATAATAATAATAATAAAGGGTATGGCGTAACACTTATCATTTCAAGATAGTCTTTCTTTTAAATTAGTTTAAAATACACCTTGTGTATGACTACAGTTGCCTTCAGGATACCGCTTAGAGTATGGGAAAATACCCTCTAGCACAAGACACTATTCATGATTAGAAGTATCAATATAATTTGAATGAAAACTACTAGGGTATCCTATTCACAATTAACAAAGCGTGGAATAAATTATAACTGTCTACTCACTTCTACAAAATCACACTCATTGGTCGATTTTCCAGCCTTGATTGTTCGCCAATCGCTGGTTTCTAAATATTCAGTCCAATTCTGATTATTTTTATTCCTGTATTCCCATTTCCAGAGAGTCTGTAATTCGAAGACTAGGCAATTAAATGAAACAATTAAATCAATCTTTACTAGCTACTAAAAGAAAAGAAATCAGAAAAAGAGTATTCTAATTATTGTATTTCACACATTTCAATTGGTATTATTGAAAGCAACAACAAGAGCCAGAACAATACTACTGCTACAATTACTAATGATGATGACGATGGTAGTCCACTATGCCGCTGTTGTTGCTGCTGCTGCTGATAGTAATAGAAATAAAACAATTATTGTCCAATAACGTGCCTATCAACGACAGGAAGGTATTATCAGAAATTATATCTCACAAAATCATGAATCACCTTGAAACAATCAAACTTCTAAAACTTTAGGTTGCTAGGATAGGTAGCAGAGGAACAAAGGACCAATTGGCAATTGATATAACAACAGTTACTAACAGCAATAAACGAAGAACAAACATTGCAGACATAACAACAAACTGTGGAATCTACCGTTCTGCATTGCCCTAAATCCTCTCAGTCAAGTGATCCAGAAAACAGGATTAGGATACAGAACGAAAGCAGGACAGGTTATCAGCCATTTACTGTACATGGACGATCTCAAGCTGTACGGTAAAAATTAATATGGCATGACATTTCTGATCAATACTGTAAAGATCTGCAGTAAAGACATTAACATGAAATATGGCCTTGAGAAAAGTGGAAGAATTGTAATCCAGAAAGGCAAGGTCAAAACAACAGAGGGCCTGCAATTCGACATCGGACAAATCAACGATGCTTCATTGGAAAAGGGATATAAGTATCTTGGGATACTACAGCATCAAGAAAATATGCAGGGAGAAGTGAAGTCCAAAGTTACGAGAGATTAGGAAAAACGTGTTACACAAGTCCTGAAGTCTAATGGGGCGAACAAAATACAAGCCCTTAATACATACGCAATACCCTTAGTAAGCTACATTGGAGGTATCTACTCACAATACATAAATACTTACACCCCAAAGACAAGCTCTATGTATCTCGAAAAATGGGAGGCCGAGGTCTCAAGAAAATCAATGATGTCATTGAACGAGAAGTCATTGGTCTTGTGGACTACCTCTGGAATAACAACAAAGATGATCCACCGATAGAAACAGTAAAGATTAGTGGACTATTCCAAACTCCAGAAACAAAGAAACATGGAAGAAAACAACGAAGCAAGCACTAGCACATACCTGGAAAGAAAAACATCTCCATGGCCAGTATGTGCGACAAGCCGACGAAATATCAACAAAGCAGTCGACGTTCAAATGGTTGAAAGAGGCAGGATTGAAAGCAGAAACAGAAGCACTCATAACAGCTGCACAAGATCAAGCATTCAACACCAAATCACACAAAACGAAAGTCATAAAAATCTCAAATGATTCCAAATGTAGACTCTGCAGAACCATGGATGAGACTACAGAGCACCTACTATCTGGATGTCAGGTTCTGGCTGGAACAGAATACACCAACGACACAACGAAGTGGCAAAACACATACATAGAAATCTGTGTGAGAACTATGGCATAAAAACCCCAGAAAGAGCATGGATGCACCAACCAGATGCAGTCTCACCGAAACGAAGTCAAAATACTGTGGGACTTCGAGATAAGAACAGATCGGGTGATTCCTGCACGAAGACCAGACATTGTAGTTCTCAATAAGTCCAACAAAACAGTATCAATCATTGATATCGCTGTTCCAAGTGATAGACACATAAAAACAAAAGAAAGAGAAAAAAATAGAAAAATACCTAGACCTTAGATTAGAAATCCAGAGACTGTGGTATGTGAAAGCAGAAGTGATACCTATAGTGATAGGAGCCTTGGGGAACATAACATCTGAATTGGAAGGCTACCTGAATAAACTCCCTGGAAACCACAGACTCGCTCCACTACTCAAAGCAGCGCTCCTCGGAAGTGCCTACATCCTCCGTAAAACCATGGATCTCCCAGAATCTTGGTAAGATTCCGAGACCTTGGATCACAACCGACAGTCAAACAGAAGTCGTGGAATGAGGCCGAATAATAATAATGATAATAAGAGTCACCAAAATAATTCTATGTGTGAATAGATGCTTAACACATCTCTCTATCTGTCTATCTATCTATCTATCTATCTATCTATCTATCTATCTATCTATCTATCTATCTATCTATCTATCTATCTATCTATCTATCTATCTATCTATCTATCTATCTATCTATCTATCTATCTATCTATCTATCTATCTATCTATCTATCTATCTATCTATCTATCTATCTATCTATCTGTCTATCTATATATCTATCTATCTGTCTGTCTGTCTATCTATCTATCTATCTATCTATCTATCTATCTATCTATCTATCTATTGGTTTGTCTGTCTGTTTGCCATCTATGAGTGTATCACATTTTACAGAGTGGACAAAATCTAATTAAATATGTAGAATGGCAAAATAATCTTATCTTATTAATCTTACCTCAACATCTGTATCATATCCGACTGAACCTTGGCAAATTAATAAAACTTCTTGGAAGACAGCTACAGATGGACTGTTAGGTTCTGCCCACAACATTATTTGACCGGGGATCTCTGCAATTGATAATTAACACGACGGTATTTGACTTAGGATCTCTGTCATTAAAAATTAATATATCTGTACTTTACCTACGATCTCTGTAACATATCTGTATTTTAGGTGGGATCTCTGCAATTGATAATTAGCATATCTTAAGTTTACAAGTGATCTTTGTATTTCATAATCATAATTAACATATCTGTATTTTATTTGTGTTTCTGCAATTAAAAATTCACATATCTGTAGGCATTAGTTTAGTCAACCTTTGTAAATATATAACCTGAATCTGATTATGGGTACCGAAAATCGTAAATTAATCTTGATTAGGAAACGTACAAAATTTATTTTGCCTAGTTGTGAAATGCTACTAGTATGTCACGTTATGACACACATTGAATGTGATGCACCAATAAGAAATTTTGTCTGATTATTTTAAGCTATTACATCAAGAACAAATAACATTTATAATCTTGTTGGGAAGCGTTGTGATGAACGAGCAAATAACTTTCCTATTGGCTCCTTTTGGTCATTTCACTGTCATCCGTCATGATGGTCATACAGTACCGAAATCAGTAAGTCTTATGTTTCATTGTAAACTGCAAAGTCTTTCATTGCATCAGTCTTTGCTATATATTTTATCATACAATTACAATACACACGATGTCCTGGACTTCCTATGCATCCAATCTGCAGTCTATCATATTTAACTGCGACACATGGACTTGTTAGACTATCACATTCAAATGCGACACGTGACTTGTTAGAATATCATCAAATTGAGATAACGTGGATTTAATGAAGTAATTACCAGTGAAGGCAAGCACCCTTAGATGTCCATACAATTCTGACTGCAAACAATATTTCATTTTTACGAAATTAACGCTCTTTTTAGGACAAATGAAGTGTGATATTTTTTTTAACCCATAAACTAAAAAGAACAACAAGATGTGATTGTTTATTAATTATAGAGACCAAATCCTGCTGGTATTTTATTATCGATGGTAAAGTAATTATAATTATAATTATATAATATGAACATGATTTTTTATTAGAATTTCGACATTACCAGATTAGGCATTTGCACTTTATTTACTATTTTCAGTTTATAGTGCTTTTAATCAGGTGTCAATTTCTAGGTATTAATATTTGAACTAAAAACGTGCAATTATTGATAATGAACAACCAAATTAATTAGAAGGACTTGACGTAATCATGTGCCAGTTATCGGTGTCTGGCCAGTGTGGGTAATGACCTCTTTCGACATAATAGATAACAAGTGTACTTGCTTTTATTTGGATTTTCACTGAATTAATTTAATGAAATTTGTATTTATATTCCATTTAAAGTTCTAACTAAATTAGTTTATTGAAAATATTCAAGACATATTTTTGTTCCTTTGAAATTTGCATTTATAAATAGTATATTACATAGTATTAATGGCCAATAATATGTTTAGTTTATATATTGAATTATAGAAGTATAGTTTATGTAAACAATAAAGTGATTGACTTCAAAAAGAAAATGATCTTACTTAAGAAAATTGTAACGACCAAATTTCTTAATGTACCATTTTAATTCAAAACCACCAAAGAGTAATTTATAAAAATAATTTCAAAAAGTATATCGATAAGTATACACAATTTATTACACAATACGGCAAATTTTGAAAAATAGGCTTGACACATATAATCTCCTGGCTGACCACAGAAAGCGTTTATCCGCGTATGCGCTGATAACTTTTAGTAAATAATCAACGCTGCTGCATGACCTCATCTTCAGACATGTGAAATCAAACTCAGTATTTTCGGACTAAAATCCTACTTTTTTTTTTTTTTTTTGTTGGGGGGGGGGGGGGGGAGGATAAAAAACAACCTTCGATAAATATTCCCTCTCAATAGGATAGTCATGTCTGTTTATTCGTCTAATGTTAATTGCAGGAATCCAGAACACAAAATTATTCTTATTTTTAATTATTGTAGTGTCCCACTTTTGTACTTGTCTTTCTGATACCAATCTGTCAACCATAAAACCGCAACTTTACAATATGGACACTATCCATATAGAGGCTTAGTTCAATGTTAGTGCACTACCTATTAATTTTGTTGACAAAAATGTGAAGTTTATTTAAACGTGCAGAGCCAGGACACTGTCTGAATACAGAAAGGCATTCCAGAGGCACAAACCTTGAAGACTGTATTTTGATTAAATAGAAATAAGTACTATAATTTTGGATACTACCTTGGGCCTTAAATGCGAATTATTTTAAGGCAAATTTACATGTAGATTTAGAAAAATATTTTACGGAGAAATATTGCCGTCTAATCTGACATGACAGAGGTAAAGTCCATTCGAATCTGTAAAGTCTTCTCATATTAATATATAAAGGTGGAATGACTATTTGTATTAAGAAAAAAATGGATGATACATTTGATGTGTATATTCTTTACATCTTTCTGATCTATCACCAAACAATCTACAACACTCACAAATTGAATGCTGTATTACTGCTACTGCTCTATTATAAATAACATCATCATTATGACGCAAAATAATGCATTATCTTAATAATATCTGAATGCTCTATAACGGTGAAGGAAATCCTAAGAAATATATTCAGAAAATGAATGGAAAACACATTATGGTCAACACCAATCGAAAAAGCAAAAAGAACATTGTGGTTTTGGATAAAATGACAATTTTATATTCCTGTTTAAATATTGTTACGGTGTGAATAACTTGAATATATGAGAGAGTTTAGCCTTGTGCATACCTCGCTATTTGATGTCTGGAAAGGACACGAATGTCAGAATGAATGAATCTGAAGTCAGGGCAAAATATCATAAAAAGAGTGCATGTGAACTGAGATGGAGAATGAATGTATCTTAAGTGAGCCAATTATATCAAGGAGCGTTTTGATATTGTACTTGATGGTAGAGTTTAAAATGCAGAAAAAAGAAAGGTACACTAGTGGTTGATTGTTGGATTCGTTAGATCGTAAAAGTGACTCATGCAGTACCGTTGTAAAGATAAAGAAAATGACAGTGGACAAAATCAAACAATAAATAAATGCAAGAAAAATACATAATCTGTAAAAAAATATATATAGGCAATAATAAAAACCTTACTTAAATTTCTTGTCTCATTGATTCTAACAATGGGAGAATTGGTAAAGTCTCTGCCATCATTTAAGCTGTAAAGTATATTGCCATATTCTCTGATAATACAACGAATCTGGAGTCCATTGTGTCGTTCGTCTGCTTTCAGTACGAGCTCGCTCCTCTAGAAAAATGTCCAATGCAACACACACATACCCACATACAAACACATACATGCACCAGTGCAGAAATACACACAACAATATCATATACTATTTTCTATTCTTTTACATTCTATTATATTGTATTATATTATATTATATTACATTATATTATGTTGTATTATTATATAATAAAGTTGACAATGTCAAAATGTATCTACTTCTATTTATCTTATGTATCAAAAGTTTATCGTGAGCATTTATGTTCTCTTTTATTAACTGAAATTTATTGTAATGTTACACTTGTGCATGCCAGTTTTATTGTTTTGTGCTTACCTTAAAATGAGTGACAAAGTCCATTTGTTCCAGAGAAATGTTGATTGGACATAATTTTAAACTAATGGAGCACGTGACTATACGTAACATCTAGAGTCTTGGGATTTTAATCATAATTTGGGGCATGAATCATAATCTCCAATACTAGTTTCTACAATGCTCAATCATTAGAAAAGCCAGTAAGACAATTTCTTTGAAAGAAATGTTTCAGACTGAAAAAAAACTGTATTCAAAGACAAGTATCTGAAGATTTTAATGGTTGGATGTGTCCTAATGGTATATTTATTTGGAGATCTTTATATGGCAACAATGTGCTGCCAGATTGATGAAAAATAACATCAGATGGCTGATATACAGTATGTTCTAATATGGTGCAGTATTGGGGGGTTAGACCATTCAAGATACCTTCTTTTTTCAAATTTTCAGAAACGGGATTTTAAAAGTTTAATAAAAATTATTCAGAAGTTATAACGGTAACCAAGAAAAGACAAAGTATAGTTTCAATAGTTGTGTAATGCGGAGAACGATTTCCTGAAAGCATGTTATGACCCTATAGAACTGGCCCTGCTTTGAAGAATGTAGCCTCATGGTATAGTCATCCGTTTAAAACATTGTTTTAGTTTGATCTTGAAATCTCTTTCGTTTGCAATGGCAACAACAGTTCACGTAGTGCCGTATGTCCCAGGTCAGTGGTTATACTGACTTTTGCTTTATTCATACCTAGGTAAGCAGCTTCTTGGACTTACAACAGTCCCTGAAGGTGGTAAGGGGTGGGTTCCATCAGCTAGACTTTATCACATACCTGTGGAAATGATGATAGAGACGCTATTTCTCAATGAAGCGTGTGCTGACCGCTAAATTGTATGAGTGCTAGTTCACAGTACTTAGCAAGAGGAGGGCATCTCCTCGACCCTTATAGCTCTCTCCAACTGCAGTTTGACGCTAGTACTATTGGGTATTATTTGTGAATTGTATTAAGTCTGACCACATGTTTGGACATTATAAGGCGTCATAGAGTGAAAAGGGTTCCACATAAGAAATTGCGACAGATGAGCACTAAAGGTCATAGCAAGGTGAAACTATAACTATGGTTTCTAAGGTCACTTCCTCATAACCAGTTTTCACACCGGTACGTGCGAATGGTGCTAATACAGATTACTAATTATTTTTAGGTGCTGGTATGTTATCGCTCTATCTGTGAAATGAGACTGTACTTGAAATGTCCTGAAGATAGCACTCAAAGTAGAGTATGTCATTGTGGCACAATATATCTATGTCATTTACGTGCAACATATCTTAAATGGAAGAAGTGAGGGTATGATATTCACTATATCTTTTTGAGTACAGCACTCGTGGGCGTGTTTATTCTTACGATTCTGAACTGGGGCATTTTATACTACTATTCCTTTATAGTGTACGGAATCACTGTACAGCCGTTACAACAGCACTGTGAGCCTTGTGTTTGACCTGGTGATTCCTTTTTGCTTCTTTGTTGTTGCATGGAGGTGGGCTTGGGAACATTATGCACTTTTATTTCTGGTTTGTTGACTTACGAGAAGGATGACTAATTAGAAAGAGCACATGGGTTTCTCTACTTCAGCCTGCAACTTCTATTAGCACGACCTGTCCGCTTTCTGGCCTCAGTCTTGTCAGGGTTGTAGAGAATTTGCTCCTTAATCACCTCATACATGCCATGTGGAGGCGTTTCTGATAGACTGCAATTATGAGCTTGAAAATCCTTCGCCATAGGTAGTTTGCGTACTTCAGCTAGTCACCCACACCGGGAAACCGTAAATAGACAGGGATGCTAGAGATCGGGTCAGACGTTTTGTAGTGCAAATACACCCCCACCCCACCCCCAAGAACAACGTACGGGTGACTCCATTTCCCTATTAAAGAGTAAACATTTTTTTTACATGTCAATCATTCACTTAATCTAGGAGACATTTATTACGCTAAGTACATATACCGATTGTTAAAACAATGACAGTTCCTCCTAGGTATAGGATGTTTGTTAAATGAGTGAAATCACTTACAAAGACAACACTGTTTGTACACCAAAATGGATGACTCCAACTTAGAAAATAAAATTTATTTAAGTTTAGTTTGCCAACCACTTGTATCAGGCATGACCCAATACGAATCTCTTCTGAACACTCATGCAAAAAAAAAATATATTTTGTACTTTGAAGAACAGTGTTCTTTATAAGTGTAATATATGAAATCCTATCTAAACAAGCGACACGCTAATATATGAAATCTTATCTAAACAAGCGACACGCTAATATATATGAAATCTTATCTAAACAAGCGACACGCTAATATATGAAATCCTATCTAAACAAGCGACACGCTAATGTATGAAATCCTATCTAAACAAGCGACACGCTAATGTATGAAATCCTATCTAAACAAGCGACACGCTAATGTATGAAATCCTATCTAAACAAGCGACACGCTAATGTATGAAATCCTATCTAAACAAGCGACACGCTAATATATGAAATCCTATCTAAACAAGCGACACGCTAATATATGAAATCCTATCTAAACAAGCGACACGCTAATATACTGATATTTTTTTTACATTCAAACATAAAAGCATGGAAGACAGGCAGACAATTTTTAAATAAAGAGAGGAGGGGGGAAAAAAGAGTGAGGATGGAAATAGAGAGAGGGAGCGTCGAAGAGAAAGAGGGAGACACGGGTATAGGTAAAGAGTAGAAAGATGAAGAGGGTACACAGAATGTAGGAGAGGATATGAAGTGAAGGAGAGAGAAGGGGAAAGCTGAAGAGAGAATGGAGAGAGACAGTTGAGGGGAAAGATATAGGGAAAGACAGAGATGGAAGAGGAATTTAGAGAGGAAAATAGTTCTTCACCTTTATCTTTAAAACAATATGTTTATGTGTGCAAAGTATCTACTAGTCAAAATTGACGAAATTATGTTGATGACAATGATGATGATGATCATAATGATGATGACAATGATGATGATGATGAGGAGGAGGAGGAGGATGAAAACGAGGGATTCTCAACATCGGTACTGTCTCAGCATCGATTAAATGAACAGACAAAAGAAACAAACTTTAATCAAATTGCACTCATCAGAATTGTCATCAGGGTTAGGTTGTTGTGTGTTAATGGTGCCAAGGGTGAATGGTTTCCAAGAAGTCTCACCAATTCTGGATTGCCACACCAACTCTCTCTACACATACACAAACACGAAAAACCCTCAGAAATAGTAGAAAAAATTGATTAAATTGACTTGGCGTTATATGTGATGTGTAACGTCTTAATAATTCTGTGCTTTGAACACAAATATCATAAAAGGCACATATTGAACATATATGCACAAAATAACAAAGCGTGGTAATATTAACAATAATTTGTGTAATTTGTTTTAATATAGCACAATCTCATTTACAATTCCCCTTACTGATTACAACAACATACATTTTTATTTATAACTGTTTCATTTAACTTGAAAGTTTGGTCTAGTTTGTTCCGGTGTATACTTGTGGAATGACCCAACTATTCCAAAATAATGAAACAAGTGTCACTATTCAAGCGACTAAGAAAAAAGTAATTCTTTCTTTCTTTCTTTCTTTCTTTCTTTCTTTCTTTTTTCTTTCTTTCTTTCTTTCTTTCTTTCTTTCTTTCTTTCTTTCTTTCTTTCTTTCTTTCTTTCTTTCTTTCTTTCTTTCTTTCTTTCTTTCTATCTATCTATCTATCTATCTATCTATCTATCTATCTATCTATCTATCTATCTATCTATCTATCTATCTATCTATCTATCTATCTATCTATCTATCTATCTATCTATCTATCTGTCTGTCTGTCTGTCTGTCTATCTATCTATCTATCTATCTATCTATCTATCTATCTATCTATCTATCTATCTATCTATCTATCTATCTATCTATTTATCTATCTATCTATCCCATAGTCTTGTCGACCGTTGGGTCATACTGATGACCTGACAACCAGTTTCCTCCATTCCATTATGTTCTCTGCTAATCTTACTGTATTGCTCAGTTTCAATTCTGAAATGTCATTACTTGCTACTTAAGCGGGGCATGTAAGATGGAACTTTGCTAGAACAAAATAAGAATGAAGTACTTTAATAACTCTATATCCATCTGCATATTTATGTCAGTGAAGTAAAAAGTGCACTAAAGGCTGTTATGAGATTCATAAATATAGTATAATGTTGTATACAAATAAATGATCGATTCCATATTCATTGCTTTAGATTTATGGCAGTAGACACTCTGAGAATGTGACGTCACTGATGTGTCAATAGCTGCACGAGGCTACATTGAGCTATCATGTAAAGTTCTGTACTGCATGACTGAGGTCACATGGGGCTATCATGTAAAGTTGTACTGCATGACTGAGGTCACATGGGGCTACCATGCAAACATTTTATTGCATGAATTAGAGCAGATGGGGTAAATAATTGAATTTCTGTTTTGCAAGAGTTACATCTTGGAAGATGCAACAATATATTATAAGTTAACGTGTCATAATACATTTTAAACTATTAAAAATATTAACAATGAAATAAACAATAACAATACTACTGAAAAGTCTTTGGACTTTCAGGGATGTATTAAATAAGTAAATGTATGGGGTGGGATACAATTATAATTTGCTACTTCATGAAGTTTATCATGAAGAATGTCCTCAATCTGGTAGCTATGGACAATCTAAGTGATACCAAAAACAATACCTAATCAATAAAATAATTCAAACAAAAGAAAGACATATAATGTCACTTTCTTACATGAAAGCCCTTCAGCACTGAACCACTTTGAATAGAGCATCGCAAAGTCACTTCAGTCCCATAGGAATAACACATTTTGATTGGAGTTATCGTCAAATTGGCAGGACTTGGATCAGCTGAAATGTAACACGAGAACGTAAAGACGGCACGGAAGAGGTACATATCACAAACCTTGAAGCTAACGTATACACGTCACAAGTCAAGCATATGGAGACAGCAAAGACAAGATCTGTAACATAAACACTATCAATAACAATATTATAAGGATAACAATATTGTGTTGAGGAATAATTTTAGTCAAGTAACATTACATCAGTGTTAATACATTCATTATAATATAATATTAAAAAAAATCTGATTGTATACTAATTGATGTTAGCGTGAAAGAAAATTAATCTAACCAAATTAGAATGATTTACTAATATATCTTTGTATATCTCTGCATATTACACAAATATGGTGAATAAGGAATAAAGAAAATGGGTTAAGTTAGAATTTCCTTCGTAATATGTACGAAGTTATTGTTATTATAATGTGGCTAAAAATACTAAAAGAACTATTTCATCCCTAAAGTAAATATATTTAATTAATATAAAACTTCTTTCTGCTGACTTTATTATTTCATTTATGTTTTAAAATTAATATTATTTATAGCTTTGATAATATATTTATGCAATTCTAATCTGAATGAAATTAAGACACTTTTGAAAACTTTTATCATTGTAATTTGTAAACTGACAATATCAATCCTGTTTTGGCTTCATATATAATTATGTGACGCCAACACCACTTGGTTAATGATTAATATTAATTAATTAATCATTCATAACTAATTACAAGTGATGATAATCTTAATTTATGTTATTATTCAACATTATGTTATTATACAACACCCATCTTTCTCACTTGGCTGATTTGTGGGCAGTATAAATGTTTTCTCTCTTCCACAACATTATTAAGACATTCACTATCACACAATATTCTGAAGGTGGAAAACGTCTTACTAAATAACAAGACAAATCCTCTTTTATCTATATTTAGATCTATATTTAGCGAGTCCCCATCTATCCACTTTCTTCTCCAACATAAGATTATCAATATATATAAGAATGTCAATAAATTTATTAAATCAACAATCAAATATACATATAACAAATAGAATGAAAAAGATTACTTGACATCAATATTTCCATGAAATCACATTCGCATAATTTCTGCGTTCTAAAATACAATTCAACAATAGTGTCAATACAAATCACAGGATAGATCTTTTCAGAAAACAGAAATGGAGTTATTAGAGATAGTGATAATACTTTTACTGAATAAAGCGGTTTTTTTTTTGCATGCTTTTCTAACGTCACACATGTCTATTGTACACGTCAACACATATCTCTCTCCGCACACATGAAAACACTGAAGCGCTGCTATTCTCTTGGAACCAACTTGGGCGCCCTCTTTCGCTGTGTCAGTTCCTTCAAGCAGAAAACAATTGTAGTGATTTCTAGTAACTTCATTGTACCAGAAATTGTTCGATGTAATCAGCATACTTTGCCATGAAACATCAAAGGAGTGCAGAGTATTCCTTTACACAATTCTCAATTTACATTTTCCCGCAACATTATTTATTACCACACACACACACACACACACACACACACACACACACACACACACACACACACACACACACACACACACACACACACACACACACACACACACACACACACACACACACACACACACACACACACGCACACACACACACATATACTCACACACTCACAATGATAATAAATACAGCATATAGACTTTATCAATAAGTTCACTAGAAACAATGTAATATGTTTAGCATACTATATACGAACATCTTAGTTCAAACATTTGTAGAAATAAGTCTACTCAAACAATACATTTCTACATAAAACACAAGTATAACAAATCAGTAGCAAAATGCACGAAACATTTCTGAGTATATCCTCACTCAAACAGTCAGTTAACTCACCATTAAGCTAACAACCGCCTTTCAAGACCGGACTTCTTTGCCACACCGAAGTCAAGTGATCAGACAATATAATTTTCTACAGCAGATAAACGTTTGGATCTCAGCCCATTTTCTGGCCTCAGTCTCATAACTCTTAATCATTGGATAATAAAATCTACTCACCCAGTTGAACTAGTTTGCACCACATCTGCAATTTCTAGCATATTCTCAACTCGGGTTCTTTACTTCCAACTCTGACACTTACAAAATATCATCATAAGGCGTTCCCAGGGTCATGTCACTTTGACAGTTAAAACATTTATACAACAATGACATTTAAAATTAGGGATAGGCAAATTTATTCGACCAACATATATATATATATATTTTAGTTGAAAATAATATATTATTATCTTGATTTTATTTTTTTTCTGGTAGTATGTACTAAACATTTTCTCAACTAAAATAAATATTTGCATCATGTATTGACTGTGGAGAATATACATACTCACTACACAAAATGAGAGAATACAGATTAAGAATATGACTACGAGATAAATATAGGGCGTTCTACTAAAATGTAAAACGCACTGTATTATAACAGATGGCCCACCTTTACGTTTGTTCTTGTTACATTTGTAAATATGAATTTTTGTTATATGTATATTTTGTAACGCATGAAACTGTAAGTAGAAATTTTGCGGGCGACAAGAGGATTGCGAAAACTTGCTAGACACAACCGGTAGTGACAACTGGCTTACACATAACTTACATCTGTAGAATAAATTAGGTAATTACTTAGGTTTTTCTGTTGTTTAGCAAAATGTCGTATATCGTATTATGCACACATCTCTTGCCGTTCGCCAATTATTGCTAGGCATGTGTCAGTAGCTAGTTGCCGTTCGCCAGTTATTGCTAGGCATGTGTCAGTAGCTAGTTGATGTTCGCCAGTTATTGCTAGGCATGTGTCAGTAGCTAGTTGATGTTCGCCAGTTATTGCTAGGCATGTGTCAGTAGCTAGTTGACGTTTCCGCCCGCTAAGTGTCGTTTGTAAAATGTCGCCCACCCAGATGTCATAGAACCATATGTATATATATATTACAGAAACACACATTCACACAACTCTACATTTATTATATTAGCTATTCAATAAGTAGCTATGATTTATGGTGTTAATAAATTGTAAAATTAGTATCTTATAATAGTTAACATAATATTACCTTTACCATCTCTAAATATTAAGAATATTTGCTTATGCATACTTTCATAATTTGCTATTAGTCTATACATCTAAACACGAGTGTTTATTGAATAGCCATTGAAATTAAATGTAAACATATTTACACATTATGAGCTTCAAAGATCTGCATCCAAATCATACGTTATAAATATATGAGTGTTAAAATCTGAAATATTTATTTTTAGATGGAATATATACATGACATATATCTAGTTCTGCCATTGTGAAATTGCAGCAGACGAAGAATATATACCATTTATGAAAAGATTACAAATTTATAGCTGCTGGAGTATGTAGAGAGCAAAATGTAAAACGTACAATTACTTGGAAGGAAAGACTGAATTACGTACACAATACTAACCGCGTTTGTCCTAGTGCAGCCGAAGAAAGATTTTGCTTCATCTGCTTGTTTGGGATTTTTATTTAGATTTAAACTATAAGGTTTCATTAACATGCTTTCTTTCTCTTAAGCGGATTTAAATCACCGCTGATACACATTTTTAAAGATGATCAATAGCGAACAAATGACAAAAGTCGACGCTAAATGCCACTTCGCAGCGAAATGTAAGCAATGACTTTTCAGTGTCACTGCCGTTTTAGAAAGATTTCGCCATTTCTATTGGTCTTAGTATAAAACACGAATTTAACTACACAGTGATTACTGTCAACTTTTCGAATTAAAGGGATGGAATATATAATCTCTGAACTATTATATCTGAAAAATTATTTCACAATCAGAAGATATAGTTTAAAATGCACGCGACACTGTAATTCATCAAAACATAATATTTTATTTAACACCAACTCCAACATGGAAGTGAGGATGACTTTAAAATTGAGAAACGAAATGCAGTATAACGTGCACACTCATGTCATGACATGTAATAATAAAAATAGTGCATATATAATGCAGTATAACGTGCACACTCATGTCATGACATGTAATAATAAAAATAGTGCATATATAATGCAGTATAACGTGCACACTCATGTCATGACATGTAATAATAAAAATAGTGCATATATAATGCAGTATAACGTGCACACTCATGTCATGACATGTAATAATAAAAATAGTGCATATATAATGCAGTATAACGTGCACACTCATGTCATGACATGTAATAATAAAAATAGTGCATATATAATGCTGTATAACGTGCACACTCATGTCATGACATGTAATAATAAAAATAGTGCATATATAATGCAGTATAACGTGCACACTCATGTCATGACATGTAATAATAAAAATAGTGCATATATAATGCAGTATAACGTGCACACTCATGTCATGACATGTAATAATAAAAATAGTGCATATATAATGCTGTATAACGTGCACACTCATGTCATGACATGTAATAATAAAAATAGTGCATATATAATGCAGTATAACGTGCACACTCATGTCATGACATGTAATAATAAAAATAGTGCATATATAATGCAGTATAACGTGCACACTCATGTCATGACATGTAATAATAAAAATAATGCATATATAATGCAGTCGTGATGAGAAATACATATACTCTATTTTAAGACAAGCTTACAACAATGTTTATAAGATCATCAAAATGTAAAATATCCTCAGATTCTGATTTTGTTCCCCTGTATTGGGGTATATGCAAATTATAATTATGTCATGATGACTTATCACAATGAATGAGAACCTGAACCGAACTCTGTTTTAAGAATGTGTGAACGGGGACTTACTTGAAATGTACACACTTGTATAATACAACTTTGTTTTAAGAATGTGTGAACGGGGACTTACTTGAAATGTACACACTTGTATAATACAACTTTGTTTTAAGAATGTGTGAACGGGGACTTACTTGAAATGTACACACTTGTATAATACAACCTTGTTTTAAGAATGTGTGAACGGGGACTTACTTGAAATGTACACACTTGTATAATACAACTTTGTTTTAAGAATGTGTGAACGGGGACTTACTTGAAATGTACACACTTGTATAATCCTCGTATGTTTTCGTCGTCGTATCAACGGACGTAAAGGTAGTTAAACATCTATAAATTCCAGAGTCATTGCAAGTTGCCTCTTTGAATATTAATTGCAAGGAAGTATAAATGCTACCCTCAGCATGTACTGAAGGATTAATATCTCTTAAGAGAATAGTATTTACTGTATCGAGATAAGCAAGTTCTGAATAATCAGTTGCTTGGGAATGAAGTCTGGATAAGTAATATGACTTGACTGTATCCGTTGGACGTCCACTAGAATTATCACATTGTATAACAAACTTCCCACTTGGACTTCCTGGCATCACAGAAATGATGATTTTCGAGTTGACCGTGACATCTTTTAGAAAGAAAGAGAAACAAAAAGATCTATATTAAATCTAATTGCCATGACATGCGGAAGTCACAAATCCTACTTAGAATCGTTCTGATTTTGTTTTGACAGTGACAAAATCAGAAGAAAAAAAAAACTTAGCATCTATTACTTGTAATAAAGCAAAACAACATAGTAAATTGTAAATTATAAACATACTTCGCGTATTCCACACAGCAACATAGGAACAAACCTGAAAATTAATATCGATCTATTCTATAGTTAAAGAATTACTGCAGAAACAAATTAAAATCTAACAAACCGGAAGCATGATATTCCGCAACAAATCCTCTCTTACTGCTAGAAAGACTGCTTGAAATGAGTTCTACAGTCATGCTCTCTGCAGGTGACTGCACTTCAAACAAATCTGTACGCTCGCAGAGTCTGAAACATTGCATGTGCATTAGCCTGCATTAATATAAACATGATATAGATTAAAACAATCATTGATAGGAAATGATTGTGCGAAAAAACAAACTGTGGCAGAGTAAATTTATCTATTCATATTTCCTCATTTAATTGTTATATAAATTGTTAAATTGTCGAAATAACCCGACCTTGGGAACACCCACACACCAACTTCAATTCTAGACGCTTTCATTTTATGGTTGTACATACATATATGCATATATAGTTTTACTTATGTGTACATTATCAACTGCTATCTGACACAAATTATCAGTACAGTTTGCATGTTCACTCAATTGTTAATATGTTCTTTTTAGAGATCCTGCTAGCCCATTCTCCGTCCTATATTCTTGTAATATAGAATGAGTCCCTCAATTGTTCTACCATATAAGAGTTCGAAGGGTGAAAATTGGGTTGAATCTTGTGGTACTTCGTGCAATGCAAACAAAAGTGCTGGCAAATACACATCCCAATCCCATGCACAATTTTCTCAATGACTTGTTAAGGGTAGCATTAAGATTTTTGAATAAACAATTACATACAGGATGATAAGGAATAGCTATAAGCTGTTTTACCTCAATAGTTGATTAATGTCTTTCATTAACTTGCTCATGAATTGAGTCCCCCTATCAGACATGATTTCTTCTAGAAATCATACACATGAGAAAATTGTGAACAGCTGATTTGCTACCAACATGACACTAATGGAACTAAAAGCAACTCCTCAGGGTATCGTGTAGCATTACAGTGAGTATTCATCTGTGGCCTTGACCTGATGAGGGCACGCATTCTCTAGTGAGATCAATGGCTACATGCCTAAAATGAATATAAATTGTTTGGGTTTCACCTAGTGGAACTGGGCATTCACTCGCTGACTGATATCACATAACTGACGGGACCGAGTGATGTTCTGCAACTGGTCAATTAAATTCAACCTCCAAATGAGCTAAAGTTTTGCTTGGTCCTAACTGAATAGCAGTGGGTGGGTCATGAGCCAAATGAATCACATTAACTCAATAGCTCAGATTGATATAATTCCCTTCCTGTTTACAAATCAAGAGACCATCCTTCCAGTGAAACACAATAGCTTTACCAGAAGATTTAGACCACATACTTGTCCTGAGAGTTTGGTCTTTTCTGAACATCTCTCTAGAAAATCATCTATCAATTGTGCTGCTCTGAGCAGGCATCCCATCTCCACCCCCCACCCCCCCGAGATTCAGCATCAGTCTGACAGTCAGAAACATTTATCTGTCCTGCCAGGAGTGAGTAAATGGCCTTAGCATATGTGCTTTAATATTAATTGTGGCTCCCTTGTGCACTACAATAATTTCATAGTTTTAGAGCTACTGATGAGCTCCTTTATGTGCTGCACACCTTTCTAATTATGAGCTTTATGGATATCAAGATGTTGTATCACATTTTTTGCTTTTAGTGCATTTAAGTATACAGCACAAACCAACAGGAGTAAAAAAAAAAAAATTTCATAAAAACAGAACAAATGACATACAAAACTGTCATACTTGATTGCATAATTTATAAAGTGACTTGCAAAATTGTTGCATCTGGTTATATAATATATTAAGTGAAATGCAAAGTTGTTGTATTTAGTTATATAATATATCAAGGCAAATACAAAATTGTTATACATCATTACATAGTAAATTAAGTGACATACAAAATTGTTATACATGATTATATAATATTTAAAACAACACACACACACACACTGATTATGTAATATATTAGATTTTGGCCCACACTTTCGATCACACAAATGCTGGTCTTCAAAATATGTTGCTTATTGAAGTCAAATCATTTTATTGTACCTTTATATTGCTAGCACTACCTTAATACAGTATTCCCAAATAATGCTTTTGTGATATCTATTATAACATATACTAAATATTAGTTTTCGGAATATGTTGCTTAAAGTAAAATTATTTTACAGTAAGTTAATGCCAGGCAAGAACCATAACACACAATACCCACAGCAGTTTCTTATTATCTAAAAATCATAGAAAACTAATAATATAGAAAATAGAAAACTAATAATTTGCTGTATAGTTAGATTGCAATGTGTTGTACACGTTATTCAGTTTTCTTCTGAGTCACCCATGCCAGGTTCCATTGTCACCTGGAACCGCGGTATGAGGGCTTTTTTCTCAAGAGTAGACCTTAAACTTGTTTTCTACTATTTCAACATAATTACTAATACCAAGATTGAAAAGCACTATTTACAACAACCTAGTTACTAATACTAAGATTGAAAAGTACTATTTACAACAACATAGTTACTAATACCTAGATTGAAAAGCACTATTTACTATAATCTAATTACTAATACCTAGATTGAAAAGTACTATTTACAATAACATAATTACTAATACCTAGACCGAAAAGCACTATTTACTATAATCTAAGTACTAATACCTAGATTGAAAAACGCAGACTGAGTGAAACGCAAATCGTCCAGTGTGCACATCGGTGATAGAAGTGCCTGAGATGTATAAGCCATACGCTTCACTTTTCAGGGCAGTAAATTATACATCAGTGAAAGTCCGATCAAAATCAGTTCAGTAAATTTCATTTTAGGTCCGTACAAACCCACAGACGTAACAATTGTATTACATGTATACACAGATAGATATAACAATATAAAATTGTTATACATGATTTTATAATATATACATTGATAGAAAATTGTAATACATGATTCTATAATATGGAGATAGACAAAAAAAAAATGAATGTACTCACTTTATTTCATTATGTGGAGGAGCCACAGGACTGATCTTCAAGAAGTCTTTGACGCATTCATTTTTCTCCTTATTGCTCAAATCAATATCCAAGATTGAAAGCGTGATATTGTTTCCTTTACCCACGTTAATGTTCCAGGTGCACGGCTTAGAATGATATAGTTTTGGATAGCCATCACTCATGATAATGCCATAGGGTTCGTTCAATGTAACTGTACATGCCTGACCTAAAGTAGGAATACACATTAAGTTATGTACCAACTTACTAATAACTACCTGATTTAAATAAACCATTTTGAGTATTTAAAATTAACAGATTTAGAATAAAATGTGTAAAATTAAGAAATGCAACAAATAAGACATTCATGTTTTGGAGTTGGATGGGGAGAAAAAAGCAATGGATATTTGGAACTGGTGAATTTTGAGAGTAAATTAAATTAAACCATTTTTAATTTGTTCTTTGTTTTTTAACCATTGATTACTGTTTTTAACATAGTAATTTTATTTTATTATATCTGATTATTCATTAGTGTATTCAGAAAAAGGTGAATACTTTGGGACTTTGATCTCCAAGATGTAAGCATGAATACTTGTGTGAACACAAACTTTCTTCTTTTTAATATATTCATTTTCTGTTTCTCACAAATTATCGAACCAACGACTTCTACAGTTACTCAGTGTACAAAGACATTTGTTTCATTTTCCTCTTGTCTGCGTGATCTGTACATCTCTCATTGGCCACTTGCGACTTCCATGAACTATTATAGACGAAACAACATAGAGAGACAGACAGACTTACAGACAAAATACAATTTTTATCTTATGCAAATTTCTAGCTTCATTGCTACTGTGTTAGATACCAGTTCTTACCTTCATCACCTTGGATTATCCCGACACTGAGTGTCAGACACACTAAGACATATTTCCAGTGACCATTGTCTGGTGTGTCTATATAACAGAAGAAAACAGGGCATTCATGATTTTCCTGCTGAAAATATTACCTGAAAGTTGGGCAGAAGGGGAGCATTGTGGTAAATTCATTCTAATCTAAGCGTGGTTAGATTTCAATAATTAAAGTGATGGGAGTAGTTGATAAAGATACGGTAAAGTTATTTTAAAAATTACAAGTGATTAATAGTTAAGGTACATCTATTTGAGAATCATTTTCATTCCACCGGAAATTCGAAATATTCAAAAATAGAATTACCACTAGATGTGAGCGAAGTGTTATAAAAATAATTTATTAAAACTACTGACTTGTTAATGATACAATAATTTTAATAAAGAGAATAAGCGCGCGCGCACAAACCCACTCACATGCATACATTCATCAGAATTCAAGCAAAAAGGTAAGTAATTGTTTATTTCAAATTTGAATGTGAATTATACTTACCGTGATGTGAATAAGCCATTGCACACAGTTCAGAATAGTAAGGTCAGATAAGGCGAGCGTTCTGGAGAATACACAATTAGAATCCTGATTTTCTGTAAGAAATTCTCCTCATTTATTTCTTAGCCGAAGATGACTGAAGAGATATACAAATAATCTCAGTTTACCTACCACTGACGACTATTCTTCAACAGATATTGCGCAAGTGCACTATAATTTCGCAGCAAGCGTCATAACGATGACGTAAACAGCACAGTGACATCAAAGTCTATGTCAGACTTGCATATTTAGGGGGAGTGCTTTAGGCCAAGGGTCAATTTCGCGTAACGTTGTGTCAATATTCAATATAAAAAAGTTATAACTCTTGTTAAATTAGATGACAACAGGACCATTATCCGTGTAACTCTTATATATAAAACATTGTATAACAGTGCACTTTACGTTTCGTGTTCATCATACTGCGCTTAGCCACATACACATGTATGTACGTACATACACAGACACACTCGCCAATGTACGCATAAACACACTAATACAAACGTAGCACAATTATTTGTTTGCCATGTAGAATTCATTCATTCTTCTTCTCCTAAGAAATAGTATTTTATAAGTCATTATTCTACGTCATAAAACTTCTATATTTTAGGTCAAGTCGACTGTTTAAGGGGAGAAGTTAAGATCGCTGTTTACCTTGAGAATACATTCATATTTAAGATCGCTATTTACCTTGAGAATACATTCATATTTAAGATCGCTATTTACCTTGAGAATACATTCATATTTAAGACTGCTATTTACCTTGAGAATATATTCACTTTCATTCACAATGTTAATAAAACACACCCAGATAATAATACAGATCTCAATATTCAATTTACACCCCTCATAAATTCAACGATTAGAAAAAAATAAGAAATAGTCAGTTACGTTATCTCATGAATTCGACAATTAGAAAGAATAAGAAAACTTCATCATTTGAAATATCTCGTAAAACAATTATTAGAAAGATATACACAAATTAATATCACTACTTTTCCACGAACAATTACTAGGTTTAACAAGCATTAATATTTCTATGCTCAAACAGTTAGAATAAGAAAAGATAAACATAAACATTTACACAAATCACCGAACGAATACAGGTATAACATATGAGACAATATGGTTGACGGTTCACCTGGTGGCTTGTGTGCGTCATTCCTGGCCAACTGTTATAAACAAATTGCTGTGCTCATTTAAAAAAGAATACTGACTGAAACATTGCCTGTAGTTGTTGTGGCAGTAAAAGAATGTGTCTGTAAGAAGTGGACACGGTACCACCCAGCAGTAGCGCTCTTATTGTGTAAGCTGGTTGGGCGGCAGACATAGGGCTTCAAAACTTCACATTTCACATTTTATGAACTTTTTTCTAGCGTCCGAAGATACCGAGACACCATTCTCTTAGTCCAGCTTTGGGCTGAAAAGAGACCTTTGATTCTCTCAGAAACAGTCGGATATTTTGGGGTCCAGTCTGTTCCGTCACCTAGCCTTGTCTGTTTGATCCGTCACCTTTGTTATCTAGTCCGGTGTAAGAACTTTAATGGAAAATTGCACAATCATAGGGACACAAGTGATGTAAATAAACAGACAAACACATTAATCCACAAAATCTACAGCGATATTAGACGTAATGACCTACTGAAAGTCGGTCAGATATATGCTTTAGAATAGTTCCTGCTACTGGCATGAGAGAAGTGGAGGGTTAGAGACAGTTTGACGGACAAGATAGAGCTGTAGAATCTGTTATTCTAGGACAAGTAACGCTTCAGAGGGGAGATAACCTATAGAACTTCCAAGGTCTGACTTAGTCACTCTCGACCGCATAGACAAAGACCCTGTCGGTGACTGATTGATTGGCTGAGTGGAAGAATCTTGTCTGTGTTTTAAGGATAATTATTCAGATAGAGATTGACAGTTAATTAAGCAGGAACTTGAAACGTGCCACAGCATTGTTTTGTGAATATCTCAATTCTACACATAGTTTATATAGTGTGACAACTAGTATAGCAATCATCATTGTTTTGTGAATATCTCAATTCTACACACAGTTTATATAGTGTGACAACTAGTATAGCAATCATCATTGTTTTGTGAATATCTCAATTCTACACACAGTTTATATAGTGTGACAACTAGTATAGCAATCATCATTGTTTTGTGAATATCTCAATTCTACACACAGTTTATATAGTGTGACAACTAGTATAGCAAACATCATTGTTTTGTGAATATCTCAATTCTACACACAGTTTATATAGTGTGACAACTAGTATAGCAAACATCATTGTTTTGTGAATATCTCAATTCTACACACAGTTTATATAGTGTGACAACTAGTATAGCAATCATCATTGTTTTGTGAATATCTCAATTCTACACACGGTTTATATAGTGTGACAACTAGTATAGCAATCATCATTGTTTTGTGAATATCTCAATTCTACACACAGTTTATATAGTGTGACAACTAGTATAGCAAACATCATTGTTTTGTGAATATCTCAATTCTACACACGGTTTATATAGTGTGACAACTAGTATAGCAATCATCATTGTTTTGTGAATATCTCAATTCTACACACGGTTTATATAGTGTGACAACTAGTATAGCAAACAACCATTCGTTCGATACTTCACTCGTCTGTTTCATAATATTAAAGACAGCAAAAATTCTAAATTTTATACTATTCTACGATGTATCTAGATTGTATTTATCATTTAGAAAGAATGGTGTAATCTTAATTTATATTATATTTAAAGACTTATAATTCTCTTGCGAATCGTCCTTTTGAACCTCTTTGACAATGTTTATTAGGAAAGGATTAGGTCGTATTTGTAATAACATTATTTACTCATATTTTCACATGACGATTTATTAAGGAATGTTCAAAGGAATATGACGAACGTTTCCTATTCAGTTTATTCTATCTTAAAATTTATTTACTAAGTGAATATTTATTAATTACCTAGCGACTTTTAGTCTAAGCTATCTGCGTAAAACAGATGTGACGTAATTCGGCTCAATTACTGCTTTCCCGGTTAGCAAGGGAAGTAATCACGAGCATTTTGCGTCTAAATAGTCGGCTGCTATTCTAAAGACTTTCGCTATTAAGTTCATCTCTTCGGGGTGAATATTACGTCAGCGTCTGCATACGACAAATAGGGTTGGAGCTTGAAGTAGATTACTGAAAGAAAAACTTTTCCAAGTGTTGTTTTGCATTTCAGAAAGTGGAATATCTGTGCTTAGAGCATGTTGCATTTCGAGTTTTGTTCAAACTTGAGCACACTAATGCGGGTCCTAATTTTAATGATTTAGAGTAATTTCGATGCTCTCTTGATATTTCACTTCTTTGAGATTAAGAATACAAAGGCTTAAAGCATGTTGGGATTTGAGTTTTGTTCAAATTCGAGCAAATTACGGTGGAAGCTAAGTAATTTAGTACTAATTTAGAGTAATTTCGAAGTTCTGTTGGCATTTCACTTTTTTTGATAGTAAGAAAATTTAGGCTTGAAGCATGTTATGATTTGAGTTTTGTTCAAATTCAAGCAAATTAAGGTGGGGCCTAGTAAGTTATGATTTAAAGTAATTTTGAATCTCTGTTGGCCTTTCACTTTGTCCACTGGGTAATACATACACAAAAAGACGATTTTGGTCGTATTTGAATGTGTCTATCTCTGCAATAGCATTATTATTTTCCAAAGTGACTAGCTCAGATAATTCTAGGACGATTGATCAGGCAAAAATACCATGCCTTCAAGCATTACCTGTTAGACACAAAATGTCTTTCATGTGTCTTATGACCTGACATCAAGCATTACCCGTTAGACAAAATCTATTCATTAACTGTCCCTAGTCCATGATGTTAAAATGTTAGTTTGTACTGCGTTCGCAATAAGTATAAAGAAGCAATGCTCATTTATACTTCATTCATCTATCCTATCCTTCATTCAAATTATTCTTTACAACATAAAATTTAATTACAAGTCTCAAGATCACACAAATACTCAATACTGTCTGGATCACGCTGTACTGACACTCGTGTGTCACTGTAAAAAAAATATTTTATTCCACTTTTCTCGTTACGAGATCTCAACGGCGAGAAGTTATGGATTGAAGATAGGGGGGTGGCGTGTTCCCATTATTATTTTCTCTCTTGTGAATGGATACATTTTGTGTTGTGTCT
This sequence comes from Sinotaia quadrata, assembly GCA_028829895.1. Taxonomy (NCBI): domain Eukaryota; kingdom Metazoa; phylum Mollusca; class Gastropoda; order Architaenioglossa; family Viviparidae; genus Sinotaia; species Sinotaia quadrata. Next base: position 37,563,880 of record CM054179.1, on the reverse strand, counting down.
CACCTGATGCATCTTGCAACTCTCAATTAAACCATGTATTATATTTGAACTTCTCTCCTATTTGTGTATGTGGAATGTGTGAATACTTGTGGCGTTTTCACTATAGCTTCACAATTAGGTCAGTGCTCCTTTGTTTTAAATCGCATGGTACCGTTGTCAGTGCTTAGATTCAATGTGTTGGTGTCAAATTGAATGTCAGGATTTCCACCAATAATTAAAACATAATAACACAATGCGTTAGTAAGTATGCAGACCCATATGTGTAATAAACTGTATAAAATGTATACTTTTACACACACACACACACTGACACACATACACGCACGCACATATATATAGTGATAGTCAAGGATACGAAAACTTAGAATACAGTGTTTACGTGCAACCAAATTAAAAAAAATAAAATGTCATATCTAAGTATTATTCTGAAAGACATGTGTGTGTGTGTGTGTGTGTGTGTGTGTGTATGTGTGTGTGTGTGTGTGTGTGTGTGTGTGTGTGTGTGTGTGTGTGTGTGTGTGTGTGTGAACTTTTATGTAATTTAGATTTATTAATAGAACAAAGAAAACAGCAGAAAGTATACAAAGTTGCATTTTGTATTGCATATAATGAGATTATCAGTATACATTATTAAGCACTAGTTAAGGTAAATGTATAAAATAAAATGATATAAATCATAAAATGTATTTCAATAAAGTATTTCTATTGTATATCTTTGTAAAATAATCAGATTTTGCTAAAAAAAAAATAAAAATAAAAATAAAAAATGAAAATTGTTTTAAGAATTTCTTTTTCGTCCGAGTCTCAGTGCAAATGAGAATTTCAATGTACAGAAGATCGAAAAATATAAAATATATCAATTTGCAATTTATTCTTTGCTTTTGAATTCAATGGTAAATTAGTATAAGATCTTTCTGGTCAATGAACACCTTGACGACGTAATATTCAGACGTTAAAATTGTCTGACTCCCCAGGATCTCTCTAAAGCGAGGTATCAGTGGTTTAAGTTATAGCAATCCGAGATTTTGGTGCCTTATTTAATCATAGCACTTCGATATATTGACGCCTTAAATTATTCAATAGAAGATACTGAAGCCTAACATTATTCATATCAAACAGAGTTATTGATGTCTAAATTAATCATAGCGAAGTGAGGTAAATGGAAATAGCAATCCCATCCGTACACACACAACAGCAGTTGTCATTTCAGTGCTATGTACATACAAGTGAATGTTTCAATAAAAACAAAATACTGTAAAGCTTTAGCCAGACTTCCACTGAGGACTCGTGACATAGTAATGTGAATAAAATAATATTTATAAAGTGGAACAAAAGTTGTGAAGGACAATAAATTATTTAAAGAATGAAGTTTTGAATGTGGAGGTCGACAATATGCAAATGAAGAAGACCATCCCCTATGTGTTGCATTCGTAGTGGAAGAAACTGGACGTGAAAAGAGAAGTGCGGTCAGCAAATGGCTACTTTGACAGGACCAGGCAGAACACATCAGTCGCTTCATTATGCGACTGCAAAACTCATGACCACCAAATGGATCAATGCCTGCCATAGCCAGCTAAAACATGAACATGATGCAAACTGTTAGTAAGCTGACATATACATAACGATGTGGATGAAAAACAAATGAACATATCAAAATTAATCAAAGGAAATCCAAGAAGTAGAAACATAATAATATACAACATCAGACCATCTGAGCGACATGCATGTAATGAAACAGAGAGACAGAGGGATATATAGATAACAGGCCAGCATAAAAGAAAGCTGAAAAAATGTTGAATATTCATTGACTGACTGAAAGAAGGTCATGCATAACACAAATAGTCAGACAGTCAGACTGATCGATATATAGGTCACCACATGCAAAAATAAATTTATTAAATATACTTATAACAAATACAATAAAAAATAAATAAATATTTCAACGAAACCACATTTACATAATTGTAATATCTATACAGTCTTTTATCCTAACAAAATTCAATAGATTAGTGTCAATACAAAGCACAGTATAGTTGTTATCAGAGGAATGGAGTTAAGCAATAATATGTGACCTTGTATGGCGATGTTGCACTAGTTTTTTTCGAGCAGTTATCGTAACAAAGCCACAAGTTTATTGTTTAAGTTATTACTGTCAGTTCCTTAAGCGTCAATTCTCTTCTCTTATAGAACAGCAAAACAAAAATTGTAGCGATTTCCAGTATCCTCCTTGTACCAGAAATAGTTCGATGTGATCAGAAAACTTTGCCACAATACATCAACGGACTGCAGTGTATCCCTTACACTTATACACTGCGGTAGATACTTCTCACGTCTACCATGGTCATATAATCAGTAAACTGGGAGATTCCGACAAAAACAAGGAAAGGATGATTTTCAGTGTAAAATATAATCTGGGAACAAACACTAAGTATCCAGTTTATTCAATTATAACACCATTTTCTCTTGCATTCAAGTGTCAACTTACAGTTTCATGCAACAGTATTTATTAGTCTGATATACGCACACAGCATAATAGATACAGTGTAATAGTTTATGAACAGGATCACTATAAACAATGTCAAGTGTTTAGCATACTACATATGAGCATCTTAGTTCACAATTTGTAAAAATAATATTCTACTCATGTAATACATAACTAGGTAAAACACAACTATAACACATCAAGAGCAAAATGTATGAAATATTTCTAAGTCTATTCTCTCTCAATCAGTCAGTTAACTCATCATTAAGCTAATGGCCGCCTTTCATGACCGGACTTCTTGGCACACGAAATTCAGTGATTCGACTATAAAATTCTCTACAGCAAGTAAACTTTTGATCTCAGCCCATTGGCTGGTACTGTTTTCGTAAATCTTAACCATTGGATAATAACAATCTACTCATCCAGTTGGAACTGATTCGAACTGTATCAGCAACGTCTAGCATATTTTCAACTCGAGTTGTTTATTCCAACTCTGACACTTACAAAAATACCATCATAAGGAGTGCCGAAGGTCGGGTCACTGGGACAATTTAACAATGTATATAACAATTAGGTCTAGAAGTAGGGATAGGCAAATTATTTACTCCGCCATAGATATTGTCTTCCATACAATCACTGTGCAACACAAACATAATTTTTAAAACATACTCCACAAACAAAATACGACACTACATCATGAAACTAGATAAAAACAACATTAATACCACATTCGTATGGATCCAAAGCCACAAGAATATAACAGAAAATGAAACAGCTAAAGGGGTGGGTGTTAAAGACTTGTACCAAACTGGGTGGACAGTTACAAACTCCTATATCCATTTCAGAAATGTAGCGTAGACCTCTTAACACCTTACAGAACAAAACTATTGTCAGATTAATGCAATTAAACACTTTTAACACACATTCGCACGCCAAACTGTAATAACTGTAGTACCGATATATATATATATACAATTCATATTACACTATACTCTATAGAGAAATCGGAACCATACATCTGCTACAAGTCACACTCTCCACACACAATATTTTATCCACAGGCACAAACAGAAAACTTAATCCAACAAGCACTCATTACTTTCCGTACAGTAGCAAGCACACTATTAGATCTCTAAACAATTTGGGCAGAAATTTATAAACAATCAACAACACAGCTGTCACCAGCACTACACGCAACATCCCAAAGTTCACCACCCCAAGCAGAATGCCCTCTTCCGATTAAAGAGAAAAAGAAATCCGCAGAGAAGCAAAATATAAGATATATAGATAAACAGACAGACAGATAGATAGATAGACAGATAGATAGACAGATAGATAGACAGATAGATAGACAGATAGATAGACAGATAGATAGATATATAGATATACAGATGTGCAGACGACTTATAACATATTTGAAAAATGCCTATTTCTGTCAGTACTGTGGACACACACGTAACACAGAGTCAGTATTGTGGACACACACGTAACACAGTCAGTATTGTGGACCCACAGGTAACATAAAGTCAGTATTGTGGATACAAACGTAACATAAAGTCAGTAGACACGTACGTGGATCAACGCTGGTGCTGGGTCTTCTTGGAGCTAGAAAGAAAGAAGTGACAAAATCTTATTATTTCTGTCGGTCACTATATGAGAACAAACATTTTTGAGATTTCATAGTTTATTTAATCTTATGGTCAAATGCCGAGTGGGTTAACTATAAATAAAGATATATGTGCTATGTGACACACTAAATACTATCAGTTTTAATTGATTTAATATTAACTGGCAGGTTAACTATAACTTAATACTGATGTACTAAAATATATAGGGTAATAAAATAGTAAAAAATTGTTTTACTTTTCGCTCTCATATCATCAGTGCTTAAAATATAATAAAACATTAACTGTATCTTGTGTCAGAATATACTATATACAGACACGAGAACTGTAGTTGAGATCTTATCACAATAAAGACAGACAGACAGAAACCTAAACTAATATAATATAAATATCCACTTAAAGACAGACACACAGAAACCTAAACTAATATAATATAAATATCCACTTAAAGACAGACAGACAGAAACCTAAACTAATATAATATAAATATCCACTTAAACACAGACACACAGAAACCTAAACTAATATAATATAAATATCCACTTAAAGACAGACAGATAGAAACCTAAACTTATATATAAAGTGAATGTCCACTTACAGACAGACAGAACCTAAGCCTAAGGTGAATGTCCACTCAGACAGATAGGAACGTAACATAATATACTGTGAATGTCCACTTAAAGACAGACAGGTAGAAATGTAAACCTAATACAAAGTGAATATCCACTTAAAGATAGACAGGTAGGAATCTAAACTTAATATAAAGAGAATGTCACTTAAAGATAGACACACATGAACTTAAACCTAATACTAATTGAATGTCTACTTAAAAGACAGACAGGTAGGAATCTAAATCTAAGGTAAATGTCCACTTAAAGACAGGCAGGTAGGAATCTAAACCTAATATAAAGGGGAATGCCACTTAAAGACAGACAGGTAGGAATGTAAACCTAATATAAAGAGAATGTCCACGTAAAGACAGACAGGTAGGAATGTAAACCTAATATAAGATGAATGTCCACTTACGCGGATCAACGCTGGAGCTAATTTTTCTCGCAGGCTCTGGAGGTTTCAGTGGAAGAAGAAGAGAGAAAAGAGAAAACATACTTTACCCAAAAATATCATACAAAACGATTGCGTCTTTTTTATTGATGATATGAACAAAGTAAAGAGTCATTTCTGTTGATTGCATTTAACACGAAATAACTCAAAATTCCTTAAAAAATTAAGTCTTCTAACATCACCAGTTCTACGAAAAGAAAAGGTCACTACAGATAAATAATGTCGACTTTGCGATCTATTCAAACCCATTGTATTGTTAAATGTTAGACGTGAAATAGTGAGCGGAGAGTGGATGGCAGATATGTAATAGCAATATTAGTAGTAGGAGGTGATGTAGTAGTAGTAAAAGGATATGGAGTTATGGGATAGTAGTAAGATGAATAGTAGGAGCTGTAGCAGTAGTACCAACAGAAGCTAAGTCGTTAAAACCCCTATTGTCATTAAGGTAATGTTACTCGTCACTTTGCTCTGTTACTTGTCGCTTTGCTCTGTTACTCGTCGTTTTGTTCTGAAAGAACACTACATGTATTATGTTTTCACAGAGCAACTTGCAAGTCAGCTATGCACTTTCGCCATTCTTTAAATGATCGTCGTATGACGCTGCATAAAGAGATCCCCAACTATTTGATATGCCCCCACCCCCACCTCTTTTTCTTTCTTTCTTTTTGAATTGGGTGTCGATATTAAGCGGTCCACATGAGTCTGTTTCCATGAGTGAGGGTAAAGTTCTGCCAAGGCCAGTCCATACCTAATAGCGTCTTATCGACATAGTTCTTGAACACCTTCTACGGGAATCGACGTACACACATTTTTTGCCCTTAATAGGGCAACTCACTGCTTGCAGAACATTTGGTAATGAACCCTTAATAGGGCAACTCACTGCTTGCAGAACATTTGGTAATGAACCCTTAATAGGGCAACTCACTGCTTGCAGAACATTTGGTAATGAACCCTTAATAGGGCAACTCACTGCTTGCAGAACATTTGGTAATGAACCCTTAATAGGGCAACTCACTGCTTGCAGAACATATGGTAATGAACCCTTAATAGGGCAACTCATTGCTTGCAGAACATTTGGTAATGAACCCTTAATAGGGCAACTCACTGCTTGCAGAACATATGGTAATGAACCCTTAATAGGGCAACTCACTGCTTGCAGAACATTTGATAATGAACCCTGTATGAACCTTGTTGCTTTTTGCATACATTCCCATTAACTCAAAACATATCGTGAATTCATATTAAAAATGTAATTCTAGAAACATTTAATAGTGCGTGTAAAAAGTAAAAAAAATATATATCCTGCTTTCACTTAGTAATGAATTAGGTTTACCTGGTCTACTTGGACGTTGTTTGGGTTCTGAAAAAAATAAAATATAAATGTTTGAAAGAGTACAAGTATATGCATTCTGTAGGTGAACAGCCATATGACTTTTATAAACGTTTTTGAAACGATCAAACAGTATTTCAATATTAATTTTTGTATTGGATTCCGTGACTGACTGTGAATATCAACTTTCCAAGGACAAAGTACAGGGAAGTTGGGACTGTGGGTGTGTCTTTATAATAATGTATTATACCAAACTTTTACTAGTTAAGGATATGACAAATTTAAATATGTTGATGGAAGGTATGGTCTACTGGTTATAAATAAGTATATGCATCAGCAACCAATACGCCGATAATACGGGTGACGACGCTTGTCAATTAGACTTACGGCCCTAATTCAGTAATAGATTAAGAAACATAATATATATATATATATATATATATATATATAGACAGAGAACATGATATAATTATGCTGTCACTGTAATGAATGACGAACAAACAAAACAAAAATTATGCTGAACTAACAGATGAGAGAGATGGAAACAACACAAATTTAATAAAGAAAACGTTTGATAATATTTGAAAACAAAATAATTTTAATATATATTTGAAAAAGTTTGTCATCGACAAATTTCATGCTGACTTTAGCTACGAATTTCGGTTTACTGTCATTCCACATTAAGACTTAACTTGAAAACACTTGGCATCAATAGAACAATAGAACAACATTGGCGGTCTTTCATATGGGGAAGTCGACATTGGGACCCATAGCCGGTGGAATTGAAAGTCAGAAATATATACTGTAAATTACTATATAAATAAATACTTAATTAGACCCGAGTCTCTATAACAATACATAATTCGACATATTTATAATAGCATATTTCCTAAGTTAAAATGTAAAATGTAAACCGAAGTAGACAGAAGTAGAGAACTGTTTTTTTACATTTTTCTAATCAAAGGTGTTACTTTTGGTTCATTTAAGAATTTAGCATTACAACCTGTGAAAGCAGGGATTCGATATACAGGACATCTCACTTGAAGAGTATTTTGCAAACGAGTAAGATTTGGGGCACTGCACGTGAGTTTTCCAGCTAGATACTCTAATCACCTCTGCTTTGACTAACTTTACTAATCAATAGAATTCAAGAGTACACCTATAACTAATTTAATATTTACAACTTTGTCACATCTTCTACAGACGGAGGTCTTGGTAAAAAAAAAGTGGGATGTGAATTTAATATGTTTATTCTATTCTCACTTTACTGTACATCCACACAGATGCCATCTAGCCAGCACTCTCACACAACACTAACTACAATCCTACTCACTGCTAAACACTCAACACACACATGCTCAATCAAAACAACTTTTCTTAATCTCCCCTTCTGTCAATCCCCTAGCTTGACTTTAATAATAAATTTTATCATAACATTCTGAATTACACAAATTACAAGTAATATATCACATTAAAATTTGTGGTCAAAACTCCCATCATACAACAGGGTGTCAATATTTACTGTCAAAGGATAGAAGAATTTTGCATTTAATATTGACAATCAAAAGGCAGAATGTTCTGGATACAAGATTTGGGCAATTAATACTGACAATCAAAAGGCAGAATGCTGTGGATATAAGATATGGGCACTTAATACTGACAATCAAACGGCAGAATGCTGGGGAGCTGGATGGCCGGCGATTAATAATAAGTGGGAAAAAACGATTGGGAGTCATCCTGCCAGAGAACTTGTAAAAGGCTGTGCAGTCATGAGTCCTAGACCCACTCACGTCAATGGAATATTCCAATATAAAAATCATCTCCTTTCTTGGGATTGATAGGTTATGTCTCCATTTACGAAATGAAATCGATGGGAGATCATGGATATACATCAATATAACTGTACGTATTATTAATACAATCAATTATTTTCATTGGCATTGCTTAATCCTTTAAACCACAGTGTTCACTTACCATCTAAGATTGAGCTTACTGCAGCTGTTCCCTTGACTAGCAAAATTAATAAGTACAGATATAAGACCTCTACGTGTAAGTGGATATTATTTTAAATAATTACAGACGTAAATAAATAAACATTTATAACTAAAGACACTTATTTATACATTTAGGTAAGTATTTATGCCTATACATATATATATAACTAATACTGTTATTTGTATTGTGATCATGTGTTTTAATCCACAAAACTGAGAAACATTGCTTACCAAAGGCGATGGTTACAGCTGGGACCACGGCTAGAAAATAAATTATTATAAGATAAATAAGTACCTATTTCATGATGTATAGTCATACATAAATACAGAGTAAATAGGTACGGACACAGATGAGATTAAACATAACTACATTTGATATAAATAAATACAGACAATTAAAACAAATACGTGTATGCAATGAGGACAAAGATAAGTATAAACATAACTACATTTGATATAAATAAATACAGACAATTAAAACAGACGTGTATGCAATCAGGACAAAGATAAGTATAACCATATCTATATTTGATATAAATAAATACAGACAATTAAAACAGACATGTGTATGCAATCAGGACAAAGATAAGTATAACCATAACTATATTTGATATAAATAAATACAGACAATTAAAACAGACATGTGTATGCAATCAGGACAAAGATAAGTATAACCATAACTATATTTGATATAAATAAATACAGAAAATTAAAACAGACATGTGTATGCAATCAGGACAAAGATAAGTATAACCATAACTATATTTGATATAAATAAATACAGACAATTAAAACAGACATGTGTATGCAATCAGGACAAAGATAAGTATAACCATAACTATATTTGATATAAATAAATACAGAAAATTAAAACAGACATGTGTATGCAATCAGGACAAAGATAAGTATAACCATAACTATATTTGATATAAATAAATACAGACAATTAAAACAGACATGTTTATGCAATCATGACGAAAATTACTCAAATATGAGCAGTGACTGCTCACAACCATCAAGCTGTTGGATCACTGGAGTATTCGAGTACTTTGAGCACTTTTTCATTACTCACCACAGTAACAATATAAAACTGTTATCTCACCTGAGTAATCCAGAGTAATTTTAGCCCCCTTTCACTACCCATCCCAATAACAATATCAAAATGTTGCATCACTGGAGTATTTTCCAGAGTAATTTCAACCTTCCACTCCAGTAAACATATCAACCTGTTATCTCACCTGAGTAATCCTGAGTAGGTACAGCCCTTGTTTTTACTACTCATCAAAGTAAAACTATTTTGCGATGAAAGAATGTTTTCTAATGATTTATACACAAAAGCTAACGATTTATACACAGTATGCTACAGAATGGCATTTGGTGGCATGATATAATCGGAGATCAGTTTCAACATTCGATTATTAGTTTGCCGTGAAAACAATACACTATAACAATCAATAAAGGACTTTTTGATTTGTCACAAGTAAGTAGAAAGGGTTGTGTGCTAATACCATATCGAATATTGGGTTCTCTATCTTACAGGCGGATGATGAAAACAGACAATAAATTCGTTTTGCTTATTTGTTTAACATACAGAAATGGTTAGGGTTTGAGAGATTTCAAATATGAAATTATAAATAAAACCATGAAGGTGCTATGAGTATATGGTGCTATAAACAAAAGAGATGATACCATTCCATCAAAAGAAAGTTGCAAACAAATTCGTTTAGGAGTTTGTAAAATAAACTAAATGAATTCATTTAGAACATCCACACTAAAATAAACTATCAGCATCCCTATTATAAGTGCATTCTGGGTTATGACAATAATTAGACACTTTTTGAAGGTTAAATTGTTTTTAAGGTATCAATATTTTTCAAATCGAAATAATCAATTAAACAAGATTCTGATTTGACTACAACATTGAAAACCTTTTCCCATATTTATAAATATTTATACAGTTACTTCGAGTCGTGGTCATTGAGAGCACATTGAAATATCTCGTTGTCTTGGCAACAAACATCCCCTTGTATATAACGTTGAAAATATATGTACTGTACAATTTATCCATTAGAAAATGGTTTTAGTTGAATCACCTCTCAGACTTAATTAATTTAAGATACTCAAGTGGATCACTGATGATTAGGTAAACATGTCTTCATTATATATGTCTTCAAATAACGAGCGTGGAAAAATGTCACCTAGTGCATGTTTCCCAGCCCTTTTATATCGAATGATCACTTTTCTAACTATATACAAACCGGATAACGCAGCCACGGACAACTTTTCCAACTATATACATACCGGATAACGCAGCCACGGACAACTTTTCTAACTATATACAAACCGGATAACGCAGCCACGGACAACTTTTCCAACTATATACAAACCGGATAACGCAGCCACGGACAACTTTTCCAACTATATACATACCGGATAACGCAGCCACGGACAACTTTTCTAACTATATACAAACCGGATAGCGCAGCCACGGACAACTTTTCTAACTATATACAAACCGGATAACGCAGCCACGGACAACTTTTCTAACTATAAACATACAAGATAAGACAGCCACGGACACTTTCCAATTATATACATACCGGATAACGAATCCACGGACACTTTCCAACTATATACATACCGGATAACGAAGCCACGGACCACTTTTCCAACTATATACATACCGGATAACGAATCCAAGGACAACTTTTCCAACTAAACACATAAATGATAACGCAGCTATGGATCATCTGATAATGCGCACCGGATCACAGGTTGGGAACAACTGACCTAGCGTTCCCATACAGTGAAAATATCAAAGTTAACAATCACCAAAAAGGAGATGACTTACGTCTCGGCACGGCTGTAGCTGAAAATAAACCATATATCATATTCAACAGATCGTCAGCATGAAATTAAACAATAATAAAAAATTAAGTGGTTCATTCGTATTGGTGGTTGTGGGGTGTTACGCAATGATATAGAAATCGAACATAAAAATAAAACTTTAACTGTGAGTGCTCTACCACGAATATTTGGGTGACATCTAAGGTCAAGGTTAATTCGAAGTATCTATTTGTAATACGTCGATTAGTATAGCGTAGAGGTATGTGTGCGGGAGACCGCCCTATCGTATATTCAGTCAGCATTAGAAGTGTATTATATACAGAAAATAATATAATCTTTAGCATTATATTGTAATGAGAAAAACATGTTACATCATCTATCTATCTATGTATTTATCTATGTATTTAACTATGTATTTATCTATGTATCTATCTATCTATCTATCTATCTATCTATCTATCTATCTATCTATCTATCTATCTATCTATCTATCTATCTATCTATCTATCTATCTATCTATCTATCTATCTATCTATCTATCTATCTAAACCGCAAAAGTTCGACAATGCAAACAAACATAAATGGCACTCCCCATATAGAGCTCTGAGCCCTACTCTATTATGCATTATACCCCGGTAAAAAAAAATGGACAAAACTATGTACCACAGACGTAGATTTATCACAACTAGAAGACGATTCATGCCTCAAACATACACCAAAATAAATAACCAGACAAGCGCAGTCTACAAAGAACAATCCAGCAAGTAACGAACTGGACACTCAAATCGGGACTGAAAGTGGCAGCAGACAAGGAAAACACTGGACTTTTCACTGAATAGCAAAGGTATTTACAGTTCATGATCACAAACAACATCTCATTGATAAATAAGCAATGGGACAAAATGTTTATGAATGGCATAAGAAAAAGACATAAGAGATGGTCAGAAAACGCTAAATAAACAAATATTAAGTGGTTCATTCGTATTGGCAATATCACTAAATAACCCCTCCTTAAACAGGGATGCTAAACACATCAAATAATAAAAGCACGACTCAAACAAGCAGTATTAGAACACATAAACATACATTATCCTAAGCACTTACACTTATACACAGAAAAACACAAGCAGGCAGTAAATGGGCATACCAGTCCATCATACGAACAAACATGTACTGTCACACAACGCCACCATAGTTAATGGATATTATTATTATTATTCAGCCTCTTTCCACGACTTCTGTTTTGACTGTCGGTTGTGATCCAAGGTCTCGGAATCTTACCAAGATTCGGGGAGATCCAAGGTTTTTCGAAGGATGTGGGCACTTATTATTATTATTATCATTATGCCTCTTTCCACGACTTCTGTTTGACTGTCGGTTGTGATCCAAGGTCTCGGAATCTTACCAAGATTCTGGGAGATCCAAGGTTTTACGGAGGATGTGGGCACTTCCGAGGAGCGCTGCTTTGAGTAGTGGAGCGATTCTGTGGTTTCCTTGGAGTTTATTCAGATAGCCTTCCAATTCAGATGTTATGTTCCCCAAGGCTCCTAACTATAGGTATCACTTCTGCTTTTACATTCCACAGTCTCTGGATTTCTAATCTGAGGTCTTGGTATTTTTCTATTTTTTTCTCTTTCTTTTCTTTGTATGTTTCTATCACTTGGAACAGCGACATCAATGATTATTACTGTTCTGTTGGACTTATTGAGAACTACAATGTCTGGTCTTCGTGCAGGAATCACCCGATCTGTTCTAAAACCTGAAAACTAAACCCACTTCAACACAGATACTAACACCACAAACTACACCCACACCACTTCAACACAAGCATTAACACGTGCAGACTACACGCACACCACTTCAACACAGGAATTAACACCTGAAGACTACATCCACATAACTTCAACACATAAATTAACACCTGCAGACTACACCCACATCACATCAACACAAATACTAACACCACAAACTACATCCACATGACTTCAACACATAAACTAACACCTACAAACTACACCCACACCACTTTAAAACAGAAAATAACTCTTACAAACTACACCCACATCACTTCAATACATGAATTGAAACCTACAAACTATACCCACACCACCTCAACGCATAAACTAACATCTACAAACTACACTTACACCACGCCAGTACATGCAACAAAATCTACAAACTACACTACATCACTCGAGCACAACCTTCCAACTACATCCACACCACTCCAGCACAGGCTACGACATTTAGAAACCGCAACCATTACACTCTATTTTTACATTTGAAGTGGTATGAATACAAAAAGCTCTCTCTTACAAACATATCACCCCCATTCCTACCACTCCCTTTATATAATCACACAACACTGCAAGTCAACATTTCCAGCGACAGGGATATCCGAAAGCAATAACACAGCTGAAAACGATACCCCAAGCAATGAAACAGCTGATTGCAGATATCCTAGACAATGCCACGTGTAGCATGCCACTAAAATGTATTATCAACCTAAAACCACTGTACACTAGATGGAGATAAAACGTACATGGTTTCGGAGCTTCTTTCTTCTTAGGTTGGCCTAGTTGCCATATGTAGCAGGCTATAATCACTGCGGCGATGATCAAAAATAGTGCTGCCAAAGATGCACCTATGACAACGTTAGTGTCAAGGTCGTCGGTTGCAGCTATAATAGAAACGTTATTTGAAGTATGAATTTACACACATGCTATCACGCTATACAATCTTCTCGATTAAGTATTCAAGAGAACATATTTTTGAATCATACATATTTCACAGACAGACACACATTCACATGTAGCACGCACACATACATTATTGTGCTTTTAAACTACAAGCACTTCTTTAAACTAGTAATATTCATGGAAAGACTGGAATAAGCATGATTCTTTTTTTTTCAGCGGTTGTTTTTAAAAAGCAAACCGTATAGCTCTCCGTGCATTTAAAGATTTATTTCCATTTCTAGCTAAGATTGTTAATATCTCTTGAACTCTCGACTGTTGTATAGGTTTCTTGTATCTCTCTTTTATTACACAAACAGCTGTTTCATTACAACTTGTTTCACTCAAGTTTATAGATCTGTGAACAGTTGTAAATTTATGTAGTCTACTATTACTGGTGGAATTCTGAGAGAAAAGGAAATAAAGGATTTACTCTGTTTTCTAATGTAAAATATTATCGCGAAAATATTTAATTAAATCTTGTCAATTTGCAATGCTATTCGTCTACATATCTTGGCCAATCCTTCCTATTTGTAATAATTATTTTTCATGTATTTTATAGTCTAAGTATTGAGAAATATTATATTATGATTAAGGTTTCTGCACTGCATCTTTCCTTAATTATTGTATTTCATTTAGACACAAGTAACTGATATTTTGCCAGTATTGGGCTTGAAGTAATACTGCAGTTATCTCTGTTTAGATCGCATTGCAATGTCTAACTATTACGTCAGTACTGGGTTTACTGTAAAACTGTATATTTATCTCAGTTTAGATAACATTGCAATATTTAACTATTGTTCCGGTAGGGGTTTGCAGCAATACTGTACAATTACTTCTGGTTAGATAACATTACATTGAGCCAGTATTCGGCTTACAGTAATACTGTACATTTATCTCCGTTTAGAATACATTGCAATATCTATCTCTGACGCCAGTACTGGAATTGCAGCAATATTTATCTATGTTCAGATAACATTTTAATATCTAACTATTACGCCAATACTAGGCTTGCAGTAATACTGTACAGTTATCTATGTTTAGATAACTTTGCAATATCTAACTATTATGCCGATAGGGGTTTGCAAGCTATACTTTACAGTTATCTCTGTTTAGATGACATTTTAATATCTAACCATTAAATCAGTGTTGGGCTGCAATAATACTGTACAGTTATCTCTGTTTAGATAACATTTTAATATCTAACCATTAAATCAGTGTTGGGCTACAATAATACTGTACAGTTATCTATGTTTAGATAACATTTTAATATCTAACTATTAAATCAGTGTTAGGATACAGTAATACTATACATTTATCTATATTTAGATAATATGAAATAATAAAAAAACAACACAACAAAAATAATGATTAAGCGACTATTTATTTTGGGGCGTTGTCTTTAAAGCGAAGTATTATGTTTGCAGTAACTTAGCCACATGAACATACGACTATTTATTTTGGGGCGTTGTCTTTAAAGCGAAGTATTATGTTTGCAGTAACTTAGCCACATGAACATATGACTATTTCAAATAACACTATTAATGAGGGAAACAAACTTGATCCTATTACATATATTATCATGATGGCCAGTTTGAAATTATGCCTTATGGTGAATGCTTATTTTTTGAGAGACGAATTTGCTGGGATAAAATTAATTTGAATAAAAGAGCAATTTCGAAAGTAAACTGCATGTTCATTTACAATTAGCAAAAATATGAGAATGCTTTATCTCACTGAATTATTGTAGGTGTTAGAAGTATATTATACAGCCATCAAGCTTTGCTAGAATGCGATAGAAATACATATTCAAGCAGAGGGAATGAAAGCAATATCAATACTCAAAGAAGCATTATAAATATAAATTAACAAATTACAACAAGCGATAACCTAAGCAAATTTAAATATGAATACATCAAATTTTACAGAAGACAAAAGTGCAGCAGATTTACAATAGAACTAAGTAAAAATATATAATAATAAATCAAGCAAACAAATAGCAAAAGTTGTAATATAAATCAATGAAAACCAATCGAATGTCACAGCCTATGAGCACAATATAAAAAAATAAATTATGCTCAATTCATGCAAAGCCTGTTTAATAACTGTTTGATATAACAACTGACACAAAGAAACAATAAAATCTATAAAGAACAAAGTAATAAGAAAGATTTAATGCTTATAGAGTCCGTTAAATCCTGTAACTTCAGATTTGCAACAAATCCATACCTTTAAAACCTGTTTTCAAGAAAATACAGGATAGTAAATTTAATATTGAACAGATTATATTTTAATTGACTTATCACTATATTTGTGCATACAGTATGAACAGTTTATTTTACATTAGACATAATGTAAAGAATACAATTTCCTTATAACCATGACATTATACACATGTATACTGTAAGGATACATTGAAAATAGTTTTGTATGGTATTTTTGGAGGATAATATTCCTAAAAGTAGTAAATAAGTGTTTATAAACCTGCATAAAGTAGACAATATAGAAAATAATGTAAAATAAAAGTGTAAATAGATTGTAAAGTGTAAACCGTACAAATAAATAAGTGAACCACACCTTGAATGTGATTTTCTAAAGTACACACTTTATGAAAAGATATATTTTATAGCAGACAGTTATTATTATTAGGAATTATTATAAAAATGTGTACAGTATAAGTATAAGCTAATTTATACCAAGCTATATCATAACACATTTTAAATCTGATTATAAAAACTAGCTACTAAACAAAAAAATAACACAAGACAGTTGCCAATAAAATACTTAAATAAAGTATAACTTTTAGTGATTTACAAAAGTAGACACTATTCAAAGATATGAATAAGAGTGTTGTATAATGTAAACATGTAAGTGATTTGTCTCAAAGAACTACTCAATACATGAAAACATATAAAATTACATATTGTCATAAAATATTTAATGCAGGTCTCTTGTGTTTTATATAACGAAAGTATAAATGTAAATTTCAGTACTATGGAATACAATAAATGCAATCTGTTACTAGACGGTTTATGTAGTGCTTAATGGCTTACATTATCTTGCAGAGAAAAGTAAGTATATTAAAATACGTAAGATAGAATTTCATAGGTGTTGCAGTCCTGGGACAGAATTTATGAAAGACTTTAGCAGCAGAACAGAGGCATCAACGTAATGAAGGCAGGCAGTAAACCCAACTAGGAAGCCAACGTAAATCCACTCTCATCCTGCATCATATCACTGTATCCAGAGTGTTACATACAGACCATTTCCTTCTAATATTAACAGTGCCATAGGAAACAAACGAATGAGCTCCCAGGCCGAAACACTAAGACTTGACTTAGGCATTCCACTTAAAATCACCATCATCATTATAATGTGAGGAGCCAAAAACTCGTATAGTTTATTGCCATACTTCATAATATAATATAATTTGCTTTTATCTAGTTTATTTAATCAAATTTACAGTAGCTTATTTGAATGTTTTCCCAATATGATTCTTGGATTTATCTATAGAGAGACAGCCGTGGCTATTCCACACTGTAATCGAGTCTTGCTCAAGGTTACCTAACCATATAGCCACCATGCTTATTGTCATTTCACAGTGTTCCTCTCTTCCTCACCTAGGGCTAAAGACTAAAATGGTAAATTTCAAAGATTTTCCGTTGAGCAAGACTGACTTACAGTGCAATCCTTCCTGATAACATGACTTGAATAGAGAATGACTCACTTATCAAATTACTCTCTATCGCATACTCTTGTGTAGTATGTAAGTGTTTCTGTTGTGTTCACTAGAAAGCCACCATAAACCGACAACTGGTGAGAGGTTTCCCGACTTAAATCTATGGTAGCAGAGCTGTCTCTGGTATTGTTGATGACTGAAGCTGTGTTCCATCATCTTTAGTGTTTGGTACTGGGGTATGATGATGTAGGTAGAAACTGAGTTGGAGAAGAAAGTGGGTGGATTAAAGACGGATTTGTCTTCTCCTTTAGTAAGACGTTTCCCACCTACGGAATACTGTTTGATGGTAAACATTTGACTTTAAATGTTGAAGAAGAGAAAGACAACGTTTACAATGCATGCTTATCTGCCAAGTGAGAGAGACGAATGGTGTCTGCTGGATGGCCTTTAACAAATAAAATTAAGATTCTCATCACTTGTAATTAGTTAGGATAATTCATTAATTAATAATAATTATATCCATAAACTAACTGGCGTTACATAGCTTCATACATCTGATCTATGGTGAACTGTTACACGCAAACTGCCATAACTTTACCTGGACTCTCATAACTTTAATATTATAGGACGGTAAAGATGTACAGATATATACCTTTTAACTGATACTTACGTATGATCTCGACTTCCTTTATGTGGTAAGAGGCACTTTCTCTTTCAAATATTTCCTCTTTACTATCTTTCGTCTTGACGACAATGCACCGGAACTCGACATTGTTCTCATTCTCAGTCAGTGTCAGGGTAAGTTTGGTTGACTAGGAATGTAGTAGAAACAGCAAGCAATCAGTGTCAGGGTAAGTTTGGTTGACTAGGAATGTAGTAGAAACAGCATGCAATCAGTGTCAGGGTAAGTTTGGTTGACTAGGAATGTAGTAGAAACAGCATGCAATCAGTGTCAGGGTAAGTTTGGTTGACTAGGAATGTAGTAGAAACAGCATGCAATCAGTGTCAGGGTAAGTTTGGTTGACTAGGAATGTAGTAGAAACAGCATGCAATCAGTGTCAGGGTAAGTTTGGTTGACTAGGAGTGTAATAGAAACAGCATGCAATCTCAGACAAGATGGAGTGTAGCGTGTTATCATTAGAAAAAAAAAGGTATAACTTCTTACAGTTGAATGAAAATGCACTATATCCATGTGCCTCTTCCTATTTTAAAATTTAAATGTTATATCCAGTTATATACTCAATATAGATTCGATAGGAGGGAGGAAGGCATGACCCATAATTATCGCTCCATATGGATAGAGTTAGGTGCTTTATTCAGTCATGAACATCACTTCTCACAAACATTTTAAGGACATTTAAAACGAGTATATACTCTTGCATAACAAGGAGGATATAGTTTGCGTTCCTTCTGCGAAGTATAAACACACTGACGTTTGCCATTAAACGTCTACAGGACATTGATCCTATGCATATTCGCCATTTATTTAAAATAAATCCTAATGGAGCCTAGTTGTGGTCATTGTGACCATTCATATAGTGAAGTAATAGAAAACAGGCTGCTTACATTATTATTTTATAATTAAAATAATTATATAATTGTTGTGTCTGAATAAATTTGATATTCATATTTCCATAATTAAGTGTTATATAAATTGTTAAATTATCGAAGTGACCCGACCTTGGGCACTCCTTCTGATGGTATTTTTGTAAGTGTCAGAGTTGGAGAGTAAACAACTCGAGTTGAGAATATGTAGAAATTGCTGATGCAATCCAAACCACTTCCAACCTGATGATTAGTTTTATTATCTAATGGTTATGATTTACAAGAATGATATCAGCCAATGGGTTGAGATCGAAGGTTTACCTGCAGTAAGAAATCTATTGTCTAATCACTTGAATTTGGAGAGGCAAGAAGTCCGGTCATGAAATTCGGCAACTAGCTTAATGGTGAGTTAACTGACTAATTGAGAAGGAATGGACTTAGAAATGTTTCTATTTTTTGCTATTGATATGTACTTGTGCTTTACAGAGAGTTGTATTATGCGTGTAGACTATTGCTTCTACAAAACTTTGAGCTAGGATGCTGGTATATAGTTTGCTAAACACTTGACATTGTTTCTAGTGAATGTGCTCATAAAATTGATATGCTCTTTTTAATGTACGTGTGTCGAGATATTAAGTACTGATGCAGGAAACTGTAAGTTGAGACTTGAATGTAGGAGAGAATGGTGTTAAAGATGAATAAACTGGAAACTTTGCATAGTTCCTACTTATATTTTACAGGGAATAAGTGACCTTTCCTTGTTTTACCCGAATCTCCTGGTTTATGATCATAAACTGCTACGAATAGGGTAGATGTGGGAAGTAGTTACCACAGTGTGTAAGTGTAAGGAATATATTGCTCTCCATTGATGTATGGTGGCAAAGTATGCTGACTACATCAAGCAATTTCTGGTCCTGGTTGTTACTGGAAGTTGCTACAATTGTTGTTTAGCCTGATACTAATACGTTGGAACGCGAGATGGCCTCAAGAGAATAGCAGCTAGTCAGTTTTCTACAACGTGAGAAGTGAAGAATGTGGAATTGACAGTAATAACATGAACAATAAACTTTGCCTTTGTTACAAAATTTGCATGAAAAGACCACTGGGGTTTCTTCGCCTAGAAACCTTTATGTAGAAGTTATTATCGCTTATCTTTAATAACTCCACTTCTTTTCTCTAATAAGAACTATCATGTGATTTGTATTGACACTAATCTTTTGAATTGTATTTATTGATAGACTGTTTAGGTATTAAACTATTTGAATGTGGTTTTGTGAAAGTATTGCTATGAAGTAATCAATTTTCATTGTATTTGATATATGTATATTTGATTGTTGATTTAATAAATGTAGTAATCTTCTTACACATATTGATAACCTTATGTTAGAAAAGAAAATGGGGGATTGCTGAATATAGATTAGAGACGGATTTGTGTTCTCCCTTTAATAAGAAGCTTTCCACCTACAGAAATATTGTGTGACGGTAAATCTTTAATGTTGTGTAAGATATAAAAAAAGTTTACATCGCTCGTATATCCGCCAAGTGAACGAGACAAGTGTTTTCTGGAGAACTATTAATAACATAAATTAATTTTTCTAATAATTTGTAATTAGTTATGGATGGTTAATAAATACCACTAATAATAATCAACTAGGCGGCACTGACATCACTGTTAAATTACTTTATACTTTTGCAATTGTTTGGGGTGCAATGGAACATAATGAAATCGTGTGTCAAATAAGACTTATACTTTAGCATTAGTACATCTGCAATGGAACATAATGAAATCGTGTGTCGAATAAGACTTATACTTTAGCATTAGTCTATCTGCAATGGAACATAATGAAATGGTAATTGTGTCATAATCATTAACTAGTTGGCGTTGGCTTTACACATGTGATCCAAGTGCATTTCACCATTCTCCTAGGACACTGAGGATATAGTTGTTGGGCATGTTTTAACCATGCTGATTGTTTGTTTCTGAATCTATTAGTTTATTTCTTTTCTGCTCTTTAAAACGATATCAACGAATTTCACTCACTGATGGCTTACAAATACTTAGTTACATGCTGTTATTTCACTGTGTACTATATTTGGTAAAAATACTTTCCTATTCTATAGTAGCACATACTTAGGTCTAAAATTTTTGCCAAATTCAGTTTGCTATTAACAATACATCAACACTTTACATTTCAAATTGTTTAAAATACCATTTCTATTATGACTTTACTTCACTTATTTAACTTTAAGCACATAATAAACACAATGACTTAAGGTCAAACAAAAGCATCAACCACTATAAAATAGAAAACACTATACACTTCCTATTGCACCATCCACTATACAAAGAAGAAAGAAAAATCATTGACACCACAAATGTGTTACAAGTCTCGCTCTCCACACAATCACTCCTTTATCTACAACCAAAAACAGCACAAATCAAGAAAGCACTCATCAATTTTCTTACAGAAACAAACTCTATATATTCTCTAAACTATTTTAGGTAGTGGGGTTGAATGTATATTTTAGCATTTCTAATCTCTTAACATATGCAATATAAAAAAGGGACTTACTTGAATAAAGTCGCACTCATATGCCATTTGGGCTTCTCCAGTTACGATGTCTTTTACATTTGTATATGTTTTCCAGACATCATCAATGCCGTACCTCCTGTACTCCCATCGCCATTTTGTGTCCTGCATTAAAATATAAAGCAAAGATAGAGGGATAAACGACTGATCTTCAGTAATCCACATTAAAATATAAAGCAAAGATAGAGCGATAAACGACTGACCTTCAGTAATCAGCCTGACTGCAATCTGAACGTAATCGGCTTAATATTCTGTCGAACTACAAAATAACAATATTACAAAAAATGGACGCCAACCAGTTATCTTTAGCACTAAACGTCTGCAATAGAACATAATGCGAAACCTTTATAGTGCTAAACGACTTTTATACGTTTAGCACTAGTAAGTCTGGAATAGAACATAACGAAACCGTAATTGTGTCAAATTACATTTATACTTTAACACTAATACGTCTGGAATAGAACATAACGAAACCGTAATTGTGTCAAATTACATTTATACTTTAACACTAATACGTCTGCAATAAAACATAATAGTGTAAACGTAACAGTGACAATGGACTGTTAGATTTTAGCACTAGAATATAATAAATAGAACTGTGTCGGAGTAAATTTGCCTATCCCTATTTCTAAACTTAATTCTTATATAAATTGTTAAATGTCAAAGTGAACCGACCTTCGGCACTGCTAGTGCTGATATGTTTAATTGTCAAAGATGGAAGGAAAGAACTCGGATAAAAAATGTGCTAGACTTGCTAATGTAATCTAAATCGGTTTAAGTTCGATGGGTAGTTTTTATTAATTATAATTAACCATTGGTTAAGATTTACAAGAATGAGACCAGCAAATCGGCTGAGATTAAAAGTTTACCTGCTGTAAAGAATTTGGAGTGGCAAGAAGTCCAGTCATGAAAGACAGCCATTAGCTTAATGGTGAGTTAATTGACTGATTGAGAGAGAATGGACTTCAAATATTTCAAAATTTTGTTATTGGTATGTTATACTTGTGTTTTACGTAGATATGTGTTATCTGAGTAGACTTTCATTTCCACAAATTGTGATGGTTTATTGTAACTCTGATTGTAATTGGTTGTACAACTCTAGTATTATTTGATAGGTAATTTTGATAGAGTGATGGTTTATTGTAACTCTGATTGTAATTGGTTGTACAACTCTAGTATTATTTGACAGGTAATTTTGATAGAGTGATGGTTTATTGTAACTCTGATTGTAATTGGTTGTACAATTAGTAGTATTATTTGATAAGTAATTTTGATAGAGTGATGGTTTATTGTAACTCTGATTGTAATTGGCTGTACAACTCTAGTATTATTTGACAGGTAATTTTGATAGAGTGATGGTTTATTGTAAATGATTCGAGTTGGTTTGAGTTGTTTGCTGGTGCTTCAACTTTGGTATTTGGTTGATACTGCGAAACTGAATATTTTGGAATCTTCCATGTGACCTGAATAGTTTGATAATGATGTTTTATTAAAAATCTTATTTTGATCACATTTATGTTTGATTTGAGTTATTGATATTTATTACAATTCTAGTATTCAGTTGATACCGGGAAACTAGATATTTAAATCATTTGTAGTTCGCTTTAGTTATTTTGACTGTGATACTCAATAGAATTTGTTAGCCGAGTATCTCTGTGTGAAATGGTGCGTCGCCATTGAGATACTGCTACCTTATTAGGTTGGTATTAAATTGTGTAATGGCTATTGTCATTGTCGTCGCTGTACCCTGGGGTGACTTTGTAATAATGAATTATATCAAATATAAGTAGTTGGTTATGATACAAGACATATACAAGTGGGTCACTGGTTATATTAGTTACACCGATATATTAATACGCCGCCAAATACAGAAAAGTTAACAAGATTTAGAAAAATAAGTAACAGTTTTCATTCTAATGCCCAATTTCTAGCCACACTGTAGTCAATTCCGCATCACAACTTATCTCGTGCATTGGAGTGACTACAACACGCTGGTAGAGTATCAATAAGACATGACATCAAATCAGAAATAGATTCCAAATCTCACTTGAAATCAAAGATCAAGATGCTACCAAATCAAAATCAAACCCAGGAACAAAAAACAAAGAAAGCCAGAACAAGCCAGAAACCCTTATCCAGCTAGGGTTTACTGCTCCATGTACAACCCAATGTATTGAGGGACTCAGTTTCGAAACGTTCACCCCAAGAGACGATTGAAGAAAGATTAACGGTAAAAATTCGCTGTCACCTTTATTTCCTTTGAAATCATATACGTGTGTCTGCTAGACATGCCTTGAATCCAACCAAGTACCTAGAGCTAATACTATTATGACTTTCATAACAACTGACCACCTCTGCCAAGCCAGTAACAACGCTTCTCATTGTATATCCACACACACACACACACACACACACACACACACACACACACACACACACACACACACACACACACACACACACACACACACACACACACACACACACACACACACACACACACACACACACACACACACCGCAAATTAATCCCTTGCTCATTTATTGGCCATTTATACACTCGCTCACCTAATTGGCGCACACATCAAACACCGGTCAATAAATCTGCCACCATGCGCGACTCATTGTTCAGGACCTCACTTCTAAAACAAGCATGACGCAACGTACACGTCATTCACAAACATGATTCAATTTAAATTGAAAATATATTGGAAAATTCCCCATCATTTAACAGTCGTCACGCTTCGTCAATGAGAAATTGATATTTGTTTGAGTTAGTAGCTGATTGTTAGTGAGTATTGTCATCATCGATTGCCATTGAGGTATTGATACTCCGTTTGGTTGTCAGTTGAATTGTGTAACGGGACCATCGTTGTTGTATATATTGGATATTTTTTTCTGGAACGTGGATTATCTTATGTTAGTTAGGCTATATTTGTTTATAGTTGGTGAGAATGTGAAATATCTCACATTGGTTTGTGGGTTATTTATAGTTGGTGAGAATGCGGATTATTTTACATTGGTTATATTATTTATAGTTGGTGAGAATGTGGATTATCTTACCTTGGTTATATTAATTATTTATAGTTCGTTTAAGTGTGAATTACCATACACTGGTTATATTATTTATAGTTGACGAGGATGTGGATTATCTTACATGGGTTATATTATTTATAATTGGTGAGAATGTGGATTAACTTACCTTGGTTATACTATTTATAGTTCGTTTAAATGTGAATTACCTTACACTGGTTATATAATTTATAGATGGTGAGGAAATTGTTCAACCAGTGGAAAATGATAATTTGAAGATACTGGATCGTTAGGCTGAGAATTGATTGTTTGTGATCGACTGTACCACCTTATAATGAGATAAATTAATATGATATTTGATATGTTAATGCTCAGTGATTATTAAGACATATCAAATTATATTTTCATTGTTTCTAAACATTTGAATTGATTATGTGAATATCTTAAAACTGACAAATATTTATGGTCGTATGTATAGTTATACTTATTACCGACATGAAATTTTGGTTTTGTGAATAGTTATTTGTTTCGTATATATATAATCACAAGTAATACTTGAAATTTACTCCTAATAGAGTAGATGTTAACAAGATGGTTAACATCTCAAAAGTTGGGGTTATGTGGTGGAATAATTTTGCCTCTCCTCATTTCTAGACTTAATTGTTATATAAACTGTTAAATTGTCCAAGTAACCCGACTTTGGACACTCCTTATAAGGGTATTTTTGTAAGTAACAAAGTTAGAGTAAACAACTCGAATTGAGAATATGCCAGAAATTGATGATCCAGTTCCAAATGGATAGGTACATTTTATTATCCTACTGTTAAGATTTACGGGAATGAGACCAACCAGTTGGTTGCGATCCAAAAGTTTACCTGCTGTAGAGAATTGTTTTCTAACCATTTGAATTTGGTGTGGCAAGAAGCCCAGACATGAAACGCGGCTGATATCTTAATAGCGAGTTAACTAACCGAAAATGGACTTTGAAATATTGAGTGCATTTTTGCTATTGCTATGTTATACTTGCGTTTTACGTAGAGATGTATTATGTGAGTAGACTATTATTTCTACAAATTGTGAACTACGATGCTTATATGTAGTATGCTAAAATTTGACATTGTTTCTTGTGATCCTGCTCATAAAGTATTATGTAGTATTTATAACAATGTGTTCATGTATCGGGCTATTAAATTATGTTGCAGGAAACTATAATTAAGTTTGAATGTAAGATAGAAATGAGTTAAAAAGGAATAAACTGGAAACAGCGTTTGTTCCCTGATTATATTTTATCTAACTCTGGCAAATTATGCTGACTACATCGATCAATTTCTGGTACAAGGAAATTTCTGGAAATTGCTACAATTGCTGCTCTTCTTGGTGGAACTAATACAGCAAAGGATCACCCGGGTTAGCCTCAAGAAAAGAGTAGCTAATCAGTGCTCTACAATGTGAGAAGGAAAGTACATGGAATTGACAGTAATAACGTAAGCAATAAACTTGTGGCTTCGTTACGAAAAGCATGCAGAAAGATCACTACATCCTTGCCTAGACAACGTTACATAAAGCATGCAGAAAGATCACTACATCCTTGCCTAGACAACGTTACATAAAGCATGCAGAAAGATCACTACATCCTTGCCTAGACAACGTTACGTAAAGCATGCAGAAAGATCACTACATCCTTGCCTAGACAACGTTACGTAAAGCATGCAGAAAGATCACTACATCCTTGCCTATACAACGTTACGTAGAAACTAGTATCGATTATCTCTAATAACTACATTTATGTTCTTTGATAAAAATACGTGAGTTGTATTTACACTAATCTATAGTCTAACTCCGAAGACCAGGGGGTACGCATTCTCTGATACATAAGACATTCTAACTTTCCACTCAATACTCCATAATTTCTGACCATTTCAGAATTTCATTAATGTTTATCACTGATAACATTTGGTGTTCTATTGAAGTATTACAGAACTAGAAAGAAACCACATCGTTCTACAAGATCAATTGCTGCGTGTGTTTTTATATTATTTTTTTAGTTTGGATTTAATTAAATCCCAATCATATTAGCTTACTTACATGGACAAATATATTTCCAATGTCATTCTAGTGAAGGTTAAATCTTTACCATTCACTCATTTTCTCTGTTCAAATCGATCAGTAATTTTAATTTTGACATCGCAAGACTATATAACTCTTGATAAGACAATACTTAATTGAACCTGGCTAAAAACAGGCTCAGGGAGATATATTCCGACATTGAATGGACTGTGCACTAAACATATTGAAAAACATCAAACTGATTGAAGAATGAGTGAGGTAATGTGAGGTAAACCTGTTTGAACAAATGATTATATTATGAATGGTGTCCCTTGAGTCATAAAGGGAAATGGGATAAAACCAGTTGAAAAATCATTCAGAAACTGGTATGCGTGCTGGCTCGTTCTAACGGCAAAATGCAAAGACTGTAATTGATCAATGAAGTAACAATGGGACAAACTATCATCAATGGCTGTTGAAATTACTGCCCCTAAAGCGACCTTTTGATCTTGGATTAGTGTACCAGTAGTGATATCATTTCGTGTCTTTCAGCAAGTGCATAAAAATCATGATAAAAGCCAATGATAGTTAAACATCATTAATAATCATAATCATTAATTATAGTTTAGTTTAAAATTAATTTAAAATAAATGTAATATGAAAGACGAGACAAATGTTTTGTAAGTTATAATAAACTGACCTGTTCAGGGACTTGTATTCCAATTGAGCCTGTGCATGTCATTATCAAAGCAGTGTTTGGTTTATAAGAAGTTTGATCCGGATCTACTGTCATTACTGCCTTAGTTGGCCTATCTGTAAATGCACATTCATAAGTAAATATAAGCAATATAAGGCACATTTTCGTTTTAAATGTATAATTCGCACATATCAAAGCTATTTTATTGTTGCATTTTTTATAGGCAAATCTTAAATATAATGTTTTTCTTGTAGGATGAACAATAATAAAACAAACTAAATTGCAGCGTTTTGAATACGAAATTGATGCTTGATTGAGTCGCTTTAATAATTCTACTGTTATACTGCTGCTACAACACCAAAGACCTGATTGTTATTAGAAATATATTAGGCACTGATTCTAATCATTATATTGTTAAGACTTAAATATGAATTTCTCTTTTTCTTGTTTACTGAACGTCAGTCATAGTGAATGCCGATATAATTTTTATTTTTATTACATAACTTAACATTTCAAATTAAATAGAATATATTTGTTTTGGGACAAGAAAGGCATACGATAATCTTGATCTGAGTACTTTGTAAAGTTTAGAGATTATTCATTAATTATAATGAAGTGTAATTTGCTAAACCACGACACATTGAATTAAAATACTATTGATATATACATTACTGAAACATGTGAAATCATCTTTTTAATACTGAATTTATGTAATACTTCAGTACTCTCTCTCTCTCTCTCTCTCTCTCTCTCTCTCTCTCTCTCTCTCTCTCTCTCACTCACACACACACACACATACATACACATATACATACACACATTGTCATGATTCATCTATTATCTACACATATACATACACATATTGTCATGATTCATCTATTATCTACACATATACATACACACACATACACCACACACACACACACACACACACACACACACACACACACACACACATTGTCATGATTCATCTATTTATTGAAAATTCAGTATAACAAGTTTGTGTGATAATAGGATTAGAGGCTTAAATTATTGTCTAAAATTACTAGATGTTATTTCGATTTAGAATGTAGTGTTATAGTATTATTCTTTTTTCTGGATAAAGACTTATTATCCTTCTTTAGTGAGAGATGCATGGGTTGAAGTTCCTCTGGGCCAGATTCTCACGCATGCTTTGACAAAGTGGAAACTGGACTGAGCTATACTAAACAGAATGTGACATCAAATATACATAAATAAATAAATAAGACAAAATTCATCACGGTGGTGGTCATTGCCAATCAATTATAAATTTCACTCTCAAGATCAAGCATTTTCACGTGAAATCGATCGCTCTAAGAGAAGATTACATCTTTCCTTCAGTTCCTAGTAAACTGAAAACTGCCATTCTTTTTACTGTGCTGCTATAATATTTTAAAAGGCACTGCGTGACTGCCTGCATGCGTGTTTGTACATGAACTGGAAGAGATTAACCCTTAGCTGTTATGCATAAAGTGCTAATTGTGACAAGGATGGTCGCCCAGTTCGAAAGCGACCGGCTTCGAGTGGAGAATCATTGTGGAAAAAAATGTATTTCTATGATGTATTTAACAGTAAATGGCGCCATGGTTGAGGAGAACAATTGTAGATATGTTTATGACATGTTATTGTAAAAAGAATAACTGTCCCTCACTGTCAAAGTGTACTGCAAAATAACGTTACAGAAAAGTAGTCATGTGCAGTCAGTACTGACACAATAACGTTACAGAAAAGTAGTCATGTGCAGTCAGTACTGACACAATAACGTTACAGAAAAGTAGTCATGT
Source organism: Sinotaia quadrata (assembly GCA_028829895.1). Classification (NCBI taxonomy): domain Eukaryota; kingdom Metazoa; phylum Mollusca; class Gastropoda; order Architaenioglossa; family Viviparidae; genus Sinotaia; species Sinotaia quadrata. The sequence goes on along the minus strand of CM054179.1, from coordinate 37,534,409 downwards.
GCAGTCAGTACTGACACAATAAAGTTACAGAAAAGTAGTCATGTGCAGTCAGTACTGACACAATAAAGTAATGACGTCCAGTCAATAATAAGAAGTAATGTCATTATGTGCAGTCAATAATGATACAAAGAATATATGCCATTAAATGCAGTCAATAATGATACAAAGAAGTAATGTCTTTAAGTGTAGTCAGTAATGGTGCAGAGAAATTTATGTCTTTAAGTGCAGTCAGTAATGGTACAGAGAATTAATGTCATTATATTCGGTCCATAATGTTGAAACACAATTGAAAAAAATAATGTACGTTACTGCTGATCATACATCCTTGGAAATAATGAAAACATACTCCGTTGACTAGACTTGATTAACAATATAAGTTAGTTATGCATGAACTATTTTAAATGTTTTTCCTGAAAAATTGTTGAACACAGGGTGTATTGTGTAAATGGACTTTAAACAAAATGAAAATAAACATTTAAAAAATCCACATACAGAAATTAAATAAATCAAAAGTCAGTGAAATTTATAATTAAAGACAAATGTAACGACAGTTTTTAGCTATTAATGTATCTCATAAAAAGAAAAAAAGTCGTACTTACATGGGTCTTTTGCCTCTTCAATGATTACAGTACTATTTCCTTCAAACTTGAATGACTTAGAAGTATTCCCTTCTACTCCAGTTGTCATAACAACACAGCGAAACTCACGTCCGCTCATTTCCTTCGTCGCCACAACATTCAAGGTTGACGTCTAGGAAAGTCAGTTCAGTATAAACACACACCTTTTAAATAAATATAATTAAAGCTTTTAATAAACATTAAGTTACAAATTAAGTATAAGTATATTTTGTGGCATCGTATACTAGGTTCTTATAGATTATAACAGTGGATATTCCGTAGGACCGGAACATTAATCGTTGCTAAGTGAAACAGGTGGGTGTATAATGGTGCAATGCCATCTTCAAATGGATTGAAAATCTGTTGATGAGCACGATGAAGAGTGTAGGGGTTCAAAACGTACTTTCTTTGGTAGTCAATTCTCTTCAACGTGTGCAACAAGACATTCAAATTCAGCTGGCATATCATCGATATCTTCATCATTCCATAGCAACTTATGAAAGTTTATGGTCTTTGAGTGAACGCTTTCACTGAAATACGAGCATGAGTTTTGATTGTAATCTAAGACCTTTGAGTGAACGCTTTCACTGAAATACGAGCATGAGTTTTGATTGTAATCTAAGACCTTTGAGTGAACGCTTTCACTGAAATACGAGCATGAGTTTTGATTGTAATCTAAGACCTTTGAGTGAACGCTTTCACTGAAATACGAGCATGAGTTTTGATTGTAATCTAAGACCTTTGAGTGAACGCTTTCACTGAGATACGGGCATGGGTTTTGATTGTAATCTAAAACCTTAGAGGGAGCACTTTCACTTGAATAAAAGCAGATGTTTGAATAGTAACCTAAAATCTTAGAGATAATATTTGTAAATAGAATATAAGCGAGAGTTTGAATTGTAATCAAATTAATTGGCTTAAACTCTCTATGACACATCAAAAAGGTCACCCTTTCAGAGCCGGTTAATATTTTTCACATTGCCTAAATTTCTCACATAATGCTGTCTTCTTAACAGAAAACATACTCATTAACAAAATGTGAATTACTTTTTTTCAACCATATGTAGGAATGCAAAATAAAAAATAAATATAACAAGTAAATTGATTCACAGTTACCAGAAATTGGGTTTGAACTGCGTATTTTGAATTGTGAAATGAAGAAAGTGATTACGTATCGTAACCTAGATCATAATTGTGTTCATTTCATTAAGAGTTATAGGAGGTAACGCATAGATTATTCCATTATTGATAACCTCAAATGTTGTCACTGGTTTACAATAAGCCATCACTTTCTACCTCGTGATATTTCATTAACAACAATAGAAAATAGAATGAAAATGGTAATTTTAAAGAACAACGAGTCTATGTAAGCACACACACACACACACACACACACACACACACACACACACACATAGATGACATGCATTAATGCATCTTCATATGGGCGTAGTTATTTTATTGCAAAACTTTATCCGTCATATTCGTCTTTAGAAAAAAAATAATTGTGCAAAAATAATTATGTAATTATGTCAAGCATAAGGTGTACAATACCAACTAGATTTCTCGTCTTTCTTATTTGTTTTATTGCATTCAAGAAGAAATTATAATCAGAGAAAATAAATCATACTTGACTATATATGCAAGGGCTCGAAACATCTGGCTCCTTGTAGTCGTCAATAACAAGTCCTCCAAAATGAGGCCCCCATTCTGTTTCATCTTTCAGTTTTGATTCCCATTGTAGTATTTGCTGCGCACACAAAAGCAAGTTTAGATAACTCTGAATTTCAAATGGCTACCAATGAACGCATCATCTTTAAATAAGTATGGTGTTAGAATTCTAAGAAAATTGATTACGAACATATTAGAGACCAAGTGAAAACATATTTACTTAATGCACGCTCGCGCACACACACACACACACACACGTCTATATACGCATTCGCACACATGCATGAACACGAGGCATCCACATTCACCACATTCACTGAAAAAAGATTTTGACTTTAAAGAAGTGTCAGCAGAAGTGTCCGTTCATGCGCTGTAGACTATATTCTGAGAACAACCTTTTTGATTACTTCAGTCCCAAAAGATTTGATGACATCCTCTTCTTACCTCATAAGATTTACAAAACACAAATCTATTTATTCCTCAATAAGCGGATGAAGGCAAGAACACACAGGGTGAGTCATAATTAGAAATAAGTCACATTTACCCAGCATTTTATTAAGCTGATATTATAAACTTTGGTTTTATTCAAACTATATCTAAGACCAAGCAGATTAATTTGAGTTGCGTTTATCAATTAGTTCACATTGCAAGTTAGTTTAATATTATTGCAGATAACTAAACATCGCTATATTGATGACGTCTTAATTTTATTTCTACTGTTTCTTTACAAGTTGAGACATATAGGACAGGGTTTTGTATGTTTAAATCTTTGTGTTCATCACTAAGCTGAATTTAAAAAATAGTATCCCGGTCTCTGCATAATTCAAAGACACACATGCATGCACACGAACACACACACACACACACACACACACACACACACACACACACACACACACACGCACGCACTGGTCGTGTATACAGGGAATTAAATGTTCCATAGATTACAATGATGATAGCTTCCGATCTTGGTCAATTTATCTGCCTGTCACAAGGTGTGCCCATGTTGGTAGTATTGTAGATGGTGACAGATAGAGTGGAGTATGGTTGACAGAAAAGTTGAATAGTGGTGATGATGAATAGTGGCAGGCTGTTTGTCTGATTGTCGGAGGCCTGTAGTAGTCCGGTTTTCCATGAACATCTACAGTGGTTGTTTACTACTGGTGTTGATGTATTGCAGTCCCTAAAGTTTTCCATTAGGATAAGCATAGATAGGACTGGAAGCCAGAAGGGATTGACTAGTATTAGTTGTATCATATCCACAAAGGGGATGGTTGAACAATCCCCACTGTGGATATTGCGACCATCTGTTTCTTGAGCATTGCTGCTGATATTATTGGTTATAGTGTTTTCCTTTCTTAGTTTCAGTTTTTGGTTCTTTGCTCTCTATTTCATTCTGTCATCTTGGAATCTGTGGGGCGGTCATGCGTCTTCCTGTGCTTCATTTGTGTTATTTTCTTTTTCGGCTGTTGTTGTTGTTGGCTTGAACGGATTAAGTGCTAACTCGGACCGGGCCAAAAAAGGAGGAGCCTCATGCGCCCGTGCATAATTTTCGATGGTAGCTTAGATTTTGGTTGCTGCCTTTCTAGTGTGGATTAATTTGTTTAGTTTTCCTGATTGGTCTTTTTTTTATCATGAGTGGTAGTATTTTTATTTGTATACTCGCTATTAGTTATTTTATCATGAGTAGTACAAGTCTTAGTTTCCTATTAGTTATTTTATCATGAGTAGCAGTATTCTTAGCTTGTGTACTCGCTATTAGTTATTTTATTATGAGTAGTACAAATCTTGTGTACTCGCTGTTAGTTATTTTATCATGAGTAGCAGTATTCTTAGCTTGTGTACTCGCTATTAGTTATTTTATCATGAGTAGCAGTATTCTTAGCTTGTGTACTCGCTATTAGTTATTTTATCATGAGTAGCAGTATTCTTAGCTTGTGTACTCGCTATTAGTTATTTTATCATGAGTAGCAGTATTCTTAGCTTGTGTACTCGCTATTAGTTATTTTATCATGAGTAGCAGTATTCTTAGCTTGTGTACTCGCTATTAGTTATTTTATCATGAGTAGCAGTATTCTTAGCTTGTGTACTCGTTACATGCTGTTGTATTTTTTTCCAATTTCATCATGGCCTATACTTTTCCCCCTCTTCTTTAGATATTGCAGTCTGAGATAACGCTTCTTTCCTTGGTTATGTGATTGTTTGAGAGAAGCTGGCTTTCGTTTTGAATGGAATTTTCCAGATAATGTAAGTAGTGATTTCTTTCTCACAGTTTATCTTGGTGGTTGTTTGTGATTTTTGTTATGTCGTTGATGGGTGTTTTCCTGGAAGTCGTCTTGGATGATTCTTAGTACCTTTCCAACTTCAAGCAGTGAATCTTCTTTACTTCGTTCAGTGATTCTTTTCAACCATGGTATTGAATGCCATGACCTACACCAATGTGTAGTCAGTATTTAGTATGCAGCACATTAATGTTATTAGTATTGTATGTCTTTCGTAAGTATCTGTGCCGTTTCGTCTTTCAGTACACCTGGCGATGACTCTTGCTGCTAAGTGGACTTCTTATCCCACCCTGATAAGACTTTGGCGTTGCTAGGGATGGGACACGCATAGTACACTTGTCCATAGTCTTCACACTCGGTTGTCATGGGGAATGAAGGCAAAACGTGAACTCAAAAGAAAGAAATATATATATGAGTGACCTACTTATGATATACATATTTTCTTCTTCAGAGTCATCTGAGTTCATCTGCTTCGGTAAGTTATTGTTTGTTCATTATCTGTGTTTTTAAATCAGCCACATAATACACGTATAAATGATTTTAACGTTTATTTCGTTAGGATCGTGACATCAAATAAGACAAAAGAACTGACTGACTTACGTGAACGAATGTATTGCAACTTTTCTGGCGTGAATATTCCACGCAAGGACACCCAAGTGTAATTCCCTAACACTACTTTCTGTCATGAATATTCCACGCAAGGACAACCAAGTGTAATTCCCTAATACTACTTTCTGGCGTGAATATTCCACGCAAGGACAACCAAGTGTAATTCCCTAACACTACTTTCTGGCGTGAATATTCCACGCAAGGACAACCAAGTGTAATTCCCTAATACTACTTTCCATCTGAGATTTAGTGTTCGTTGGTCTGGCTAAGTCAGAGGATATTTCCATCTAGACAGTTAATCTTTCCAGCTACTCCATTTATAAACATTTGTCTCAGTGCTGTATACAGACAACATGAAGCATGTAACGCGATGTCTTTAAATAACATGTATTGTCTGATAATCAGTTATGTAATTCTATACTAGCATGATAGTGTGTGTAGTGAGTGAGAAAAATCGCTAATTAGAATGTATACATTTATGAGTATAAGCTGTGTTTAAAAATACAGTATATTTGTGACTGTTGGACAGTGTCATGGTACCACAATAATAATTATAATTCATAAGTAAAAGCTATGTTTTTGTTTGACACAAACAAAGAGGTTGCATGCTAAGAACATACAACAAATCCCAAAACACTAAAACACCAGTACAATTAACAATTGGAAAATGCGAACATTGAACTCAGTACAAAGATAATGACATTCAATTACAGAAAGAGAATATAGTCTGTGAATGGCGAGTGTAGTCATACAAGAACAATTGTTACAATTATAGATATTTAGATATTTAGTCTGTTATTTCCATCAGCGCTTATGTTGGCATATAAAGAAAATATGAGGCAATATTCTATTATTTTTTTAAAAGAAGAAAAGCGTGTACACAATATAATAATAAAATCAAACAAGAGCTCCATTATTAGATTCTCACGTTCAAGCCCATGTATTCGGGACCCATAGTCATAGAGCAATCCATCATCACATCAGATCTGAATGCATGACACTTCTTATAAGGATAAATAGAAATATCTACATAGGATGATTTATCTGCAATCAAAACGGATACAAAAATAAATTAATAAAAAAAATATTAAGCATTGTTTTATATTGTAAAATGTATAAGTAATGTGATTACAGCTAAATTTGAAAATCACTGAGTCAGTAATTTAATACATGAAAGTAGAGAAACTCATTAAATAACAGTAACTGGTAGTTTAAATCAAGCTTATTCACACACACGCTCTGTATATTGTACACATATGTAACTTGGTATTTAACAGCACTTTATGTAATGACACACTGATGTGCTACGTATTAACAATTTTGATTAGAGACACACGTGACGTCGCTCAGATGTACCAGTCTAAATAATATCATATGTTAAACTAAAGTAATTTTGTCATTTTATAGAAGATGCACTTTATATGGGTGACGACATTTTTATAATATTTAGATAATGAAATATGTGACAATGATGTGAAGCCTATTGTGAGGAATTCATTCAAATTGTTTAAAGAACTGTATGATGAATTAACAGTATTTATGTAAACGAAGGGCGTTATGAAGTAAATGCAATGATGCCGAGACACAGACAAAGAATGTGAGAGAAACATGTTTGCACCTAAGGCTTGCACATGCACACCTGATGAACTATATAACAGAAGTACATGCACGGCACACTCAACAACTTAACTGGAGCTAGCCGCTAATACTTCCAAACAAAAGTTCTTGACTGATTGAGTTCAGAAGCAGTATCCTTGAAATAACCAATGGCAAAGAACATGGAACAACAGACACATAAATGTCAAACACTACAGTGCTGGAGCCAGCTTACTGAAGAGAAAGAAATATGAAGAAATGAAGATAGGAAAAGCGCAGGACAAAACTGAAAAGATTTGATGGGACTGATGAACTCTGTGCAACTTGAGGATTAGAAATTGTACTATTGAGGTTCCATGGAGGAACAACATATTTCAAAGTATGATGTTTATTCACCTAGCCTTGAAGAAATATGTCACGGTTCTGGGCTGGACCTCTCCTCCTGGATGGGTGGGAGGGGTCAGATCAGCTGCGATGCCGACAATACATCACGCGGCAAGATGTAAAAAAAAAAATAACCACTCTCGCATACAGGCACCATGATACTTTTGTGAGGAGGAATACTTTATTGTGTAAGTGTGGGGAAGAGAGAGTATCTAGGAAAGAAAATTACTTTCTTACCTCCCGTTGACCTGTGACATGTTTGTTTACGTTTTTACAGTGTATTAATGAGCACAAGTGGTAAGATGTTCATGCTATGTCAGAATGTTAGAGTGTGAATGCTTATTTTGTAATTTTAGTATTATAATTAAAGTCATTTGTTTATTTATTTATCTTAGGGTTAGATAATTATTTTGATAATAGATAGAAGTTGTATTTAGTAAGTTTTAGTTCTTAAATATAAATTTAATTAGAAACTATTTTCGTTGGATGCACCATAGTGTGAATACACCAAAACAATAGCATAGGCAGCCATTAAAACATTAGTTTGTTCTTTGGAAGTTTCTGAAATGTGGACATGTAGAAAGAAATGTGGCAGAAATGTGGACAGAAATGTGGACAGAAATAAAGAGAAAGAAAAAAGAAATGTAGAAAGAAATGTGGACAGAAATAAAGAGAGAGAAAAAAGAAATGTAGAAAGAAATGTGGACAGAAATGTGGACAGAAATGTGGACAGAAATAAAGAGAGAGAAAAAAGAAATGTAGAAAGAAATGTGGGCAGAAATGTGGACAGAAATGTGGAGAGAGAAAAAAGAAATGTAGAAAAAAATGTGGACAGAAATGTGGACAGAAATGTGGACAGAAATGTGGACAGAAATGTGGACAGAAATAAAGAGAGAGAAAAAAAAGAAATGTAGAAAGAAATGTGGACAGAAATAAAGAGAGAGAAAAAAAGAAATGTGGACACAAATAAAGAGAGAGAAAAAATAAATGTAGAAAGAAATGTGGACAGAAATAAAGAGAGAGAAAAAAAGAAATGTAGAAAGAAGTGTGGACAGAAATAAAGAGAGAGAGAAAAAAGAAATGTAGAAAGAAATGTGGACAGAAATAAAGATAGAGAAAAAAAAGAAATGTAGAAAGAAATGTGGACAGAAATAAAGAGAGAGAAAAAAAAGAAATGTAGAAAGAAATGTGAACAGAAATAAAGAGAGAGAGAAAAAATAAATGTAGAAAGAAATGTGGACAGAAATAAAGAGAGAGAGAAAAAAGAAATATAGAAAGAAATGTAGAAATAAATAAAGAAAGAAATATAGAAAGAAAGAAAAAAAAGAAAGAAAGAGAAAGAAAGATAGACAGAAAGAAAGAAATGTAGAAAGAAAGAAAGAAAAAAGAAAGAAAGGAAGGAAGGAAGGAAATAAGAATTAAATGTGGAAAAAAAAGAAAGAAATGTAGAAAGAAGAAAGAAATGTAGTAAGAAAAAAGAAATGAAGAAAGAAAGAAAGAAATGTAGAAAGAAAAAAGAAATGAAGAAAGAAAGAAAGAAATGTAGTAAGAAGAAAGAAATGAAGAAAGAAAGAAAGAAATGTAGAAAGAAAAAAGAAATGAAGAAAGAAAGAAAGAAATGTAGAAAGAAAAAAGAAATGAAGAAAGAAAGAAAGAAATGTAGAAAGAAAAAAGAAATGAAGAAAGAAAGAAAGAAATGTAGAAAGAAGAAAGAAATGTAGTAAGAAGAAAGAAATGAAGAAAGAAAGAAAGAAATGTAGAAAGAAAAAAGAAAGGAAGAAAGAAATGTAGAAAGAAAAAAGAAAGAAAGAAATGTTGAAAGAAAGAAGGAAAGAAAGAAATGTAGAAAGAAAGAAAGAAATGTAAAAAGAAAGAAATGTAGAAAAAAGAAAGAAAGAAAGAGAGAAATGTAGAACGAACAAAAGAAAGAAATGTAGAAAGAAAGAAAGAAAGAAATGTAGACAGAAAGAAAGAATGAAAGAAATACAGAAAGAAATTATATGGTGATAATTGTATTGCTAAAAATATTATTATAAAATATATTTGTAGCATTATTTTTAAACTGTGTGGTGGAGTAAATTTGCCTCACCCTATTTTAAAATTAAATTATGATGGTATTTTTAAAGTGTCTGAGTTGAAGTAAATGCTCGAGGTAAGAATGTTCTAGAAATTGCTGATGTAATGCAAACCAGTGACTAGTTTTTAATTATCCAATGGTTATGAGAACGAGAACGAAACTAGCCAATGGGATGGGATTAAAAAGTTTACTATCTGAAGATAAATCTACTGGAGTGGCATAATGAAGTATGGTTTTGAAAAGCATTAGCTTGATGAGAGCATTCAGCCTTTCCAGTTGCCTACTTTCGTGTGTTGTTTGAGTCTACTGGTGTGGGCCACTGCGGCCTGGGAGATGTGGGAATCATCTCCCACAGTGTGCATTAGTGTAAAGAGGATTCACTACACTCTATTTATGTATGGTGGCAAAGTATGCCAATTACATTGAGAATATTTATGATATGAAGAGTACTAGAAATTACTAAAATTGCTATTTTGCTTAAATGAACTGATAAGGTGAAAAAAGGCCAAGGTTGACTTTGGGAGAATAAGCAGTGAATTGTGTTTCAGGAGGACAGAAATACATAGAAATATGAACTGAACTGTAATTTGTAACTTTGTGGCAATGCATGTGAAGGACTGGTTAAGACTGTGTTGAATCAGGTTACGTAAAGACTATTATTGTTTGTTTTTTTCTCTAATAACTCCATTTCTGTTCTCTGATAAGACTTTCCTGTGATTTGTAATGACTCTATTGTTGAATTGTATTTTACGCATAAGGCTGCAATCATAAAATTATCCTAACATCGGTTCATAGAAATATCAATGTCAAGTAATCTATTTAGTTGTATTTATCGTTTGTATATTTGATTGCTGATTTAATAAATGCTTTGTTCTTATGCATATTGATAATCTTATATTGAAGAAGAAATCGGGTGGTAAATATAGTATTAAAGTATAGATTAAAGTCGGATTTGACTTCTCCTTTAGTAAGAAGTGTTCCACCTTTGGAACATTGTGTGACAATAAATATTTATCTTTAATGTTGTGGCCGAGAGAAAACATTTACAGAGCCCGTAAATCCGCCAAGTGAGAGAAACGAGTGGTGTCTGCTGGAGGATCATTCGTAAAATATATTAAGACTCTCACTTGTAATTAGTTATGAAATATAATATGTGACTGATTTTATGAAACTCATAATCAGGGAGGACTTACAAAGTAAGCGTATTACAAAAAAGAGATATATACTGTGTAATATTTAGTTATTTAGGAAACACGGCATACTTACACACAAAGTAAACACGACGGAATGTCTCATACGTATGCGGAGAAGCTTCCACCGAGTATACACATTTGTAAACTCCAGAATCTGAGCATGTAGGGTTGTTAATTATTAGTTTGATATCGGTAGAAGTTGATAATTCTGTAAAGTAATCTGTAGAAGTACTAGTAGTATTTGACGCTATATGTAGAGTAATATTTCCTGGACCCATATTAGATACAATCTCCGAGTAATTTCTACTATTTCCTGGGTCCGAAGAACGCAGGAGAGAAATCGATGTCAAATTTTCCAATTTGTCTTGATATGGACATTCTAATATCGGAGTAATAATCTTTCCTGGAATCACCGGAGTAACCAGAGGCTGGACTAATTCTGATTCTGTCGGAGAGAATAATAACTACGGAAATGATTAATTTACTAATGATTATCTCTTGAATACGTATGGTCAGAATAATAACTAGGGAAATGATTAACTTACTAATGATTATCTCTTGAATACGTATGATCATAATAATAGCTACGGAAATGATTAACTTACTAATGATTATCTCTTGAATACGTATGGTCAGAATAATAACTAGGGAAATGATTAACTTACTAATGATTATCTCAGAATAATAAATACAAAAAATTATATACTTACTAAGGATTATTTATTGAATACGCATGCAGGACAAAATAATAAATAATAATAATGATAAACTTACTAACGATTATTTATTGATCACATATGTTTAAGGATAATAAAAGCAAACATAATTAACTTAGTAATGGTTATTTATTGAATACACGTCGGACATAATAATAAATACAAAAATAAATAACTTATTAAAGGTTATTTATTGCATACACATGTAGAACAGAAGAATAAATACAAACTTACTAATGATTATTAAATATATATTAAATACACGTCGGACAGAATAATACACACATAAATTATTAACTTACTAATGATTGTTCATTGAATGCACATAACCCGTTCATGCTCTATTTTTATTCTGCAATTATATGTCAGTGGGATGTAGTTCGACCATATAATATGTATTGATTTGACTTACCAAATATTAATTACGTAAATCAGATTGATTCTTCTAATTTAGTTTCAATAGCGCTACCCACTATACATGTTTGGTATTGACCGATTGTAAAAACAACAACAACCCACTATACAATTTGGTATTGACCGATTGTAAAAACAACAACAACAAAATATGCGTGTTAATATTTTAGAGCAGAGTTAGGGAAACAGGGTAAATTACACAAAACGGGGTAAAATGAAGACTGAAAATAATTACAAATAAAGTATTGTGAGGTTATTTAACTTATTCGCTTATTAATTGTTTCACCTCACACACACACACACACACACACACACACACACACACACACACACACACACACACACACACACACACACACACACACACAATTTTAATAGATCAACAATAAATTCCTATTTTATAAAATTAAGTCCCCTTGATAAATTAAGTCACATGACCTTACTTATGACTCCATTTCGGATAGTCCTTAAAACGTTAGTTATGATCTCCACTCCAAGCTAGGAGCACACTAGCCCAGTCGGTCCCCAATATGTATTCCAAAGAAAAGTGGCTTGATATTTGGAGGTGATGTAGTCTTATAAAGTACTTTGAGTCATGTTTGCAACTGCTGCTGCTATTTTGCTTTTCTTTTCCAATCCCTTTTCTCCGGTCGACTGAGAGTTATAGATATGTTATCATTTTCAATGGCGAGTTGCTCGTATTCAATAACTGATAAACTTCGTATGAATTAAACAGGGATTTCTGTTATTTTAATTCTTCAGATGGCATCAAATAGTAAAAGGAAATTAATGGTAGAGTTCCTCAATTGTGGGTTCACAGAAATAGAAGACAAAGGACAAATGAAGCCACACTGTATCGTCTGTTTGCAAGCTCTGACTGCAGAATCTTCCAAAAGAATCAGCTGAAGAAACACTTGTACAATTTGCACTCACATGTGTCTTCCTAACCGCAGGGATACTTTGAGAATTTGGAAAGAGCGTTCATCATCATGAGCTAGCTTTGAAGTGGCTTGGTTGTGAGGCAGAGAGAAGCTATGGTTGCAAGAGTTGTGAAAGAGAGAATTGCCATTTTAGCAGACACATTTCTTCATTCAAAGAGAGCAAACATTTTGCTATTTAACTCGATGAGACGATAGATATAAGTAGAAATTCGCAACTGATGGTGTATATTCACTAGATGCCTTTTAAGATGACACGTTGTTCTTGTTCTCCCCTTGGTTGTAGTTGTTGTGCCTGTTGATGGAGTTCCAGCCTTGTTTGGTCATGCTACTGTTCGGCTCAAGCCATTAAACAAACTTCAACATTTGAAGTGATCCACTATATGATCCATCAGCAGACACTGCTTGTGAAGCAGTTGGAAGCTGAACTGGAAGTTCTCATGAATGATGTCTGAACGATCGTGAATGCTGTCAAAAAGGGGATGTCTACCTGAATTATGGCCCTTGTATGTAATGTGTTTAACACATCACATTGCTTCTTGTATAAACACGTTCATAATTATCGATTACGTTGTATCTATTATGCTGATAATTAAATAAATACTGTAACAGCTCTCTGTCCAATACTTTTGTAATATATGGGTCCCCTACCAGTTCTACCGTATAAGAATTTGAAGGGTGAAAATTGGATCGAATCTTGTGGTACTTCGTGCAAATCAAACAAAATTGCTTTTAAGTACACATCACAATCATGTGGTCTTTCCACGCATAGATATCTCAAGGAATAGCGTTCAGATTTTCAACTAAACCATTACGCATAGGGTTGTAAGGAGTAGTTTTGAACTCCTTTATCCTCAATAGTTGACTAATCTCTTTCATTAACTCGCTCAATAGTTGATTAATCTCTTTCATTAACTCGCTCAATAGTTGATTAATCTCTTTCATTAACTCGCTCAATAGTTGACTAATCTCTTTCATTAACTTGCTCAATAGTTGACTAATCTCTTTCATTAACTCGCTCAATAGTTGACTCATCTCTTTCATTAACTCGCTCAATAGTTGACTAATCTCTTTCATTAACTCGCTCAATAGTTGACTAATCTCTTTCATTAACTCGCTCAATAGTTGACTAATCTCTTTCATTAACTCGCTCAATAGTTGACTAATCTCTTTCATTAACTCGCTCAATAGTTGACTAATCTCTTTCATTAACTCGCTCAATAAAGATTCTAGACACTTTACATAACTGTTCCAGAATCTTCGACATGTCTCCTAGAATGCCATAGAGAATCGTTGTGAATTTCACTTGCGCTATCAAGTATAAGGAGTGTTCTTAAATTTCCATGTGCAAATTTCCAATGAGGAACATTCAAAATAAATTTCGTGAATTTTTGAAGCCAAACTCAAGCCACAATTTTAGCAGAATGGCACTCAAATGGAATTTACAGGAATTAACTTACAGCAACATGTTTTAGTGATAAGTTGACGACAATGCTTTGATTCTACGCACCAATGTAATTTAGATAGCACAGTAGTCACTGTAGCGTGAAATGACAACCCAAGAAGGCTTGCTCTGATCTGCAAAGGTCAAATTCAGGCAGCACTTCTCTACAATGGGCATCTGGACCCTCACCTAGATATGAAAGGCAGTGACTTTTTGCAAACTGTGTAATTGTGGAACATGCCAGCGACAGCCGCTATCTTTGACTTTAACTATTTTCTAAAACTCCACTCTAATTTCCGCGATGATAACCATGAGCTTGACTATGTATATATGTTAATTGATTGCTTTTGCCTATGCTAGAATAACTGAATGATTGTCCAGTTTGTTAATCGAACATTGTTGTGTTGTGATGTAAATGCCAATGCTCTTAGATTTTATTCATATGTTGCATATTTGACTGCTGATTTAATACATTTATTGTTAACTTTACTGACCTTACACATAACGATAACCTTATTTTGGAGAAGAAAGTGGGTGGATGGGGGCTCGCTAAATATAGATTTAAAGACGGATTTATCATATCTTTCGTAAGAAGTTTTGCACCTATGGAAATATTGTGTAAATGTTTGTCTTTAATGTTATGGAAGAAAGCAAATGTTTACAGTGTCCACATATCTGGCAAGTGACGGAGAGAAATGTTAAAATATAAATTAAAAGTATCATCACTGTAATTAGTTATGGGCGATTAATTAATACTAATAATCATAATCATTAACTAATGTGACTAGGCATCACACATTCCTTCACTCATGTTCCTAGCCTCGGCTTCTTGTGCTGCAACTTACCAATGTGTGAGTACACAGACATTGTCAAGCAAATCTGGGGTGTCCTCACCACTGATGACGTATTTACATCCCATGATAGCACTCCCTACACAATTTACTAGACATATAGCCTGAAAGCGTCCACATACATACTTGTTGTCTATGTCTACCATCGCAGTGGGTACTTCACCTTTTACAACATTGGCTAGAGTGTTTGAAACTCTACAGTGTATTCACTTTCCCACATTAGGCTAGGGTTTATTATTAACCCTACCATACTACCAGTGTCACAGAGGATAGAATGCAAAGTCCATTTATGTACGGATTAAAACGAGGTGCCCCACTTAGTTCTATGACAGTTCTGTTATCTGTGCAATATTTTTTTAAAAGGCCTGGTTTGCCACAGCTAAAGCACACCACCCTTGTCTTTACTGTTGGGGTGAGGTGTAGGCACTCTATCTTTCATCTTACTAAAATGGGGAGGATCTTGTGTTAGGTTCATTATCTGGCTTGTCACTCTGTTTGTTTAGACATTATTTGTTTTTTAACATGTCTGTGTGGTTCAAAGTTATACCTAACTGACAAATCAGTACATTTCCTGTATACCTCCTCGAACCTGTCAGCTGCTTTCAATCAATCTGTCAAATTCTTTGTCCCCTTGTCTTTAACATAAACTAAAAGTGCTTTGTCAATCATGAAGTGATCCATCAACTTCCATACTGTCAATTTCAAGCTTTAACCACCTCATCAAAACATGCTGTAGCTTAATAACTGCTGCAAAATTGTATCAGTCTGATGAAACCTCTGTCTGTACGTCTCACAAGTCACCTTAAAGTATACGAGCAGTTCTGCCTCATAAGTCCTCATAAATCCTCATAAGTCCCAAACATAATTTGTTCCTCCAAAAATCTGTTATAAACCATCCTTACATACCTGCTACTAACTGTGAGATCCATACAACAAACTTTCTGGTAGGCCTAATGTTATGGCACATTGTTCAAAGTTTAGCACATAATCCTCAGTATTTTCCTCTTTCCTACTGAAAGAATGAAAATGAAAAGTTTATGCTTGCTCCTGAATCCTAGCTGTCCTCTCACTTATCTTTAAATTATCTTCCTGTATCTTATGTTTGTTTAAGCCAAGCTCTCTGTTTCTTTTATCATCTGCTTCTAACAGGGCCGATGATTAAGATGCCATTCTATCTTTAGCCTTTTGTCGCTTTCCTCTTTCAATATGTAATCCTTTCTTATCAATCTGTGATCTTTTCTCACTTTCATTCTTTCTTTTTTATTTCTAGTTTATAGCTTCACGTCCTGAAAAACCCATATCACTAGCTTCTTCTTTCCCTGTCTGTATCCATATATACGTACCTCCCCTAGAATCTTCCATTTATCAAAAATCACAAAACACTATATCAAACACTAACTGATTGATAAGTTATCTGACTGATTTCCAAAATTATCTCCACACACACAAACAACTAGTAAATTTTTAATCTAGTATTAAAATGCACAAACAATATAAACAGTATAAACTCCAGACACACTCAAGCAAATGGTAAACTTTAAATCTAGTTACTTAAAATGCACATTCAAGGTAAACAAATTAATCTCCACATATCAATAATGGAAACTATTGTAATACATGTATCAATACAAAAATGCATTCATTGATATAAATCAAAAGGTTAATCAAAAAATATTTCAAAAGAGACAAAAAGAAAGATAAAGCAAGACATTTCTAGATAGAGATATTAAAACAATGAGTGAGATATGACTGCTTTCTAACTGTCTATTCTTTATTAATTGTATATTGATTTGGGTTTTTAATTCTTAGATTTCACATTAAGTTCTAGCTTAACAAAGTTTTCAAAAAATATATTCCATATTTAATAATTTCACACTCATCTCTATCACATAGTGGGATGAGGTCACTGTAAACATTTTCTCTCTTCCACAACATTATAGACAAACATTTAGCATCACACATTAATTCCTTAGGTGGAAAATTTCTTGTGAAAGGAGAAGATAAATCCTCGTCAATCTACGTTTAGTGAGCCCCCATCCACCCACTTTTCTCTCTCAAATATGGTTATCAATATGTGTAAGAAGCTCAATAAACATATTAAATCAACAATCAAGTATATATAAACAAGTACAATGAAAAGATTTCTTGACATCAATATTTCCATGAACAACATTCAAAATATTTCAATATGTATACAATCTTATATCCTAATACATAATTCTACAACTTAAAATCAATATAAATCACATGATAGTTCTTATCAGAGAACAGAAATGGAATTATAGAGATTAAAGTGATAAGAGTTTGTACATAACCTTGTCTAGGCAAACCTGCAATAGTCTTTTGTGTTTTTTCATAATAAAGATAAATTTATTGTCAGAAGTGAATTATCAGTTTCATGTGTTTCTCTTGTACATTGTAGAAAACTGATGCGTTGCTATTCTCTCAAGGTTGATCTGGATGCTCTGCATATTATCTCACTTAAGCACAGCAACAATTGTAGCAATTACTAGAAACCTCTTGATAATGTAATGGTAATTATCCTGATACATGCATACATCATAATAAACACAACATATCAATTGTAGAAACAATTTCAAATGTTTAGCATACTACCTACGATCATCTTAGCTCACAATTTGTAGAAATAACAATCTATTCATTAATACATCTCTATGTAAAACACAAGTATAACATACCAATTGCAAAATGCACGAACTATTTTAAAGTTAATTCTCTCTCAATCTGTCAGTTAACTCACCATTAAGCTAATGACTACCTTTCATGTTTGGACTTCTTGCCACGCCAAATACAAAGTGATTTGGCAATATAATTCTCTACAGTAGGTAAACGTTTGCTATCAGCCCATTGGCTGGTCTCATTCTTGTAAATCTTAACTATTGGATAATAAAACTACTAATCCACCTAAAACTGGTTTAGATTGCATCAGCAAGTTTCTTGCATATTCTCCACCTAAGTTGTTTACTCCAAAAATATTATCATAAACAGTGCCGAAGTTCACTCTGACATTGGCAACAAATACTGTTAGGCAAATTTACTCTGACTGACATATCATGTGTTAGGATATTAGACTGAATAACTATTAGCATTAAACGTTGTTTCATGGAATATTGATAAGAAATAACCTTCTCATTGTATTTGTCATATGTGCATTTGATTGTTGATTTAATAAAAATTGTTAATTTTATTAACCTTCTATTACAATATTATTAAAGTATACGTTGGAAAGATAGTGGGTGAATGGGGGTTCATTCAATATAACTAAGTCTTATTTGTTACTCCTTTAGTAAGAAGTTTCCACCTTCGAAAATATTGTGACAGTATGACATATGTCTTATTGTTGTGGAAGAGAGAAGACTGTTACTAAACTCATATAATCGGCCAAGTGAGCGACGAGTGGTGTCTACCGGAAGAATTATTAATAAATATAAACTACGATTATTCCATCACTTGTAATTAGTTATGAATTATTACTACTAATAATATTAATCATAGCAGTAGCACACACTCAACAGCTGCATATTGAAATATCTTGAAATATATCTGACACACATAAAAACCTCATACTAGTCACCTCCAGTCACATAGTCCATACATCCAACAGTTACGTATTCAATGAGGAAATCTCTTGAAATGTACCTACATACAAAAGCACGCTCATACAAGACGCGTCCAGTCACATACGTCCATACACTCAACAGTTACGTATTCAATGAGGACATCTAAAATGTATCTACATACAACATCACGCACGAAATAGACACGTCCAGTTACATAAGTCCATACACTCAACAGTTACGTATTCAATGAGGACATCTAAAATCTATCTACACACAACATCACGCACGAAATAGACACGTCCAGTCACATACGTACATACACTCAAACAAATAAAAAAGCAAATTGTCATACACACATTAGAGGTATACGAAATAGAGAAAATGTAGAAACTGAAGAATGTATACTATATAAATGTTTATTACCAGTGCTAATATATTCCGCAAAAAACCCTCTGCTGAAGGAATTGCCTGCCACATGGAGGTATATCGTCATAGTGGCTTTTTTTGATTGTATTGGAGGCGGGAGTTCACTGCCACAAAATCTAATAGAGATAAAGGGAATACTTGGTTTAGAATCTAGAAGACTATTTATTGGAGCAAGATATGTGACAACATGGCAAATTAACAAATATGTCTGGTAATGATTTGAAAGCAAATTAGATATTCACACAGCTGTTGTGTATGTGTATGTGTATATATATATATATATAACCCTATTCCCAGACTTAAGCGGACCAAATAAGCTTAAAAAACAGACTTATGTCGACCTACAGCAATAGGCAGACCGCCTCTTGGTCTGCCTAAGTTTCAGATTGTTCATTCTTATAAATAAAGCTTAATTTTGCCATTTTTCTCTCATAGTTTTATCTTTGTTGTTATTATCTTTGACATAAACCACTAAATTTCATATTTTAATAGTTTTTCCTGTGAGTTTTCATCGAAATTCGGGTGCGATTTTGAAGGTTGTATACTTCGGGCATTATTGATATGCTTAAAATCCAGAGTTATGTAGACCGTTGAAAAAGTGGTTGTAACTATGTAGTTTGCGTGTATACTATATACGTCCTAAATGTCATCGTTTAGAAAAGAATGTCTTTCATCGATATAACTGATTAATTTTACTAAATTCAGTTTATTTCTACATTTAATTAAGCGTGAGGTTAGAGTACCCTGTTGACAACGATTTTATGGTCACACTACGTACCTAATTAAACACAATATGGAAGTGAAAAGAATGCTCTGGAAAGGTAAAACTGAAACCGGCTGATATAATGTGTATATTAAAGTCATAATAATCAAATTAGAATCTCCATACACTTTAAAATAATTTTAAAACATATTTTTTGTAACTCGACTCGAACACGTTAAATTGGATTGCTTCCCTTTTCCTGTATCACTGTTTAAGGCCCCAAAATGTATATTTTTATTTTCTACAAACTGGCTTAAACTAACGATTCAAGTGGCCTTTCTCTAGGTCAAGAAATTACTTTTACATCTATTATAAACAAATAGAATGCCGCTTTTGTGGTTTAAAGATTAGAATATTGCTTAAACTCGCTCAATCGAAGAACTGATTTTTTTCAAAATGGCGGCTTACGATTGTCTAGTACTGTAAGTGTAAGTAGGTTGCACAGAAACTATAAACTAAAATAAAGGCTAAAGGCTTACTTAAATTTGTTATTAATAATGATATTTAATTTCTCAAAGGAAAAAGCTACACAGTTTAAGAAGCATTATTTAAGTATTTTATTCTGAACTCGATCTCAATGTACAATGACAGCCTATATTAGTTATGCATGTAAACAACAAAGAGCAAATTGTTTGGTTTAAATTTTAACAATTATTGTATTTCCAAAAACGAATAAACTGTTACATTAAAAAGTCTGCTTAGAAATCAGTAGAGGATTATTTGCATAATTTTCAGAGTTTATTTTCTTGAAATCACCATTAGCTATATAGATTTTGCAAAATTATTGATTAAATAAGTTGTGGAAATATATTAGATTTTATAAATCAACATCATATGAACAATAGAATTAAATGTAACATTAACTATTTATTTTTATTTTTTTATATGTCTATCTAATTAATACTCTTGTAATACAAGTTATTTCCATTTAAAGAATTGTGAAAGCACTAGAAGTAAAACTACTATTCAAAACAAAATTAAACCATGTGATACTTTGAAATATTTTTCAGATTTATACATAATATATTAATATTAGTATAATTTTAACACTGCAGATTTCATTAAGTCAGACCCATTTGGTACTCTGAAATCTTGTTTACAGCAGATGACATTTTTCCTAGTGGATATTACTTGCCTCTGAAATACATTCCCAACTGGTATTTATTTCGAAAAAATAATTAATTTCTATGCAACACTTTTATTAAATATTGACTTTTCCAAGGAGGATTGTGAGAGACTTGTGTAATATTCAAAATTCCTTTCAAGATAATATGTTCTTACCAACAAGAATAGCTATCCCACTTCTTTGTAATTAATTCTAATTTATACATGCATGTTTGTAAATCAATTTCTGCATCATAATAATACATTCCACCATTCATTTAACTGTGTAATGATGGATTTGACTTGTTATACATTGTCATAAATTTATAAATATCATTCAGCTTGTAAAATGCACTACTCAGTTGTTAAGCTCTCTAATTTATAGATGTATGTTGTAAATCCATTTCTGCACCATAATAATACATTCCATCATTCATTTTACTGTGAAATGATGGATTTGATTATTATACTAAATTATAGATACGTAAATATCATTCAGCTTGTAAGATGCACTACTCAGTTATTAAGCTCTTATATATTTCCAGGTCTTGAAAAAACACACTCTGCTATGTTTATAGCAGGAATGCGATTATTACTGCTATGTAAATATAATAATTTCTAACAGTAGTAATAATACTGAAGTCCAAGAAACTGAAGAAAGATATGTCAATAGAAAAACTGAATATTTACTGTTTCCATTTAACAAAACTGTTTGAATAGTGATAGTGATAGTTAACATGTTCATAATGTATAACTGAAAGTTACAGGGCAATATTATATACAGTTAATACAGCTTATATAGCTACAAAATGATCATGGATTAGGAAAGTTGTTAAAAAATAATAGAACATACTACCAGACATATAATAGATAACCTGAAATAAGACAACTACCTTATATTCAGTTATTCAGTTAATAGTTAAATACACTAATAAAAAAAATAAAACATAAATAATAAGATTGTTGCATTGTATGAAGCAAATAAAGTAGCACTAAAGTGACAAATCCATTATGTTTTCAGCTTGTGTTGTATACAACACTTTAGACTCTCACTCACTGATCCACTATTAAAAATCACTAATCTTGTGAATACATATGAAATATTTTCTTAATAATAGAACTGACTCAGATTGGATTATGAGACTATTAAAAATATGTAATGTTGCAAATACATATGAAATATTTTCTTAATAGTAGAACTGACACATATTGGATTATGAGACTATTATTAGGCTAGTGACTTTAATGAGGGATGAGGTACAGATATAATGTATTTTAATGTAAAGGATATCCAGCAATATACAAATAAATAATAATTTAATTTGGAATATATTTTAGTGTTCCAGAATGTCAGTTCTAAGATATGAATTGATTATAAGAAATTGATAATAATAATAGTATATTACAAAATTTCACACTAAACAACAAAATTCACTAGCAAAAATGCCAAGTTCAGCATTTCAAATCTTACATATGCACATTGGATAAACTAAAAGATACATGAGAGCTATTAATAATATATGCCTACATGAGAAATTAAAACAATAATTATCATTTTAAAGTGGCTGTATCTCTACTGGTCACAAAGAAACTTTTTAAATCTTATATTTTTTAATTTGCTCTATGGATCACTATGCTATAATTGATTTATACATTTATGAAAACTAAATGTTTTCTTTATATTAGCTGCAAAAACTAGTACTGTATTAATATAACTTATGTATATACATATATATTTATTTCAAATGTAATTTAGAGTAAGGGTGTGCAGCAAGTATTATTTCATCCAAAAGTAAAAAGAAAAATTTCAATTCGGTTCAAGTTTAGGATGATTGGAAACACAACTGTGTACAGAGATGCAATGAATATTTCTTTACTTCTTCAAATCCTTTACAACTATGAACAATAACTGTATTAGTCTCAAGACTGTGTATTTACAGTAGCTGATGCAATAGAGTAACTTATGTGGAAACTATAGTTAGATTTAATTTCACTACAAAAAGAAATGACAATGTGTGCTATTTTTTGCAGTCCATAACGTTATTCAAAACTGTGTGGTAGTATTTAAAGTAATATTTATACTGGTAGTTTAAAAGTGAAATAGAAAAGATATAGAGCATTGTGAATGAAATGAAAATTGATTTATTTTTATAGATAAATAAAATACTTCTCCTTGTGGTTTTTGACTCGCACAAAAATGAAAGAAAAATAGAATACTCCTTTCTATCTTTTTTCTCTTAGCCAAATTATTTGACTATCAACTTTTAGCACTGTCATATAGGTGCTACGAACTTTCTTGTGTCAGTTTTGCACGAATAGTAATTAAAAGTTTTCAGTCGAATTGCACTGCCCCTTTTGTCACGTGGAGAGCTAATTCCCTCAACTCTGTCGTGGTGGAGATAATGGGCTTTCTTTTGTCAACTCAAAGAGACCATCCTATTGTTCGTATCTTAACGGTTTATAGTGGGTTTTCCAAACACCCTGACCCCTGTCGTCTTCCTAACAGCCAGGCGGCTTATATCAAAAGTTAATCCTTCCTCCTCGCCTACACTCGTACACGTGAGAACAACAGTACCTATCTTTACTACTGACTGGCGATTGTTGTGCAAACATTTTTTTCTTCTTAGCAGTGTTAGTGAATGGCTACGCATTCTTTCGTACTTCCATCAAATCAACACTGCACACATTTATGTACTCAAAGGTGTGTACGGTAGACCCAACAGCTCCATACACAATTGTCGTGTTTAAAAACAAGGGGGTCATTATACGTAATATCGAAGGAGAGAAGTTATATGACATATATCTAGATGCAAAGTGTTACTCGATGCTATTTTTACTGCAATATTTAAGTTATTAAAACACAAAATTTAACAGAAACAAAATCTAAATCAGGAATAAAAGATATATTCTAAAATTTATATTCGTTTTTTTTATTTACAGCTAATCCTAACCCTAACATTTCTCTTAAAAAAAAACACCAAAACTATCTCTAAAATTCCCTAACCATATTTTTTCTCTAACCTAAAACAAGAGAGTTGTGTATTGAGTCGCTTCTAATCAACGGTGAGCAATGAGCGGGAAAATATCAGGAAAAAAGTCACAGGAAAAAAAAAAAGTCATAGGAAATAAAATCACAAGAAAAAAGTTACAGGAAATAAATTCACAATATAAAGTCAAAAGTGTCAGAGTGTATATGTTATAATACTTATTAACAGTAAGTGAAGCAGGAAAAGGCAAGGAGGTTAACAGCTCGCTCAAAATGTGTGTGATTCAAGTGTATTTTATATACCGTATAAAAGCTTTGTAATACATACATTTAGTTAATTAATTTTCAGTGTAAGTCGGTATGCTTGCTTATTATTGAGTGAATAACAGTAAATGGAAGTAAGCGATGGCTCATTAGGATCCTCGTTCGATTCTCGCTCGTTGAGGGTAAATGTGTGTGTGTGTGTGTGTGTGTGTGTGTGTGTGTGTGTGTGTGTGTGTGTGTGTGTGTGTGTGTGTGTGTGTGTGTGTGTGTGTACGTACTTGCGAAGTTTCAGTTCTGCGGTAAATTGCTTTATATGCAAGTTGCTGGAGTCCTTTCAAGTCTTCTATAAATGTTTCAAACTTGTTCTACCAAAATTGATCAGAGGCTCCCACTTTATACAGTTTATCAGCTATTAATTATTCACTGTGTTAAATTTGTAACCAGAAAACGTTAGTTTGCCTTCACTCGTGCGTATAATCCAGCTAATCAAACGTAGGCATGACATTTTAAGGAGTGTGGCATCTTGGAAGAGCAAAGAGCACTTACTTCGCGATCAATCGATTCACCGCACTTCCTCAAAGGACTATGTGCTCTGTGTACATAGAAGCCTACATAACTTTTTCTTGTTTTCAGTGTTTCAAGCCGTAAGTAAGAAGGAAATACGCAATGTAATAACCAAACTGAAACTGAAACAAGCAAACTGAAACTTACTTAAAATCATGTGAAATATTGAAACTCGATTTGACAGTTATTTCAAAACTTTAATTAAACTAGTTTATTTGATATTAGGAAAAATATTAAAAGTTTAAACTAGTTTCATATATCATCAAATAATAAGAAAGCTTCAATTAATAAACATTTCTATATGTGCCTTTGTACTTAGTAAGAAGAAGTGGCAGGAGAATGACCTGCTGTTTATTAGTCATATGCTTGAATCATGAATCTATTTTTATTAATGCTATCATCCTTTTAGTTCATTCATATGTAATGCTTGTCTGTAAATGAGGTCGTGTGGTTTGCGTGGAATGTGTACACGTTAATAAAACAAACAGATAGAGAGAAACAGAGTAGTAATTTACTAGATTATATTGTAATAATTCAGTCAATACACAAATGCGTTCATTTTTAAAGACACAAATGACATATTATCTTGCTAATCAGTATTGGCATACAGCTTAATTTTCGCCAAACATTTTTATCTATCTCTCTATTGATTTGACGTTAAATTGCTCGTAACATTGAGTAAGCAGATGCATTTCGATACGTGAAGAAAAAAAAATTTAAATGTGTAGTTTGTTTGTTTCCATTCTATTGGTTATTTTTTCTTTTCTTAAGGAAGATTAAATCAGCAAACATTTTTTTGTTTATAAAGTGAGTATGGAATGTCGTCTTTGTATTTAATAAAAAATGGCAAGAGAATGACCTTACAATAACTTTAGTATAATATTTTAACTTTATGCGCCCAATTATGAAAAAAACTACATTGTCTTCTTCTGCTTTGGTTTACAGAGTGACCAATAATATTTTAAAGATATCAAACGTAATACTAATTTACACCATCTCTGTTATAGAAAAATAAATATGGAAATACAGAATCTGAAATCAGTGAAACACGACTATAAAGAATAGAGTAAGCGATATCTTTTATTCAAATAAAAGTGATCATTGCTTAGAGAAACCTCTTAAAGCGTTCTAAAAGGAAATAAGCATTATTTAAGGTGCGAAAATATCCAAACGTCAATTCTGACAAATTGGCGCAATATTACAAATACCTCTTTGAACAAATAAACTGTATCCGCGTGTGCTGAACCCGAATCTGAAGTTAGTTTTATTAAATTCCTCGTACTTTAAGAGAAATGCGCATAATTAGAAAAATAAAATTTTCACAAAAAAATTCATATTTCGAGAAATATGAAATATTATCGTTTCAAAATAAGCCACGAGTCTTCCTGTATTATCCTGCAAAATCTATCAAAATTTCAGCGACTTTAGTAGAAAACGCGATTTGGCGCCAAAATTTCTTTGTCTCAAAAAATCGACTTTACCTACTAATAATGCAAGGCGCTAACTGAAGTCGACATTTTGACAAAAGCTGAATTTCTACAAAACTAATTGTCAGAAAAGGACTAAAATTGGTAGGCATGAAACTAAATCCTTTGTGACTCGGAATGTAAAATAAAAAGTCTGATATTCCAAAGAACTCTACAGAAAAACCCGTTCCTGCAACCCTTCTGCAAAAATTGAGTTTTCTTGATTTTTCGAAGCGTTCGTCTTTTTATCTGACGAACGCTTTACTCTACATGCATTAAATTCAGGTACCTAATGCACAACCATGGGTCTTATGACTTCTATTTATTGAGTATTTTTAGAGTAATCCATGTCGGAAATAATTAGGTTCAAACTACTTAAAATGGCCCATTTCCCGCTTCGGCTCGTTCGGATGGCCACAGTCACCTGTAATGTTACTCCTCAGCTCCGTTCTCAGGGATGATTTCGAAAGAGGAATCTACGGACTACGTCCAGAAGTTAAGTGTATAATTGTATGTCCATAACTGCGCGCGCAACAATACGGTAATCATGATGACCCAATTTCGCAAATCGGCCCAAAGTGCGTGTCAGGCGAAAACAAAACTTAGCCCGGCATCACTCCATAAACATTAAAAATTTAAAATAGTAAAATATAGATACACAAGGTGTATAGGAACAATAGCACAAAATACACATTCAAATCATTCAACCAAGACACAAATTACAAGACTGACCAACCACTCCAAGACATTAGCAGGATGTTAGAGTTATACAAGACTGACCACACATGGCTAGGGCACAGGAAATGGTTAGGGATCCAAGGGTCACTTGTAGCTAACTGATAGACTCACACTGAGCTATGGGCTAGGGTACAGGAAGCGGTCAGGGGATCAAAGGGCCACTCTTAGCTAACGGTAGAGGGAGGGGTTAGTTTTTAATTCATATTTAAATAACTGCAAATCAGAAAAAGGACACACCTGGTGGATCGCAGGAGAAATAATTCCTGAGTCATAAGGAAATGTGGAAATTCATATAACTTTAGAACTTCCCGACGGATCAACATCCTTGTACCCCACCCACCACAAAAAATTACAAACAAACACACACACACACACATACACACACTCACACACACGCGCGCGCGCGCGCACACACACACACACACACACACACACACACACACACTCACAAACAAAATAAAAACATCTTTTACTCCGAACGAGAATTACACCATGATACTCTTGGGGGAGAGGTTATTAATTTCTGTACAATCACTTACTTCCATTTCCTGTTATTCAGTCTATAATATACGTGTTTATGGACACAATCATAACAACATATCTAAGTATGAATAAAATATATTATTAAATGTGTGAATTATAATATGAATTATTATATGTACACGATATACAAATCGCACGCACGCCTTTTTTCCCGTGACTTTTTTTCCTGTGACTTTTTCCGCTCACCCTTAGATTGGACTAGATCGTATGACGTTATTTTTATTACTGATTTTCTGTAAGTGACATTCTGGCATAGCGAACTCTAAATAATATTACTGCAGCTATTTGGTATAAATTTGCGACTTCATTATTAGTAGTATAGATATCTCGATTTGAGTAGCTCTTTTTAATAGACTATTTCATCATCACCATTTCATTGCTGAAAAAGAAATGTCCATGAAAAACTAATATACAAGCCTCGACTTTAATTCTAAAGATGCAGATATTAAGTTTATATGAGCATTTTAAGTGTGAGACCATCTTTTAAGAGACAATGACTTGATAAATAGAGAAGCGAAACGGTGTAGTTAATTTGAACTGTGGGAGCACGACCGTACCACTGTAGAACATTAATTTTATATGTGAGTTTTGTAAAAGAGAAATTTTTTAGCCATGGATATTATTGACAATAATAAGAGCGGTTCAAAATTTGTGTTTAGCCCGACAATATAGAATATTGAATATAGAGCCATACTTTCTTTGAGGAGTCGTTTGGAACATTCGCCTTAATCATGAATATTTTATCAGAAACAAAATATCAAACACTAAAATCATTCATAAATCATCCTAGCAAACGCATAATGGTAACCATAAGTAAATGAAAATTGTTTTAAATCTTAGAATCTTCAGGTGTTCAATAGCACATAATAACTTAATTATGCAGATATAGAAACCTCATAAATTTACCAGGTATGTTTTGCTAATGTTGTTGAGTGTATTTGAAAATACTGTACTATTTTATTGTATGTTTTAAACAAGGCTCTCATTGCTTTACTTATTTTAAAAGCAGGGTTTTTTTGTTTGATAACTATGATTGGTAACTGTGAGTATATTATGTCATGAAGTAAGCTCACTTCGAACGAACTATACTATTAAAAATATGAATGAATTATAATTTTATTTGACTGATGAAACTTGAAAATGCAGATGTATACGAATATAAGACTTAGTTTATAGTAAGGTGTCCGTGTTGTTTATGAACGGACGCGTAGTTCCTGTCAGTAAGTGAATGCAAAAGCATGCCTGGGGGGAATGACGATTGGGGATTATTCGCGTGGCGTGCTGTTCTTCAAGCTGCATTGCCTAACTGTACATCAAAGTTATACAAAGTACCGCCAGCGAGAAACCTCCCTCCAAGCTCACTAAGTCTCTTCTTTACTGAAAGTTGATTTCACTCACACCAAGGAAGGGTTGTTTAGACAGCGTCTTTTGTCTAAGGATTTTAAGTGGTACACAAGGCGTGAAAGTGATGTTGGAAAAATACGACAACAGAATGAATCTCTGCATGAATGCATTCCAATTCTGAGAGCGAGTAGTCCACGCTATCTATCTATCTGTTACGTTTCCAGTATTTATTTAAAGACCCTGCTTAGAATAATTAAAAGACTTTAAATATAATTAATTCTTCCTCTCATATTCTACGCAGACTGGTTGCTCAATTTATTATCTGACTAATTAAAAGTGCGTCTTGTAGTTCAGACGACAAATTTACAGACTAATAAACTGCGAACTTTTAGCTAGATTTGAAAACAGTTAAATCCCTCTAAATTAATATGCACTCGTCATCAATCTTTCTGCTCATCCGCCCCCATTCAAATCTAAGAATTAATCTAATTGGTCTATTGTGCATAGAAATCAACTACTAAGAGGTATTAACAAAGAAAATAAGATTTAATAAAGTTTAACAAATTAACAATAAATCGAATGCAACGCGAATAGTCTTCACTCTGTCTTTACGCGCCTATGCCTGATTTTTGTCAATCTAAATTGCCAGAAAAGTGTTCCTTTGAGATCTGTACACTTGATTTTGCACTTAGCTCTATTCTTGTATCCTTGGTCTTCAACACTCAGTCATGCCGGTCCGTCCCTCAGTCCCCCTTTAACGACACACGTGGTGCATAAGGAATGGTGTCCCTTTGTTAGTGGCTAGGAACTGGAATTTTTAGCAGCATGGCCCTCAGAGTGGATTTCGACCCGCTTGTACCAATAAGCTAATGCAGGTGAGGCATGGGTGAACATGAACCATGAGCCGACCTGTGGATGCAACGTGTTTGGATATAATTCTCAACCTAACAGGTCCTACCTAGGCATGGCTCAATTAAATGCGCTGAACAAGGAGTTTCGACCTCGCGTCGCTTACAATTAAATTTTAGAAAAAATATAATCGTCTCACATGTGTTCCATTTAACAGTCATGACGTATGAAGCAATAAAATAGATACAACGTTAAATTAATGTTCATACAAGAGGTAATTCAAGCCGACAGAGCGCTTCACAATTTACAATTTAAATTACACGCAATGATTGAATTACATGAAGAATTCATATCGAGCGCAGCATTCTGGCTCTTAGTGAATTAAAACAATATAAATTAAAGTACAGAAATGGAAAAATGGTTACAATAAATTTATATTCCGTAACATATAGGTTTTCAGCTATTTCTCTGAACCATGCTCAAGTGTATATGGAAATCATATAATACATAGCACAAATACATACTTAAACAATACATAGGCAAATACTATTAAATAAAATGATACCTTTGAGAGAAGTCGAAGGGTACCTTGATTCTCTATGGCGCCGGCTGCCTCTCACGACCCGAGTAAGCTGATGGAATTAGCTAAAATGTGCTCGAAGTGAGGGAGCGGAAGCGTGTGGGTACATATATAGAAAGATATATTGCGTATCACGTGACTGTTCGCAAAGCATGTGGTTGGTTCGAGAACTGGACAATGGTCCTAAAGTTACATAACATCTTGACCTGTTCTAGAAGCACCTAGAAAAAGGAAGCTTTGAACAAAGGGCCAAGGGTTTCAAATATTCGAATTTGAAGTAAACAAGGCAAGTGGGTCACGAAGTCGGACAATTTTATCAGACTGTGACACCCCCTTGCTTTTGAGGCGTTTATCTTGCCAAAGATAAAATGCCTCCTACAAATTATGTATGATAAAATGTAGAAGTCCACAATGAAGAAAAATTTACACAAAAAAAAATTTCGACATTCCTAGAAATAAAGTGTGCAACTATATTTCATATTTACAGGAAGGAATCCGTAGGGTTCAGTTAATTGATTAAACAACATTCTATCAGTACCGGCACTTGATGGCATCAAGCACGACTCATGTAATCTGCGCCAACATTCAAAGACCCTTTGATGTAATGAATATTTGCGTCATACTGTGTCAGAAACAAAGACCAACGCATTAAACGGCTGTTCGTAAATTGCGCCTGTCCGAGAAAGGCCAACGGCTGGTGATCGCACTCAATGACAAAGGTTTTTCCGTACAAATAGTTTTCGAACTTTTTTATGGCCCAAACTATTGCAAGACATTCCTTTTCACTGGTGGAATATTTCTGTTCAGTGGTTGTGAGTTTACGGCTTGCATATGCAACTGGGTGTTTGGTGTCATTGTGTTCTTGTAATAACACTGCTCCTAATCCTGTGTTGCTAGCATCAGTCCTTAACAAGAATGGTTTTGTCAGATCTGGCAGTTTAACAACTAAATCTGAAGTCAGTCTAGATTTCAGTGTGTCAAAAGCGTTTTGGCATGCATCAGTCCACACTACTTTTGTAGGCATATTCTTACGTGTCAAGTCAGTCAGAGGACATGCAATGGCACTAAAATCTGGTACGAATTTTCTGTAGTAGTTAGCAAGACCAAGAAAACTTCTAACTTGTGTTTTTGTTAGCGGTTGTGAAGTGTCCTTAAGTTGTGCTATCTTAGCTTCACTTGGCGACATAGTTCCATGACTCAACTTGTGTCCCAAGAAGTCTAAGGAGAATTGTGCTATTTCACACTTCGTAGGGCGGGCAGTGAGGTTGGCTTGCTTTAATCTGGCTAGCACGTCTCGTAAGAGTGTCAAGTGCTCCTCCCATGTCTGGGTGCCTAGAATTAAATCATCCATGAAGTTCTCAACTCCACGTCCGTACAGTGGTTCTAACAATGACCGCATCATTTTAGAAAAAATGCTTGGAGCGTTTGAAACTCCGAAAGGCATAACTTTCCATGTGTAGTTTCCTACTGGTGTAGTGAAAGCTAGTATGTGTCGATCAGTGTCCTTGACCTTGATTTGCCAAAAACCGCGTGACAAATCTATTTTGGTATAGTAATGGGCGTTAGCTAGCTTAGTGAAGATGAGATCCGGATCAGGGAGAGGCTCGGCACAAAACTCTGTCACTTGATTGAGTTTGCGGTAGTCTACGCAAAAACGGAACGAGTTATCACGTTTTTTAATCAACACGATGGGTGATCCGTAGGCACTGTCAGTCTTCTCTATGACCCCTAGATCTAGCATAGTCTTAATCTCACGTCTAACGTCATCTATCTTAGCGTGTGGCAACGGATACGGCTTCAAACGTATCGGTTTGTTGTCAGTCAGCTTCAGTGAAAATTCTATTAAGTCTGTCAACCCTGGTTTGTCTGTCAGAGTAGATGAGAACTCATTAAGCAATTCATTCACTTCTTTTTTCTGTCTTTCTGTCAAGGCTTCATTTACCCTAACGTCTTTGACAGTTTCGTCCGTCTGTAGAGGACAGTTTGGTAAAGTACCAGTGACGCAATCAGTACCCCCCTCGTCTTCTGTAACTATCGTCGCTACGACAAAATCAGCTTGAGTGGTTTGATCCTCACGGCTTATGTACTTTTTGAGTAGGTTAACATGAAAGATTTTCTCTCTCTTTCCTGTCTGCACCTTATAGTTCAGTCCCCCTAGCTTGGCGGTAACTACAAAGGGCCCCTTCCATTTCATCTGAAGTTTGTTATGTGCTTCAGGAAGCAACAGTAACACTTTGTCATTAACTTCAAATTCTCTAGGTTTGGTGTGCTTATTGTAATATTCTGCCTGTCTAGACTGAGCTATCGTCAAGTTTTCCCGTGCTATCTTGCCTATAGTTTCAAGACGGTTTCTTAAGTCAGTGACGTACGTATAAGTTGTCTTAACTTCGTCATCTGTCTTTTCATCAGTCCAAAGTGCCTTCAAAATCATCATCGGTCCGCGTACAGTACGTCCGTAAAGTAGCTCAAATGGTGAAAACCCGGTGGAAGATTGTGGCACCTCCCTATATGCAAATAGTAGGGCAGGGATGTATCTGTCCCAGTCTTTCGGTTTATCTGTGGCGAGCTTTTTAAGTGCTGTTTTTAATGTCCCATTGTATTTTTCAATCAGACCATTTGCCTGGGGGTGGTATGGTGTGCAAGTAAGATGTTTGATGGAAAGTAAACGATTTACTTCCTTCATTACGTTGCCTATGAATTGACTCCCCTGATCCGTCAAAATTTCAGTAGGAATTCCAACACGACTCCAAAGACCGAAAAGGGCTTCGGCGACAGTTTCAGTATCAATATTTTCCAATGGTACTGCGTCGGCGAATCTTGTTGCGTAATCAATAGTGGTCAGCACGTATCGATTACCTCTCGTTGATGTGGGTATTATAGGCCCAATCAAATCCAATGCTACGCGCTTGTAGGGTTCACTGATCAGTTCAGGCTCTCCTAACGGTGCGGGTCTGATTGAATTTTTAGACTGTGTTCTCTGGCATGTGTCGCAACTTAACACGAATCTACGGATATCGGCAGTGATGTCCGGCCAATAAAACTCACTTGTAATACGACTAGTTGTTTTTTGTACACCCATGTGTGCACCAAAAAGACTCTCATGACCTAATCGTAATACGTCATTTCGTTTGGTTTGTGGAACGACTAATTGTTTCCGAAATTCGTCTCCCACTTTCGAATAGCGGTACAATAAACCCTTTTTCAGAATAATGCACGCTTTCTTATTCGAATCGTCAGTGTTGACGTCACTAACAAGTACAGCTTGTCTGCGTAACTTGTCTAGTGTTTCGTCCTCAGCTTGTAATATTTTATTCTCGCTAACTGTTGCTTTATCTACGGCTGGTGCGGCAGACATCGGTGCAGTTACAGATTTGTCTTTACTACTCGCTGCTCTGGTTACAGCGTTAACCAGTGGTGGTTCAGTTGAAGTTTGTTTTTTGCACGGCAAAACATACTTGCAACCAAGGATCACGTCATGCGGTGAGTTTTCCATAACTGCCGCTTTGACTGTTCCTTCTACAAAGTCTGAAACAATCGAGACTTCAGCTACTGGTAAAATGTCTTGTTCGCCGTTTGCAAAGGTGACAGAGATTGTCTCCCCTGTGTAGTCGGTACGGTTAACTAATGATGCATTTACAATAGCGTCTAGCTCACACCCTGTATCAAGCAAAGCGATGGTATCGTGACCGTTTGCCTGTACTGGTGTTCGATTCGACTTTTCTGTTTTAGGTGTATGACTTTCTACTGCGTAAACCTTAGCTGTTTTCTTTTCAGGACATGTTCGTGAAAAATGGCCACTATCACCACAAGTGTAACATGCAAGATTCTTTTTATCTTTCTGTTTGTCGGACTTGTTTTTAGTGTCGGGTTTAGATGTTTTATCATCACGCTCATTAGGTGCCTTCCCGTCATTTTTCTTATCCTTTCGAGTCTGCGGTTCGTTCGGTCGAGACTTGTTGTTCGCGTGTGCGTTCGAGAATTGAGAATGTGCGTCATCAAAGCGATCGGCGGCGTTGCCTATCTCCTCTAGCGTAGATTTTTCCCTTATTGCTAAGTGAATCAGTAGATCTGATTTGTATGACCCGAGAATATGGTCTTTTACCATTTCATCCCTAAGACCTGCGTACGTCTGTGGAGTTTCGGCTAGATCTATCCATCTTTGGAACAAGTCAGCTACGCGTCGTATGTACTGTGCGTGCGTCTCTGAACTGGCTTTAGTGGCCTGTTTAAACTTACGTCGGTATGTATCTGCTGTGAGTTTGTAACGTTTCAATAATGCGGCCTTGACTGTGTCGTAATTATCTGACTCAGAATCGCTAAGCTTATTGAACTCGTTTTTCGCACTGCCCTGCAATAACCCCGATAAATTTATCGCCCAATGTTCCGCTGGAATGTTCGTTGCTCTGGCTAACTTTTCA
The DNA here is from genome assembly GCA_028829895.1 of Sinotaia quadrata. Lineage (NCBI taxonomy): Eukaryota > Metazoa > Mollusca > Gastropoda > Architaenioglossa > Viviparidae > Sinotaia > Sinotaia quadrata. Next base: position 37,499,991 of record CM054179.1, on the reverse strand, counting down.
AACGTTTTTAAATACGCGTCTATTTGATCTTTGTTCTCATCAAATGGGACCATATTTATCTTTGGAATGATATTTTCAATTCTACTGTGATTATTTCCATCGCTAGAACGCGAATCACCACTGCTTCTGCGATCACGGTTTGGATTGGTAACTTCTAGTTTCTTTACTTCCCATTCTAACCGTTTTATTTCCGCGTCTGCGGCGATGCGTTTGGCTTCTGTATCCGCTGCGATGCGTTTTGCTTCTGTGTCCGCTGCGATGCGTTTAGCCTCGGTTTCAGCTAGTCTTTCAGCCTCTAACTTCTTAGCTTCGCGGGCAGCTAACCGTTCTTCCCTTTCTATCTCTTGCCTTTCTTTGTCCGCTTTTTCCGCTTTCTCTAGCTCAGTTTTGATGTAGCTAGTCAGTTCGTCACCCTGGTATCCTATCATGATACCGGCTTCTTTCAGGTCTTCGATAACCTGTTTGCGATCCATTTTACTGTCTTAGCGCGCTGGCTACAATAAGAATGTATCTCGTGAATTGTGTGTTTTAACCGTCGGCGATAACTCCGCTTATCCCGAAAATAACTTTTAGGCTGCAACCTTACAAAAATTATTTAATTTACTCAGAACACCTTCCGAAATAAATTACGCGTTAACTCTTACACGTTTCACCTGCTTGTCACAGTGTCCGCTGTTCCAAGGCTTTCGTAATGTCACGGCTCCTACCATACAACATTACACATTATATCTAGCACCCTAAATATAATAGTCCGAAGTCTGTTACTACCGATAACTCTCCTAGCTGGCGGTATAACCTTCGACTCCTCACAATGAAGTACTCAGTAACACAATACTAAATAAATCATTCAATAGCTAACATGACATATTTAACTACGCTTAAATATATCAACATTAACTAACATGCACGCTACTCTGCAAAAGAATACATGCACATGTCACAACAAAAGCAAAGAAAATCAGTGATACAAAAATCAAAAGAACAATTGGCAATTCTGTTCGTTCGTTCGTTTCTAGGTTATGATGCGCCCTATGTATAAAAATGTTACAATTTACAATTTAATACATATCAATCCCGGACGAGCCCCCACTTGTTACGTTTCCAGTATTTATTTAAAGACCCTGCTTAGAATAATTAAAAGACTTTAAATATAATTAATTCTTCCTCTCATATTCTACGCAGACTGGTTGCTCAATTTATTATCTGACTAATTAAAAGTGCGTCTTGTAGTTCAGACGACAAATTTACAGACTAATAAACTGCGAACTTTTAGCTAGATTTGAAAACAGTTAAATCCCTCTAAATTAATATGCACTCGTCATCAATCTTTCTGCTCATCCGCCCCCATTCAAATCTAAGAATTAATCTAATTGGTCTATTGTGCATAGAAATCAACTACTAAGAGGTATTAACAAAGAAAATAAGATTTAATAAAGTTTAACAAATTAACAATAAATCGAATGCAACGCGAATAGTCTTCACTCTGTCTTTACGCGCCTATGCCTGATTTTTGTCAATCTAAATTGCCAGAAAAGTGTTCCTTTGAGATCTGTACACTTGATTTTGCACTTAGCTCTATTCTTGTATCCTTGGTCTTCAACACTCAGTCATGCCGGTCCGTCCCTCAGTCCCCCTTTAACGACACACGTGGTGCATAAGGAATGGTGTCCCTTTGTTAGTGGCTAGGAACTGGAATTTTTAGCAGCATGGCCCTCAGAGTGGATTTCGACCCGCTTGTACCAATAAGCTAATGCAGGTGAGGCATGGGTGAACATGAACCATGAGCCGACCTGTGGATGCAACGTGTTTGGATATAATTCTCAACCTAACAGGTCCTACCTAGGCATGGCTCAATTAAATGCGCTGAACAAGGAGTTTCGACCTCGCGTCGCTTACAATTAAATTTTAGAAAAAATATAATCGTCTCACATGTGTTCCATTTAACAGTCATGACGTATGAAGCAATAAAATAGATACAACGTTAAATTAATGTTCATACAAGAGGTAATTCAAGCCGACAGAGCGCTTCACAATTTACAATTTAAATTACACGCAATGATTGAATTACATGAAGAATTCATATCGAGCGCAGCATTCTGGCTCTTAGTGAATTAAAACAATATAAATTAAAGTACAGAAATGGAAAAATGGTTACAATAAATTTATATTCCGTAACATATAGGTTTTCAGCTATTTCTCTGAACCATGCTCAAGTGTATATGGAAATCATATAATACATAGCACAAATACATACTTAAACAATACATAGGCAAATACTATTAAATAAAATGATACCTTTGAGAGAAGTCGAAGGGTACCTTGATTCTCTATGGCGCCGGCTGCCTCTCACGACCCGAGTAAGCTGATGGAATTAGCTAAAATGTGCTCGAAGTGAGGGAGCGGAAGCGTGTGGGTACATATATAGAAAGATATATTGCGTATCACGTGACTGTTCGCAAAGCATGTGGTTGGTTCGAGAACTGGACAATGGTCCTAAAGTTACATAACATCTTGACCTGTTCTAGAAGCACCTAGAAAAAGGAAGCTTTGAACAAAGGGCCAAGGGTTTCAAATATTCGAATTTGAAGTAAACAAGGCAAGTGGGTCACGAAGTCGGACAATTTTATCAGACTGTGACACTATCTATCTATCTATCTATCTATCTATCTATCTATCTATCTATCTATCTATCTATCTATCTATCTATCTATCTATCTATCTATCTATCTATTCTTATCATTAACGTTATATATTTGTCTCCTATCAATGTCAAAATCCCCTCTCTATCTGCCTGCCCGTCCGTCCACCCGTCTATCTGTTTCTTTCCTTTTCTTTTCTATCCATCCATCCACCCGTCTGTCTGTCCGTTTGTCTATCTATCTATCTTTCTGCCTATTTGTCTGTCGATCTGTACGTGCATCTGTCTTTCGATGGAACTGTCTACTCTCACATCCAAATTCTATCCATCTATTTATCTTACTAGTTACCAATCTACCTATCCATATATACTCGTCTATCTGATTGTTTTTATATTATTCGTACTGGTTGTCGCTTTGTTTGAATGTAGGATCTCAGCGAGTCTAGCTAGTACGTTATACGCAATTCGCTAGCGTTGCTTTCTATAAAAGCAGGAGGATTTTAAAAATAATAATATTGTTAAGGAGAATCAACAAATCAAAATAATTAACCTATCAGAGTGCCTTTATTTTCTTTAATTAAATCAATTACTTAATTAACATAATAAAAATTTAAATAATGCTTATTTCCTTTTAGAATCCTTTAAGAGGTTTCTCTAAGCAATGATCACTTTTATTTGTATAAAAGACATCGCTTACTCTATTCTTTTTAGTCGTGTTTCACTGTATTCAGATTCTGTATTTCCATATTTATTTTTCTAAAACAGAGATGGTGTAAATTAGTATTACGTTTGATATCTTTAAAATATTATTGGTCACTCCGTAAACCAAAGCAGAAGAAGACAATGTTGTTTTTTCATAATTGGGCGCATAAAGTTAAAATGTTATCTAAAATTATTGTAAGGTCATTCTCTTGACTTTTTTTTATTAAAAAATTCCATACTCACTTTAGAAACAAAAAAATGTTTGCCGATTTAATCTTCCTTAAAAAAGAAAAAATAACCAATAGAATGGAAACAAACAAACTATACATTTTTTAAATGAATTTCTTCACGTATCGAAATGCATCTGCTTACTCACTGTTAGGAGCAATTTAACGTCAAATCAATAGAGAGATAGATAAAAATGTTTGGCGACAATTAAGCTGTATGCCAATACTGATTAGCAAGATAATATGGCATTTGTGTCATGATGAACGCATTTGTATATTCACTGAATTATTATTACAATATAATCTAGTAAATTACTACTCTCTTTCACTCTCTTTCATTTTTCTCTATCTGTTTGTTTTATTAACGTGTACACATTCCACGCAAACCACACGACCTCATTTACAGACAAGCATTACATATGAATGAACTAAAAGGATGATAGCATTAATAAAAATAGATTCATGATTCAAGCATATGACTAATAAACTGCAGGTCATTCTCTTGCCACTTCTTACTAAGTACAAAGGCACATATAGAAATATGTATTAATTGAAGCTTTCTTATTATTTCAGGATATATGAAACTAGTTTAAACTTTTAATATTTTTCCTAAAATCAAATAAACTAGTTTAATTAAAGTTTTGAAATAACTGTCAAATCGAGTTTCAATATTTCACATGATTTTAAGAAGTTTCAGTTTGCTTATTTGTTTCAGTTTCAGTTTGGTTATTACATTGCGTATTTCCTTCTTACTTACGGCTTGAAACACTGAAAACAAGAAAAAGTTATGTAGGCTTCTATGTACACAGAGCACATAGTCCTTTGAGGGAGTGCGGTGAATCGATTGATCGCGAAGTAAGTGCTCTTTGCTCTTCCAAGATGCCACACTCCTTAAAATGTCATGCCTACGTTTGATTAGCTGGACTATACGCACGAGTGAAGGCAAACAAACAATGTTTTCTGGTTACAAATTTAACATAGTGAATAATTAATAGCTGATAAACTGTATAAAGAGGGAGCCTCTGATCAATTTTGGTAGAACAAGTTTGAAACATTTATAGAAGACTTGAAAGGACTCCAGTAACTTTTACAGTCGTCAGAGCCAAACTTGCATATAAAGCAATGTACCGCAGAACCGAATCTTCGCAAGTACGTACACACACACACACACACACACACACACACACACACACACACACACACACACACACACACACACACACACACACACACACACACACACACACACACACACACACACACACACACACACAATTTCAACACTTCCAGAGTGGTCATCGCTCTATCTGGAAAATTCAGACATATTCACATCCCTCCCTTAAGTTTTGATTCAAGTTGATTGAAGATCAGCACTCAGTCACTGAATACTCGCTAACAATTTCCCACCTGTGTTCAGTGGGTATTCCCAATCCTAAGCTGCATCCAGACAGATTAGCGCGTGCCACGCGTACACAACAATCACTGACAAATATCCGACGAGCAGCTCTCCCCCCTCCCAACCCTTCGTTATTTCTCCTTTACTACACTTACAGGACGACTTGGAGAAAACCATTTACTTCCCCAAAAGTTTTTATTGTCGTGGAGCGAACAATTATTTTGGACAAAAGATGCACTTGATGCACAGAAATATCTGAAAAATCTAAACACTCTTTGAATCAACATCACAAACCACTGTTCATCCACTAACTAATAAATAAATCGATAATTAATAAACAACGAATTATATTTAGAATTCGAAATTGACTCAATATGCATGGACATTCACATCGCCAAGTGTTGGATTTCGAGAGCCAGGGTGATAATGAAAATTTCATTTCTAAATTGATACCTTATAGTCCAGTAGCATGAAGTTGGGGCATGTTGTGCACGGCTCCTTACACATAGTCTTTTGTATTAGGGGAACAACTTGAGCTCGATGATGTGTATATAGTTGGAAGTTAAAGTTCACCCTCAAGTTGCTTTCACCAAAAGCGAAAATCTATGAGTGATTTGCGAGGTATTTGTTTCGATATTCATCCATTAAAACCAATCACACACCCGTACTCTGACTTTGAGCTAACAAATGAAAAGGTTAATTTAAACTAGGCTCTTTCCGGTCACTTGGATTATTGTAATACATTTAATAAGACCGAAACTAAAAACATGTTTTTGTTATGATAGATGTGTGGTAAGAAACATAAAATTACGTAATTAAAGAATGATTTATATAGGTATTTTCTTCATTAGAATTTATTTTTAATTTAATGTCTCTTTCTAATGTAAGCTGATTTTACAGAGAAGCGAATTGGTACATCACACGTCTCCATCAATCTTGCGATTGATACGCATAAGCAGAGTGGATATTTTATTGCACTCAGAAAGCAGCAAAAAGTAATAGAGAAAGACTGAGAAATTGCATATGAAAAGACAAATAGTTAAACATCGGGCATACCATATACCAGGGGTGCACAAACTTTTTAGGCCAGAGGGCCACATTTCCAATTGATAGTGCATGGAGGGCCGCAAGTCAGATTGCACATGGATGACAACAGAAATAATGAAATACATTCGTTTTTGCCTTATTAACCTAGATTTAGTCTTTATTAGTGAGAAGGGTGAGTCTGAATGTTGTTAACAACTTTATCAATATTTGGTTCGAGTTTTGTAGTCGCCAGCCTCAAAATCGAACAGAGATTGTTGTCGTCAAATTCGATCTCAGCTTATTCTTGTTCATGTTCATTACTGAAAACGTTTGTTCACACAAGTATGTGCTGCCGAATTCTGACAACAACTTGCAAGCCAAGTCCTTGACATTTCTGTTTGTGCTCGAGCTGAGACTTCCATAAAATGTTAAAATGTTGTTCTGCTGAAATGATGACTTCAGTTCAGGTGAACATTGAAGATCAATGACCGTGAGTAAAAGGCCCTGATGATTTGGCAACAATATGTGCTACTTTGCAACTAGCAAAATACTTGTTTTCTTCAGACTTTTTGTGAAGAAATGTTGCTGTGCTGACAGACCTTTTAAAAGTTGCTCAATTTTGTTGTTTCTCCAGTGCCTTTTAAGTCATCAAAAGTAGCAGCTGCTTTGTTTTGTAATGCCGCTTGCAGTTGAAGTCCTTCATTACAGTAACAGACTCACAACAAATTAAGCACATAGCTGCTCCAGTTAAAATGCCGCATAAAGTATTTAGCCTCCACTCTTCTTTAAACTGATGATTTTCGTCTTCAATTTTAGGCTTCTTATGCGCAGGTTTCTGACATATTAACAAAGGGCAGTAGTTTAAAAACAACTTCACTCCGAAACAGTGTAATTCATTCAGTACATTCCAACCAGACATCCACAGCCACATATTCACACACACTGACTGCACCATCCTTCCCCCCCCCCCCCCCCAGTGTCACCTCACCCCATCCCAGGACTGAACTTTAGCTGGCTGCCTGCCGACTTGGGTTTAGATATAGACCTCTTTCTAATGCTATTTGATGTCGCCATACATCAAAGATGTGCAGATACTACTATTTCAACACATACACCTTTGATCAGCTGAACTGAACAATGTGCCCAATACACAGCCTCTCACCTCAATACCGCATCCAGCGTTTGTTTTCAACACAGCACAAGATGCTTCCACGGGAAAGCAAACCACTGTTCTGCTCCCTTGTTCAGATTAATGTTAAAAGCTCCTTGCCTGTTACAAATAATGGTAACATCCTAAAGTCTTCTGGGGGCCGCACAGGACCCTGTCGGGGGCCGCATGCGGCCCGCGGGCCGCGGTTTGTGCACCCCTGCCATATACTGTCAAATATAAAAACAGACAGATGGATGGATGGATTGTTGGAGAGAGGGATGGATGGATGGATGGTTGGAGAGAAGGATGGATGCATGGATAGATAGATAGATAGATAGATAGATAGATAGATAGATAGATAGATAGATAGATAGTCCTTTCCACCTGCGATCAAGAGATCATGTTTGCCTGAGGAGAGGTTCTCCCAGTGAGCAAAGTGTATGACGGATGAACTAAGTACAAAAATCACTAAACCACGATTGGGATGGTTTCGTGGATGAGCGGGGAAAAAATTCACGGGAAATAAAGTCACAAGAAAAAAGCCACGCATAGGAAAGAAAGTCACAATATATGTTAAGTGGAAGTAAGTGACGGCTCATTTGGATCGTGGTTCGATTCCCGATCAGGGTTAAGTGTATTTTTTTTTTTTTAGAAACTTCAGTCTGACGAGCATTGTTCGACAACTCTTTTCTTGTTTAATACATACGGCTGGAATCTGTAGAATAAAATGTTCTTTAAAATATCACCTAAAAACACTACCAACAGATGTTTAGTGTGATATGACTGCTTAAAACAGGATTTCATTGATAACTTTTTATTTAGTTTCATTTTATGTCAATACGTCAGATTCTTTTCACTTCTGGAAAATTTTTCCCGATCGAAAGAAAAAAATGAGCCGTGTTAACCGTAATATTGATAGTGTTCTAATGTTCTTGTACTAGTGGGCGATAATAAAGTTGAAATATATAGTACTAATTGATCAAAACGGTCGTCATTTCTGTAAGATATAATAACTATAAATTTGAACAGTGGCATACAACAGTGGTCCCCAACCTTTTCATCGCCGCGGACCGGTCAACGCTTGATAATTTTACCGCGGCCCGATGATGTGGGGGGGGACGTTGATTGTTTATATTTTAGATTGTTTTGATTTAATAATCTAAATTTAATTGTATTTAAACGTGCCTTCAAATTAAAATACAGTTACACCAAAAAATGAATATAAAGTGATTTAACATTTTAACTCACTAGAACGTTAAATCAGCGAGAATCATGAGCTTGTTTCTTTGCAACGAGAAGGTTCCATCTGGGGGTAATAGGAGACAATTACACCCGAAGTGAGTTGCTTATGTCCATCCGTTGTTTTGTTTTGGTTGCTGTCACTGCAGAAAACCCCGCTTCACACAAATAGGATTCGGAAATGGCAATACATATTTAATTTTCTGACAATTAGTTTTGTAGAAATTCAGCTTTTGGGATTCAAAATGTCAAGACTTCTGTCAATAGTCTAGTGCCTTGCATTAAAGTGGATTTTTCGAGACAACTCTTGGACATTACGCCTAATGGATTGCCTAAGATTGTAAAAACAACATTTGCTGATGAAGTCGGGTCCAAACAGCTAGAATTGTTCGTAACACTCCGTCTTCAAAGTTAGTCACGACGGCTTGCAGGTTAATAGTATAGTTCATGTTGTACACTTATCAACTATTGTTTGAAACAATTCTTCATAAGTGGAACATGTTTTGTTTGGAAGAAGAGCAGAGAGAGAAATAATACTTTTCTCATCAACTATTGCTTGAAATAATTCTTCATAAGTGGCACAGGTCTTGTTTGGAAAAAGAGCATACAGAGAAATAATACTTTTTTCATCAACTACTGCTTGAAATAATTCTTCATAAGTGGTACGGGTCATACATAGAAGAGCATACAGCAAAGCAAAATAAAGTATATTCTCCTCAAAGGATATACGGATGACGTTGGTTGAAAATATTCGGAACCATAGCAAAGTTGCCATCCCTGAACACTGTTTCTGAATCAGAAAACATTTTTACGTTTTGACTGGAACCAAAAATTCTGTTGCTACAGTTTAGCCCGTTATAAGTCTTCCACATTGACAACATGTTCTTTGTACATATTTCAACCACAGATTGGTTTTGCGAGCTGCATGCTTGGTTTACATAAATTCATCGAAGCATAATTATGAACCGCTCTTATTACTGTCAGTAATATCCACTGCTAAAGTTTAAGTCATATTTACTATGTAAGTTGTGTCGGAGAGATAAGAGGCACATTCTTTTAATTTACAGCCACACACATACACACACATACACACACATACACACACATACACACACACACACACACACACACACACACGCGCGCGCGAGAGAGAGAGAGAGAGAGAGAGAGAGAGAGAGAGAGAGAGAGAGAGAGAGAGAGAAAGAGAGAGAAAGAGAGAGAGAGAGAGCACACAAACATACATACACAAACACAAACAAAATAAAACATATTTTACTCCGAGCGAGAATCACAACCACGATCCTCTTGGGCGATAAGTTATTCAGTCAATAATATACGTGTTTATGGACTACAAGCATAAATCATGACTATGTTGAATAAATCATTTTATTAAAATTGTGAATTATAATATGGATTATAATATGTATACGACGGACAAATCACACACACACACACACACACACACACACACACACACACACACACACACACACACACACACACACACACACACACACATTTAATCCCGAGGAAGAATCGAACCGCAATCCAACTGAGCTGCCGCTTACATCCTTTTACTGTTATTCAGTAAATAATGAGCATATATATGGACTTACAAATAAAATTAATACAAACAGAACTAAATATATGATTTAGAATGCATTTATACGGTATATAAAATACACGCTCCTGCACACCAAAGACAAAAGCATATATTATTAATGTTTTTCACCACGAACGGTATTTGAACCACGCACATCTTCAGCGAGCTGTTAATCTCCGTGACATTTCGTCCTTCACTTACAGTTAATAAACAGTATAACACATACATACTGACTTACGACTTTATATTAAACATATATTGTGTCTTTATTTCCTGTGACTTTTTTCCTTGTGACTTTATTTCCTAAGACTTCATTCTGTGACTTTTCCCCACTACAAATGCAATAACAAACTGGCCCTAGTTTTTTTCCTCTATATAAAACATGATTTGATTGATTGAATGTAGGGGGGGCGCTTCCGGCTTCCGCCGCTTTTGCTCTGGGTGGAGGGGTTGTGGGGGAAAGGGAGGGGTGGTTTACCCCCCTGGCTATGTCAACCTAGTTTTTATCTATTATTTCCAAATGGTCAGCTGTCCGCAAAGTTGTTTTTACTGTCATTACCTCATGTCTGGCCCGTCAAAATTTTCTAGGTCTCTGAGCTCTTGTTGTTCGGGTAATTATTAGTATTAATTATTTTTTTTTAAAAAAAACAAACAATATATCCAACACCCTTCTTGTCTTTTCCTTACTTTCCCCCCTTTTGTCACGTGGAGAGTTAATTTTCCTCAACTCTGTCATAGAGGAGATAATGGGCTTTCTTTTGTCAACTCAAAGAGACCATCCCTATTGTTCTCATCTTAACGGTTTATAGTGGGTTTCCAAACACCCCGGACCCCTGTCTCCTTCCTAACAGCCAGGCGGCTTATATCAAAAGTTAATCCTTCCTCCTCGTCTACACTCGTACACGTGAGAACAACAGTACCGATCTTTACTACTGACTGGCGATTGTTGTGCAATCAGTCGGAAGTCCTGCTATTTTTCTTAGCAATGTTACTCTTAGTGAATGGCTACGCATTCCTTCGTACTTCCACCAAATCAACACTGCAGGCATTTATGTACACAAAGGTGTGTACGGTAGACCCAACAGCTCCATACACAATTGTCGTGTTTGAAAAACAAAGGGGTCATTATACGTATATCGAAGGACAGAAGTTATATGACATACATTTAGATACAAAGTGTTACTCGATGCTATTTTTACTGCAATTTTTAAGTCATTAAAACACAAAATTTAGCAGAAACAAAACCTAAATCAGGAATACAAGTAAAAAAGTTTTAGAATATATTTATATTTGTTTTTTTTATTTACAGCTAATCCTAACCCTAACATTTCTCTAAAAACAACAAAAACAAAACTGTCTCTAAAATTCCCTCATATTTTTTCTCTAACCTAAAACAAGAGAGTTGTGTATGGAGTCGCTTCTTATCAACGGTGAGCGGAAAAAATGTCACTGGAAAAAAGTCACAGGAAAAATGTCATAGGAAATAAAATCACAAGGAAAAAGTTACAGGAAATAAATTCACAATATAAAGTCATAAGTGTCAGAGTGTATATCTTATAATACTTATTAACAGTGAGTGAAGCAGGAAAAGGCAAGGAGGTTAACTGCTCGCTCAATATGTGCGTGATTCAAGTGTATTTTATATACCGTATAAATGCTTTGTAATACATACATTTAGTTCTGTTTTAATTAATTTTCATTGTAAGTCGGTATGCATGCTTATTATTGAGTGAATAACAGTAAATGGAATTAAGCGACGGCTCATTAGGATCGTGGTTCGATTCTCGCTCTGGGGTAAATGTGTGTGTGTGTGTGTGTGTGTGTGTGTGTGTGTGTGTGTGTGTGTGTGTGACTTGTATATCGGAACATATTATAATTCACGCATTTAATTATATGATTTTTTCATACTTAGTTATATTGTTATGCTTGAAGTCCATAAACAAGTAAATTATAGATAGAATAACAGTGAATGGAAATAAGTGATTGTGCAGAAACTAACCTCTCGCCCAAGAAGATCGTGGTGTGATTCTCTCTCTGAATTAAAGATGTTTTGTTTGTGTGTGTGTGTGTGTGTGTGTGTGTGTGTGTGTGTGTGTGTGAGAGAGAGAGAGAGAGAGAGAGAGAGAGAGAGAGAGAGAGAGAGAGACTGTGTGTATGTGTGTGTGTGATTGTAATTTAAAAGAATCTGCCTCTAATCTCTCCGACACAACTCACATAGTAAATAAGATTTAAACTATAGCTCTATGTGTAACCCAATACTACAAGTGTAATTCCAAGAAACGCCAAAGAACTACGCTAAAACAAAATAAGACACCAATGCAATCATATGGTTATAGCATTCAATGCAATATAAACATGTTAGATAGTTGTATGGTAGGTGAGTTTTATTAATATTGCATGTCACCGTTCAAATTTATAGTTACTATATCTTACAGATATGCCGACCGTTTTGATCAATTAGTACTATATATTTCAACTTTATAATCGCCCACTAGTACAAGAACAATAGAACACTATCAATAATACGGCTAACACAGTTCAATTTTCTTTTATCTCGATCGAGAAATAATTTCCAGAAGTGAAAAGAATCTGACGTATTTACATAAAATGAAACTAAATAAAAATGTATCAATGAAATCATGTTTCAAGCAGTCATATCACACTAAACATCTGTTGGTAATGTTTGTTAGGTGATATTTTAAAGAACATTTTATTCACAGTTACCAGCCGTATGTATTAAACAAGTAAAGAGTTGTCGAACAATGCACGTCAGATTGAAGTTTCTAAAAAAAAAAAAAGGAATACATTGGTTTTGCGAGCTGCATGCTTGGTATACATAAATTCATCGAAGCACAATTATGAACCGCTCTTATTACTGTCAGTAATATCCACTGCTAAAGTTTAAGTCATATTTACTATGTAAGTTGTGTCGGAGAGATAAGAGGCACATTCTTTTAATTTACAGTCACACACATACACACACACACACACACTCGCGCGCGCGAGCACACTCAAACATACGTACACAAACAAAAAGAAAATAAAACATATTTTACTCTGAGCGAGAATCACAACCACGATCCTCTTGGGCGATATGTTAATCTGCGCAATCGCTAACTGTCATTTATTGTTATTCAGTCAATAATATACGTGTTTATGGACTATAAGCATAAAACATGACTATGTATGAATAAATCATTTTATTAAAATTGTGAATTATAATATGGATTATAATATGTATACGACGGACAAATCACACACACATACACACACACACACACACACACACACACACACACACACACACACACACTCACACACACACACACACACACACACATTTAATCCCGAGGGAGAATCGAACCGCGATCCAACAGAGCCGCCGCTTACTTCCTTTTACTGTTATTCAGTAAATAATGAACATATATATGGACTTACAAATAAAATTAATACAAACAGAACTAAATGTATGATTTAGAATGCATTTATACGGTATATAAAATACACGCACGTGCACACCAAAGACAATAGCGGACATACACGCATACATTATAATTATTAACGTTTTTTCACCCCGAACTGTATTTGAACCACGCACATCTTCAGCGAGCTGTTAACCTCCGTGACATTTCGTCCTTCACTTACAGTTAATAAACAGTATAACACAATCACACTGACTTACGACTTTACATTAAAGATATATTGTGACTTTACTTCCGGTGACATTTTTCATTGTGACTTTATTTCCTAAGACTTCATTCTGTGAAAACGTGAATATGTTTCAAATGGGCAAGTTATGGTGTGTGTGTGTGTGTGTGTGTGTGTGTGTGTGTGTGTGTGTGTGTGTGTGTGTGTGTGTGTGTGTGTGTAAGAGAGAGAGAGAGAGAGAGAGAGAGAGAGAGAACAAAAAGACAGAGACAGAAAAGAAATTAACAAGAGAAGAGAGAATCTAATCTCTTTGATTATCTAAGTTTCTGTGTCAACAATCACCTAAGGTAGCAAGTCTAGCTGGCGGTACTTTGTATAACTTTGATGTAGAGTTAGGCACACTCAGGCCTACGCTCGCGAAAGTGGCGGAAGCCGGAAGCGCCCCCCCCTACACTCACTCAATCAATCAATCAATCAATCAGTCCTACTCTCTGCTTTGTCCGAGTACCTTCTGTTCATGCTTCACAGCGTCTTGAACAGCACGCCAACGCGAAAGACCAATAATCTTAATCCCTAATCCCTAAAGGCATGCTTTACAGTTCACATCCTTATGCGTTCACTTGCTAACAGGAACTACGCGTCCGTTCATAAACAACACAGACAACTTAATATAACTAAGTCTATATTCGTATATATCTGCATTTTCAAGTTTCATCAGTCAAATAAAATTATAATTCATTCATATTTTTAATAGTATTATAATTCAATAAAAACAATAAACTGTTTCCCGAGTGGTACCACTCACGCTGATGATCCCTTGATAGTTAAAAATCGGAAAGAGAAAACGATATACCAGAGTTTGGGCTTAAACTCAACAATTAAACTCCATGCTATTATTTCTCTTCCTTTCAAACTATACATCTTTTTGTTATCCAGTCCGCAGTACCAAGCAATACCTACCAATAAAATTCAGGCGTTTTCAGTCCTAGGGATTTGGCATTGATTGATTGATGGTTGAATGCACAGTGAACCTTTGTTCCATCCAAACCACACCTTTCTTTTTAATTGTTACCACGATCTATCTGTTCTCTGTCTAAAAGTATATTATATATATCATCTGAGTCTGTGGGAAAGGGTGAGATAAAGGAGTTTAAATTAGTCATCATGTTTCGCTCTGAATAGGGAGGGCATTAAATGAATGTAAAAAAAAAGGGAAAGTGACTGAGTAGACCCGAACTTATCAGACTTTATTTCCAGTCTTTCGAAGATCAGCGGTTTTCATCATTCAGTTCTCACACTTAAAAAAAAAAAAAAAGATAAAGGATCTGTGACTGTACTTATTTCCGAAACAGAAAGCATGTACACTGCAGATCGATGTTTTTCAGCTAATCTCTGCAGTACTGTCTACAAAATAAGGTAAGAGATCATTTATTTTGATTACTTTATCGTTAGCTTTCTTAATAGAGAGAAATATTCGGTGGCACTGATTCATGGCAAGAGCAAATACTTCTATTCTTTTCTTCATCTTTTACGAGGCGGAGGGGTATCAATTTTATGTGCAATTATGTCAGGCAGTGAGTAACCAACGGAGACATTCTTCGCTCTTTAATTGCCAGGCTTGCACGAGCTTTAGTAAACGTAACTATTTTAGTAAACTAACCATTTTGTTTGTCCTATTTGATGGACTAGATACAAAGCCTAGAACCTTATCTGGGGATGGGGTAAGAATCACACTATCCATCATGGCACGAATCGAACTCAGCCCCTGAATTAAGCAAGAATTGCTGTGCCTTTGCGGTTGTTCTTCAGTTCAATAATATTGCTTCAGACACTAATTAAGTCCTTCAATTTATGACAATTATTTCTTAAATAGAAATTTTAATTCAAAATCCACTTCATTTTATAAGTTTTAACAGAATGGATCTTGAGGAGTCCATTCTATATTACTCAATTTTTATTTTAGACTTGCGACTTTACTGTTTTATGGTGCAAGAGCACTGAACAGTTTCTATCTATGGACAGTATAATTTACGTGTTCATTCGGCCTTCACCCATAAACAAGTGTCGCCCCAAGCCTTATCGTTCTAAATTATAATCGTACTTAAAGACAGCTCTTTATAGTTATAATTTAATTCATCACCGCTGTTACATAAATAAATCTAAGTACAGTGAAATATCGCTATAAGGCGATAATTGGGGTCCATAAAATCGGATTGCATTAATAGTGGGCTTTTTACAATATTTGACTTTTTTCTGTGAACATATACGTCTATTCATGTCTAATGTAAAAGGTTGGGTTATTATGGGACGAATATTAAATGGAATGCATTATTAAGATATATTCAAAATAATGGACGGATATAATATCTATAGGTTTTTACTTTGCGTTAAATAGTTTTACTAATTTTTATTTGTTTGTACGATAATACACATTGTCCCATAATACCCCGAGTGACGTAATATCACGAATTAGGTTACACTGTATTACAACACCGCCAAGCCCAGCCAACATGTTTGCGGCTTTAGTTCTTTGATGTTTATTAAATTGTGAAAATATTTTATCAACCACCGCATTGTCTGCTGTTTGGTTTGTGCAACAATTGTATAATAATTAATTAAATATAATCACTAAACTACTTACTGGCCTTACTCATGGATCAGTAATAAGTAACATATCCGATAATGTTTATTTTGGAATAACACTTCAAGAACCTGGTGAAATCCTTACATTTCGGATCGTTTTATATTAAACGTAATATGCGAACTCTTCCCCAAAATGATAATACACTTTTTACACACTATGTTTCTTTAGTTTATTGAAAATAATTTTAAATAAAGAAACATGTACATTATTTATTAGAGTATAATATATGCTTATCTGCATAGCACTGGTTTTAAGCAAATATTGTCCACGTACCTCTAGTTGCATTAAACATTAATTTTCCAAACTCATCACTAAATTACATTTACTGATTTAGTGTCTCGTATAACATGAATTTGAATCTAAATCTTGTATTAAATAGTGATAAATTAAAGAAGCATTACTTTATTTATTTGAGTGACATGTATGCGGTCTGCATGTTGCTGGTTTTTAAGCACTTAATGTCCACCAAAGGATGGTTTTAAAGCATAAACCTTTTACTTTCCAATTTTAATACCAAATTAAATTTGGGACTTTTCAACATACTTTAAAATTTGAACAATTTATTAAATAGTGATACAATAATGTTAAATAAAGAAACTTAGCTTTATTTATTAGAATGACATATACATGTCTGCGTATTGCTGGTTTTTAAGCAAATAATGTCTGCGTATTGCTGGTTTTTAAGCAAATAATGTCTACGTAAGGCTGATTTTTAAGCATACACTTATTTTTCACAAATTCAACACTAAATAGAAACGGTGGTCCTTTAAAATGATTTTGCATTTGAATCCTGCATTAAATAGAAATAAATTTAAGAAACGTTGCTTTATTTATTACAATAATGTTTAAGTTGCCTGCATATTGCTGCATTGCTGGTTTCAAAGTTTGCATTGTACAAGTAAGGGTGTTTTATAAGCATAACACTTTTACTTTCCAACTTTAATACCAAATTAAATTTGGGGTCCTTAAACATGATTCTGAGTTTGAATCTTTTTTTAAATGGTGAGAAATTAATAGTAAATATAGAAAAAATATAGAAAAATCAAGTTATTTCCAAAATTAACTTACAGGTATGATTACTTTTTTAATTTTTTAATAGCAAATTATGCTCACATAAGGTTGTTTTTAAAAGAAAAAAGCTTTTATTTTTGTAAGTCAACACTATATTGATTTTGTGGTCCTTTAATTTAATTTTGACTTTAAACCTGTATGAAATAGTGATAAATTAAGGAAACCTTGCTTTCCTTTATTTATTTGAGTAACATATATGTTGTCTGCATATTGCTGGTATGTAAGCACATAATGTCCACCTAAGGCTGTTTTTAAAACATTTACTTTCCAATTTTAATACCAAATTAAATTTTGGACCTTTTAACATGCTTTTAAATTTGAACAATTTATTAAATAATGAGACAATGGCATTAAATAATGAAATATAGCTTCATTTATTAGAATGACATATATGTCCACATATTGCTGGTTTTTAAGCAAATGATGTCTGCTTAAGGCTGGTTTTTAAGCAAATGATGTCTGCTTAAGGCTGGTTTTTAAGCAAATGATGTCTACTTAAGGCTGGTTTTTAAGCAAATGATGTCTACTTAAGGCTGGTTTTTAAGTATAACATATATTTTTCCAAACTCAAGATTTAATTGAGTTTGGAGTCCTTTAACATGATTCTAAATGTATATCCTGATTTAAATAGTAATAAATCAATATAAAAACTCAACAATATATTTTTATTCATACCAAATTGTGGACTTTTAGATTATAAAATGAGATACATCTATACAAATATCTATTAAAGCAAATGTATTCTTCTACTTTTGATTTATATTTATAACCTATACATTTATTTATGCAGAGTCATGGTTTTTAAAAAGATTCATTTGTTTACAACTATAAAATTGACCATTTTAACTAAGTGTCCACATAATGCTGGTTTTTAAGTACGAGTCCCATAATGCTGGTTTTTAAGTGTATGTGTTTGTCTACATAATGCTGGTTTTAGGGTTATAGGAATTAGGCAGACCACAAAACATGTATATTTTTTGTTATTTGATATTTTTTCTTCAAATTAAGTACGTTTGCTATTAGTGATGTCTAAAAGCAGAATGTGAAAAAAAAATGTTAATTTTATTATTATTATGGGATATACACTGTGTCCACCTAATGCTGGTTTTTAAGCATGGTCTACCTAACGCTGGAAATAGGGTTATATATATATATATATATATATATATGTGTGTGTGTGTGTGTGTGTGTGTGTGTGTGTGTGTAAGAGAGAGAGAGAGAGAGAGAGAGAGAGAGAGAGAGAGAGATGGGTGGATGGATCGATAGATAAATATGTAGATGCACTATCTTTCTCTTTCTCTACATATTTATCTATCCATCCATCCATCTCTCTCTCTCTCTCTCTCTCTCTCTCTCTCTCTCTCTCTCTCTCTCTCTCTCTCTCTCTCTCTATCTATCTTTCTCAATGGTCTCCAGACTTTTCAGACCGAGGGCCGCATTAACTATCAAACAGCACTTCGGGGGCCGACTATACACTCGAGGTCCAAATTAAAAAAATCAAAACATGGATGTTGTTTATAATTATTTATTTAATATTATTTTATTCAGTTATTATTTAATAACACATTGATACACTACACATGAACACCTGTATTAGTGGGAATGGTGAAATTGTTTCCTTGATGCCAAAATAGCAGACATTTATTGCTTTAGATTTGATGTCCCCAACATCAAGGTGACCTTAGATTATCATCGGACAAGTTTGTTCTCAAATTGTTCCTCACGTATTTCATTCATGAAAATGTTTGTTCACACAGGTATGTTGTTCCAAAGATTGAAAGGTACTTTGATGCAAATGTTTTGACATTAGGAAAGTCTTCCTTGGGCAAAAACTGGTAAAAACCCACCAGTCCATCTTTGAACTTGTCCCTAAGGAGGTCATTTGCTTGCAACTCAATGACCTCCAGCTGCAGTTCATCTGGGCAACTGGCCACATCTGCTTCAAATGGTTTTGAAACAGTCTAACTTTTTCTGCCTTTGAATCCAAGTCAGAAAACCGCTCCTGAAACTGGAGGTCTTTGATGATCTCGCATGCAACTTGTTCCAAAAACAAGACAAGTTTGGATCTGAAGGCTTTTAGGTGGGTGTATAGATCAGAAACTAGAATTTCCTCTCCTTGTAGTTTTAGGTTCAGAAAAATTAAATGACTAGTTATGTCTGCAGCAAAGGCCAATTTCCATACCCACTCTTCATCAGACAGAAATGGATCTGGCTTGCCTTTACTTTCCAGGAAGTCACCTATTTCCTTTCTTAACTTAAATACTCTGCTCAGAACTTTCTCACAACTTAGCCATCTTACTGCTGTGTAATATGGTAAATCTTGCGACTCTGTGTCTGTATCTTTCAACATGTCTCTGAACTGTCTATAGTTGAGCCTATGTGACCTTATTAATTAACCATCTTCACCACAGGATTCAGTACACTGCTAATGTCCATATATTTAGCAAATAAATCTTGCTGGTGAATAATACAGTGCAGGAACATTGGTTGTGGAATGTTTTTCTCATTACACATCTGCTTCACTTGTCCAACCAAGCCTTTCTTTATGACACTCATGTTCTTTCCTCCATCAACAGTCAGGCAACTGAGGTTAGTCGAGTCCAAGTTATAATCAACAAATGTTTTTTTTCCCCAACTCATTGAATATATGCTCTCCGGTAACAGTGCCATACATACTACGTAGGGAAGGCAGCTCTTGTGTTATGTTCATGTCTTCATCCACACTACTATGTTTTCCTTATCTTCTAACACTCGTCCACTTAGAAAATGCCATGTAGCAGTTTCAAAATTCCGAAACAAGTTTTAGTAGCAAGCTCTGCGCACACAGGAAAAAGTTTCGTGCACACAGGGAAAAGTTCCACGCACACATAAAAATATTGGAAGGAACGTTGCTTGCTGTAGAAAATTTTATTCTCTGATCACTGAATATGGAGTGACAGGAAAAAGTTCAATTTTGAAAGATAGCTGTTAGCTTGATGGTGAGTTAGCTGACTGGTTGAACGAAAACGAAAATGAAAATAGTTCATATACTACTGTTTTTGATATAATTGTGTTTTATGTAGAGATGCACTATGTGAGTTGACTTTTATGACTACAAATATTTGAACTAACCTACTCGCATTTAGTGTGCTAACACTTAACATTGTTCTGATATGCTGTACGTATTATGCCATGTGTGTATCGGGCTAATGAATACCATTGTAGGAAACAAAGGTTGAGATTGAAATTATGAAAGAATTAAGTTATAATGTGACAATCTGGAAGCTTTGCAATTGCTCCTTCATTATATTCTGCAATGAGCAAGCAACCTTTCTAGTTACCTATTTTCACGTGCTGTCTGAGTCGACTGGTTCACTGGCTATAGGCCACTGTGTAATTCGTGTTCTGTGGTGTGTGTAAGTGTAAAGATATTACACTACATACTATTTGATGTGTGATGGCAAAGTATGCTTACTACAATGAGAAAATTTCTGGAACTGGGGAGTACTAGAAATTATTACAATTGCTGTTTTGCTTGATTGAACTAATAAGGAAGAAAAGGACCCAGGCTGACCTTGGGAGAATGAGCAGTGAATTATGTTTCAACTGAAGAACAGAAATATGTAAAAATTGAACTGAACTGTAATTTGTGACCTTATGGCAAAGTGTGTGAAGAACTGTTAAGACTGCACTGAATCAGGTTACATAAGGACTATTATTGCTTTCTCTAATAACTCCATTTCTGTTCTCTGATAAGACTATCCTGTGATTTGTAATGAGTCTGTTGTTGAATTGAATTTTACACATAAGAGTGTGAATTATAAAATTATCCGGCTTTATAGAAATATTGAAGCAACTAATCTAATTCATTGTATTTGTTATTTGTATATTTGATTGTCAATTTAATAATGCTATTGTTAAATTTATTGACCTTCTTATGCAAGTTGATAACCTTATGTTGGAGAAGAAAGTGAGTGGATTGGGGTCACTAAATTTAGATTAAAGTCAGATTTGTCTTCTCCTTAGTAAGAGGTTTTCCACCTATGGAACATTGTGTTATAGTAAATATTTATATTTAATGTTGTGGAAGAGAGAAAACATTAACACCCCTATAATTATATCCACCAAGTGAGAGAGATGAGTGGTCCCTGATGGAAAATCATTAATAAACTAAGTATTGATGTATGGTGGCAAGATACTGATTACATGGAGCAATTTCTGGTACAAGGAGGTTACAGGAAGTCGCTATAATTGTTGTTCTGCTTGAAGGAGCTAAACATGGTGAATAGCGCCCAGGATAAGCCTGGAGGGAATAAAATCGAATCCTACAATGTGAGGAGATAATGTCGTGGATTTCACAGTATTAACTGAACAATTACTTGTTTGCACTGAAAGACTATTGAGACAGCGCCTAATTCAGGTTATGTAAAAGCTATCATCACTTATCTCTAATAACTCCATTTCAAGAATTCTCCTTTGATTTCTATTGACACTAATCTAAAGAATTGTATTTTAAGGCATAAGTCTATAGTATAAAAAGTATTTGAAAGTAGCATCATGAAATTATTGATGTAAAATAATATTTTTCATTGTATTTGATATATGTATATTTGATTTAATAAATATATTGACTTTCTTACACATATTGATAACTTTAGATTGGAGAAGAAAGTGGGAGGATGGGGGCTCAATAAATATAGATTAAAAGACGGATTTTTCTACATACGAAAATATTGTGTGATGGTAAACATTTGTCTTTAATGATGTGGAGGAGAGAAAACGTTTACAGCGCCCGCATATCCGCCAAGGGAGGGAGACGATTGGTTTCTACTGGATAATTATTAATAACATACATTAAAATTATCATCACTTGTAATGAGTTATGGACGATTAATTAATTAATAATAATAATAACCATTAACTAAGTTGCATTGACGTCACCCATACTTTACCGCTTTATCACGTATTTCTATTGCTTTTCTCTTTCTGAAAATATTACATTTATTATATTATATATGTAGTCAGGTTTTATTGTTAAGACAGAAACAAATTTAGCAGTCTTACCAGTGTAGTCAGTATTCAATTAGATCTTTAAACAAAGTGCAATTTGCAGTTCATTTTACATATTTATTACTTTTAATGTGTTTGCCGGTTCTTATTTAGTGTTTTATAAGTCCACACTAAATCCACAATGAGCTAAATTTATAAATGAAATGTTAATAATTATCCCAGTGCAGAAAATAAAATGTTGGGTCATTATTATTATAGTCATGGGACTAAAATATATAATATCGTAAGACACATGTAGAAAGAAAAAATGAGTGGATATGCAATTGTATGAGGTTTGATAAGCCTGCAACTATAGACAATAAGTGTTGTTTTTAATAACTTGTCTACATCTCTTTAAAGCGTCAAGCGTCAATATTAATATGTTTGTAATTAGTTAGAATGTGCATTGTTTGTTATTCCTACTGACATAACACTGTAGGCTACTAGATCAACTCTTATGTTGTTATAGTGAGGGTATGTATTGTTTGTTAGCCCTCTTTATTTAGAATTGTAAGCATATGGTCAAAATTTACATTGTTATATTGAGGATATGCATTGTTTTTGTCAGCCCTCTTGACATAGCATTATAAACATGTGGTCAACACTTACATTGTTATAGTGAGGATATGCATTGTTTTTGTTAGCCCTCTTGACATAGTATTATAAACATGTGGTCAACACTTACATTGATTTTAATGAATCGCCGTGAATCACCTCCACATAATCTCTAGTGCAGTTTCCATCGGCATTTATTGACACATCAAAATCTCTGAAATAAAGCATTGAACTATTGCCTGATTTCACTGTAATGTACCAAGTGTACGTTTCCTTATTTCCTGGATAGTTGTTAGGATAATTTTTGCTCATAATGATGCCATAGTTTTCTGTGTTAAGTGTTTCACCTGTAATAGGAAGTAAAAAATATATAAATATATTTGTATGGAACATGCAAACTCACACACGCGCGCGCTAGTTGCAATTGAACATACTGCTTCCAAAACTGATTGTCGACTGAAAAATTTCTAATACTATCACCGAGTGAAATAATTTCTTTAAAATAATAATAAACATTTTCCCCCATCATTTCAAGTATACATTCCTGAAACTAGACGTTTTCATTAGGATTTGCAGTGCCTAAATTAGTCACTATTTCTCGAAGATAGAAAGAAGAAGAGGAAGAAGACAACGAAAAGGAAAAAACAGCATTCTGTAAATTATGATAACGAGAGAAAGAAATTTAGAAAGAAAGAAAGAAATTTAGAAAGAAAGAAATTTAGAAAGAAAGAAATTTAGAAAGAAAGAAAGAAAGAAAGAAAGAAAGAACTGGTTTTAATTTATATTCTTATTTATTTTTCTTACATATTTATGAGCATACTATACTGAATAGCAACAAGAACGAAATTAAGATGCTGATGGCACCATTGGTCTTTAAAGCAATATACTTATAACTTACATACTTCATTCTTTTTGACTATTTTGTGTGTGCTGTGTTTGTTTTCTGTGATATTTTTTATAACTTCCACATTGTAAGAACAATTGTTACATAATGCTGTGTCATTTATTGCGATGTTTCATTGTACAACGTTAGAAAAATAACTATTAAACATTAACTATTAATTATTTATACAAGTGTTCTCATTTCTAAAAACAAAGAAACAGTTTGCTATTCATCGTCAGTCGACCACTCGCAGCATCACTTTGTGTATGTTTTGTGAATACACACGCATGTTGTTAACATTTCCTCCAACCAGGTGTATAAGCCATTCATACCTTCTTTAAGAAACACAACACAGTGCCATGGCTGTAGGAGTAATGACAGCGACTACTACTACTACTACTACTACTACTACTACTACTGCTGCTGCTGCTGCTGCTGCTACTAATAGTAGTAGTAGTAGTAGTAGTAAGTGCTAATCTTGTTAATATTTTCCATGCCATGTTATATTAGTCCTTATGACATTAAAAGATTCTTACTTTGACTGTGGACGCCTTGAATAACCCCAGCGATGAGAAACACCAGGCACAGCAACATATATTTCCTCCAAGAGCATTTCTCAGGTGTGTCTTGACAAGAGAAGGAAAAGAATTTTGTATGGTATTACTAATCGATTACTACAGAATGAAGTGAATGCGAAAACTGAGTTCATCTTCATACTTGGACGACTCAGTTAACTATTTTGTGACAGCATTTACTAATTAGTGTGTTTGAAATGATCGACAGAAAAACTGCCTAGATTAGGGTACACATGTTAAGTAGGCCAAAAGACGAAAATGACAAATCTATATTTCTTCAAGAACGACGAATCATGAGATTACTTTCAGATTTCACTGTTTTTTGAAGTGACATTGCATTAAAATGAGACGCTTATATCGTGCAATGTTAATATTTATCGAGTTTTGAAAACTTACAATTTCTAAGAAAACACCAGTGTATTCAATAATATAATTGAAACTAAAAATATGCATTTGATTTTTGTAAATAATACTTACCTCGGTATGGATCAATCAGTAGTAGACACTTCATGTCAGTAAGGAATCAACTCTTTCCTTAGATCAATTCAGTAGGTACTCCGCTAATCTACGAATGACATTTGTAACCTACATGGGAACGTTCCTTTCGAATACATTCCTCAGTTACAAAAAAAGGAAAGGTAAGCAGTAGTTTAAACTACGCAAAAGTCGATTACCTTTTTGCTACTGATTCAACTGGAATGAATTACATAAATGGTCTGTAGTCTTGACAACTTGCGTCACATCAATGACACAAAGATCGTAGTGACGTCAGTGGCCTCTAAAAGAAAAAGAAAGGCAATTTACTGTGACTCTGTGCTTGAAACATTGACGAGTTGGGGGGGGGGGAGGGAGTCAAAATAAGGTCCATAAATGTACTTTAATATTGACATTTTACCATATTTTATTCTTACATTTTAGAAAATAGCCAACCAGAAACTGTTTCCTTCCTAAAGGGGAGACGACCATTAATACACGTACTTGCATCATTGATCCATCTATTTTGTTAAATATAGATTCAGAAAAAAGACAGTCCTGTTAGTAGACAGTGTCGTTAGCTTAATTATAAAAGCAGTTAGAATCTGAACAAAAACAATTGACACAGGAATAATGCTGCTCAATGTACGTTTTGATCGTTGTATTTGTTAATATTAGGAATATTGTAGCTATTTTTCAGGGAAAAAAATAAAATAAGTTAATATCGTCTGCTTTTAAGAAATCACTTTCTGTTTTACAAAAGGGGAGTAAGATTATTTTTTATTTTGTAATTTAATTTTGTTATTATTTCTTATTGATTCCTTGGGAATTTTAATATTGGTGAAAATATAGGTATTCATGTAGCATAAATGTAGCGAAATAATGTAGCTAAGAGCAGCGGTCATAGACAAATATAGTTCTAAGTACAGCGAGGTCACACAGCGTTGATGTAGCAAAGACCCATCGTACTCGCGTGTAGAGAAGCAATGCGACACTGATGTAGCGAAGTCGGATAGCCACAATGTTGACCCCCACCCCTCGTCACCAATAGCAGGGGGTGATAGGCGGCGGCCCACACATATGCTTTTAAAGTCTCGTCTGGACAATAGGTGAGTCCTGCTGTAGGATGTTGTTTCCTGTATATTAGGCACTATTTTTTCTGGGTCAAAAAAATTCAAATTTGCATATCTCCTCGAAATACCTGCTTACCAGAGTGAAGTCGACTCCTAAATTTTATCATGAATGTAGGGTACATTACGTCTCAGAAACTCCCACGTTGAGAAATAGAAACAGTATGTCTTTTAATGTATAATGACCCTAAGAGACTGGTAAAATAATATTTAGGAAAGGTAGAAAAACATCCATGAAAAAGATTTTATGAAAGAAAGATGATTTTGTTGTAGTTGCAGCACGATGTATATGCGTTCTTCCAGTTTTTTTTATCTCCTGTCTTCCATTCTGCTTTTCCTTTTACTATCAGTTTCCAATTTCCCGACTTCTATACTGCTCTTCTTTTTACTTTCAATTTCCCATTTCCTGACTTCCATTCTGCACTTCTTTTCACTTCTAGTTTCCCATTTCCTAACTTCCATACTGCTCTACCTTTTCCTTCCAGTTTCCGATCTCCTGATTTCCACACTGCTCCTCTTCTTACTCCCACTTTCCGATATCCTGATTTCCACACTGCTCCTCTTCATACTCCCACTTTCCGATCTCCTGACTTCCACACTGCTCTACTTCTTTAAGTATTTTGGTTGACTATCCTATTTTCCGTTTTACTTATATGTTATCACGATTATGTTTGTCTATTATTTATGAATTTGAAGTCGTACAAAAATCATGTTGCAAACTAACTGTATTAGCTCGAGAAGATACATATTTAGCAGAGCACTATATTGATTAAATGGGGGGGGGGTGTCTTTATCACACTTGAATAAAGAGTGGTTTGTGTTGTTTATGTTCCGTAAGCTGGTGGATTATAAGAACGGACATTTTACAAAGTCGATGTAGACTACTGTGAAATTAAATTATCTTGAAGTGATTGGTATTTAGTGTTACAAGAATTGTGTAAAAATCCGTAGATGTACATTTTCTATTTAACTGCATTTTATTATTTTAATTGATATATTATGTAAATTTGATTTAGTTTCTGTTGTATTGTTAAAGACGAAACTGATCATGTTTATTTACTATTAAATTCTTGTTAAATATTTTACATTTCGAATTTCTGTGTATTAAGCGGGTGAAATCTAGGGCGTGCAAATAGGATGGGGGTGGGGTGGAGTGAACGGAATCATTTAATGGTTAGAAAGTATATATATTATATAAATTTATTGTACATGTCCAAAGATTAATAATGAAAAGAGTTACAATAGTTATGTACCTTTACATTAATAGTTCGGGCAAATAAATAATAATTCTCACCATAGTCGAATGTTCATGATTTATACGAGGAAAATTAACTAATCAAATCTGCAAGCTTTTATTAAGATGACCTCAATTTTATTTCAATGTTATAAAATGTACACCCACTTACCGTAACACTCCGAACTGTTTTCAACGTTGTAAAATGTGCAAACACTTACCGTAATAATCCGAACTAACTGTTTTCAACGTTGTAAAATGTGCAAACACTTACCGTAATAATCCGAACTAACTGTTTTCAACGTTGTAAAATGTGCAAACACTTACCGTAACAATCCGAACTAACTGTTTTCAACGTGTATAATATAAACAGTCTTACAGATCACACACAAGTATATGACACATTGTCCACATGTCCCTGTTGTTACATATTGATTTCTAGACAGGAGAAAGAGAGAGTGGAATCAGAGAAAGAACAAAAGAGAGAAAAGAGAGAGTGAAGTTAGAGAAAGAAGAAGAAGAGTGAGAGGAAAAGATGATTTGTATATGAATATTTTAAGAAGAATTTAAATGTAAAACTTAAAGCATTTAAAGAATTTCTTTCTTTCACATTTCTTTCATTCTTTTTGTTTGTTTTTTTAATAACAATTGATATATTTCAACAGTTTCCGTTTGCTTTTGTTTGCTTGGCACATGCACACACACGCACACACAATTATATACACATGCAAACATAAAAACGCGCACACATTTTGTAATAATAAATATGCAGTCACGTTGGTTTAATGTACACGAAAATTAAGAGTATAAATACAATTTATGCAAAGCAAAATAAACATTGGAATACTGTTAGTGGTAAACAATCACGGGATTTTCACAATTTTCAGGAGTTCGTCATTCATTAATGGTAACAAATGACACATTCAAATTTATTTCTGTCTGCTAGGAGTTATCAAACCAACATTCCAAAACATGTCATGCAACGCACTCAGCAGGAATCATGGATGACTAAACAATATTTGCTAGAGTAGTCTCAGATCGGACAGTAGACACAAATGACACCATCACATTCAGATGCTGTAAGAATTACTGTGTCCATCAGTGATATATTACGCTAAGGCTCTTTATAGCGATCTTTGTGATAAAGCATTCTAAACATGTCAATGTATAGCGATCTTTGTAATAAATCATTCTAAATATCTCAATTTGTAACGATCGTTGTAATAAAGCATTCCAAATATGTCCATAGTGATCGTTGTATTAAATATGTTTGACGAGACACTGAAATGCTTGGCTGTTTATAAACGTCTTTTTAATGAATTCTTCAAAAATAGGCAATGTATAGTGATTCTTAGATGAAACCTTAAATACAGAGTTATTTATAACTATTATTATAATGATATTTTATATCTAACAAGACTATTCATAGCAAAAATTAGGCTCTTTATAGATATGACGTTATGGAATAGTTCAAAACTATCTTTATGATGAGATAATAAACCGTATTGCTATTTATAGATGTCCGTCCGACAAAGGAAATGGGAAAGAGCATAATATTCCTCGATCCGGAAACTGCAGAGTACTCTTTACCCGACATACGACTTTGTGAGATAAAACCATAGTAATCTTCTTGAACAAAACTTGTATTGGGTTGGCATAATAATCAAAAACGTAAGTGGATATTTCCAAGACGTGTGCATAATTATATCAAAAACAGAAAGGAGGGCTTGCTTGAACTGATTGAGGCCAATAAGTAAGTCGATATTTCCAAGACGTGTGCATAATTATATCAAAAACAGAAAGGAGGGCGTGCTTGAACTGATCGAGGCCAAGACGAATGAAGGTGATCAAACCATGTCCTATTCTCTTTGAGACAGCAGGATGTTGAGACTGAGTCATCGGTTGGACACTTCTTTCCGCCTCGCCGAATCTTACTTGTATGCAGAGTTCCATGGCCTCGATCTGGGTCAGTTTCTTAGGCTTAAACACACAATTACAAAAGGTATACGCCAAAGGCTTACGATATTATTCATTTCTAAAATATAATTGCATGCATTTTCAAATTAATCACTAATAATGCAACAATATATGTGGTGATAATTGGAAGTGTAGTAATATTTCGTGCTTTCAATAAAGTGAATTGTACTCGGCAGTCAAAAGGAAATTGGAAATATACTTTCAATTTTTAGCAATGGAATTTAGTTACACACAAATACAAAATAGATTAATAGTAAGCTATATATTATTTCACTGGATGCAGACTTCGTTACACTAAAACAGTTTAAAAGCAAGCACTAGATTATTTCATTGGCTGCAGACCATGAAAAGTCGTTACAATAATATAAAACAGTTTAATAGCAAGCTATACATTATTTCATTGGCTGCAGACCATGAAAAGTCGTAACACTAATATAAAACAGTTTAATAGCAAGCTATACATTATTTCATTGGCTGCAGACCATGAAAAGTCGAAACACTAATATAAAACAGTTTAATAGCAAGCTATACATTATTTCATTGGCTGCAGACCATGAAAAGTCGAAACACTAATATAAAACAGTGTAATAGCAAGCTATACATTATTTCATTGGCTACAGACCATGAAAAGTCGTAACACTAATATAAAACAATTTAATAGCAAGCTATACATTATTTCATTGGCTGCAGACCATGAAAAGTCGTAACACTAATATAAAACAGTTTAATAGCAAGCTATACATTATTTCATTGGCTACAGACCATGAAAAGTCGTAACACTAATATAAAACAGTGTAATAGCAAGCTATACATTATTTCATTGGCTACAGACCATGAAAAGTCGAAACACTAATATAAAACAGTGTAATAGCAAGCTATACATTATTTCATTGGCTACAGACCATGAAAAGTCGAAACACTAATATAAAACAGTTTAATAACAAGCTATACATTATTTCATTGGCTGCAGACCATGAAAAGTCGTAACACTAATATAAAACAGTTTAATAGCAAGCTATACATTATTTCACTGGCTGCAGACCATGAAAAGTCGTAACACTAATATAAAACAGTTTAATAGCAAGCTATACATTATTTCACTGGCTGCAGACCATGAAATCATATACAAAAGCAACCGCGTAATAAGTAAAGTGTTCGAAGAAAAATTGCAAACAAACGAACATATTATTATTATTATTATCCAGTCTCTTTCCACGACTTCTGTTTGACTGTCGGCTGAGATCCTAGGTCTCGGAATCTTACCAAGATTCTGGGAGATCCAAAGTTTTACGGAGGATGTGGGCACTTCCGAGGAGCGCTGCTTTGAGTAGTGGAGCGATTCTGTGGTTTCCAGGGAGTTTATTCAGGTAGCCTTCCAATTCTGATGTTATGTTCCCCAAGGCTCCTATCACTATTGGTATCACTTCTGCTTTTACATTCCACAGTCTCTGGATTTCTAATCTGAGGTCTTGGTATTTTTCTATTTTTTCTCTTTCTTTTATTTTTATGTTTCTATCACTTGGAACAGCGACATCAATAATTGTTACTGTTCTGTTGGTCTTATTGAGAACTACAATGTCTGGTCGTCTTGCAGGAATCACCCGGTCTGTTCTTATCTCGAAGTCCCACAGTATTTTGACTTCTTCTGTTTCGATGACTGCTTCTGGTTGATGCATCCATGTTCTTTCTGGGGTTTTTATGCCATAGTTCTCACACAGATTTCTATGTATGTGTTTTGCCACTTCATTGTGTCGTTTGGTGTATTCTGTTCCAGCCAGAACCTGACATCCAGATAGTATGTGTTCTGTTGTCTCATCCATGGATTTGCAAAGTCTACATTTGGAATCATTTGAAATTTTCATGATTTTCGTTTTGTGTGCTTTGGTGTTGAGTGCTTGATCTTGTGCAGCTGTTATGAGTGCTTCTGTTTCTGCTTTCAATCCTGCCTCTTTCAACCATTTGTACGTTGATTGCTTTGTTGATATTTCGTCTGCTTGTCGTACATATTGGCCATGTAGAGGTTTCTGTCTCCAGGTATGTGCTAGTTCTTGCTTCGTTGTTTTCTTCCATGTTTCTTTGTCTGTTTCTGGTGGTTGGAATAGTCCACTCCTTTTTACTAATTCTATCAGTGGATCATCTTTATTGTTATTCCAGATGTAGTCCACAAGGCCAATGACTTCTCCTTCAATGACATGTTTAATTTTCTTGAGACCTCGGCCTCCAATTTTTCGAGATACATAGAGTCTGTCTACGTCTGCTTTTGGGTGTAAGGCTTTATGTATTGTGAGTAGTTTTCTTGTTTTCCTGTCCAGTTCATTTATTTCATTTGCTGTCCAATCTATGATACCTCCAGTGTAGCTTACTACAGGTATTGCGTATGCATTAAGGGCTTGTATTTTGTTCGCCCCATTTAGCTTGGATTTCAGGACTTGTCTAACACGTTTTTCATATTCTCTCTTAACTTTGGACTTCACTTCTCTCTGCATATTTTCTTGATGTTGTAGTATCCCAAGATACTTATATCCATTTTCTATTGAAACATCATTGATTTTTCCGATGTCGAATTGCAGGCCCTTTGTTGTTTTGACCTTGCCTTTCTGGATGACAATTCGTCCACATTTCTCAAGGCCGAATTTCATGTTGATGTCTTCACTGCAGATCTTGACAGTATTGATCAGTGATGTGATGTCACTTTCATTTTTACCGTACAGCTTATTATTATTATTATTATTATTATTATTATTATTATTATTATTATTATTATTATTACGTCTTCTCAGTAAAGTAACCTGACTTTTAACACACACACACACACACACACACACACACACACACACACACACACACACACACACACACACACACACACACACACACACACACACACCCGAGCCATTTACAAGTGTTTCTTGATAATACCTTACACACACTATTTATGTATAATTTCGAATCTGATTAGAGAGTAATCAATGATTTTAATTTTAAATGCATTTCATAATTAATTTTAAATATTGCATAATTAACAAACGCAACGGACATTAACGGTAATATTTTTCACTCCATGATATCTACAGAAAGAATATCGAAACTAAATTTGTAATCTTCAAAATTTAATTCATGTTATTACATATTATGATGCAGTGTATTGGAAATATCTACAGAGAGATAATACTTTTGTCATATTTAACTTACATTTAATTTTAATTTTGTTCGGTTTTGCTTTAGTATCATGTTTATAGAGAGCTAACAATAAAGACTAGGTTGACAGACACCATACAGCCTCTCTTTACTTACGATCAACGCTAGAGCCGAGCCGAATTGGAGCTGAAATGAAAATATTTAAGAGACTGCTAAAATACAACAGAATACCAATTTCCTTTCGGCTAAAGCAAAATGCAAAATAAAGGTACAAACATAATGATTCATCATTAAGTTTCTGTAACTAATGCTGTACCTTCAGTCATATATCTACTATATTAATAAAGGGAATGGTGCTATTTTAAGGATGTTTGTGTTTTTGCTTGGTTTTATTCCAGAAGAGAAACCAACTCTACATTTAATGATCACAAGCAATGACTCTTGACTCTTGTCGATTGTTAAAAAATACGTTTATAAAATTACTGTAATTGTCTCTCTCTCTCTCTCTCTCTCTCTCTCTCTCTCTCTCTCTCTCTCTCTCTCTCTCTCTCTATGTAACCCTTAGTCTTGTCGACCGTTGGGGGCACGGCTGATGACCAGACAACTAGTTTCCTCTGTTCCATTCTTTTCTCTGCTAATCTTACCGCATTATTGTTATAATTATGCCCACTACCAAATCTCAGTCTCACATTAAAATAATGCTATCATCTATCGAGTGAACACATCCAATTTGAACTGGCTGGTGTAGTCGAAACGATGACTTGTTTTCTGAATAAGACAACAGGTAGGCCTGTGATTGCTTCAAATGAGATTTGTAAGAAAATAACCTTATATCAGTTCTACCTGAATAATTATAATTAGAATTGATACGTTTTATCACTAGAGGCAAGCGGCTCTTGTACAATGTAAATTATTTTTTAAATCTAATCTGGTCATCAAACTTCAGGCAACTACTCAAAATTGTAGTTGTATAATACTACTGCTGCTGCTATTACTACTACTACTACTACTACTACTACTAGTACTAGTACTAATACTACTACTATCGTAATGTTACTGAAACTAATATATACCTGTCATTAAGAGTACTATGCTGCCACTCTAGTGCTAACCAGAACAATCTGTCAGCACAAAATTAAGACTAGTAGTATATAGTACTATAATTATTATTATAAGCACTACGAAAATACTACAATGCTATAAGTAAAACTTATAAAACGACAAATTACATGGAAGTACTACACGCAGGAGAGTTATAAAAGCACTTCAAAGCTCTGTTTGTACTACACATTACTACTAAATGTTCAAGTAATTGCAATAGTACTACTAGCACTATGTATTACACTCAAAACGTACTATTAGCTATATAAATTACTACGAGAACTAGAAAGTATTATACCCATAAAAAAAAGTGTTAAAAGCACTACTAATGTGCTGCAAATGTACATTATAGAGTTGCTACGAGCTTTACAAAAATATTGAAAACGTAATGCGAGCACTAAAAGAATAATACAAACACTGTAAATATGTGAAAAGTACACAAGATTCAATTTACAATTGCTACAAATTACAAAAGCAATGAAAATAGTTTTCAAGTGATGTATAAGTGCTGCAAATTCTATAATTGCTATAAAAGTATTCATTTACCGTGTGAGTACTACACATTACTATAATCATTATAAATGAAATATCGAGTCATACACGCACTTCGTAAGTACTACAAAGTACTACTACTACTACTTCTACTACTAAGAGCTACAAACAGGTTTAAGTTCTACGGGGATACTTAATTACTACAAAAATACTGCATCCACTACAAAAGTAGTACAAAGACTACAAACGGGCTTGCATTAAGCATTACTATACCATTACAACTACGAACACAACAATTACTAGAAAGAACTTCAATCATTATAAAACTGTTGCATTTACTTCAACAAGTACTACAAGCCCCTATAATCCTATTGATAATACTACACAGTACTCGAAAAGTACTACTCTATCTACAAAAGTACTACACACCACAAAACCATACAAGTCCTACAAAAGTACTACACACCACAAAACCATACAAGTCCTACAAAAGTACTACACACCACAAAACTATACAAATCCTACACACCACTAAAGTATACAAGTCCTACAAAGTACTAGAGCAGGCATTATAAAAGTACCACATGCGGGACATATGTGCTTCAAATGTAATGCAAGCGCTATACAAATTATTACAAGTGATACTATAGTGACTAAGTTTCTACACGCACTATCAGTTTACTATAGTGACTAAGTTTCTACACGCACTATCAGTTTACTATAGTGACTAAGTTTCTACACGCACTATCAGTTTACAATAATCCAACGTTTACTTACGCCAGTCAACTGAACTGCTCTCCTTTTTTAATGATGCTGATGGCAACAACAGGACCAATGAAACAAAATCAAAACAAAATCAGTTATCTCGAGCGGATTAAGTAAAGAGTGCTAGGTTCACATTATGATGTTCAAGGTGTGCTGAGTGTGTGTGGGTAGATGAATAGTTTAGCATTCGCTGTACTTCGCTTGTATTGCTGATTTACATATTTCACTTCCTATCTCAGTAAATTTATCAGCAAAACATTTTGTGACTTTTTAAATTAGAGACATATTTATGAACCACAACAAAGTAGATTACCAAGAAATGCTAAGGTCGAGTTACCATATTACTTGTTGGAAATTAGCACAAAGAGCAAACTACAGTCCCCTTACATCAAGATGGTGATGGTAATAGTGATGCTGTGATGATGATGAGCTTTTGGTGCTTTGGTGTAAATGAATATTTTAAAATATATGTTTATTTAGAACACTCTCAGAATTGGTGGTTGAGCAGTAAACTTTTCATTCAAACTCAGTTTAGAGATGTTTGCATGGACTCATTGAGAGACAATTTTATTGACTCATTTAGAGATTTTTGTACGGACTCATTGAGTGACAATTTTATTGACTCATTTAGAGATTTTTGTACGGACTCATTGAGTGACAATTTTATTGACTCATTTAGAGATTTTTGTACGGACTCATTGAGAGATTTTTGTATGGACTCATTGAGAGACTTTTATTGACTAATTGAGAGATATGTGTGTGGATGCATTGAGAGATATTTGTATGCATTTATTTAGAAAATTTTGCATTGACTTAGAGACATTTTGTATTGACAAATTAAGAGACCGTTTTCACTGATTCAGTTAGAGATCTTTTTGCAGTGATTTTGTAACATTTGCATTGATTCATTTAGGATGTTTGATACAAATACTGGTCCATACTTTACGATTATTGGTCTCTAAATGTTTTCTTTCTCACGACCGAAACATATGTTAGGGAAATATTCCGCTGTGAAATTCTGTGATTATCAATGACAGTATAGAAAAGATCGTTGGTGATTACTAATGGCAGTGTAGAAAAGATCGTTGGTGATTACTAATGGCAGTGTAGTAAAGATCGTTGATGTTTACTATCTGGTGATTACTAATGACTGTGTAGTAAAGATCATTGATGTTTACTATCTGGTGATTACTAATGACTGTGTAGTAAAGATCATTGATGTTTACTATCTGGTGATTACTAATGACTGT
Organism: Sinotaia quadrata; assembly: GCA_028829895.1. Lineage (NCBI taxonomy): Eukaryota > Metazoa > Mollusca > Gastropoda > Architaenioglossa > Viviparidae > Sinotaia > Sinotaia quadrata. The sequence goes on along the minus strand of CM054179.1, from coordinate 37,464,045 downwards.
GTAGTAAAGATCGTTGATGTTTACTTTCTGGTGATTACTAATGACTGTGTAGTAAAGATCGTTGATGTTTACTATCTGGTGATTACTAATGACTGTGTAGTAAAGATCGTTGATGTTTACTATCTGGTGATTACTAATGACTGTGTAGTAAAGATCGTTGATGTTTACTATCTGGTGATTACTAATGACTGTGTAGTAAAGATCATTGATGTTTACTATCTGGTGATTACTAATTGGAGTCTTGATAAATACGCAAGTGTGGTGTTCTCTGCCGATTACTGACAGTTCTATTTTACGTCAGTTCCAACTACATAATTTTATGATACTCTATATTTCTGTAACATTAAAGCAGGAAAAAGTATACATTACTAATAATGTAGTTTGGTTGATCAGCGTCATTGTGAAACACAATATGTAACAATTATTAGAAGTTTAATCTTACCTGTTTTCTTAAGAATGGAGGGTCGGGGTTGCACAGCGTGGGAATCTGTAAAGAAAAACGGTGCCCATAATTGTTAGTAAATTTACTCTTAACGCCATTGCATGCAGAATAATCCAAGAGTTTAGATAATAAAACCGACTTTTATAACATTGCCTAGCAAAGAAATTTTAAAAGACATATTAATACAATTGTAAAATAAACGACATAAAATCATACGACAATGCATTTACGTTTGTCTATCGCTATTTATGTTTATCTTATATGAAATATAAGTGGCAGCGAAGGCTACTGTATTTGGGTTCCAGGGAGCTGAGGCTTTCCTCTGTCTATGGTTTCGAAAGAGTGGTTGCTGTCGTTGTTATACGTTGTGTCGTCTGTGCCGTCTACACTTCACCTCTACCCGTATGCAAGCACACTTGCAAACATGTCGGCAATATGTAACCTACACGCAGAATAAAATTCGAGCCAAACAACCATCTTGGTATTCTGTGTGCAGATTTGTAATACTCTTTATGCAAGTCCTACGTGGCGTCGACAAGCCACCACCCTCCCCTCGTGCCGGAGAGGTGGGTGGCGACACCAAACATGCTTTAAAACCAGCCTTATGTTGACCAACAGCATTAGGCAGACTACTGTGTGGTCACAGAGTGTTAGCATCAAAGTACTGAACGTGACAAAACTACATTCGATATTCTAAAGATTTCCTCAAGATTAACTACTGTTGGTACTGTTCACTTAGGTGTGATTTAATCCTGGTGATATCGTTCACTTAGGCGTGATTTAATCCTGGTGATATCGTTCACTTAGGTGTGATTTAATCCTGGTGATATCGTTCACTTAGGTGTGATTTAATTTGTTTAATGTTTACGTAGGTTTGATTTAACTATTAGTGATAAATGTTCATTTAAGTGTAATTTAATTACTATTACTGGTGATACAATTCACTTAGATGATTTAACTACTTAGGACGACTGGAACATTTTACACTCATAATTTTAGTAATGTTTGATCTTACGCTGCACAACACCATTTGGTTCGATGCTTTCTTAGCTTTTTGCTGCTGTAGCTTAGAACACGGATTTGAATGCATTCTGTTTATGTTTATCAAACTTGTGCTCGTTTGGCTTACTGGAAGTGTCAATGGAAGATTGTTTACGCGCATCTTTCATCTCGTGAGGACAGTCAGGCAGTCCGCGATTTGTACTAAGAAATCGAAAGACTTGCATGCATTCTACCCAGATGAATACGAAGTCCAGGAGAAGAAGAGTCCAGAAACTGTTCCCTAATCGCATTGCTTTTAAACCCCGCCCACCATAGTCCTTGCCAAGAGAGAGTTAGCATGGATCCCTTCCATTCATTGTGCACCAAGTGGACGTGTGTGTAACGTGTAGGTGACGAGTTTGTGACGTATAGGTGCGGTCATGAGAAGAACGATACGAAGAAGCTCAAGCGTACAAGGTTTATTATTCCTGCAGCTTGTCTTCTAGTAATGTATCATAAACAATATCTGCACTCACGAACGGTATCAAACCTAATTATCCACTTGTTTTCCGGCAGCTTGTCTTCTGTAGCCAACAAGTCAAAACAGGCTCAAGTGTATCTAGAGCTGTGCTTATCATTGCACTGCTCCATACGGCTAAAGAGGCATTTATTGCTATTTACGTATCATTGCACAGCTCATATCCGTTTAAACAGGCATTTATTGCCATTTACTTATCATTGCACAGCTCACATCCGGTGAAACAGGCATTTATTGCTATTTACTTATCATTGCACAGCTCACATCCGATAAAACAGACGTTTATCGTTATTTCGTGTCTTTGCAAAGCTTAATAATGAAAGACCACAGAATGACAGGAGTGTTGTGCTCTCTAGGAGACAGGGCACTGACTAGATCTGGGAGTAATGCAACTGTTTTTTTTTTCTACATTTCACCTCTTCCTCACATAGCTCTTCTAGTTCTCTCTAGTTACTTCAACTGTTAACATCTTTTGATTTTCTCACTTTATTCAACACTACGTCTTTGCTCTTTGCCATTAATACATCTTTCTCTTTGTTTAGTTTCCTGAATTTCTGCTTCTAGTCACTCCGTATCTTTAAATATATTTTCTATATTATAGAGTAATTCTTTTGCTTCTATTCGGTCTGCATTGATAGCTTAAATAACATGATTGCATGCAAACTGGAGTAAAGCAAACTGTTTACTTTAAAATTGCACTAGAGTAATTCAGTTACCCACTATTTAAAAATAAAATTGCATGCATTAAATTGCTTACAATTTAAATTTAGACTGTCAATAACAAAATAAAGTTGTTTGAAAAATAAACTGCAATAAAGACAATTGAATAATAAAGTGAATGAACATTAGGAATGATTTAATTGTATTCCATTTTTGCAAGCGAGGACCCGTCTAGAAATAAGCGACTTTTGAATATAGAAATATACGTTTATCAGGATATTAGGACAGAGACCTTAACTGTAAGAGAATAGAAATCTGAAATCATGGACACAGTGTCCAAACATTTAGTAGATGTGTAATGTGCGATCTTGGACGGTCTTCAAGCATTTAGGAAATGTGGAATTTGCGATCTTGGACAGATGCCCAAAATTTGTACAAGATTGAAACTTTAAGGTCATGGCTGAATACAGCTCTTGATGTTGTTGACATGTACCACACTCATTCCTGACAGCTTATGTAACAACTACTGACGTGACTGGTCGCATACTAGACAGATTGATTGATATACAGGTATTTTGACTCAACCCCGGTCACATTCAATCATACATGGGCGTATGTAGATAGGTGAATAGTAGCAAGAGTGTTTGATGAACGAACTGGTAATTTCATTAAGTAATACCAAGAAATGTTGAGATCATTGGTTGCCGTAACAGAGCTAAATAAAAATAGTTAGATTTTAAAAAATGTGTTCAAGTAAAGAATATTAGGGTAGATACAAAAGTCACTAAATTGTTGTATAGTTAATGATGGGAGTCAGTCCACAAATGCGATTCTACTCTTGAAAAGTTTATAGCAGTTACACACGCAATTTTTCTTTAATCCTAATGGAAGCTGTCGATTATTACCCAACCTAGCAGCACTAATATGGTGATGGAAGTTTGTAGTCCTGAGCTAGGCATGAACTCGGGACTTAAATCATCTGATAGGCACATATAAAAAGTGTTTGCTTATATGAAAAAAAACACTCACGTAGGCAGAAATGAATACTTGAACGCTTAAGACTGCCGAAGGATTGGAATATATATCAACATTCAAAAGAAAGCTTGTTACAAAAGCAGTATAATTGATGCTAGACTTATACCGGCTTCATATCTTGCCAGACATTTAGGAATATATGACAAGAAGCTAGAATAATTCAAGAGAAATGAAAACCCCGCGCACGATTGAAACAAATTTTGATTGGCAACAGACTTGAAAGATGCTTATACTAAAATATGTATGGTCCTGTGATCTGCGCCAGCGGTGTTCACTTTGATACATAGTGGGCAAGGGATCGATTGACAGGATGGGCGTTACTGGAGAGGGAGGAAAGGATCGATTGACAGAATGGGCGTTGCTGGAGAGGGAGGAAAGGATCGATTGACAGGATGGGTGTTACTGGAGAGGGAGGAAAGGATCGATTGACAGAATGGGCGTTGCTGGAGAGGGAGGAAAGGATCGATTGACAGGATGGGTGTTACTGGAGAGGGAGGAAAGGATCGATTGACAGGATGGGCATTACTGGAGAGGGAGGAAAGGATCGATTGACAGGATGGGCGTTACTGGAGAGGGAGGAAAGGTTCGATTGACAGAATGGGCGTTACTGGAGGAAGAAGTAAGGAGATATTGATAGGATGGGCAATACCACCATGGGGGGGGGGGGGAACAGATTGACAGGATGGACATTACTGGCGAGGGAGGAAATGAGAGATTGACAGGATGGGCAATACCACAGAGGGGGTAAGGAGAGATTGACAGGAGCTACACGGATAGAGGGAAGGTTGGGTTGACAAGATGGTCGATACAGGAATGGGGAAAGAGAGGAACTGACAGGATTGATACTACGGGAGTGGGGGGAGGAATTATAGACAATTGGGTATCACTATTGTAAGGATAAGTTTAAAACAATGGTTAATAAAACTACGTACATTTTCGCTGATTTTTTCACATATATTCTTTATTTATTTGCAGTGAAGAAAGCTAGCCTAAAATTTAAATTGTCCTAATGTGTAAAAAGCATTTAAGTGAAATATCTTTTTGACCTGAGTATGTCATCGATTAGATGTTATTACCTCTCTTCAACGTCATACTGTCCACAACATTACAGAAGTCCGTTGGTGGAGGAGCGCTGTCTGGAAAAGACAAACATATATTAATAAAACATATGTATATCGCTCTCAGTATATATGATGAATTAATCTAGGCTACTAATGCAATGTATACCTATTCCTGTCAGTACATGTCGGTAATAATAAGTAAATGTTGGAAAGAAATAAGAGCACTAATACAATATATACAATTCCTGACAGTGTATGTCGGTAATGATGAGTAAATAATTTTCATTATCGCAGACAAGCAAGGCTATAATACTTATTACAATTATGTAACAATACATGATTTATAGAAGCCAAGCACTGCTATAATACTTATTACAATTATGTAACAATACATGATTTATAGAAGCCAAGCACTGCTACAATACTTATTACAATTATGTAACAATACATGATTTACAGAAGCCAAGCAAGGCTATAATACTTATTACAAATATGTAACAATACATGATTTATAGAAGCCAAGCAAGGCTATAATACTTATTACAAATATGTAACAATACATGATTTATAGAAGCCAAGCAAGGCTATAATACTTATTACAAATATGTAACAATACATGATTTATAGAAGCCAAGCAAGGCTATAATACTTATTACAAATATGTAACAATACATGATTTATAGAAGCCAAGCAAGGCTATAATACTTATTACAATTATGTAACAATACATGATTTATAGAAGCCAAGCAAGGCTATAATACTTATTACAATTATGTAACAATACATGATTTATAGAAGCCAAGCAAGGCTATAATACTTATTACAAATATATAACAATACATGATTTATAGAAGCCAAGAAATAAAGCCACAGATCCGAATAACAGAATTAAAACAGACAAATAATTATTGTTTATTGATGTACTTACAAGTGTATATATTTTATGTATTAAATGAATAAACATATGATTTTATCTTTATACATTTCACTGAATATGGAATAATTATAGTACGAAAAAGTACATTTATATGAAAAGGGTTGATTGTATATTTATACCCGGTATATTTTAAGATCGTGCGTGCGTGCGTGTCTGAGTCTGTGCTAGCTTTAGTGTTCTTGTGGTATGCAAATATGTTGGTCCCATAATGAATAGAAAAAAATTGTTTTGAAATTGTTTCATTTATAATTCCAATATTGTAATTTCTGAAATATCTGAATATTGAGAAAATTATCATAAAGGAAACAATAAAAATATCATAATATCGGGACTCTACGGTTGAATACAAATTTCAGTGACTCAGCAATACCTTCTTTCATTTCTTTTTTATTTCTTAGTATTTGCCAACAAAGGAGGAGGGCGAAAATCATTCCTGCCAGGAACAAAAGAATTGCACCAACAGCACCTCCCAAAATGGTTGTCAAAATGGATTCAGTACTGGCTGAAAGGTTAGAATATAAAATGAATAAATGCCTTTTCATATGTTTTAAGTGTAAGGAAAGATGATATATATCTATAGAATACTGACTAACAAAACTACATTAGATTGGCTGGTATAAGTACGTTAAGCAGCACAACAGTGGCCATACTGACTAACAAAACTACATTAGATTGGCTGGTATAAGTACGTTAAGCAGCACAACAGTGGCCATACTGACTAACAAAACTACATTAGATTGGCTGGTATAAGTACGTTAAGCAGCACAACAGTGGTCATACTGACTAACAAAACTACATTAGATTGGCTGGTATAAGTACGTTAAGCAGCACAACAGTGGTCATACTGACTAACAAAACTACATTAGATTGGCTGGTATAAGTACGTTAAGCAGCACAACAGTGGTCATACTGACTAACAAAACTACATTAGATTGGCTGGTATAAGTACGTTAAGCAGCACAACAGTGGCCATACTGACTAACAAAACTACATTAGATTGGCTGGTATAAGTACGTTAAGCAGCACAACAGTGGCCATACTGACTAACAAAACTACATTAGATTGGCTGGTATAAGTACGTTAAGCAGCACAACAGTGGTCATACTGACTAACAAAACTACATTAGATTGGCTGGTATAAGTACGTTAAGCAGCAAAACAGTGGCCATACTGACTAACAAAACTACATTAGATTGGCTGGTATAAGTACGTTAAGCAGCACAACAGTGGTCATACTGACTAACAAAACTACATTAGATTGACTGGTATAAGTACGTTAAGCAGCAAAACAGTGGTCATACTGACTAACAAAACTACATTAGATTGGCTGGTATAAGTACGTTAAGCAGCACAACAGTGGTCATACTGACTAACAAAACTACATTAGATTGGCTGGTATAAGTACGTTAAGCAGCAAAACAGTGGCCATACTGACTAACAAAACTACATTAGATTGGCTGGTATAAGTACGTTAAGCAGCACAACAGTGGTCATACTGACTAACAAAACTACATTAGATTGGCTGGTATAAGTACGTTAAGCAGCAAAACAGTGGTCATACTGACTAACAAAACAATATTAGATTGACTGGTATAAGTACGTTAAGCAGCAAAACAGTGGTCATACCAATGTGAACAATTTAAATTTTGGAATGCAGATGGCGAAACAAGAAGGGGTTGTATTTCTCAATATCGCCCAAAATAAATCGTGGATATTCAGCTGTCCATGCAAGACATGACTAGAGGTTTGTAATTTTAATACTAATGTATTGGTCTGTTCTAGTGTGATTTACTTATAGTAAAACTACTTTTACAGTTTTAAAACTACTCTAATAATAAACAACAATACAATGCAGGAAATGTTATTTACAACAGTTTTTCAAACAATAGGCAAGGATATACTCATCTCTCTCTCTCTCTCTCTCTCTCTCTCTCTCTCTCTCTCTCTCTCTCTCTCTCTCTCTCTCTCTCTCTCTCTCTCTCTCTCTCTCTCATAAATATAGATATATAGATATATCAATCTACTATTAAAAGTTAATATTTAGATCCATGAAATAAAATAAATTTTAAATGTACGGATCTAACACAAACAGTAGTAATTAACAATAATGAAAATCTGTTTAATTTTTTTTCGGAGGAATGAAAATGCAAACAATAGTGTCTTTTTGCTTCAACTGACTCTTTGTTTTCTTTATTTATTCAGTTTAATAATGATATTTACAAGAAAATATTTTTTTAAAAAAAACATAATTAATATTAAGTATTACAAAGTGCTCATTACTGGTTGAGAATATGATCACTCGACTGCTTTAAGTTTAGAGTTTAAAATGAACATGTCTGCCATCGATAAAAATGTCAAATAACTGGTAAAATTTATTATATTTCAAGCAAATATCCATCTCTCTCTCCCCCCCACACACAAACAATTGTTCTTCCCCGGTAATCGAAATAATCCAGAACCTTTGCTAAATTTTCTGCACAATTATCCGGACGAATGTTTGTTACCGTACATAAAATGCAGTGTTGAACTTATTCTAATGATAATTCTTTCTTTCACTCTGGTTTGATTCCTTTTGCCTACCAGAGGCGATATGTCAAGTGACCTTTAACATCGGAAAGTTAAGTGCCTACATGAAAGCTCGTTAGGAGAATATGTTTGCAACTATGAATTCGATGGCTAATCGTAAGACAAAGACTGCCAGTCAGTCATATTAATTAGTAGTGATAAATTTGTGCATTTGTAATGTTAAATTAGTTTAAGCGTATTACTGCTGATGTATTAGTGTATTACTAGGGGGAAATTAATACTAGTGATAATTCCTGTATTGCTACTGATAAATTAGTGTATTACTAGTGGGAAAATAGTGATAATTTCGTGTGTTAAATGTTAAACAATAATGTATTATTAATGATATATTAGTGTATTCTTTGTGATAAATTAGTGTATTCTTTGTGATAAATTAGTATATTACTTCTAATAAATTAATTATTGTATACTTGTGATAAATTAGTATATTACTTCTAATAAATTAATTATTGTATACTTGTGATAAATTAGTGTATTACTAGAGCGACTACATTCTGTAACTGTGAATTTAATCACTAACTATATGATTAAGACTGACAGTATGTTCTATTATTAGTAATTATAATGATAACGAATGATGGTTAATTACAGGAATGAACTCATTAGAGATTATAGAGTTGAACTCAGCCTTACGGATTCTATGACTAGATTCAGCATTACTGATTCTTGGACTAAATTCATCTTTAGTGATTCTAGGACTGACCTCAATTTTGCTCATTATACGATTGAACCCAAGCATATTTATTATAGGTTTGAATTCAGACTTACTGGATATAGAATGAAACTCAACTGTACTGATTATATGACTGAATCCAACTGTACTGATTATATGACTGAATCCAACTGTACTGATTATATGACTGAATCCAACTGTACTGATTATAGGACTGAATCCAACTGTACTGATTATAGGATGGAACTCAAACTTACTGATTATAGAGTGGAACTATACTGGTTATGTGAAATAAATCAACTTTAGTTATTAAAGATCTATGGTTGTATATTATACTTTTATTTTAATACAAATTATTGGGAGAATAAAAGCAATTTCAGAAATTACCAATGCACAATATTAATGCTGATTGTGGATCACGCGTTGCTAACGATTACTCGGTTATGTTAAATGTTAAATGTTCTTGATAAAGTCCAGTTAGCATTATAGATTATTGCTATATAATAATCAAGGGGCGCGAAAGATACAACTCTATGAATTAAATGTTGTGTGATTGGTCTACGAGTGTCTGTGTGTATCTTATTGTACGCATGTGTGCGAGTGCTTATGCCTGTGTTTGTCGGTGTGTATATATATATGTGTATGTGAGAGTGCATTTATGTGTGTAGGAGGAAAAGGGGTGGAGATAGTGCCGGAGAATAATAAGAATCGGGGGTATTGAAAAAATATTAGGTTAAATTTTATAAACATATTGATGTTTTCTGTTTGAGGTCAGTAAGGAAGTAATACACCTTTGTGTTAAACACAGTAACTCTAGCCATGCCCTTATCTTCTATATAACTCCATGCCCTTATCTTCTATATACCTTTGTAGTTGACATCAATGACTTGATTTATATAGTATGAGTCAGCATAGTTGTCATAAAAATAATTTTCTACATTTCTGTGTCGGAAACATCAATGACTCGATTTATGTAATATGAGTCAGCATAGTTGTCATAAATCGCATATTCTACATACCTTTGTCGGAGACATCAGTGACTTGATTTATGTAGTATGAGTCAGCATATTTGTCATAAATCTCATATTCTCCGTCAGGATACTTCTCAATGATATAGCACCGATAGAATCGTTTATTGTCTGCCGGCGTCAGCTTGAGGGATAATGTAGAGGACTAGAAATATATTTGGACAGATCAATAGGGTTATTTTCTAGAACTGCTAGAAATTAAACTTGTCTGTGGAGAAATAAACTGGCCGAAAGAAACATGCACGCTATAAACTAAAGATGTCGTTAAAACAGATATGTGTATTTAAAACTAAAAGAAATATATGTTAGAAACATACTTGATAAGAACTAAGCAGATGTTAAAACAGAACTGTTATTATCGGTATACTAAGACATAAACAACTTCTGTTAGAGACTAAATAAAGAAAAGAAGCTTTATAAAAACAGGTATGAAAAGAAATGACATGAACAGGCTTTAAAATAGGCATAGGCATATCTATCTATCTATCTACCTATTCATCCATCCATGTGTTTGTTATCTACAACTATTTTCATTCATGATATAATAGACTGATGAATTAATTTTGAAGAAAATGATGAACAGTCAGCAAGAGCTTCATTATGTTTGTATTTGCACGTTTCACTGTTCACTTTCAGAAAACTCGGCTGGCTTAATATCTAAACCTGACACGTTTGTGGAATGGAAATAATTGTGCACATAAGGAAACAGTCTCTGACACTGACACATTTGTTGGTGCGTACAACTGCACACGCAGAGAAACCGTAGTCTCTGAAAGTGACACGTTTGTGGAATGGACATAACTGCACACGCAGAGAAACCGTAGTCTCTGAAAGTGACACGTTTAGGGAGTGCGTATAACAAACAGCACACGTAGAGAAACCGCAAAAAAATCTCTGAAAGTGACACGTTCGTGGGGTGTGGAAATACTTGATGAAAATATACATCGCATGCCCAACAAGCTAAAGATTGAGCTTATTTTGTCCAAAGTCTTGAGCTTATTTCGTCCAAAGTCTTAAGCTTATTTCGTCCAAAGTCTTGAGCCTATTTCGTCCAAAGTCTTAAGCTTATTTCGTCCAAAGTCTTAAGCTTATTTCGTCCAAAGTCTTAAGCTTATTTCGTCCAAAGTCTTGAGCCTATTTCGTCCAAAGTCTTAAGCTTATTTCGTCCAAAGTCTTAAGCTTATTTACTATACAAAGCCACCTTCGATTCTTTCATTTTTTTATAATCATCTCTATAAGCTTACGTTTTAACTCCTCTGAAATCTGAGGTAACATACAGACCGTTTTCTCTGTTTCCTAAGCATACCACACCAGGTCGTTAGAATAGATTTACTGGGAAATAAATATACTGTTCAGTGACTTATAAACACAAAAGCAAACTAACATAAACAATAACAGTCACCATCTGCATTACAAGGAACTAACCATCTCCACATGCACGACAAGTAGAATGCCCTCTTCAGAATAAGGTGAGAAGAGGAAATCCTCACAGGAACAAACCAAGACAGAGAACATCAAAAGATGAAAAGTCTATTGCAGTTACTGTGAGGAAAGAAGCTATCAAAAATAATAGATGGTTCAAACAGACATGATAGAAAATAAATTATTTAAGCAGTAGACATTCCTATAAATAAATATTATTAGATACAACATCTTGGAAATAAACAGATGTTCGAAACAGACATCAAACGTATACTATTAGAAACATACATCAAGCGTAAATATACTATTAGAAACATACATCAAGCGTAAATATACTATTAGAAACATACATCAAGCGTAAATATACTATGAGAGACAAACATCAGGGGAAATTAAACTATTGGAAATAAACATCACGGGAAATAAACACTATTGGAAATTGGAAATAAATACTATTGAAATATATATTACGACACAAAACACTATTGGAAACATATATCATGAGACATAAACACTATTGGAAACATATATCACGAGACATAAACACTATTGGAAACAGACATCGCGGGAAATAAAAAAAATCGTTCAAAATAAACAAAATGTTAAATAAAAAGGCTATTAGAAACAAAAAAACAAAAAAAATAATTAAAATTGTACTACTTTGTCTTCATGATATTTAATAAATGACCTACCCGTTTGCTACATGGTGTTGGAAAATGTTGTTATTCTCAGCCGTGGAACACTTTAACAACTTGCTACAAGCTTATATTTATGAGTACTTTATGGCTACAATCATTTATGGATGTATGTGCCCATTACATTACTGTTGTTGATTACAGGAGACGTGAGAAATAAACAATCAGATTCCTCGTTTAATGTAGACATTGCTGAGCTGTCTCACCAGATTTTGGCGCTTCTAATGACATTTATATTTAGTAACCCTAGTGAATTATTGGACTATCTCACTGATCTTCCACACTTCACTAGAAATGTCCAATGTATTTACTAATCATAGAAAACTATTGGGCTATCTCACTGCTCTCTTCGCTGCTAATGACACCATCCTATTTATAACCATTGACAAAGTATTGAGCTCTCTCTCCAATTGTAAGATGTACTCTACATATTATTCGACGTCTATTTCTAATGATAAATGTGTTCTAATCATTTGTTTTATTATAGTACTTGACATATGTTCTCACTTTAAACAAATGTGTTCTAATCATTTGTTTTATTATAGTACTTGACATATGTTCTCACTTTAAACAAATGTGTTCTAATCATTTGTTTTATTATAGTACTTGACATATGTTCTCACTTTAAACAAATGTGTTCTAATCATTTGTTTTATTATAGTACTTGACATATGTTCTCACTTTAAACAAATGTGTTCTAATTATTTGTTTTATTATAGTACTTGACATATGTTCTCACTTTAAACAAATGTGTTCTAATCATTTGTTTTATTATAGTACTTGACATATGTTCTCACTTTAAACAAATGTGTTCTAATCATTTGTTTTATTATAGTACTTGACATATGTTCTCACTTTAAACAAATGTGTTCTAATCATATGTTTTATTATAGTACTTGACATCTGTTCTCACTTTAAACAAATGTGTTCTAATCATATGTTTTATTATAGTACTTGACATATGTTCTCACTTTAAACAAATTGTTCTAATCATATGTTTTATTATAGTACTTGACATATGTTCTTACTTTAAAAACATGTGTTCTAATAACATACATTTTCTTATAGTATATAAGGCTTATTTAATATAAAAGTTTTATCTCAGTACAAAAGTTTTATTACATTAATGGATTTAATTGAATGGTATAAGGGACTGCACGAAATAGTTTAAGAGGGAAAGCCAGGGATTCTGTACAGTATTTTAAAATTTAATTTTTCATATTGGAAAGACTAGAAAAACATGACATCCATATATTTATGACATTTAAGGAATTCTACACAAGATTTTAAAGTTTAATTCTATAAATTGGAAAGGATATATTCACACGGCATCGATGTATTTGAGGAATTCTGAGTGAGATTTTAAATTTTTATTCTAGATTTTGGAAAATCAAAATAAAAGTACATGGGATGTTTAGAGCGTATGAGGAGAACTAACAATTAATTATTTTATTTTAGATGACGGGAAAAAATGAATTAAAAAATATCCCCAGATTGATTGAATGTAAGTGTACTCGTTGAATCTGTGACGTATGAATTCGATTTCAGAAACTGACAGAGTAAATTACCAAGATGTGACTGATGGATTTAATTTCAGACTTTAGGTACATAGATAAAATTTTAATGACAATCTTATATCAGAACTTACTGGAAATATACTGCACTCGTTGGCAGATTTCTTGGGTTCTTCATGATGGATGTTATTGGTATCGATGTACTGTGTCCACTCATTAGAATCTGTTGGTTTGTACGCCCAGTGCACAACTGTCTGTATAAGAAAAGACTTGTTTTAATCTCTAGGTTTGTACGCCCAGTGCACAACTGTCTGTATAAGAAAAGACTTGTTTTAATCTCTAGGTTTGTACGCCCAGTGCACAACTGTCTGTATAAGAAAAGACTTGTTTTAATCTCTAGGATTGTACGCCCAGTACCCAGTTACAAGTGATGTGAATTTTAATCTCTCAATTAGCGGATATACGGGCGCTGTAAACGATTTCTCTCTTCTACCACATTAAAGACAAACATTTACCGTTACACAATATCCCATAGGTGGAAAATATCTTTGTGATGGAATCTATATTTAGCGAGTCTCCCCCCAAAAAAAACTTTCTTCTCCAACACAGGCTATCAATTTGTGTAAGAAGGTCAATAAATTTATTGCTAAATTTATTGACCTTCTTACACAAATTTGAATAATCAAATATACATATGTGTCACGAAACGCTGGTGTGAAGCCGGCTCGAGCTGAAGTTAGAGATTCAAGGGGTTAAAGTCTGTTTTGGCTTGCTCCGGTGTATCTCCAAGAAAAGCCCGTGTGACATATGCCAGTAATACGTCGCGTCAGGTTGTTACATAGACACACACTGACATACACCGTTGATGTTTGGGTGGGGCCCAGTTTTATTATGTCATGCAAAGGAACGTTTTATTGGTTGTGTATGCTGTGAGCGAGTATCATGAAAGTGAATAAACGGACGAACAGATAAACGGTACAAAACAATATAAATACAAATTCTTTCGCCCATCTCAAAAACTATGAATAACAAGGTAGCTGAGGATGGTTAAATTAGATTGTTTATTCCCTGATTTAAAGAGGGCACTACTCTTTCACACAGTGATTAGTAAAGCATTCAACTTTTTCAATATCATACACACTTTAAGAGAATTTCAGGGGAGATGAAAATGATGAAATTCAAAATGTAAAATAAAGGTTAACTACACAATTCTTATGCGGCAAATTGGGCCACTTCAACAATAATTCACACATACAAAATAGGCATGAATTTTAACATTAGTCTAAAGTTCATATTTCACAAATGATGCAATAGTAATGGATATAAACAGCCTATATTCATTATTCGTATTCTTAAGAGTCCTAGATGCATTGCATTGTTCTTAATCTCAAAAATTCTAGATGCATGTTTGCCTTGGTAATTATTACTCACTAATGTCAGAGTTACAAGAAGATGATGTAATCTCACACGTCCCTCATAAGGGTACTTCAAAGGGAAGATATGACGCAATGGCTGCATCGCCTGGTAGCTAGACCTGCAGGAGTCTAGGTACTACCCTCAGATTATTGCAAGGGGAAAATCTGATGCTCAGTTGACTGTTGCCAACCTCGATAATTGTCGTTTTTTGCTGGTTGCCCTGTCAACAGAAGAACCCAACTACGTTGAACATTATCAGATGAATTGTCCAATGGGATGTGTCATTGCATTCTATTGAGTGTAGAAATCCTGGTCTCCATAAGGAAACGTAGGAGCTAGCCGCCCCTCGACTGCGAGATATGAGGTCAAACAAGCTTGGACAGGAGAAAACAAAAATGGCATCTCATGTTGTTAACTGCATACAACCAATGTGCATAAGCTGTCTTGACAGCGAACTGTCCCTCTTTGCCAAAAAATATCTATTGAAGTGATGTTGCCCCGTTACATCAATGTTTGGCATCAGATGTGTGAAAACAGATGGAAAGAGGTATTTTCAGTTTTCTTTTATGAAATCTCTGTACATGAGAAATTCATACATATGAAGTTAGATGTCTTCACATAATTCCACATTTCCAGCATGAGTGTAAAAATCTTCCTTTTTCTCTTATATAGTCTCCCTAAAAGTTTTCAAAAACTTTCAGAAGATTTAAAATGGTGTGACACTGGAAACAAATATTTTCAGTTCCTACTGTCTGTGTTATATTATTTTCGTTTTGTCAAAAATCATTAGTATAAACTGTAATGGGGCAATCCTATTTCAAAACTCTGTTTAGGAAAGATATGAATGGATTTACATTTAAATGCGCATATATAAACCTTCTTTTTAAATATTCCCTTCAGTTTAAAGAAAGGCGAATAAGTATAATTTATTGACCTCACCTTGACTTTCTCCGTTGTGATAGCAGTTGATCCTTCGCAGGTCAGATTCAGAATGGTATTTGCAGAATACGATTCTTGGACAGGAAATGCTGTTATTTTCATATTGATTGGGATATCTGCAAGGAACATTGTTATTTTGATTGTCGCATGATGACACCTTGCTATATGTGTCAGTTTCACCCTTTAAGTACCAAACGATATTTTGTAATGAATACTTAAGTAACAAACGGTATTTTGTAATGAATACTTAAGTAACAAACGATATTTTGTAACGAATACTTAATCAAATATAAAATGTTCACGAGTGTAATATATCTGTGACACATGTTTCATGTGTCACTTTCGCACCAATGACACTCACAATTAAGACATACGTAATCACACAGTGATGTTCTTGGTTATTCAACATACAAATCTATAAATTACTTAGGATTTACTAATCAGTAAAGCAACAGCTAATTTACATGATTTCCTACCGCCAATATCAATATAATGTATAGCAAAAGTGCAATATCGGATAATAATAAAAATTGTCTGCTGAGATTAAACAAATTCATGCTAAGAAAATGCTAGAAAATCATCTCCATTAACATTCTAACAAGAAGAATCATGAGTGGATAAGGTAAAAATAAATTAATTTAACTAACAATACAAATGAAAATAATAAAGTAACAACAACAACACCCATTTCCACAACCAGCATCCTGGCCAAAATGTTTGTCCTGCCCACCCAAAAAAAAAAAATACGAACAACAGAAAACTACCAACAGTGCCACTGGTGTCCTTTCAACCATCTCTGAAATACACATACACACCACCTTGAATATATAAACAACCGGCCCCATGGAACCAAACCGAGGCTGAGCGTGAGACAATCAGTAACATATAAACAAGAGCAACATACACATAAAGGAAACATCAGGGATAGACATAAACATCAGTGATAGCCATAAACATCAGCAGCAGGAGAGGATGGGGTGAACATCAGATCTGGTATGATACTAGCCTGGGCTCTGTTAGATATTCCCTCCTGCCTTCTTAGCAATGTCCAAAGGTCATCGGCCATTACAAAGTGGACAAAGATAACCAAAAAATAGAAATACATGCAACTGAAGAAAAGGAAAGAAAAACAGTCAAAAGAGAGTGACAGGAGGTGAAGTAAACCGGTAGAGTTTTGTTAGATTCCCACTTCCCACCCACCCACCCACCCACAACCCTTTGTTCCCGCAAGAAATGGGGTGTTATACGTTTGCTACTCTAAAGATATTTTAAATTAAAATAAATATTATTTCATCTTCAATCACATTCTTGCACACAGAAAATTATTAAATATTTATACTTTATTTCCTGCAAAAATAAAGAGCTTGAAACAACACACACTGTAGCTTGGGAAGATACGAATCCGCGCTAATCATTCACTCTTTTTTTCTCGAGTCAGTATGACTTCAGCTATAATCTGGTGCTAAGTGTTTCTGATAGCAATCGGACTGTTTTCTTCTAAGCCTTATGTCCAGGATAAGGATAGGACAAGTGATTCTTAATTCCTTTTCGATTCATAGCTGACTCCTGTCATTTGACCCGCAGTTCATACTTTATCCCTGCGCTCTCAGTACTAACAAGCTGATTCTCACCTTTCTATTCATAAATGGAAATTTTTGTGTGGTGAACTTACTTCTACGTGTTGATGGCTATGTAGCTTCTGACATGTCATGGGTTTATTCTCACGCACAAACAATCAATTATGAAACAGTTCATCTGGCCTAAAGTTTTTTGGTTTAAAAATGTGTAGTTGACTAATATTTACATGTGTTATAGTTTTAAACACTCATGGCATTCCACCATATTTATTTAAAATGTCTAGGGCTAAATCATTTTATCTATTATTATTCCACATTTTGTCTCATTCTTTATTGTCACGGTTTAGGGGAAATAATCATTTAAATGTATTTCTTTTAGGAGGATTTTTTATTTCCCTTGTAAACGGTCACCAGATCGTTTGTTTCTTCTTAATCTTCGTGAATGAAAGGTAGTGTCTATACATTCACAGTCAGTGAGTACGCATGTGTGTATATTTTGTTTATGTATGTGTGATATTTTAACTATAATGATTTATTTATTCTATTTATTTATGTTAGTGGTAAATAGGAATTATTTAATTATTTTATATTCTTTGTGTAACTTTCAGATAGGAACTATATTTAGTTATTTATTACTTTAGTTTATTTGCACCCTTAGATAGTTAAATACGGTTAATACATTAGTGTTTACCGACATCAGGACTTTCTAGGCACACTTTTGTGTCATGTCATGAATCTCAAACTTTTGATGGTTTGGGAAATTTTGATAGATCATTTATAAATGCTGAGAGGCCCTTTTTCTGTTGGAATTATATATAGTTTCATGTGAAAACAAGTGTGAATTATATATAGTTTCATGTGAAAACAAGTGTGAATACCGTCTTCAAACTCTGTGCCTAAAGTTTAAAACTAGTTATGATATTTCTAGTTTTTCATCTGCTTTTAAGTATTCAAGTGTCCTAATCTCTAGAATAATCAGTACTTACGTGGATTTTTAACCTCTTTAATGTGCATGACTGTTGTGTTGAAATGAGTAGTTGCCTGCTCATCCATGACATATGGACCACGTTCTTCAATAATGCATCGATACTGATAATCTTCATCACTTGCGTTTACTCTCATCTTCAGGTGGCTGACCTAGAAATGAAATTTCATGTGAAATATAAACAACTAGTTGAGGTGGCTGACCTAGAAATGAAATTTCATGTGAAATATAAACAACTAGTTGAGGTGCACAGTACAGTAAATGGATTAATCTTGTCAGAATTTTATTTATTTTAAAATAATAGGCTGACTGAAGACTTCTAATTATTATGTACATACCTGGATTGACTTTATTCTTTAGCTTCATTATTGTTTTATTTTGAAATGTTTGTTTCATATTATTTGTTAATCAGTTTGTATATAAAATGTTTATAGGCTAGCTGGAACTGACTGAATATAGCACATAGGTTGGTAGAAAACTCTAGTACAGAGATCGTAAATATCCATGCCTTTTCTGATTTCTAACTCTAGTACAAGATGTCACAGGATAAACAGGTAAAATAAATCATACTATCTTCATACTGCATTCGTATTCAGGATCTGGTACGGGACTTTCCGTGGTGATTTCCTTAGTAACCGGTTGCCAGTTTATGTCTGTAGAGCGTTTGGTTTGCCACACCACTTCTTTCTGCATGAAACACGTCAAGAAATAAATCAGTTAAAAATACAAGCAACAAACATGAAAAATTAATAGAAGCATCCCTCAAATATCCCAGCGTTACTAATATTGAATAACTAATGCAGCACACTTTGAATTAAAGAACTGAATGACATTTAGTGTAGCTCTAGGGGTTTTTTATTTTTATTTTTGCTGCAAACCTGCTCCTATATGTTAAAGATGTGCTTTCGCACCAATTGACAGCTATGGTAATTAAACTTAGTATAAATTTGGGACTATACAATAGTTTTAATGCCAATCAATACGAGCTGTGAGTTTACAATACATAGTGAAAGGCCTATGGAAACTAAGTTTTTATTATTATTCAGCCTATTTCCACGACTTCTGTTTGACTGTCGGTTGTGATCCAAGGTACTTGGATGTGGGCACTTCCGAGGAGAGCTGCTTTGAGTAGTGGAGCGAGTCTGTGGTCTCCAGGGAGTTTATTCAGGTAGCCTTCCAATTCAGATGTTATGTTCCCCAAGGCTCCTATCACTATAGGTATCACTTCTGCTTTTACATTCCAAAGTCTCTGAATTTCTAATCTGAGGTCTTGGTATTTTTCTATTTTGTTATTATTATTATTATTATTATTATTATTATTATTATTATTATTATGCCTCTTTCCACGACTTCTGTTTTCTTCCATGTTTCTTTGTCTGTTTCTGGGGGTTGGAATAGTCCACTCAGCTTTACTGCTTCTATCAGTGGATCATCTTTGTTGTTATTCCAGATGTAGTCCACAAGGCCAATGACATGTTTGATTTTCTTGAGACCTCGGCCTCCCATTGTGAGTTGACTTTTATTTCTACAAATGTTTGAACTAATCTGCACACATGTAGTGTGCAAACACTTGACATTGGTTGATATAACTGTATTTATTTTTCCATGTCTGTGCATTGGGCTAATGAATAATGTTGCAGGAAAATTGAGAATGGGATATAAGACAGAATGGAGTCATATTGATAAACGGGAAACTTAGGTTTGCTTCTTAATTATATTTTGCAGTGATCAAGTTTCGAGTTTCAACTTTCAAATTTCCAGTTACCCTTCATGTATTCACCATTTAGAAGCTTGAACAACCGGGAAGTTGCTGGAATGTTTATTGCAGTATGTAAGCATGGGAAGTACACTTTGATAGATATGCTGGATACATCAGGAGAATTATGATACATTGAATTTATCAGAATTACTGTAATCATCGTGTTCTGCTTGACATGGTGAGGAAAGCGCTGAAGTTCATCTGAGAATATAACAGTGCATCAGTGTTTTCCATGCAAGTGAAAGTTGAAGCAACTCTTAATCCAGGTCATGTAAAATAGACTTTAAATTGCCTACCTCTAATAACTCCATTTCTATTCATTCTTAGGCCTAACCTGTGACTTGAATCAACTCTATTGTTGAACTGTAATTTTATTATTTTATATGGACTGTGTAAGCAATAACTATCCTAACGTCAGTTTATGTAATATTGATGCCAAGTAATCTATTTCATTGTAATTGTCATATGTAAATAATAACGTAATAAATTTAACACTTATAACACTTAATAGATTTACTGACCTTCTTACGCATTTTGATAATCTTATGTTTCTCAAACAATGTGAGTGGGTGGGGGCTCGCTAAATCTAGATTAAAGTCGAATTTGTCTTCTCCTTTAGTAATATTTTCCTCCTACAGAAAGATTATGTGACGTTGAATATTTATCTTTTATGTTGGGGAAGAGAGAACATATTAACAACACCAGTAAATCCGCTAAGTGAGAGAGACGAGTGATGTCTGCTGGAAGATCATTAATACAAATAAAATATTTATAACTTGTAATTAGTTATGAAAGATTAAGTAATAATATTAATCATTTTCTTTAACTAAGTGTCGTGCCCGCCACACGTTCATTTTAAGATTGCTGCATTTAGGTATCACATTAAGAAAAATACTTGAATAACATCATACATATAACTAGAGACAATTTAGCATACATAGCGTCTATTAGTCTCACACTAAGACAAATACTTGAACGACATCATACACATAACTATAGACAATTTAGCATACATAGCGTCTATAAGTCTCACACTAAGACAAATACTTGAATGACATCATACACATAATTAGAGACAATTTAGCACACATAGCATCATATACCATGCATTACGATAATGTATTTACACAGTATATATGCTTCACAGTTTGAGAAATATATCGAACAGACTGCCACACATAGATACTGTCACATAAAGAGATGGTCACATATAAGTAAACACGGGTAAATGAATACAAGCAAGATGTATTTTATGCAGATAAAAGAAAATGTCCTAGAATGTATATAAACAAAATAGTGTCATTTGAATCTACAACACAAACCCCACGATGAAACGACATTGTATATATTGTTACGTGTGATAAAACTGTACATGGAGTAAGCATGCAAAGTATATTATTACCGATAAACTTAGATTTCACAAAATAT
This sequence comes from Sinotaia quadrata, assembly GCA_028829895.1. Lineage (NCBI taxonomy): Eukaryota > Metazoa > Mollusca > Gastropoda > Architaenioglossa > Viviparidae > Sinotaia > Sinotaia quadrata. The sequence goes on along the minus strand of CM054179.1, from coordinate 37,442,370 downwards.
TCAGACGTGTGAATGAAATTCCATCTATTGGAAAAATATGAAAGCATTTTTTTTTTTTTACATCAGAATGAGTTTTCAATGCAACATATAGATTTATGATAAAACAACATATCACATAGGTTTAGGCTAAAAGAACACAACACATAGGTTTGGAATACAACAACACAGCGCACAAGTATAGAAGCAAATAACGCAGCACATAGATTTAGGAGTAAACAGCAAAGCTCATAATATAGGTTTGAGACTGTCAGATGAGACAGTATGATTAACGCAGCACATAGATTTAGGAGTAAACAGCACACTTCACACAGGTTTGAGAATGTCAGATGAGACAGTATGACTAACGCAGCAGATTTATATTCCCTTGCAAACAGAATCCCATAGTATCAAACAAAAACTGAATTATACAATAGTTACAGATAACTTTGAAACATTTCAATGTTTCTATTTTGTCTTCAAGAACTAACAAAACTTAGCTGGTAATGAAATAAAACCTTCTTTGTGCATATATACAATGTAGCAATAACTGCAGACTTTAAAGGCATTGCTTAACTGTTTGCACCTTAAACGCAGAATAGACTTTATATCAAAGGCAACATAAACCGAAAGTGGACATTTTGTAGCAGAAAACCACATGAAATAACCAGTACAAATATAACACCGAAAGTTATCACAACTACTCTTACTAACATGTTCACGTTTATTTGCTTCAGTGGAGAGCAAAGAGAACTTAGTAAATATCTTACTTGCAAGCCAGTAAGCAAAGAACCAATGGAAAGAGTGCAAGTGATCACAAGCTCAGTCCCCAGCCCATAGCACATTCTGTCTGGGTTTGCTGTGATGTATTCTTTTCCTGGGAGATCTGCAATTTTTACGGAGGTAGAACAAGAGCCCAGTGAGATAATTGACGCATTGCGTAACACACGTGTACGTGTACATAGAACAGTAATACCATTGAGATATCAAAGTGTTTACATTTATCACGGGGTGTGTATATCAATAATACCATTGATATATCAACGTGTTTACATTTATCACGGGGTGTGTATATCACCATTGAAATATCAAAGTGTTTACATTTACACATTTCTCACGGGGTGTGTATATCAATAATATCATTGAGCTATCAATGTGTTTACATTTCTCACAGGATGTGTAAATCAATAATACCTTTGAGCTATCAAAATGCACACATTTCACACTGGAAGTGTTATAATGCAATATCAATGTGTTATCAAAGTGCACAAATTTCCCATGGGAAGTGTAGGGATTTTGTAACATTAAAGCTACGAATATTTATGCAAATCATGTAGATATAATTTGAACTGTAATAATGTTTACACTACTGTACAAACACATATTTATATACCATGATACAGTTAGAATCATAACAACATTGAAACAATACACATTTATGCATTTATTTTATTATTACAATACTAAATGTATATACATTTAGTATTTTAATAATATCTAATACATTTAGTATTGTAATAATATCTAATACATTTAGTATTGTAATAATATCTAATACATTTAGTATTGTAATAATATATAAACTATAAGTATATATTAATTATATTAGATACACTTTGTGATCTGTTAAACATTTAATCAATAGGCATATATTTCCTATTGTTAATATAATGAGAACTGAAATTAAAAATATTATAAAATGAAAAATACGCCAAACCTTCTAATTTACCAAAAAACTTTGACAACAAAGCCATTTCAGAATAAGACTAAATTCAACACTTAACATACAAGATCTCAGGTCAAACAAAAACATTCAATCACTGTAGAACAGATAAACACTAAGTAAACTGTCAACTATATAATGAAGAAGAAAAAAATAACATTGACACCACAAATCTCTTACAAGGTGACTCTCCACGCAATTTATTCACAGCTACAAATAGAAAAAAAATAATCATAAAAACACTCTTTAATTTTTTTACAGAAACAAGCATACTACACATTCTATTTAAAACATTTTAGAAATTGATTTTTAGAAAGGAAATAAACAAATTAACGCCATCAATAATCAACGAACTAGACATCGCCACATGCACTACAACAAATAATACACCATCGTCAGAATAAAGACATCGCCACACGCACTACAACAAGTAATACACCATCGTCAGAATAAAGACATCGCCACACGCACTACAACAAGTAATACACCATCGTCAGAATAAAGACATCGCCACATGCACTACAACAAGCAATACACCATTGTCAGAATAAAGACATCGCCACATGCACTACAACAAGCAATACACCATTGTCAGAATAAAGACATCGCCACATGCACTACAACAAGCAATACACCATTGTCAGAATAAAGACATCGCCACATGCACTACAACAAGCAATACACCATTGTCAGAATAAAGACAGAAGAGGGCATTCTCACAAGAGTTAACCAAGACAGAGATCGTTACAAGATGAAGTCTATTGTGGTTCTTGTGAGGAAGTTAACGAAAAAAAAGTACAAAGTACATGTAGTTATATATCCTATGTGCAAGTAGAATTGCAATAATATTTGAAGCATATAATTATGTATCAACCGGAAATAGATCCACCTTACTATTTGACTACGTACTAAAGAGAAAGGCAATAAACGAAACAACATCTCATCTATCAATATAAGACAATATGCTGTTATCAGATGCAATTAGAGGTGTGACAACGTGCGCCACTTAGATAATGAAGGTATTTATTATTTTTAATTATTCTTTCATAACTAATTTCAAATGATAAGAATATTAATTTTATTTTATTAATGATCCTCCATCAGGCACCTCACATCACTCACTTGGTGGATATTTTGGCCTTGTAAACGTTTTCACAGTTCCACAACATAAAAAAAAACGAAAAAACGTTTACCATCACTTAAGGTTTTATACTTTTGGAAAACTTCTTAATAAGAAAAAGACAAATCCGACTACATTTAGCGAGCCCCCATCCACTCACTTTCTTCTCCAACATAAGATTATCAAATATCAATTTGCATAAGAAGGTCAATAAATTTATTAAAAACAACAACTATACAAATGACAATTACAGTGAAACAGATAATTATAATTTGACATGATTATTCCACGAATCCACGTTCGGGTAATTATAGTTTACAGTCTCTCTCTACATATATATAACAAAAATACTGCTAATTATAGTTCAAAAATAGAGTCAATACAAATTGCAGGGTTAGTTCTATCATAGGATAGAAATGGAGTTATTTGAATAAGTCATTACAAACGTCAAATAACCTGGATTAAGCACAGCTTCCCAAATCATTTCACTGGCCTTTACAATCACGTCACAGTGTCAAAATGTCCGTGCTCAGCACGCGTTCCCGCCTTGTGCGTAAGAAAAGAAACTGACGCGCCATTCCTCTCAACCGACCTGTCACTCTCTTGCCTTCAGTTTCTTGAGCAGAACACAATCACAATAATTGTATTATCTTCACTGGACTGATGTACTTAGCATCCTTGTTTTGGTGGTAAAAGTAAGGGTGCAGCATACTCCTTATGCGTACACACTCTGCAAGTCTCCTGCATTTTCCAGGTCACTCAAATCACGACTAGCGAACAAATGAAGGGTAACTAGGATACTTGAAAGTTTTACTTGAGGCTCCCCTTGAGACTCATAGCTCAGGGTCTAACACATATTCCCAGAGTGAGACAACCACAACCAAAAAGAAGGAATCAGAAGAAAGCAGAAGAAGAAGGCTGCTTGCCGACTGCAACATAAATCAAGGAGCAAGCCTAAGTTTCTCATTTATTACAATATAACTCCATTTTATTTCACATATATTCTCAAAACTTACAATCTCCTGCAAAAAAAGTTATTATCCCCATGCACACGTGGTACAATAAATACAATGTATCAAACTATGTAACATATTAATACATTACATGGGCACCGCTTAGTTCAAACATTTTAGTAAATAAATCAACTTGCATAGTACATCTTTGCATAAACAAAAGTATAACATATCATTAGAAAAATGTATGAAATGTTTTTAAGTCCATTCTCTCTCAGTCAGTTTAAACTCACCACTCAAGCTAACGACTGCCTTCAGAGATTGACTTTTCTCTTTGTCTTCAAATTTAAAAGTGAATAGAGAACAAACTTCTCTACTGCAAGTGCACTCTTTAAACTCAGCCCATTGGCTAGTATCTTTCTCATAAATCATAATCATTGGATAATAGAAAACTTCTCACTCAGTGTCCACTAGGTCTGCAAAACTAGAATGTTCTAGTCTCAGGCTGTTTACTTCAGACTCATAATCTTTAAAATAGCACCATAAGGAGTGCCCTAAGGTCAGGTCACTCTGACAATTTACCAACTTAAATAGCAATTAACATTAAAAATAGGGAGGGGCAAATTTACTTTGTCACAGGAATAATATTTGAAATACGAATAATCATTTCACTGTAAATACAATTTAACTTACCTATGAATGGTGAGATACTAGACAAACACAACTATGAAACATCTAACGAAATAATTTATAGTTTATTACTAGACACGCAAAACTATGAACACAGCTAACGATGGCGCGGTCATTTCCTGTCTGTTCTCTTATCACAAGGCATATTATATTATCCTCTGAAGGAAAATATCCTTTATTGAATAGTTTGCCCTGCAACACGAATGTAACTAGCCAAGTATTACTGCTAGAATTTTAGACGTTCTCTGATAAACGTGAGATCACTATACATAGGCATATATTGCCTAACAATTAATGGCACTTAATCATTATCCAAAGAGTATTATCATAATTATAAAAAAAAACAATCAGTACTGCTGGCCCGTAAACAGTCTTTAGTAGTTTGTCTTAATAGAAGCAGAGATTGAGATATCTGAGGCTTGCATTTCACAGAGTCTAAAGATAGTTAACAAACAGAAGACAAACTGCTTACATATTATGTAAACGGTGGAGAAGAACACAGCTGTTAACATTTCAGCTTGTTTGCTGTACTTGGTTTCACATTTCAGGACGGCAGTATCGTTACAGTTGGGGTGATCGAATGTTGCAAAGATGCCGGAATAAAGGTCGCCTGTGAACCGTATCCGATTCATGTCGTCATGGTACTGGAGTGTGCCATTGTCTGCACTAATATTGGCTTGTGCAATTAGAGTGTAATGCTTTATCATACCTTGGTCAGTAGATCTGTATAAGGCAATAAAGCTCTTGGAATGTGTAATGCTATCACCACAGTTTATTGTCCATGGTTCGCTTTGATCGCCTGGGTTCATATACACAATGTACGGTTGCCTAATCTCAACATCTTTTGAAAAGAGAAGAAAGAATTGTATTATAATGATAATGAATCACACTAATGTAGTATCACAAATTAATTATTTTCATGATTATAATTACAGTCATTATTATAATTAATTATAGAATGCGCCCGACGCAATTTAAGCACATAGGCTTATGTGTACTTTATTGCACAAATTAATACAAGGAACGTTCATGCATACACACACACACACTGATGTGCATAAACACTATTATCACGATAGGATATCACCTCACCAATACTCCCATGATTGCATAATGATATTATCACCATAGTATACCAGCTAACTGACACGCCCTTGGTATGAATATTTTTTGAATAACACGAAATTGAAATATGTTTGTTTATTTATTAGATAAATCTCTGCACTGCATATTTTTTATTATGAATCGTAAATTAAAGTTCGCATTAAAGCAGTTATGATTTCCGGACAACTAGTATCCATTGATCACATTAGTACTCAAGAAAACACACTACATATAGGACATCTCTTGTACTCAAGAAAACACACTACATATAGGACATCCCTTGTACTCAAGAAAACACAGTACATATAGGACACCTCTTGTACTCAAGAAAACACAGTACATATAGGGCATCTCTTGTACTCAAGAAAGCACACTACATATAGGACATCCCTTGTACTCAAGAAAGCACACTACATATAGGACATCCCTTGCACAAGATGATGTTGCTGCTATGAATGCATATGTTGTAACACAATTTTAGTATAAACTTTACCGGAAGATGAGTATTCAGCCATAAATCCTTTGTAGCCAGTCAAACCTTTAGAAGTGAGCTTAACCGTCATGGAGCTTTTCGCAGAAATCACATCAGGTATGATCCTCTGGCCGCAATATCTGAAATATTGGAAAAGACGTAGACCCAACATGCAAAGGACACGAGATAAGACATAGACCCCCATTAGAGGACAATGTCAACATGCAAAAGACACGAGATAATACATAGACCCCATTAGAGGACAATGTCAACATGCAAAAGACACGAGATAAGACATAGACCCCATTAGAAGACAATGTCAACATGCAAAAGACACGAGATAAACTAACATATTACTAACAACTTTTACAAATGCACTGTGCACAATTTTGTTGAAAGGTTAGAGTTAGCTGTAAATAAAAAATGAAAAGAAATCCATACAATAATATGGATTTATTTAGAGTTATCCATTTATTCACATTTTATTCATCATTTAGGTTTTGTTTCTGCTAATTATTCTGCTAATAACTTAAAATACTACAGACAAATATCATTTGGTGATACTTTGCATTTACATATAACTATTATCATTTGATATTAAATATACAGAACCCATTTTTATTTCATGCACAAGAGATGCATACACAATCTTATCATCTTTCCATTATTGTATGTAATAAAACAACGCATAGTTGTCAAATATGTTGTTCACAAAATAATTATTGAATGGAAGCTAATTAATTTTTTAGTTTTATTTATATAACCCGACCCGACTTCAAATGCAGTAATTATTGTGAGTTTTCCATATTCACAGTTCATTCATGTTCTGTATTACAGATTATTTTAGATATATATGTTTTGCCTGTGGCAAATATTATTTTTTCATGAGAAGAAAAAAAAATACTATTTTTATCATTAATATACTGTAAAAAAAATAATTCCAACGCAGAAGAAGAAATAAATACTATTTTTATCATTATTATCATGTAGAAATAATTACTTGTAACATCGACATCAATTGTTACTGTTCTGTTGGACTTATTGAGAACTACAATGTCTGGTCTTCGTGCAGGAATCACCCGATCTGTTCTTATCTCGAAGTCCCACAGTATTTTGACTTCTTCTGTTTCAGTGACTGCTTCTGGTTGATGCATCCATGCTCTTTCTGGGGTTTGTATGCCATAGTTCTCACACAGATTTCTATGTATGTGTTTTGCCACTTCATTGTGTCGTTTGGTGTATTCCGTTCCAGCCAGAACTTGACATCCAGATAGTATGTGCTCTGTTGTCTCATCCATGGATTTACAGAGTCGACATTTGGAATCATTTGAAATTTTCATGATTTTCGTTTTGTGTGCTTTGGTGTTGAGTTCTTGATCTTGTGCAGCTGTTATGAGTGCTTCTGTTTCTGCTTTCAATCCTGCCTCTTTCAACCATTTGTACGTTGATTGCTTTGTTGATATTTCGTCGGCTTGTCGTACATACTGGCCATGCAGAGGTTTCTGGCTCCATGTATGTGCTAGTTCTTGCTTCGTTGTTTTCTTCCATGTTTCTTTGTCTGTTTCTGGGGGTTGGAATAGTCCACTCATCTTTACTGCTTCTATCAGTGGATCATCTTCGTTGTTATTCCAGATGTAGTCCACAAGGCCAATGACTTCTCCTTCAATAGCATGATTGATTTTCTTGAGACCTCGGCTTCCCATTTTTCGAGATACATAGGGCCTGTCTACGTCTGCTTTGGGGAGTAAGGCTTTATGTATTGTGAGTAGTTTTCTTGTTTTCCTGTCCAGTTCATTTATTTCATTTGCTGTCCAATCTATGATACCTGAAGGTCTGAAGAAAATCAAACATGTCATTGAAGGAGAAGTCGTTGCCCTTGTGGACTACATCTGGAATAACAACAAAGAGAGAGAGTGCGTGTGTGTGTGTGTGTGTGTGTGTGTGTGTGTGTGTGTGTGTGTGTGTGTGTGTGTGTGTGTGTGTGTGTGTGTGTTTAATATCGTATCAAAGCGTGCAATATATAGCCTGTTAATTCTGAGCAAACAGAATATTAATAATAGCAAAGTATGAGCTCTACTTGTTTACATACATTGAACACACAATGTTTCAGTGAAATGTATGAGTAATATTCACATTTTCAATAAACTGCCATCATCTCCATTGCTCATCTCCAACGCATCGTTAACACAGGTACCATTGACATTTTGCCCTACGTCAAAATCCGTAAACTTTAAACGGACCTTCCCGGATTTGACTTTGATCGTCCAGGAGCACGATCGTTCATAGAACGACGGGTAATTTTCACTCCATAGAAATCCAAAGTCATCTTCCAATGTCGCACCACATCCCTGGCCTATAAGAGAAACAGAAAGATATCATTTATAGACAAATATTTAAGCTTAGGTATTTCAGTGTGTTGCAGAGTGTGTAAGCATAAGAGAGTATGCTACACCCCTACTTTTCATGTACCAAAGTAAGAAAGCTAAGTGCATCAGTCCAGGGAAGATAACCCAATCATTGTGATTGTGTTCTGCTCAAGAAAATGAAGGCAAGAGTGTTCCAGGTCGGTTGAGAGTAACGACGAGTCATTGTTTTCTTGCACACAAGGCAGGAACACGTGCTGAGCGCAGATATTTTGACATTGTGACGTGATTGAAAAAAAAATAGTGAAAAGACTTTGGAATCTATACTTAATCCAGGTTATGTGAAGTTTATATTAACCTATTCTATTAACTCCATTCCTATTCTCTGATAGGACTAACCTGCAATTTGTATTAACTCTACTGTTTAACTATAAATATAGTTATAATTAATTGTAATGCTGCTACTACTACTACTACTACTACTACTACTACTACTACTATTACTACTACTACTACTACTACTACTACTACTACTACTACTTCTACTACTACTACTTCTACTACTACTATATGCTGGTTGGGGGAGTTCTACCAGAAGGGAATTTGAGGGTTTTAAGAGGAGGGGGAGGGGAATTGGGACCACAGATTCAAACTGTTGAAATATTCATCTTTCTACAAACTACAATTCTACAAATTGTACATAACCTACACAACATCACACTTTATCGTATGTCACAGATTATTTTAAAAGTTAAAAATAAATATTTAACTTTTTATCTGTGGAACTTTAATCTATTAAGTAATTAGTTATGAACATTAACCTACTTTTATTCAAGTTTAAAATCCATCATTATTTTCTATTGCTATTAAATGTGTAAAACTCCACTATAAAAATAATCCAAGTAAATGTATATGTATACAATAAATAAAACATTTTAGTATTGTATGCTTATATGGGATGCACCTTTTCTGTCAGACAGTCTTGGAATGGGAGAAATTACATTCATACATATGATTGAATGTGAGGAATGAATTTTTACATATGGTTTAATATGGGTTTTGACATTCTTACATGTGGTTGAATTTGAGGTTTGACATTCTTACATTGGTTGGATGTGGGGTTTGACATTCTTACATATGGTTAAATGTGAGGAATGATTTTCTAACATATGGTTGAATGTGGGGTTTTACATTCTTACATATGGTTAATGGTGGGTTTGACTTTCTTACATATGTTTGAATTTGAGGTTTGACATTGTTACCTTTGGTCGAATGGGGGTGGGGTGGGGTGGGGTGACATTCTTACATATGGTTGAATGTGGGGAATGATCATTCTTACATATGGTTGAATGTAGGGTTTGATATTTCATATGGTTGAATGTGGGGAATGACATTTTTACATATGGTTGAATGTGGGGTTTGACATTCTTACATATGGTTGAATGTGGGCAATGACATTCTTAAATATGATAAAAAGGGTGCATGGGACAAAACAAAATGGTCGAAAACAACTGAATAGAAGAAATACGGGGTCTGAGGATTGATTATAGATTGCGGCCTTCAGAAAGTAATTACAGACAAATTTTCGTGCATTTTAGTTTACTTTTAAATGTTATTTTACTTAGCGATACATTAACTTCGGCTGCATTCGCAACTTTACCTTACCTTGACCTCTGACCATCTCAAGAATAAGGAGCCAGATACAGGTCACAGCACAACGTTTCCAGGAATTTCTCTCTGGCATGTCTGTTGAACACAAGAAACACATCACGTTTCTGCTCGAAAGGATTCGCTGTAACTTAACTGCAATGCTGAAAGAATGACAGAATATCTCAAGAATACTTTATACAAAGTGAATGTCTTAACTTTTCCAGTGATAATATTGTCATTTTTATTAAATAGGACATTAATTTCAAATGTATCTTTCACTTTTCAAATGACAATATTGTTACCTTCATCAAGTCTATGTATCTATTTCATGGGGGTTTGTTAGAAAAAATCAAACTGAAAGCAACATACATTTAAGATCTCCTAATACAGTTTATCGAATGATACCAAAAGACAAATGTAATCCGATAAATACTGCATTGCTTATTTTCATCAGCTATTGGCAAACATTAGACGCATTCACTTTGTTACATGTTGTTACTGCAGACGAAAACCATTCTTAGCAAAAGATATTATATTGAGACATGGACTTTAAGTGCTGTAATGGGAAACGCTGTTTGAATACGTAAATAACAATACTAATTATAGTCAAAATGACACACGTTCTGGTGGAATGACGTTCTTTGTTAGGTAATATGGTTCCTACCCATTATATAGCATGAATAATGGAAATGCATGTTTACTTCAGTTTGCATCTTATAACCTTATATACGGGGGTGGGGGTGGGGGTGAGGGGATAACGTAAAGGGTTGTTTGTTTGTTTGTTTCTTTTTCTTTTCTTTCTTTAATAGGAAACATAACTAATTGTGATTGCTTTCAGGGCTATATCAGGAAACCTAAAAGATATATTGAAAGTTTGACGGAACATTATTAATTTCATATATTTGATTTATTGTTTGTAAGTAAAAGTTACCATAGCAGATCTGTAGCAGACACTTACGAACAACGGAAGAGATCATTTTCGACATGACGTTTCCGGTGGACATTCTAAAGAAAGCATTGCGACTTTCTGCATTTATCATCTGATGAAGAAAAGACAAGCAAATCTTTCAGAGAAAGACGCCGAGACTAGTCTTCGCTCTTGCTTCAAATAGAATGTATTCAAATTGAAAACATGACGACACAATTGTGACGAATACCTGGTGACGTCATGGTGACGTCAGAGTCACCAAGTTGGAATGTCTACATGAATAAAAGATAAAAGGGCAACATAGAGTAATATAATTTAGACATAACAATAAGAATACAAATACACAAATCACACAGTTTGCTGATGATTCATAACTATACTTTGCATACAGAAACATCACTCAGATAGAGACACAAATGCAAAAAGCATTAAATCAAATGGGAACATGTGGTTTTAATTTAGCACCTGATTAAACATCTGCCTTAGACTTCTCAAGATTTTTCTTTTAAAATACCTACCCAAAGCTCAAGCTGAAGGAAGGAATAATATATATGAAAACTCTTACAGATTCGTATGAATTAACTTTCATGAGAACACATTTCACAGAGCACATCACAAACATTCTTACAAGAATCAACAAAACAATTAATATACTTAGAATGACAAAAGGAAAAGACTGTGAAACTGGTACGCATACACTATAAATGGCAATCCAAACTCTACTGCTTTACTGCTACAAATAACCCCCACATTAAAGAAATACAAATAGTTACAAGTAGCTACTCAATACTTTATCCACATTTACAAACAGAAAAAAAATCATAAATCACTTACAGAAACAAATACAATACACGTTCTTTAAAACTATTTTATGTAGTGACTTAAATAAAACCTAACAAAAAGAAAAAATCAAATGAACTTCACAAATCACAGTCTCCACCTGCAATGTAAGGAAATAACCACCTCCACATGAATTATTAAGCTGAATACCCTCTTCAGAATAAGTAGAGAAAAGAAAATCCTAAAAGGAACAAACCAAGACAGAGAACATCAAAAGATGACAAGTCTGTTGCGGTTCGTGTGAGGAAAGAAGTTATAATAAAAAAAGTAAACAATAATTCATTTTTTACTGTTGATTGATGAATGCAAGGTCCAACATTTGCTGTTTACAAGTGCACCAAAGAACGGGAGTAATAGAGAAAATAATAATGTCTGGAATATTCTGAAAGTTGTCCTATGACTCCAAATCTCCTTGTCAGAAAGAACCACTGTGCTCTATATACAGCTCAGTGAAATGAACTGTTAAGTCCTTGGTGCCTGTAAATCCTGCAGCAGACGTCTTTATGTAAGCGATTGTGTGTGAATGTGTGTGTGTGTGTGTGTGTGTGTGTGTGTGTGTGTGTGTGTGTGTGTGTGTGTGTATGTTTGTGTGTCCACTGACTTCTAAATCTGAGCTACTCAGTTCAAACCTTGCTCATCTACTCCTCCAGTCTAGTTTAATATATACACATAAAGAATATATTATTTCTATTCGTTACGTCACTGCTGTTCGCAGACATAGAAGAAATTATTCTGATGCGTGTTCCTTGTCGTAAAACCGTTCATTGCAAATTTAATTATAATGTGTTTATATGTTCTTAGGTGTGGAGGAAAAACATTGAGCGATAGATAAAATCTTAATAAGAACTTCGATTAGACACAGTTACACACTGATTATTTCCATTTAAGCGATCGTTAAGTTACAAGACCCATCAGAACACATCTACTATTTACTTTCATTGATTATCTCCCATACATTAATAAAACACGTGTACTATCTATTTCGATGATCTCCCATACTTTAATAAAACACTTCTGCTATCTATTTGAATTGCATTTATCCTATACTGTAATAAACCATATCTACTATGTATCCTATACTGAAATAAACCATATCTACTATGTATCCTATACTGTAATAAACCATATCTACTATGTATCCTATACTGTAATAAACCATATCTATTATGTATCCTATACTGTAATAAACCATATCCTCTATGTATTTCGATTGCCTTGTCATTATCCAAAGTGTAACGTTGAGATTTGCACTACATGATGACAAAATAAGGACCAGAGACATGGGCAAAGAGGATTGAACAGTTAACTGGTAGTTATCTTTACTAACCGATTTAATTATGAAAGATCGGCTACGCGTTGATCCGTGCACAGCCCTGTTAGTAATGTACTGTTACAAAAAAAAGCATGTTTCAAAACAATCGAATAGCTTAAAGCATTCTGTTATGCCAACCACACTCACCATGACACAGTATGCACAAGGCAAAATATTTGTACATCCACACTCACCATGACACAGTATGCACAAGGCAACATATTTGTACATCCACACTCACCATGACACAGTATGCACAAGGCAAAATATATGTACAACAAACACACAAGATCAAACGTAGTTCCAAGAAATATTTTTATCTTCGTTGTAGACTTAGTATGAACGACAAAAACAAAAGACTAGAAATGATTGTTTCTAAATAAATATAGTCTACAGACTTTCGTCAGTAAAAGCATTTAAAGGGAACATGCATAATGTATTGACATAGATGACTTTGAAACACACTTTCTTCTCACTACGACTATTCCATAAGTAATTATTTTCACGGATTGTATATTACAGTCATTCGTGCCGCAATATCAAACAAATTATTGACGAAGTAAACCATTATTTTCAAATTCGTTGCAGAACAACATTGATATAACGTGGACGGAATAATGAAAGTATATCAAATGAAATATGTATTGCTCCCTTCCAGCGAGTAGTCAAGAAAAATAGAAAGTTAACAATACTGTTGAACCTTCACAACATGGATGAAAACTCAAATTTATTCTTCAGGACACGTGACACACTGTTTTAATGCCATGAATCGGCAAAGTCCTCTCATCCACTCAGGTCAGTGTTAAATGTCCTCTCAACCACACAGGTCTATGTATTTCCTTGTGTCTAAAAAATTCATAATCATTAAATGGAATACTTGTTAATCATGTTACTAGATCGACGATTATGTCAGTATATTCCAACATTAAATTACAAATTGCTGATGGAAATAATAAGCACAACTGACGAAGGGCAGTAAAGAAACACCATGAAAGGAAAATTGGTTAGGTGGCTGGTGTAGACAACATGCTGACCAGAAACAGCCATCATCTTGCGATCTGTAATTTAAAAAGAAAGAAAGGAAAGGTATCAGAACAAAACAAACTGGGACACTTAGTGAAGTATATGTCCTTGATAAAACTGCACAGGTGTAAGAAAGTTATCGAACATTCACTATTCACACATGTATGGAGTCAGAAGTATTTTCTTCATTGGTTATACTATTGTAGACTGACTTGTACTCTATCCATTATTATTATTGATTATAATACTGTAATATGATTTGTATTTTATTAATTGGTTGTAATGCTATACTCTTAATTATATTTTATTCATAAGTTATAATGCTTTAATCGGACTGGTTTATTATTATTGGTTATCAAGCTGTAGTCTGATTTGAAGTTTGGATTAGTTACAAACCTAGAGTCTGACGTGTATTTTAGTCATTGGTTACAAAACTTAATCTGGCGTGTATTTTATTGATTGGTTACAAAATTGTAGTCTGACTTGTATTTTATTGATTTTATTAATTGGTTACAAAGCTGTAGTCTGACTAGTATTTTATTGATTGGTTACAAAGCTGTAGTCTGACTAGTATTTTATTGATTGGTTACAAAGCTGTAGTCTGACTAGTATTTTATTGATTGGTTACAAAGCTGTAGTCTGACTTGTATTATATCTAGCTAGCTACCTAGCTGTCTAGCTAGCTATCTAGCTATCTATCTTACAGTGATAATCTAGTTTAAGATGAAACCATTTCTTTCTGACAGAGAAAAGGGAGATGCTCTTTGGGGAGTTATGTTGATCCGAAAACTGACGATCTATCCCGGATCTGATTTCATGATGCATTTTCAGTCCCACAGTTCTGTAGTCTGGTACATTTAAAAAGAAAAGTAATTTATTTTGAAAAGAACACTTTACACTCCAGCTTCACCTAAGTCAGTCATTAGGCTCATCTACGTCATCCATATTACGTAAAGAGCATGGTGACGTCAATGGAAAACTTATGAGGGCAAGATGAACAATGTGCGAGAGGGTATGGGTATGTGAGTGAATGTGAATATGATTTCTTTATTGCGCGAAACTGGCCAGTGCCAGAAGCGCTCCCCATCAGTTAAGTAAAGTCAAAGACACATGTTCAAAGCGAGATCTTTACATAAAGCAGGACAGTTATTAAAGAGTATATTGAAACACGTAATTTGTCAAAGAATCCAAACCGAAAATACAAAATGTCATCTTCATTTTTAGCTCACCTTTAGTGAATAAATCTTGCAGTTTAGTCCAAAGATACCATACAATGTAACGATATTCGAGAGTGAAGGAACAAACTGATCCGATGTCTTTGTGAAATTGTATTTAGATAGTTATTATTATGGAATGTTAATGAGATTATCATTGGAATGTTACGGTAACCTAGTGGAATGACCACTTTTGCAATCCAGAAATGCAAAGTGCAATATTATCTACGCTATATAAGTTTGGCAGATCAAAGTCTATCAGTTTATTTTGTGTATAGACAGACCATTTTCTTATATATTATCATAATTTCATTATAATTATGTTCATCACATTATATTGGCAATCCATTTAATCTAAATATTGAATGTTCCGTTGTCTTTCTTACTCCATCTTTCTCGTTGGGTTCCTTTAAAAAATATTTTTTAAAGAATTATTATTTTAGGCGGGATTTGATTATATTAATTTTAAAACTAAGCCACTGAATCCTTACTGTAGTACACGAGTATATTATATTATCTATGAGTGTTTTTTTATGTTCATATTTAGTGTTGTTAAAATATGTGAGTCTAAGTCTGCTGAAAATGGTACTCATGGGCTTCAGGTTGTCGCAGGAGACTTGGTGGTTTATTCCTGTGTGTGTTCTGTATTTTTGTCGTGAGTTCGGGTGTCTATAACAGTCTAGTTTCTGTGTGTGTTCTGTATTTTTGCCGTAAGTTCGGGTGTCTATAACAGTATAGCTTTTGTGTGTGTTCTGTATTTATGCCGTGAGTTCGGGTGTCTATAACAGTATAGTTTTTGTGTGTGTTCTGTATTTTTGCCGTGAGTTCGGATGTCTACAACATAATAGTTTTTTGTGGATGACTGTTGATATTGTTTGAATCCATTTTAGTTTATAAATTATTTTTTTCTAGTGCTCAGTTGCTTGCTATCTATAATTTGGTGATCCTCTTTATAGAGGTCAAGGTTTCAAGCTGTCTATTTTCCTGACTTGTGTGGCATACTTAATCACACGATACCTGTTTACTACTGTTGTTGTTCATAATCTAGCTATCAGTTTTCTTTTTTTCTAACATACTTAACAATTTGATACATCTTTACTACTGTACATACTTAACAATTTGATACATCTTGACTACTGTACATACTTAACAATTTGATACATCTTGACTACTGTACATACTTAACAATTTGATACATCTTGACTACTGTACATACTTAACAATTTGATAATCTTGACTACTGTACATAACAATTTGATACATCTTGACTACTGTACCCACTATTATTGTTCTTAATGTAGTGTTAATATCGTCTATTTTCAGTCTTTTGTGACATGCTAAATCACATGATACGTCTTAACTGCTGTTGTTGTTCCTAGTTTAGCTGACTATCATTCTCTCATTTGTGATATATTCAATCATATATACATCTTGATTGCTGTACCTGCTCGTTTCTCTTTGTCTAACCGATCGTTCCATAATATATTATAAACGTATTCACACCTGGAGCTATATTAAACACCAATTCACTAGATGAATCAAATCAGGCCTCCTCTCCAATAGCCACACGTCGCTATGAGTGACGGTAGGAGTGTAATGCTCGGAAAAGGAACACAAAATCAAAGAAAAAACGTACGCATAAATAAAGAAAATGCACACTCTCTTTCAAACACATGTATACACATTAAAGACAAAATCAGTATGAAAATGTGTGAGACATTTATTAAAATGTATATATGCCGACACCAACAAAAAAAAGTATTTCTTGTATATAAGAGACCAAAGCAAAATCTTAAAAATCAAAGAGCGTTTAGCATCCGGGGCTATTACTAATGATAATATGAATATATACCCCTTCTTTCTCTGTAGCTATATAAGATATGTGTTGACTAATTACTATTGATAATATGAATGTATACACCTTCTTTTAATATTGCTATATAAAGTATGCGTTGACTAATCAGTATTGATAATTTTATTTTATTTTAAATATGTGACTAACTCACTATTGCTAAATATAGGTTTTTAGTACTAATTCACCAAGCATGTACTTAGTATCAATTCACCATATTAAATACAGTGCCTAACTCACTATTGCTAAATACAAATGTTTAGTACTAATTCACAATTGCTAAATATGGGTGTTTACTACTAAATCACAATTGCTAAATACGGGTGTTTACTACTAAATCACAATTGCTAAATACGGGAATTACTAGTAAATCACAATTGCTAAATACGGGTGTGTACTACTAAACCACAATTGCTAAATACAGGTTTTTAGTATGAATCACTAATGCTAAATACAGATGTTTACTACTAAATTACTATTGCTAAATATAGGTGTTTAGTACTAATTAACTATTGCTAAATGCAGGTTTTTAGTAATTCGCTTAATCGCTATTTTGTACTGAGTAATTCATAAACAGAATGTATTTGTAATCTATACATTCTCGTTGCCATGTCAACGGGTGCCTTGAAAATGTCCAACGAATTTCATAATGTTGAAGATGCATGTAGATTGAAGATGTTTATCATCATGCCAGTTATCAAAAACACTTCACCCACCGGTTTCTGAGAGTATTTCTATTCGTGTAGAATCGAGAAGCATCAGGCCATTTAATTCAGATCGTGTCTGCCAACAGTGCTTCTTTTGCTCAAAAACCCTTAAACAAATCCAAAGCACAATTATGGATTTGATTTCTCTCAGTAAAACTAGTTTTAATTCATGTCTTGCTTTCCTATATACTAAACACTACTGCATAACTGTATTTGCACTTCTCCTTTTGGTATCACTATTAAAAGAATAATATAACATTTGTTATCACTATTAAAAGAATAATATAACATTTGTTATCACTATTAAAAGAATAATATAACATTTGTTATCACTATTAAAAGAATAATATAACATTTGTTATCACTATTAAAAGAATAATATAACATTTGTTATCACTATTAAAAGAATAATATAACATTTGTTATCACTATTAAAAGAATAATATAACATTTGTTATCACTATTAAAAGAATAATATAACATTTGTTATCACTATTAAAAGAATAATATAACATTTGTTATCACTATTAAAAGAATAATATAACATTTGTTATCACTATTAAAAGAATAATATAACATTTGTTATCACTATTAAAAGAATAATATAACATTTGTTATCACTATTAAAAGAATAATATAATATTTGCATGTTATTAATGTTACGTTTCCAGTATTTCTTTATAGACCCTGCCTAGGATAATTAAGGACTTTAAAGATAATAGATTAAATTAATTCCTTCTCTCTATCCTATACAGACTGGTTGCTCAACTTATCATTTGACTAACTTAAAAATGTGTCTTGTAGTGCAGACAGCAGATTTACAAACTGATAAATTGCGAACGTTAGCTGGGTTGGAGTCGTTAAATTCCTCTAAATTAATATGCATTCGTTACGTCATTCAGCTCAATTTCGCCCCCATCCAATCCCTGAAAATCATTAGGTCTATTATGCATAAAAATTAACTACGAAGAGGTTTAACAATTAAAATAAGATTTAATAAAGTTTAACAATTTAACAATAATCAAATACGAGCGCGAAAGTCTATTTCTTAATTCTGCACGTGCGTGCTTATTACTGTTCTTTGAGAAAGTGTGCCCAATTGTATCTTATGAATTTTAGTCATCTGAGTGGTACTCAGCTTTATATCCCTGTGTCGCTTGGTCTCTTGTTCCAGTCCTGAACCGGGTCTATCTCACTATAGTTGCACCAGCGGAAATGCACGTGGCATACAAGGGAAAACAGTCTTTTAGTTTCGCCCACTAGTGTACTTGAGATTAGACCAGCATACGCCTACACGATGACGTTGCTTTGCAATGGTGGTGGACTTTTCTGGAAGAACTGAACTCTCTCACCAGAGTTCAAACCAGCTTGTACAGGAACCATGAAGAAGACAAAGATGTCCAAGTTCAAAGATGTAGACAAGGACGAAGACGTCTAAGCTCAAAGACTGACCTATGGAAACAAATGTGTCCCATAATCGTCTGCTAGCACGTTTCGCTACTTAAGCACGATTAGTTCAAATGCATGAATTAGAAATTCGACTAACGCGTCGTTCACAATTTAGATTAGAAAATATAATCTTCTCACGCATGTTACATTTAACAGTGCATGACGTATGAATTATCAAATATTTACAACGTTAAAATTAGACTTCATACAAAGGGATAATTCAAATCAAGCAAAGCGCTTCACGATTTACAATTAAAATTACACGCAATAATTTGAATTACATGTGGAATTCATATCGAGCGCAGGCACTCCTGGCTCTAGTGAATTTAAAGTCAATATAAATTAAAGTTACAATGGAAAAGAGTTACAATGATTTATATTCTATAACTTATAGGTTTTCAGTCATTTCAACGAACCGTGCTCAAGTTATATAGCAATACATAACAATATATAGCACAATTACATGCATAGTTTAAATATACAGAATACAATCAAATAAAAAGTGATACCTTATGAGAAGTTGAAGCGTTTATCTCATCTATCGCGCCGGTCTGTCCGTTCCTATACGACTCGCGAGTAGCTGACGTACTGTCGCATAGCTTCTTGTATCTCTGAGTACCGGACGGGTGCGTTTTAGTCATATTTATAAGAAAGCATAGAGCATATCACGTGACGGATCGCGTGGCATGAGTTGGTTCTAGAACCTAGACAATGGGCCTAAAGTTACGTAACGTCCTGACCTCTTTGTTGGAAGCTTCTCGATATGAATATCACGAGAGAGCTCCAAACAAAGGAATTTCAAATCTCGATATTTGAAAAATAAACAAGTGGGTCAAACAGTCAAGACATTTTAATCAGACTGTGACAATTAACACTAATAATTTCCTTTTCATTAAATCTTTTGGGAAGGTGGAGGGGCGAAAGTCTCTAAACCTTGTGTCCGTCCCTAGGGTTAAACCAAGCTACCATGTGCGCTTTTCAGCTTCCTAGTTTTCTCTCGCTCTGCGAAATAATAATACACCATACGTAGATAGACGGGTGCCACACTTCCGGGTTAAACGATGCCTCCCTGTAAAGTGTAGGCTTCACTTGAGCTCTCGGTGTGGCTTGACAGACACCTTCTGTTTAATTTATTTACTTAGCATTACCACCTTCCTCCCCCCCACCTCTTTTTCTCAATGCCATAGAACCTTCTGTTTTATTTATTTAGTATTACCATCCTTCTTTCCCCTTCTTGTGCTCTCTCTCTGGGTTTATAGACACCTGTTTATTTACTTATTTAGCATTACCATCCTCCTTTCCCCCTCTTGTGCTCTGTCTGGGCTTTGCTAGACACTTCCTGTTTTATTTAGTATTAGGTTAATCCTTTCCCCCCTCTTCCTCAATAATTATCTTTCGTACTAACAACTTAAAAAAAAATTTCCTGTTATCTTTCCTGCAGTGCTGCCAACTGCGCCAAGCTTTCATGTTTGGAGCTTACTTTTGTTTTGTGGACAAGAAGTGTTTGCTTTAGCCTTAGTCTGTTTAATGTTGTTCAGTGCTGCCTGAAGTTTTGTTGTTGGGTGTTTCATTGTTTTGTTTTAAATGTAGTATGTATGTTCGGTGTGAGGTCTGTTGTATATAGGTATAGCGTGTAAGGTGGCGTGTTTTATTGTCTTGTTTTAAATGTATGTATGTTTGGTGTGAGGTCTGTTGTATATAGGTAGAGCGTGTAAGGTGGCGTATTGGGAGCCGTGTCGCCTTAGTATCGTTTAGCATAATAGTATATAATATTAATGAATTGACACTGCACAATGTTTAGCAGTAGCACTATTGAATATTCATGACTTGACATTACACAATGTTTAGCAGTAGCACTATTGAATATTCATGACTTGACACTGCACAATGTTTAACAGTAGTACTATTGAATATTCATGACTTGACACTGCACACTGTTTAACAGTAGTACTATTGAATATTCATGACTTGACACTGCACAATATTTCCATGTAAGGAACTGCAACGTACGTATATCCAGAGCAATGAAAGCATGCAGTTCAAATACAGATGACGGATATGGACATTAACAATGTGAATGTAGAAAGAAGTTTAATAAAATAACTATTATCAATGAATAGATATACAATAACGAACATCAGTTATGTTGGAGATGCTGTCGACTAAAAAGTTACAATACTATTTCAATTTGGTTTTGTTTTCAAAACGAACTTAATAAATGTAATAAATTTATATATTATTAAAATATTATGTGAAAACATATAATTTAATACTTTTAAAGAAATTTCTCTACGTTCATCAATTTTTGTCTACAACCATTCAACAGATTTACTATCTAAATACAGCAGCTGATAGAAAACAAGGAAAAGTAGGCATTCAAGACTCACATTTACGTCATTAAAAATTTAAAGTAAAAATTGCGCACTTGTGTATATGCGTGTTAATCATTATGATTAAAGTTCGGAATCTAAACAATTTGCCACTTTCAGTTAGCAATGAGTTTTGATAATAATCCACTCTCCATTTAATAGAGGTCATTAAAAAAATATACAATCAGATCTTACTTTCTAATACCATTCTTCTTTCCATACATTTCACTGAGAGTTTATCTGAAAAGAAAAGGGCAAATCACATTATTCACATATGTATGCAAGTAGTCCTACAACTATTTTCATGTAAAGTGTGTTTCATAACTTAAGAACGTTGTTTCTTAATACATGTAAAGTGTGTTTCATAAATTAAAAATTGTCTCTTAATACATATAAAGTGTGTTTCATAAATTAAAATAAATTAAATTAAATTAATATGGCTGCAACAACCCAGTGAAGGACACCAACTGACAATGTGAAATATTAATATTTTATTTTATACTAGAAGATGAAAATGGCGGTGATTTCCAAACAGTTGTCAAACCTCAATGTATGTCGATTTCCCAGAAATGCACAAATTTACATATAAACAAATTGTGTTCATTTCAGTGCCATTTCCCTTAATGAAATATTTAGATAGAGCAAGCCATCCGTTCAAATTGTTGCCACTGAATAATGGTCTTAGGTTTTTATTTCAGCATCATAATGAATTGAATTCACTCGCGAATACTTTCTAGATACTCGAGTATGACTAAACTAGTAATTAGATTCTTTCTGTGAATGCATGCTACGACTAAATATTTAAATGAGAAACAGATAAATAAACAATTATAATCAGCCAGCTCATTCTGAATAAAACGTTTATTGATGGATAGAATGATTGTTGAATGGATGGGTGATGGACATGACCGACGGATAGATAGATAGATAGATAGATAAATAGATAGATATATAGATAGATAGATAGATAGATAGATAGATAGATAGATAGATAGATAGATAGATAGATAGATAGATAGATAGATAGATAGATTGTGTCACATTATTTATCTGTAGAAGCAAACAAGCACTTGGTGCGGGAGAATCTCTGCTATTAATATTGCTGCCAACACACATATAACACAAGGCCATTGTTCTGGAAGCTAAAGCTGGGCTGCAATCCATTGAAAATGTTTTACAAGCACATAGGAAATGTTTTGTCAGGTATCGGCAACACAGTGCACTATCTCGCAAAAATATAAACAAAGCAATAACACCCCGGCCGGCTGTTTCAAAGGAAAATCTATACTGTATGCTGGTACTTGATATCGAAACTATAGACAGAATGTCTGCATTATGGCAATGTAAACAGTTAAATAAATGACAATGAAAAGAATGAGATATTTCCAGTTATAGAAAACGGCCAAACAATATAGCACACAAATATATTAATTAGGTGAGATCTTAAGGCTTGAAAACTCTTCTTTGATTTAAATAATACAGACACATATTATTTATACTCATTGTTCTTTGGTTTAAGTATCAAGTGATTAAAACGAAACAAAAACAAAAAATACTACTTGTGCATGATTCTAATTCTCAGCATCGCAAATGATAGAACAATATTTTTTTTTAAGTTTGTAAGGAAAAGGCGATAACGGTGGCAACACAACAAATTAAATCACTAAAGGATCAAAAAAGTAATCACCAACAACATGCAACAACAACAAAATTAAACATATCATACAGCCTACATTTTGTTTCTGATTCTATTTCCTTTTTCCTTTTTCTGTCGAGCGCTCCTTTGCAACAGAGAAGAAAACCGACAGAACTTGTCAACAACACAACACCTCCCAGGAGTCCTCCTATTAAGACGTCAAGTCTAGGAGTGGTTACATTAATTTCTAAATGTTCAACAGAAATAGGGCAAAATGTCAGATATTAGTACAACATAAATAGGGCAAAATGTCAGATAGTAGTACAACATAAATAGGGCAAAATGTCAGATATTAGTACAACATAAATAGGGCAAAATGTCAGATATTAGTACAACATAAATAGGGCAAAATGTCAGATATTAGTACAACATAAATAGGGCAAAATGTCAGATATTAGTACAACATAAATAGGGCAAAATGTCAGATATTAGTACAACATAAATAGGGCAAAATGTCAGATAGTAGTAAAACAGAAATAGGGCAAAATGTCAGATAGTAGTACAACAGAAATAGGGCAAAATGTCAGATAGTAGTACAACATAAATAGGGCAAAATGTCAGATAGTAGTACAACAGAAATAGGGCAAAATGTCAGATAGTAGTACAACAGAAATAGGGCAAAATGTCAGATAGGAGTACAACAGAAATAGGGCAAAATGTCAGATAGTAGTACAATGAAATGATAAATAAACATCCCTCGGATATGACTTTAAAATTCATTGATATATTTACAAACACTCCAAAATTATTCAAATGCATGCAAAGTGTTCTTACGACCTAAGTCGAATGAAGTCATTTACATTTGTTGTTATTTTTTCCCAAGTATAGTATTCTGTAAGGGCTGAGAAGATTACTACAGGTTAAATTCTATCTTACATTCCATCCTCCACTTACAGTTTCCTGCAACAGTATTTATTAGCCCAATACACATACATGGTAAAATCACTACAGCATATAAAAAAATGTCAAGTATTAGCACTCTACATGTGTGCAGGATAGTTCAAACATTTGTAGAAATAAAAGTCAACTCACCTAATATATCTCTACATGAATACAAGTATCATATGTCAATAGTAAAAATGCATGAAATGTTTCTAAGTCCATTCTATCTATCAACCAGTCAGCTTAACTCACCATCAAACTAATGACTCCTTTCAAAGCTGGACTTCTTCCTTTCACTCCAAATTCAAAAGTGATTAGTGAGTAGAATTATCTACAGCAAGTGAATTCTTTAATCTAAGCCCTTGGGCTGGTCTCATTCTCGTAAATAATAATAATAATTGGATAATAAAAATACCTACTCACTCAGTTTGCATTATGTCAGCAATCTATAACATTCTTGCCTCGAGCTGTTTACTTCAACTCAGACACTTTCAAAACTAACACCATAAGGCGTGCCCAAGGTCAGGTTACTCTGATAATTTAGCAATTTAAATAACAATTTACATTTAAAAATAGGGAGACTGTCACGGGTCTATACCTATGTGCAAAATATAGAAGGAAAGTATGGATTCTATACTGGGTATGTCAAATGTATATCATACCTATGTATGATAGACAAGGAAAACATGGAGACTCTCATAGGTCTATATCTACGAACGATAGACAAGGAAAGAATAGAGGCTGTCTTGGATCTATACCTATATACGATAGACAATTAAAGCATGTAGACTCTCATAGGTCTATATCTATGAACGATAAACAAGGAAAGCACAGAGAATCTCATGAGTCTATATCTAAGTACGATAGATAATGAAAGCAGGTAGATTCTCATGGGTCTATATCGTATAAAACTAGCAATGCACATTATAACACTTACCTTTAGTTGGATCTCTGACATGACGAATGAAGAACACGGAAGCAAATTGATCATATTTAATCCAAGGACTTTTGCCGTGTTTAATCCAAATATAGCATCGATATTTTCGTTTTGAATCCTCCAATAACAATGTGCGTCGCACTCGGCTGACCTAAGCAATGAACATTCTCTGAATGATCATACTGGACAGAAAAAAATATACTGACCTAAGGCCAGTGCACCAGCTAATATGAAGGTAATCATTCAAGAGCAGTAGTTTACACAATCTTCATGAAATACACAATCTTGGATGAAATGCAATTATATTTGGTTAATATGTGCAAAGTTTTCCCTTAAAGCAAGAGGGCAGTAAGTTGGTTATACATTAAGAGATGTTTGATCGTAAGAATGCTTGTCAAGCACAAATCAATATATCTAATAGAAATTAGATAGATAGATAGAATAATAGATAGATAGATAGATAGATAGATAGATAGATAGATAGATAGATAGACAGATAGAAAGACAGACATATAGTGAGTGAGAGCCAAGCGGATTTCTGTCACGGGAAAAAAGGGGGAGTAATCATGATTTTTAATTTTTATTTACCTATCTGTCTCCCTTTATCGGTCGCACTGTATGTCAGCTGATTGTTGAAAGTGGCGTGACATGCATGCATTGTCAGTGAGTTTGAAAGCGTGATTGCTCACTTTTATTTATAACATTTTATTTGATTTGTTTGCTTGTTTATTTATGTTCGGTGATAGTCAATTAAATTAGTAATAGATAGATAGTATATTTAATTGTTAAATGTTCATTATATAGAAATTTTAGAGGAACTAATTTTTGTTATTAGAAGTGATTGCACATAGTAGTGAATGCATCAAATTTACAATAGAACAGCCATTATCCCACATGCCTGTTTCTAGAAGGCTGTGGAAGACTTAGGTTTTATATAAGATAATTACGGGGACGTTATAGTGTAGAGTGTAGTGCACGCAGAACAACAGTGATAGCTACGGATAGCATAGACTTTGTCATCATGTTCTGGCGCGGCCATTTTGACTAATTTTCATAATTAGCAAAATAGGGCCTCGGGAGTGTTCACCCCTCGTTGGCAGAGACTTCCATACATTGAAGTATCTTCATGGTACAGGACCAGCCGGCCTCTACCCAGCCACACATAGGGCACCCTCACTAGATTGTCAGCAGAAACCAGGGCTATCGTGTTTCAGACTGGGGATTCTTACACTAAATATTATGGAAAGAAGAGAAAAAAGGAAATGTAATGCAAAATTCCTAGCAAGCCATGAACTCCGCATAAAACAAAAAGCACTAATAAAATTCTAGCATTTCCATGGAGCGTGACTTGGCAGTTCTGAAGTCCGCACACAGTAGGTAAGTGTACTAACAACAAATCCTACATTTTCATGGCGTGTAACTTTGTAATTCCTAAACTTCACATAATATTGAACTAACAACAAATCCTATATTTTCATGGGTGTAACTTTGTAAGTCCTATACTTCACATAATATTGTACTAACAACAAATCCTATATTTTCATGGGGTGTAACTTTGTAAGTCCTATACTTCACATAATATTGCACTAACAAAATTTGTGTATTTGCATTTTTCTAATTTATATCTGGCGTTTGATTATGCAATTCCATAATACATAATTGTAACTTCACTGTTTGAAGAAGAATATTAATTCCAAATGATAGATTGGAACTGATATGCAGAAATAAATGGAGAAACTTACCTGTAATATTCGCCCCTTGACCTGGCGATCTTCGTAAACAGGGTCTTTGTGAACGTTAGTGTGGCCGGAGTATTCCCTCCAGTCAGGACGAGTATAGTCATTGTATTCCCAGAACCATTCTGTCTGTAGTAGAAATGCACAGTATTTAGTCTAGAACACTTTAAATGAAGCGTTATGTCTATAGTAGAAATACACAGTATTTAGCCTAGACATTTTCAATGAAGCATTCTGTCTGTAGTAAGAATACACAGTGTACTGCCTAGAACACTTTCAATGAACCATTCTGTCTGTAGTTAGACTACACAATACTTAGACTAGAACACTTTGAATGAATCATTCTGTCTGTAGTAAGAATATACAATATTTTAGCCTAGAATACTTTCAATGTAATGAACAGAATTTTTAATTTGTACATCAATGTCTAAGTGTACAGGAAACTTATATTTTAATTTTTGTTCTGCTTGAGGGAGCTATTACAGATTAGTCTCTAGAGAATTGCAGCAAATCAGCGTTATAAAACCTAAGGAGGGAAACACATGGAATTGATGTGAACAATAAACTTGTGACTTTATTATGAAAATCTTATGAAAAGAATACTGCATTTTTGTCTGTACAAGGTTTAGGCATCACAGGTTGATTGCTTCGGCGTGCAGATCAATGTGAAAGCTAATCAATGATAATAGTGGAAAGAGTTTGCAAATGTAAACTCAGAAGATGCTTTTCTTTCTGAGGATGAAATAAATACACTTTCAGTTTGATTGTCACTTTCAAACAAAATAACATGTTTCTTCTTCTTACCTCAACGTCTACTGCATCACTTCCAATGGTAGCTCTGCATGCTATTTCCAACTTAGTGTTCACTTCGTAAGAATGTTTCATAGGAAATGCAGTTAAAACAGTTCTCCCTGGATTAACTGAACTTTCTGCAAGCAATTACATTTCCAATTGCTGTTTTCAATAATGACAAAAATCACGTGACTTGCAAAGGATAACTTTGGTGTTTCATACTTAGGTCTTCTTGTATCTTACATTTATTCGCATGGTATTCATCAATTTTTGTCGTCATTATGTCGTCTGTACTAATATCTTACATTTATTCGCATGATATTCATCAATTTATGTCGTCATTACGTCGTTCGTGCTGATATCTTACATTTATTCATCAATTTTCGTCGTCATTACTTCGTCTGTAAATATATTCCGAATAACGCTTATTTCATTCCTCAATTGACGTATAGTTAACATTCTCATGTTCATCAGCGTAAGAAAGCACTCTTTTGGCAATGTAAAAAAAAAAAATAGTGTATCAGTTATCGTATATAATGCCACTGTCCTATTTTGCATGTAAATGCCACATGCAATATCAACACACTGCAGAAAGCATAATTTAGACGTTTATGGAAGTGATTTGGTGTGTTATTATTGCATCAGATACTTAAGCTAAGTTTGTTTTTAGTACTTGTACCATCTAATATCGCTATTATTTCTATAATTACCAGACCTAATTCTATTACCGTGACGTGGCATGGGGGTGGGGGCATTTGCCGGGACTAATGCTATTGCCTTGACCTTGCGGGACGTTGCTGGGCTTAATACTAATACCTTGACATTGTACGTGTATTTTATCAGTTATTTTAACTGACAATCTGCAATTGGTGTATATATCACTAGTATTATGAGTGCCATGTCTTCTGTGCAGATATCACGAGTATTAAGGCTCATGTATTGTGTGCATATGCATTACTCCGATAACATTTATGCAAATATGACGCTTATTTTTAAAGTAACCAAATGTGTAGAAATATCACTTTTTTTTATTGACATGAATTGTGCGCATTTGTATGCAAATATGACACCAGTTATTAATACCACAAAGTGAGTGCACATAACACCAATTATTACTACTAGAAATGGAGTCTATATCGCACACCCGTTATTACTACCACGAACAGAGTGTATACAGCACACAAGTTATTACTACTAGGAATTAAGTCTATAAAGCACACCAATAATTACTACCACGAAGTGAGTGTATACACACACCACTTATTACAACCACGAAGTGAGTGTATACACACCACTTATTACTACCACGAACTGAGTGTATACACACACCAGTTATTACTACCACGAAGTGAGTATATACACACACCAGTTATTATTACCAAGAAGTAAGTGTATACAGCACACCAGTTATTACTACCACGAAGTGAGTATATACACACACCAGTTATTACTACCACGAACTGAGTGTATACAGCACACAATTATTACTACCACGAAGTGAGTGTATACAGCACACCAGTTATTACTACCACGAAGTGAGTATATACACACACCAGTTATTACTACCATGAACTGAGTGTATACAGCACACAATTATTACTACCACGAAGTGAGTGTATACAGCACAACAGTTATTACTACCACGAAGTGAGTATATACACACACCAGTTATTACTACCACGAAGTGAGTATATACACACACCAGTTATTACTACCACGAAGTGAGTATATACACACACCAGTTATTACTACCACGAAGTGAGTGTATACACACACCAGTTATTACTACCACGAAGTGAGTATATACACACACCAGTTATTACTACCACGAAGTGAGTGTATACAGCACACCAGTTATTACTACCACGAAATGAGTGTATATAGTACATGTGGCAGAGTAAATTTGCATATTCCTACTTCTAGATTTAATTGTTATATAAATTATTAAACTAACAAAGTGACCCGGCTTGGGTACTCCTTACGATGATATATTTTGTGTCAAATTTGTAAGTAAACAACTCAGTTGGAGAATAGGCCAGCAATTGCTGATGCAGTCCAAACCGGTTTTGACTGGCTGAATATTTTTTCTGACTAATAGTCTCACACTGTTCATAACAACCTCAATCAGTGAGGATGGACCGAACTTTTTTTTGTGTGTGTTATTTGTTTTTGTTGAAGAGGTTCACGATTTTATCACTTTGAATTCGAACATAATTCGAATACGGTCATAACTGAATGATATTTCGTGCATGTCTGCTATTGATCTATGATTTGAATTTGAGAATGCTTTATGTATTTGAACGATTATCTCTATATTCTTTAACTTAACTATAGTGTACATGATACTTGTGAATTTTAATTGATGCTATATTTATTTGCTTTGTGTGTATCCAGCTAACAAAATTGTTGCAGGATTTGTACGTTGATAATATATGTAAGAGAGAAAGGAGTTTAGAGATGAAATATGCCTGAAATTTAGTGCTGCCTTATTTTGACTTTTGCAGGGAAAGCACGCCTTTTTTTTTTGTCACATCATGCTACAGCGACTACTGTACTCTATTTGATTACAGTCGTGTGTGAATCCAGCATTGTCATCAAACCTAGCAGTCAAACATGCTGCTGTAAATTGATTCTTGTGAATTCTATTTGAGAGCACGTGTGGCAGAAATGGTGGCTTGAGTTTTGATCTCGAGAATTCACGAAAAGTATTTTGAATGTTCCTCTTGGTGTGTTGAGTATGGACATTTAAGAAAGTTCCTCATGATGTGCGTGATATTACACGTGTTATACTATTTATAGTAACATCTATTGTAACTGGATACATATTCATCTTTTGTGAATGCAATACTTAATATTATAATTAATAAGACATCGTATCACACTATTTATATGATCAAAATATTAACTACATTTCAACAAATATTCTCTCATTATTTTCAGTCTAGACATTTAACACATACATTGATGTACTCTACAAATGGCACTGATGTACTATTCCTGTCATATAACTACTTTTCTAAGTGACAGTGAATTATATGCCAAATAACTCCTGAACGGTAGATACATATCATGTAACTGCTCTATAAATGACACTGAACAATGCTATTTATTACATAATACTGCTCCATAAATGAAACTGAAAATATGCATTCATGCCAAATAGCTGCTATATAAATGACGATGAACAATAATATATATGTCATTCAAGTGATATATAAATGACACTGAACTGAACATAGCTACACATGTCATATAATGATTTATAAATGACGCTGAACAGTACTATGCATGTCAAATATCTAATAAATGACATGGAGAGTGCTATGCATGTCAAATATCTAATAAATGACATGGAGAGTGCTATGCATATCAAATATATGATATATAAATGACACTGAACGGTGAATGCAAAATAACTGATATATAAATAACAGTGAACTGAAGAGTGTTATAAATATCATATAGTGGATACATAAATGACACTGAACACTGCTATACATATGAAATAATTTACTCGAGAAATGACAGTAATCTAACTGCTCAGTACATTGCTTCAAGTGAGTGTAACGAGAGGCCATACGAGACAATAAACATGCATAAAATAGAGGGCGTTGAATTGTCTGCCTGAAAATGAGTGGAGTATTTTAAATGAACTAACCTATGTCTGCCTGAAAATGAGTGGAGTATTTTAAATGAACTAACCTATGTCTGCCTGAAAATGAGTGGAGTATTTTAAATGAACTAACCTATGTCTGCCTGAAAATGAGTGGAGTATTTTAAATGAACTAACCTATGTCTACCTGAAAATGAGTGGAGTATTTTAAATGAACTAACCTATGTCTGCCTGAAAATGAGTGGAGTATTTTAAATGAACTAACCTATGTCTGCCTGAAAATGAGTGGAGTATTTTAAATGAACTAACCTATGTCTGCCTGAAAATGAGTGGAGTATTTTAAATGGACTAACCTATGTCTGCCTGAAAATGAATGAAATATATTCTAATTGAACTGACCTAAGTCTGCCTGAAAATGACTGAATATATTCTAACTGAACTCACCTAAGTCTGCCTGCAGGACGTGCGGAATGTAAAAAACAGAGGCGTGGGATGTATACTCCACGTCACTTCCATTCTTTGCCTTCTGCGTGACGTAACACCGATATTCCCGTTTGTTATCTCCCATAGTCAGTACTATGGTAAGTTTGCTGGCCTAGGAATATGATTTATATTGGCACGATTTCTATAATATGCTCTAACAGAAACATGCTAATACTGGCGCGTTTGTAAATATGCTGGCACAGATATATGTTTAGTATTTGCACATGTAACTTTGCTTGCAGAGAAATTTGATGGAATCAGCCAGGTTTTTCTTAAATTTACTGGCACAGAAATAGTATATCGTGTTAACTTGGCACTTGCAAAATGTAGTTGACATTTACAGTTTGATGTCTCATGCCATCAAATGATATGACATCTTACATTTAATATTTAATATTTAAAATGAAGAATGAAAATTAATGAATGCATAGATGAAAACTATAAAATTAATTATTTAAACTGTATCTTGCCTCGTACCAGGGCCTCCCTTGGGACTTATGGGGCCCAACCCAGCAAATTTTAACTGAAAAACTGAAGACCTTAAAATGATAAGAAATAAAAAACATGGAATTAATTAATAGTGTTAATTAATTAATATTGCTACAATCTACAAACACAATGTTAATGAAATAAAATATGGAGTAAAACGTGGAATTAATTAATAGTGTTAATGGACTATTGCTACAATCTACAAATAAAATGTTAACGAAATAAAAGAGAAATAAAAGTATGTATATTACTTGTGACATTTTGCATTCCATAAGAGGATCTTTATAATCTGGACCATTGATGATGTCCTTCAATAGAGTATATTGTATCCATTTGTTAGATACGTTGTCCTTAAATTCCCACCGCCACTCTTTCTGAAATCCATCAAGAAATAGCATTGAACTATGTATGTGCCAAGTTATATAACCTTTTGCATTTTTGTCATAGAGTGATGGGCTGGCCACTTAGTTAATGTAAATGTTTATTATTATTAATTAATCTTTCATAACTAATTGCAAGTGATGATAATATTAGTTTTATTATTAATGATCCTCCAACAGACACCATTCGTCTATCACTTGGAGGATATGCGGGCGCTGTAAATGTTTTCTCTCTTTCACAACATATAACATTTAATAATTTGCACATACCTAGAACCCAAAACCTCTCCATGGCCAGTATGTACGACAAGTTGATGAAATATTAACAAAACAATCAACGTACAAATGGTTGAAAGAGGGCATGGTTAAAAACAGAAACAGAAGCACTCGTAACAGCTGCTCAAGATGAAGCACTTAACACAAAATCACACAAACTGAAAATCATGAAAATTTCAAATGATTCCAAATGCAAACTCTGCAAATCCATGGAATTAACAACAGATAGTATAATATCTGGATGTTAGGTTTTGGCTAGAACAGAATACACCCAAGAGACAAACGAAGTGGCAAAACACATATATAGAAATCTAAGTGAGGACTATGGCATAAAACCCCCAAAAGAGCATGGGTGCACCAACTGGAGCATGGGTGCACCAACTGGAAGCAGTCACGGAAACAGAAGTCAAAATATTGTGGGACTTCGAGATAAGAACAGGTCGGGTAATTTCTGCACGAAGACCAGACATTGTAGTTCTCAATAAGTCCAACAGAACAGTAACAATCGATGTCGCTGTTCAAAGTGATAGAAACATAAAAGGAAAGAATAAAATAGAAAATTAAAAAGATCTCAAATTAGAAATTCAGAGACTGTGGAATGTAAAAGCTGAAGTGATACTAGTAGTGTTATGAGCTATGGGGAACATAAGCTCTGAGTTGGAAAGCTATATGAATGAACTCCCTGGGAACCACAGACTCGCTCCACTACTTAAAGCAGCGTTCCTTTGAAGTGCCACATTCTCCGTAAAACCTTGGATCTCCCAGAATCTTGGTAAGATTCCGAGACCTTTGATCACAACCGACAGTCAACTAAAGAGGCTGACTACTACTACTACTACTACTACTAACAGGTTATGGCCTCGTTATAGTTGACTCTGCCCTCTAGTTTCGTGTTAAGAATTGTTTATTTTAACTTGCTTAATTATCTTATCATGAACTTGCAACTTTGCCATGTTTGTTTTAAAAATGCTTTATCCTTTGTGTTTAGCAGCCATTACAGTTTCTTCGTGTTATAGAATAAACTTTAGCCTTTGTGCGTAGCAGTCATTACATTAATTTTGTTTGTTTTGTTGAGTTTCTTTATTTATCATCTTTTAAGTTGAAGATGTCTTGTCGTTGTCTCTAAAATATATTTATAACATGTCATTCCCATTCTTTCCTAAAAACTACTTTATTCAATATAGTTCGCTGCCATTTTCTATCTTTGACATGAAACTATCTGTAGATAATTTCTAGATAACGTGTCAATTTTGTAAAATAGTTATGGGTTCTGTCCTATTTGTCTTTGAAAGTTTAAACATCTTTACCTCAATTGTTCCCAAACTGTAATCGGCTACTCATTCAAATCCTTGCATTTAAAAGTAAATCATCATTATACGCAAATTATTATAAAGAAGAAAGAAAGAAAATTGTAAATTGAAATGAAATTTACATTCGTCATAGCAATACCTAAGAGTATAGAGTTACCTTTTCTATCAAATAATTTGTGCCAAAAGATGCATTGCAGGTGAGTTCCAAGATGGTGTCTGACTGATAATTAGTAATATTAGGAAATGCAGTCATAGTTGTCGGCCCTGGAGGTACTGCAACATACGTTTTATATATACATATGATTTTAATGTGCATTTGCATGTCAAAAGAATTTCTCTCCCTTCTGTCCATTGACAACTGGATGGAATAACTGTGGGAAACATTAATCATGTTGTGACAAATATTACCACCCTTTCCTTTATTTGTCACTTATTTCTAATTCTGAACTTGACTGCCAGTGCACGAGTCCCGTGAAGGTGTCTGACTTCATCTACTGTGGTGGGAAAAACAGAGACAAAATTTTGATTTAGATCATGTTAACTTACCTTTTTCTCTCCTTATGGCCTTATTTGAATTGCCTAAACATCGCGTGACTGAAGTAACATTGTTAATAAATATTGCTCACTTCAGGAAGTGCTTGGGAGGTTGGAGAGAATCTTAAAGAACAATCATAGACAAATACTAAGAGAGGTTTTTATACCTGAATTATATGGAATTAGTGAGATATATGTATGATGTCAGGTCTATTGTGTTTCCTTGTCTGTCACGGTCGAGCACTGGAAGGAGTACGCGAATGGCTCCTTCTGCCAAGTCCACAAATTACGATGTGCGCATTTATCACAATAAGGAAATAGGATAATAATGTTATCATAACTTAAGTGACCCTCTCGTCATTGTTTAAAATAACCCGTCGGACATATACAGCTCGCCTCGCGTGTACAAGAACCCGCCATATTATGTCATTGTCATATATGGCAGAGTGACCAGACTTGCGATTACCTTTGCTCGTTGCAATTTACTGTAAAAAGCAAAAACCATTCCCTCAGACAACATTAATTGCTTAATTTTGTAGGCTACTCGTTTTGAAATCCCACTTTCAATACTTGTTTTGGACTACTCATTAGCCTACTCGTTTGGACCACACATTAGGCAATTCAATTTGGACTACTCATTAGTCTAAAACACGACAATAGGGCATTGTTCAAGCATAATAAATCGTAAATAATATTCTTAATCCACTCACACTACATTTTAAAATAAAATCAACATCACTAATCATTATTTCTCCGTAGTAATTACTTAATACTGTTTACATTTTATTCCGATGGAATTAACCGTGATTTAGAGATAGTTAAGAAAATGTAGGAACATTGAACATTCACAGCCATAGGGCTAGTGTGAAGTAAATTATAGTTTAGGTGTGTTGAAAAATAGAGTTACTTTTTCATGTCAATTAATTACATTTGGCATTAGGAACACTAGAATGTTGTGTTAATTATTTTACTTTGTGTCTATGACGCTCTAAAACCAGCACACTAGAATGTTGTGTGAATTCTTTTACTTTGTGTCTATGATGCTCTAAAACCAGCACACTAGAATGTTGTGTTAATTCTTTTACTTTGTGTCTATGATGCTCTAAAACCAGCACACTAGAATGTTGTGTTAATTCTTTTACTTTGTGTCTATGATGCTCTAAAACCAGCATTCACTGAAGCAAAGAATCGTAATCAATTCTAATCTTTTTCTCATCAGTAAATATTACAATACAACTAGTAACAAGAATAAATGATATATAATAAAACAAGTATAATCGTATTCTTACATGTAAAAATCAAATTTAATAAAGGAGCAAATAATAGACAGGATTCAAAATCATATTAACTAATCTCTAGATATCAATCGACAGCAAATATTAAGACAAAGCATACAAAAATATAGAGAATACAACTCATTTAATTATTTAGATACAACTCAACAGTATATATTGAGAATAAACAAACATATGAACTTAAAACGAATCCAGATTTCTAGTATATAAATTAAAATCGAATTTGAAAATCAAAATAGCTTACCTGTGACATAAATATATTGTGAATTCCTAAACACTAAATGCGATGGTTTCATGGATTCCAAAGGCCTACAATTTACTTCACATATGTAAATTCCAGAATCTTTGCAAGTTACGCTCTGGAACTGAACGCCTGTCTTGTTATGCCGGTATAAATCTATACCTGGAATGCCAGAGTTATTCATTTGTCTGTACGCTATCGCGGTAAAAGTGCTGTCCCCTTGGAAGCGTCGTCGAAAGTAACTAAGGAAATATGTGCATGGTGTACGAGTATGATTGATGAAGGCACACGATATCATAAAAGTGCTTCCTTCTTCGTAAATAACTTGTGGTGATACATCTAAACATGTAAACAGCAAACAATTCATTATTATTCGGTAGTGATACTTTCATGATTTCGACTGTTATTTTGTTACTTTTTAAGCGTTTCCGCTAACATGTAGAGTTAAAATAATACATACGATAGGTACGATTTTCAAATGGTTATAACAGTGAAAGTGATAATTTAGTGATTTGGAAATATTCATTCAAATAGTAATTTAAAGGCAGAGAATAATGGACAATGAAGAGAAAGAGAAAGGGGATAGGAGAGATAGAGATTCAGAAATAGTTTAGATGAAAATTGCAGCCAATACTTCAAGCAATCTACTATACCCATTAATCACTCTTGCTAGTTCGTGTTTCTTCAAACTCCTTAGATGTTTAATACTTACGCATGACAATCCCCTCACGACAAATTAATATAGAGTCTAAAATATTTATTTATTGGGGAGGGGGAGGGAATGGTCCATATTTCAGAAGCAATGCAAAACGTTGGATTTGACAGTGGAAATGTTTGACATAAAACACTGGTAAATCAATGACCACGTCAGCATTATGAGGGAATTCTTTGTCTAGGTCAAATAAGTTCATAATATATATTGTACGTGTTCAGCTTCTGGATAGCAATTGATATTTATCAGTCTATCGCTTACTGTAAGAATAATGGCATTAAGAAAAATAATAGATTATGATGTGTCTTAAAGTATTAAAAGATCAAGTCAATAAGCTGTATATATGAGATATCAAAGGTTTTAAGAGAGCGGATTTTTTTTCTGATTTGAATATGTTATCTTGGGTTTTAAAAAATGCACTTAGAATATGAGTCACCATAACAAATCATATAAATGTGAAATATGCCAGATTTTCTAAGGAATGCATAACCACTAAGTTTGTTTAGAAAATGAAAGGAATTATTTTAGTAGGTGTTACCATTTTAATCCAATAGTCGTCGTGTTAACATTTAAGGCATGCGGTCCAAACAAACAAGCACAATATACATATATTGGTAGACTGTTGTAACTTGGATTTATTTTAAGTTTATTTTTTTATAATGCTTGACAAATATTTGAAGATTTATAAATGTGAATTATTATCCTGATCACTGATGCAAAGTAGTTTTTAAAAGATGATTTGTATGTATTGATATATATTGAAAGCCCTGAAAGTCGGCAAGCTGGAACTTTATTGATTTTTCACTTAATGGTTAACTGACATATTATGATGGTGGATCTTTAATGACCAGTTGGATTGTGTTGTGTTCTTCTAGAGGATACTTTGTAGTATCATTTGATGAAAATAACACAATATTATGTTTGTGACTGAGAATATTTTGGCAAAACTGAATTATTTTAAGGTTGCAAAGAATGTGTGTGTGTGTGTGTGTGTGTGTGTGTGTGTGTGTGTGTGTGTGTGTGTGTGTGTGTGTGAGAGAGAGAGAGAGAGAGAGAGAGAGAGAGAGAGAGAGAGAGAGACGAATGGTGTCTTCTGGAGAATTATTAATAACACTAATTAAGATTCTCGTCACTTGTAATTAGTTATGGATGATTAATTGATAATAATACTCTTAGAAATTAACTAGGTGGCGTTGGCGTCACATTATTATAGATGTATAAGAGAAAATAATTAAAAATACTAAGTATTTTGGAATATAGTAACTTACTATTATTGGATGTGTTTACCATATATGGTATATAATTATATTAATTGTGGCGTATACAATTATTATTCCCTCTATCATAATGAAATGATCCAGTAAAATATTATGATTTAGTTGTCTGCCGAACTATAAAAACTATAATAAATAATGGATGACAAAACGTTTTAAGTGTACCTTAACAGAGATATCTCTCACACTTGCGCTGTATAACATTTTCTAAAGAATATCTCATTGTAAACACTATGCACATTACATGAAGCTAAAAACACTTCACAGGCCATCCCATTCTTCCCACCAATTCATAGTGTGTCTGTATTCCATAACTGATCACTATTAAATTTTGAACAAACTAATGGTTTCCTGGAATATTACGGAATGAACTTTGCTTATATTAACAGAACTGCTTTGAGGTATCACGTAATATATATTGAGGTATCCATATGCTGTGATAACGTCTTCATGTCAGTAAGCTGTAAGGTATGGCTAAATACGTTGATATTAAACAGGCAACGTATACACAACCGTGTACTGTGAGGTACGGCTAAATACCTTGATATTAAACAAGCAACGTATACACAACCGTGTACTGTGAGGTACGGCTAAATGCCTTGATATTAAACAGGCAACGTATACACAACCGTGTACTGTGAGGTACGGCTAAATTCCTTGATATTAAACAGGCAACGTATACACAACAGTGTGCAGTGAGGAATGGCGTAACACATATAACATATCTACGTCACTTGCAGTATTCGAGCACAGATTTTGTGATTGATATATGTGTTCGAATCAAGAGTGTGGTCTGCACTACACAGTTTAGTTGATAATGTTCAGTGACTAACTATGTCTGAAAAGCCTCAACACATTTATTGTCCAATTCGAGACTTCGTTACCAACACAAACTCCGCTTGCCGGATGTCAATAGTTTCATAAACTAAATTATTCAGTCCAAAGTGCACGAACGTCATATAAAGGCATTTTCCATTACTATATTTGTTGTTATTTAATATTCATTCTTTCTGTGTCGTACCGGAGTTTAGAATGGAACTAAGTAAAAGACACAAAGAAGGAAGTTAAAACTTTCTAAATTATCTGCCTTTGGAGTTAACTGTACTCGCAATCACACACATACTAAGTCAACAGGTACAAGACGTAGGACATTAAAGTTGTGTACGTTCAAAACTATCTGATCTCTGCTAGGTACATTTAATGCTCATTTAAATTTATAACCCGATTCTAGTCCCCATTCCCTTAATAATCAAAGTTCGCAGCATAGCTCGACAAGTTACAAGACAGTTAAAGTACACTTGCCGCTAAAGTGATATTCAATAGTCTACAATCTTTTACAAACCAAACACTTAACTCGAACTCGGATGTCGTGAAATTATTGTGCTACATTTTCTTGATGGTTTATCTTTACTGTCCAATATATATTTGTATATGTGTCCGAAATATATTTGTATATGTGTCCAATTTACACACAGTCATACACTGTTTAAATATTGAAAAACGGATATATACAATATATGAATACCGGGCTGCAGAATCAATAATTGTTTGCTTTTTCCCGAATTGTAAAATTCGGCACGGCATATTAGCACTTGGTTAATTTGGCACAAACGACTCTTTTTAATTAATTTAGTAATACATATAAAGTAGTTTTAATTAATTAGAATATAAAGAATCATGATTAATACAACTAAAGATTAAAAGTATTTATTATCGTTTAGAATAAAATTTCGAGAATTTTGTCGACTATTACGCTTTTATTTACAAAAACAATCATACGTTCAACCTATGTTCATATACATGGCACTTAAGATATAGGGGAATAATACTTACCAATAAGTGCCAGAAATAGGAAGATGCATAAGCTGCGAAAGAAGAACTCTTTCTCAGATGATAAATTACATTTCCTTGCTACTGAATGTGTATTCATTTTGATTTCTGAATTATATGTAAGAACATTTCCTTGATATAGTTCTTATCTGTAAACGTACTCTTTAATATTCTATAATGTATGTTTTCGATAAAACTTTTCATATTTAAAAAAAAATAATGTACTAAGCTAAGATATTAATCAGCAAGAAGTATGATTTATCGTCATTCACACTTGTTTCCCCAGTCTTCCTATAAAAGCGGAACAACGTGACGCATGTAGCGTAATTAATGACGTCACCCAAGTCCACAGCTTCTGTTCCGAGAGTCAATATTTCATGTACATGTATTAACCAATAGGTAATTGAACACGGACATCCCTAACTTTTTATCATTATCTTGTACCTCAATGTTTTAACAGAGTGGATCTCGAAAGGAAAATATAAGCTACTGAAATGAGATGTAGTCAAAGGTTGCTTGGCATTTGTATAGATATCATGTCACGAATGAGGATATGGGAAATAGAATTAGGCAAGCCATTGGGCCCTATGAAGAGCTATTGGCCATTGTGAAAAAAACGCAAATTGAAATGGTATGGGCATGTCACATGATCAACCGGGCTTGCCAAGACAATCATGTAAGGGACTGTGAAAGGAAAGCGAAGTAGAGGAAGACAGGAAAAGATGGGAGGATAACATCTCAGAGTATATAGGACTGAAACTGAGCAATATCGTAAGGTTAGCAGAGAACAGAATGGAGTGGAAGAAACTGGAGTCAGGTTATCAGTGGTGCCTCAACGGTCGACAAGACTAAGGGATAGATAGATAGATAGATAGATAGATAGATAGGTAGATAGATAGAGAGAGAGATAGAGAGATAGGTAGGTAGGTAGGTAGGTAGATAGATAGGTAGATAGATTAAGCTAACCACTATTTTCCTAACCATTTAATGTTAACGTAACCCTTTGCATAGGAATAAACACTTTAAGCATCTATAATTATTATTCTCTTTGTATAGCCTCATTCATAATCTAATAGCTCAACCACTTCAAGTAAACATAACTTTAGGTTAGGATAAATATGTTTAAACAAATACATGCTCTTTAATCCCTGTCAGTCAGACCTCCATTCTTGTGTTTCCAATTGCAAATAATAATAGTATGTAGAAAAAAATAATAACAATAAAATTATAATTCTTAATATAAATAAGTCACCAGTGGTATTCAAATAAATTACTGTTGTAACATCTCAATGCAACTAACACACACTGATTATTATTCAAACGTTTGATAGTTCTCT
Organism: Sinotaia quadrata; assembly: GCA_028829895.1. NCBI lineage: Eukaryota > Metazoa > Mollusca > Gastropoda > Architaenioglossa > Viviparidae > Sinotaia > Sinotaia quadrata. The sequence continues at coordinate 37,400,808 of CM054179.1, read as the reverse complement.
TTCCATTGTTAGAAAGCTGTGACATTGAAATATCAGCTACGCAATTAACGAGCCAATATTCATATTTCATCTACATGACTCTTTAATCCCGTGACAAATTTCTTCGGGTAAGATGTTTCCATTAGTGTTGTTTGTGGTAACTATATTTCTGATCATTGAAAACATAACTTATTATATCACTAAAAGGAAATATGTACTACATCAGGTGATTTATTTCTTCCATTTACATCGTAACCGACATTTCCTAAAGGTAATCCTTGTAAAGTACACGCCAGTAAACTTTCGAAGCGTATTTTTATTTGATACTGCATTTTTTTAAAATTAAAGCTAGCTGGTCAGTAAGATGTACTTTAGAAATACTTACGATGTGCAGTAAAGCGCCCATGTGTTAGAGCAACTTATCACCCCAGTTGTTTGTTTTATCGCCATTGTACTATAATTCTATGTTGTTTATAACACGAATAAAATTCCTTCATGTGGAGTAAATTTGGCACTCCCTATTTCTAGACTTAAATGTAACATATAAATTGCTACTCTTACCAAGTCACTGAGGAAACTGCATGGAAAGACCACGTGACTGGGATGTATATTTGCTAGCACTTGTTTACATTGCTTGAAGTACTAGAATATTCAACTCTTTTTACCACCCTTTGACTCTTATACGGTAGAACCATTAGGGGACCCATATCTCTATTGTCAAAATCTGAGCTCAGCTTGGGCGTGGAGGTTTACGTCCATTTGGCTGACAACGGTGCTTGGTGCACAAAGTGCAGATCTAAACAAAGAAAAAAAACCACTTTTAATGAGTCTCAGTAGAACCAAAATTAATAGTTGGAGCACAAGATATAGGTCATTTATTACCGGGAATAGAAGTGTTAGTATGATAGTTGAATAATAGAAAGAATAGATCACATCGGTTAGAATATTAATATATGAATATAGTTATCATTACAAGATTGGATTATAAGTTCAACTCAACTGACCTTTCTCAGTGAAACCTTGTAACTAGTTTAGATCTGTGAGACTTTTCTTTCTTTGACAGTGTAGGAATGACTCTTTTTTCTACACGATTTTGGTGTACACTTATGCTGATCCGGCTGGTCATGTGGTCATTTGGGCTAAATATGAGGTGAATTATAACAACCTGAGCTACATGGCTGGCCAGATTGTATAATATCCAACTGATAACATGGGACATGTTATAGTTCCGTATACTATGTTGAAAGTGTTGATACAAATCTCGACTGCAGTCCGCGTGCGGTGAGTCTCGCGAAAGCTCATGACGTAATCGGCAGAGAGTTGTTTACACAGCCAAACAATTTGTGCTTTAAAAATAATTCAAACGACTGGAAGAAATACAGATAGTGGATAGTGTAATGTTCAACAGAACAGTACAGCAAGCGAAGATGTTTGTCGTTTTATGATCCTGGAAGATTTGACTTGTTCATTAAGCAATGGCTTTTCATGAGAGGAAGTTTTCATGTGATGTAGCAGTACTAGCCTGTCGATCACTAGAGGAAGTTTTCAAGAGATGTAACAGCACTATAGCCTGCTGCTCTCTGAGAGGATCTTTCCATGAGATGTAGCAGTGTTAATCTGTCACTCACTTAGATCAAGATCCAGTGAAAGGTAACCCTGTTCAGAAAATTTCACCTGTACAAAAGTAATCAAAATGCAAACACACACACACAAATGCATGCACACACTGAGTAAAACTATAGCAGTACTTGTGAATACAGACATGTTTTCTCTCACTTTCTCTGTCTTCTCTTTTTCACGTCATTTCATTTATTTCTCTTCTTCTTCTCCCTATCTATTTTACTAGATGTTTTCTTATTTATCTTCTTCTTACCTTGAAAAAACATATATTCTCTCTTTCAATCTGATAATCTACCGTTCTTTATCAATCTCTTCTTCATAATTAAAGCTACTCTCTCTCTCCTTTCTTGACCTATCTATCTATTTAATCTATCTATCTATCTATCTATCTATCTATCTATCTATCTGTCTATCTATCTATCTATCTATCTATCTATCTATCTATCTATCTATCTATCTATCTACCTAAACATTATGCCATTGTATAACTATAAATTAAACACGCATCAGAGCCCACTACACCGCATGAACAATATAGATTAGTACGTCAATTTCAACAGCTCTCAATAACAATACAAATTAGTAAGTCAATTTCAGCAGCTCTCATTAACAACACAGATTAATAAGTCAATTTCAACAGCTCTCATTAACAACACAGATTAGTAAGTCAATTTCAACAGCTCTCATTAACAACACAGATTAGTAAGTCAATTTCAACAGCTCTCATTAACAACACAGATTAGTAAGTCAATTTCAACAGCTCTCATTAACAACACTGATTAATAAGTCAATTTCAACAGCTCTCATTAACAACACAGATTAGTAAGTCAATTTCAACAGCTCTCATTAACAACACATATTAATAAGTTATTACAATGGAAGCAGACACATCGTCAACGCATGTCGATCAAAGTATCGTGTCCGGCAACAGTTACGACTGTTCTCTCTAATTAGACGATATATTCCTTGACAGCTACGACTGTTCTCTCTAATTAGACGATATATTCCTTGACAGCTACGACTGTTCTCTCTAGTTAGACGATATATTCCTTGACAGCTACGACTGTTCTCTCTAATTAGACGATATATTCCTTGACAGCTACGACTGTTCTCTCTAATTAGACGATATATTCCTTGAAAACTAGCAAAGAGATTTATTATTTATATTCTGGATCTGGGTAGTTTGACCTGCCGATTAACTGCTAATGTTCTCTATATGAATATATCAAAAATCAACAAACGATTACCGAACATACTATTGAACTTACTTGTAACTACTAGTACTACTAATAGTACAACACCTTTCTACTAGTACTACTAATAGTACAACACCTTTCTACTAGTACTACTAATAGTACAACACCTTTCTACTAGTACTACTAATAGTACAACACCTTTCTACTAGTACTACTAATAGTACAACACCTTTCTACTAGTACTACTAATAGTACAACACCTTTCTACTAGCACTACTAATAGTACAACACCTTTCTACTAGTACTACTAATAGTACAACACCTTTCTACTAGTACTACTAATAGTACAACACCTTTCTACTAGTACTACTAATAGTACAACACCTTTCTACTAGTACTACTAATAGTACAACACCTTTCTACTAGTACTACTAATAGTACAACACCTTTCTACTAGTACTACTAAGAGTACAACACCTTTCTACTAGTACTACTAATAGTACAACACCTTTCTACTAGTACTACTAAGAGTACAACACCTTTCTACAATACTGTGTAGTGTAAATTAGATCGTTTACATCGTTAATGTTTTATTACTGTCGAATCATGTAGGTATGCATTTATTTTGACACTTTACCAAAGAATAAGTAAAAATAATGAAAAAGAAATAAATTGGGATTTGTAATATAGTCAAGTTCCTACGGCACGCATTTAATATTAATATGATACAATTAATACTTTAAAATGCTGTGGTGTGGTATAATTAACTACTAATAATAAACAAACACGCAAACAAAATTATATTTAATTTTACTGAGAGATTCTTAAGAGACAAATGTCATAATATCATGGAATAAAAAGAAAATTACGACTTTTGGATGAGATAGATAGATAGATAGATAGATAGATAGATAGATAGATAGATAGATAGATAGATAGATAGATAGATAAATAGATAGACAGACATACAGACAGACAGATCAATAGATAGATAGATAGATAGATAGACAGATAGGTAGGTAAACATTTAGGTGGATGGATGGATAGACAGATAGATGTATGTATGTGTGTGTGTGTGTGTGTGGTTTTTACATGGGTGCGTACGTTGGTATACAGGTATTTACTTATTAAAGTTTGGAATCTGTCTTATTATTTATGTGAATGTACTACTGTAATAAACGTGATTTCGAATAATAAAAATATTTGTTATAACAACGTTCGTGAATGCTGAATACATACACAAAGCGTAAATGTTTGTCTGTCATGCAAAGAAATCTTGACGAGCAACACACTTAAAGGGAATGTGCAAATATTGTTTTATGTATTTTATAAGAAACAATTAAGTATGATTTACGCACATCCCTTACTAAATATATTCGTAACAAATTGTTATATATTCGTAACAAATATATTTAGAATGCTATGTGCGTAAATCATACTTAATTGAAAACGCACATACGTTTTACAAAACACTTTATTTCCCTTATTTCATGCGTTATCGTTCGCACAGTCCAGACGAGGTGCAGCTGATAACAGTCTAACTACCTGGCATCAAAGATATGTGCTTTGTACCCATGCACCTTTATATTGGCGTCTAATCTCAAGTCCGGGTGGAAATGTAAGGACGTAAAAATATTTTCGATTCTGATATTGTGACAACAGTCACTTAGAAAGCACATCATTCGGAGTCATTAAGCTGGTCTTCAGCAATTATTATTCTCAACAGTTTCATTTCCTCCTAAACAGAATTGTTAATGAGCTTAGAAGCAGTCGGCTTCGGTAGACAGGAACATATTACTTTGTATTTGCAAACGAAATCCACAAACACACTAGAGTGACTAGAGTGAATACTTTCCTATTAGTAACGTTTATAGTTTCGAACATTAGTAATACGGTTGTAAATCAATGTCATCACCATCCGATACACTGGAGGAATACGTTTATGTTGTTAAACAGTAATGTGATGACGTTAAATGTTTGGCGATGTGCTTCTAAACATGGGATCCGTAAGCACACTCAGGAAATGGACTAGAATGCATTTCTCTTCTCTGTCAGAAAGTTGAGTTGGTGACTTTGAATGTGAGGTAATGTGATTGTAAATGAATCTTACCACAACCTCGATGCCTACAGTAGTTTCGTATCCGGTGTTCCAATAAAAGGTCAAGATGACTTTAAGATTCGCAAAATAGAATCCAGTCCAGTCTCACTCATTTCTGGAATTGTAGTCCTTTTATAGCTTATTACAAATCCGTCTTTATTTATACATGTTGAATTCTTCATTTTCTTACATTTTCCCCCTTTTGTATAAGCATCCGATTTTTAAAATTATACATCCTTCTGTAATTCATTTTATGTTTTTATAAAAATTCATTACATACATTACACACATACACAACTTTCGTGAGTGGATTTATGTTTTATTTCTATTTTTGTCCTTTTAGACTGCTTAATGGCTGAAGGTTTATTATAATTATTCATTTAGTGTTTTTCTTAAATTAAAAAAGTCCACTTACTGATATGTTGCTTACTTTATATTAATATTAAAGTGACTTTTTTTGTCATTCGTTTCCTCTTAATCATATTGCAACAAAAATGCATTTTGTGTGTTGTTGTTGTTGTATTGTGCAGTATATAATTTATATATATATATCACTTTTAAAAAATTCCCTAGCCAATCCATGCACACGTTGACCAAATGACACAAATCAATGCCGAAGTCTACCCAACAGACCTTGAGCAGATGACACAAAGCAATGCTGAGGTCTACTGGTTACAGTGCATACGTCTGTGGTATCCTGAGTTGCACACTCACACTTACTTCGTACCTCCCCTTCAGTGTCATCTCCTAGGAAACCATGCAGTGACCTCGACCTGCGAGTCTGATCAAGCACCTCTGTCCTCAGAAAGTGACACAAAGCAGGCAGACTCGCACTCCAGACACCTTCAGACACGATCAAAACATCTAAAGCAGTTAATTCAGCGAGCTTTATGGGTAAAATCAGTGGAAAGGATACAGTGTGCACTTGTTAGGAAACGTTAACTCTTTGAGACCCACTAAATAATTTTTTTTGACCAAAGAATAGAAATTTAATGAGAAGTCTGTGTTTTAGCATTATCTGTATTTAGATTCAAAAATTAGAAATCGACTCGACGCGATTCGAAAGTCTCGTTTCGAGTACGATATTGAAAATTACGTCCCTTTGTTTTCACAGCTTGTTTTATAGATTTTCAGGGGGAAATGTGATTGTATCACTGTCATCTAAGTACTTTATAAATTACTATATGAAATGATTATGTCAATATACATAGTTTTAATTGACTTGCTTAGCATTTTATACATTAATTACTCTGTGAAATGACTATGTGAATATACATAGTTTAATTGACCTCGTGAATATACATAGTTTTAATTGACCTGCGTTAGCACATTATAAATTGCTCTCTAAATTGACCTCGTGAATACGTAGTTTTAATTGACTTGCGTTAGCACATTATAAATTGCTCTCTAAATTGACCTCATGAATACGTAGTTTTAATTGACTTGCGTTAGCACATTATAAATTGCTCTCTAAATTGACCTAGTGAATACATAGTTTTAATTGACTTGCAAGACTTTTCGCTTTTTGAGGAGGAGAATGTGCTTCTTACAAACTCGTGTTCATAGTCTAAGAATAGATTGATCATGATAGCCATGAGAGTGCATAAACTATTGAAAATCGTAGTGTAGGTATTCAGTGCTTTAGAGTACATAAATCCACTGACATATTGATCCTATGGGAGAATTGTTAATAACAAATAATTATTAGTAAAATAACAATCATAAGGAGTGAAAGATGCCCAGCGTTGTGACACATTCTTTGTATCAAACCAATATTGTGCTCACCACCACAGCTCACTAAAACATTCTTTGTATCAAACCAATATTGTGCTCACTACCACAGCTCACTAAAACATTCTTTGTATCAAACTAATATTGCACTCACTACTACAGCTCACTACCACAGCTCACTAAAACATTCTTAGTATCAAAAGAATAATGTTGTTTATACTCTCAGCATAAATGTTTGTAATAATATAAGTAAATAAATATGCAAATAATGGCTAAAGGTATTATTGACTTAATGACCGACCGACCCACTGAAAGAACACAGAACTGAAATAAATGAATAGAAATAAATAGATTAAATAGAATGAAAATTAAAAAAATGGGAATGATGAAATGAAAGTGAATGGATAAATACTGGTGTGACTTGACAGTTATAGGAGAACGAATTTTACTTTTTTTCTCGTCTAGTCCCCATTTTGTCACCCTTCATCGTTTTGGCGTCATGGCAATCCTGACAATGCCAACATTTTGCAGCTTGTGCTGCACTGTCTGCATGCATTGGCTGACGACAGTCGTCCAAAAGAGGCCATGGTCATTCTCTCCCAGATGTCGTTTGGTATGCATCTTGGTAAACCTACCTACCAAGCCGCTCTGGACTGTCTTCCAAACGCCCCAAAATTGTCCGTACAATTACGTCAGCAGCGCGCCAATGAACATAATGGAGACGTGCTTGTTATTCACAGAAGGCGCGGCTTGGTCACACTGCAGATTAACAACGCCGGGGCCACAGCCACTAAAGATGACACTGACGTACTGGATGCAGTAAATCAGGCGTTAGACCAGACGAACGAAGCAGAGGTTGTGCTGAAACACCTACTCTGGGGACTTCCAGGTGTTAATATCACTAAAGGCATTGTAATGCCATACGTTACATCCAGTCAGCTGCTAAAACTGACCAAGAATAATCCGCTTATTGAACAGGTGAGAAAATGTAGACTGAAAATTAAAATATTAGAGGTTTCATAAATTATCTTGTCGTTTCAACCTTTACCCTGTCTCGATGTACTCTGGAGTGGCGTAATTATACCAAACTTTTATTAGTTAATGAAATAGTGCGTCACTGTCAATTTGACTCACGACCCCCCATTCAATAATGATACCGCAAAATAGACGGACAGAGAACAAGAATGTAATAATTAGACTGTCACTACAAGTTACAACAACAAACAAAAGAAGTTACGTTGCACTAACAGATATGCAAAACTGAAACAATTAACAAAAATTTAATAGAAAATAGAAAAAAAACCAATAATTTAAACAGAACAAAACAAAATAGATAACTATGCTTTTCTTCATCACTAGCATATACACTAGAAGTCTCTTCAAGTTCAGTCATGTATGACACCGCACTGGAATCATTGTCCATAGAATGACAACTGCAGTCTCTTGTTTGGGATGAAATTGGTAACTGTGACGAGATACGTCACACGCTGGTCGACGTACAATAGAACACGCATGAGATACGTCACACGCTGGTCGACGTACAATAGAACACACCACGAGATACGTCACACGCTGGTAGACGTACAATAGAACACACCACGAGATACGTCACACGCTGGTAGACGAACAATAGAACACACCACGAGATACGTCACACGCTGGTAGACGTACAATAGAACACGCATGAGATACGTCACACGCTGGTCGATGTACAATAGAACACACCACGAGATACGTCACACGCTGGTAGACGTACAATAGAACACACCACGAGATACGTCACACGCTGGTCGACGTACAATAGAACACACCACGAGATACGTCACACGCTGGTAGACGTACAATAGAACACGCATGAGATACGTCACACGCTGGTCGATGTACAATAGAACACACCACGAGATACGTCACACGCTGGTCGACGTACAATAGAACACGCATGAGATACGTCACACGCTGGTAGACGTAAATAGAACACGTCATGAATAACATCAAAGTAGGCACCCAAAACCACAATAAGGCAGAAACCCTGAACATACATATACGTACTTGCAGACCGTAGAATGTACTGCGAATTACTAAGTTAATAAAAACTTAACTTGGCACATGTCTGTGGAACAAATAAGAGTTAAAATAGAATAGCATTCCTAATAAAACATAACTATTCATACAATATAGAGATGTTTTACCCTTTTAACCACGGGTTTTCTTTGTTCCTTTTACAACCTGTAATCATACAGGAGGGACTCACACAATGCTCACCCGAAGAGTTGTTATCATACAGGATGGACTCACACAATGCTCACCCGAAGAGTCGTTTGCAAAGAGCAAAGAATTAGTGCACCTAGTTTTCTCAGATTTAAAACCACGCACACCCTTATCTAGACTCACATTTTTACTCAACCAAATTTAAGAATACATCTAGAGCTAATTAATATTTATGACTTTCTCACACCTTCCACCCTACATTATGTCAGTACACAAGTCGTCTATCCAAAACCAAGTTGACATTTACGTTAAAAAATGTTGCATAACCATCTAACTGTTTTAAAAACAAGATTCACTGCTTAGAAGTCATGGAGCTAGCGTTCTTAAAACAGTAACAATAATCCAACCTGACTACTACTCTGTTGGTACTCACTCAACCAGCTCCTCTTCCCCTCTACACCTGTCCACCCTGGACTTTTACTTAAGAAATAAACTTTATACATATTACTAAATTATATAAATTACAAACAATATCTCATTTTAAAATTATAAATAAAAGTTTGAAAAATGTATATTTAAAATATGTGGAAAAATTCCCCATCATATGATATACCCTCCCTCCCTCCATCTATCTATCCATCCATCTCTATCAATCTAAAGGGAGAGAGAGTAATGAGTCCATCTTACACACACACACACACACACACACACACACACACACACACACACACACACACACACACACACACACACACACACACACACATACATACACAAAAACATACTCTCTCTCTCTCTCTCTCTCTCTCTCTCTCTGTCGCACACTGACACATACACAAGTGGCACATATGCAATCACCAGCTCAAACGTACACTAACTGACAAATACACGCTTCCTTGTTACCCTGCATGCTTTCCTCCATTGTTACCCTGCATGCTTTCCTCCATTGTTACCCTGCATGCTTTCCTCCATTTTTACCCTGCATGCTTTCCTTCACCTTTTTCGTATTTAATATTTAAGTTTTACTTATAATAATTATTTATTACCTTTTCTGTAATTATAACTTGTTTTAGTTATTTATTATTATTTATTACATTACCTGTACACTGATTTTTAGTTATTATTATTTATTACATTACCTGTACACTGATTTTTAGTTATAATTATTTATTACATTATTCGTATTTAATACTTATGTTTTAGTTATAATTATTTATTACATTATTCGTATTTAATACTTATGTTTTAGTTATAATTATTTATTACATGTCCACTGTGTTTTCATCAAGCAAGACTTGCATTATTGATGATCACTTAACACATGTCTGTCTTCATACAGAAATTGTGTCATTGTTTCGGAGCGCCGAGTGTTGCAGATGCCCTAAAGATGTGCCTTCTATCAGATCAGTTAAATGACAAAAACACAGCATGGAATATTACTTCACCCATGACAAAGGATCTCCAGATGTGGTGGCAGCAGCTAATTCGCAACGTTTCTGTTCCTGAGATTTCCATGACTCCACAGACATATGAAATACTCGTGTCCAGGTAAGAATATTCTTTCATTCAATAGTTAACCTCACCACCAACTAACAACAACAACAGCAGAGCAGCTACCACTACTACTACTAATAATAATAGTAATCATCATCATCATCAATAGACAGAAAAAAAACCCAGCTCACAATACTTAAAGCCTTACATCCAAAAGCAAATGGAACACTATTGGTATCTTGGAAAATGGGAGGAAGGGACGTAAAAAAATCAAAGATGTCATTGAACGAGAAGTTATAAGCCAGGTTGACTACATCTGGAGTAAAAGCAAATATGAGCCAATGATAGAAGCAGTAAATATAAATGGACTTTATGAACATTCACCCACCCAAACTGATAAACTAATAATAAAGATAAAGATAATAAATAAATAATAACAGATAAACATGGACAAAAGCAGCAAAACATGGGTTAACAAATAGACGGTGCCTAAAACCTATCTATGATCAGTATGTGCGACAAACTGATGAAACACCAACAAAACAATGTAAGAACAGGTGGTTGAAAGAGGCAGTTTTCAAAGCAGAAAGAAACACTGAGCACTGAACACAGAAAACAGAAACACTGAGCACTGAACACAGAAAACAGAAACACTGAGCACTGAACACAGAAAACAGACACACTGAGCACTGAACACAGATAACAGAAACACTGAGCACTAAACACAGATAACAGAAGCACTGAAAACAGAAACACTGAGCACTGAACACAGATAACAGAAATACTGAGCACTGAACACAGAAAACAGAAACACTGAGCACTGAACACAGAAAACAGAAACACTGAGCACTGAAAACAGAAAACAGAAACACTGAGCACTGAACACAGATAACAGAAATACTGAGCACTGAACACAGAAAACAAACCCTGAGCACGATCAAGCACTGAACACGAAGTCGCACAAAGCAAAAATCATGAAAATCTCCAATGATTCCAAATGCAGGTAGAGAGTGTATTTATGGGTATAAGTGATATTACTTACAATAAATGAAAGTAACTAGGTAGAGAGTATATATGTCCATTAATTGAGTGCAAAGATTATCAGGAGCTCTTGGTGTGAGTATGGAATAATTATTCTCAAATCAATTAGTTCCTCAATTAAGAGCACTCATTTCAAGAAGATTCACTAAGTTAGAAATTGGTGGAAGTATTTCTGCATTATTTGAAGGAAAATTTAATTGAAGAAAGCCAAACATGCCATTCAAAATAACAGTAGATGACGTCATTTCACTTTCATAACGATTACTAAGGAGTAAAGGATACTCAAATGTAAAACAATTATTCATTAATTCATTGATGTTGAAAGGGTCACAATTCTGGAATAAAGAGTTTTAATTTTTTTAAAAAGTGAAACAAGATGACAACGCTTGTTTTGGCTTGTGTATCAATTTGAATGCACAATAGTACAATTTCGGTTTTTGACCGATGTCTCCATATTACTGCCTACCTTATGTTATTACATTTATGAGCAATCTCACTTTTGAGTTTTTGACAGATGTCTCCATATTACTACCTAATTTATATTATCACATTTAGTGAGCAGCCCCACCTTTATTTCGTTCACCAAAACAGATGATTCCATAAAATATATTATTCCATTGAGTGAGTAACCCTCCTGTGGCAGAGTAAATTTACCTACTCCTATTTTTAGATTGTTATAAAAATTGTTGAATGTCAAAGTGACACGACCTTGGGCACTTCTTATGTTGATATTTTTAAGCGCCAAAGTTGGAAGTAAACGGCTCAGGTGGAGGATAGGCTAGAAATTGCTGATGCAAATTTGTCTTTAATGTTGTGGAAGAGTGAAAGTGTTTACAGCGCCTGCATATCCGCCAAGTGAGAGAGACGAGTGGTGTTTGCTGAAGAATTATTAATAACATAAAATAAAATTATCGTCATTTGTAATTAGTTATGGATGATTAATTAATAATAATAATCATAACCACTAACTAGTTGGAATCACACCTCCTTTATTTTGTGCACTTGGATCCAAAAAATATATAGTTGTACTATTACGTGAGGTCTTGAAGAAAAGTAGAGTTTGCATTCAGAAACAATTTATGTATATTTCTTAATACATTTTAAAATGACATTTTAGGTTCTGTGGCCCAGCAGCAACTCTGTCGGTTCACTGTATTACAGCCCCACGTCTGAGGATCATTACTGAGGATGAGGAAGAGTACGAGACTGGCAACAGAATGGCTAAACTGGTACTGGTTCCAGAGCAACTCGCCCTTCTACATACGTCACCGCCTCGAGTGTTCCTGACCGGGCCACCTGGCACAGGTAAAAGTCTGGCACTCGCCCTTCATGGTGTAAGCTGCATACAGCGCGGGTTTGACGTCCATGTCGTTAGCACGTGGTCTGAGAGCCGTGCTGCTACGACCGTCATCACGCATCAAATTCTTGGAACAATGAGGGCGTGGTCAACAGAAACATTATTGGTCAGCGCAAGTGTCCATCATCATGCGTTTGACCTTGAAAGAGATGGGGGAATCAAAATTGCAATCCAAAATCTAAAAAGCATATCAAGTAAAGAACAGGCGTTCTGCGTGCTAGCTGACGAAGCTGGACCCGATGGGTGAGTTATGTAACGTGTTTTCAGAAATTGCATTTATGGGTGAGTTATGTAACGCGTGTTCTGAAGTTACACTGATGGCTGAGTTATGTAACGTGTGTTCGTAAGTTGTACTATTGGGTTAGTTAAGTAACGTGTTCATACGTTGTACTGATGAGTTAGTTATGTAACGTGTTCATACGTTGTACTGATAAGTTAGTTATGTAACTTGTGTTCATAAGTTGTACTAACGGGTTAGTTATGTAACGTGTGTTCATAAGTTGTACTAATGGATTAGTTATGTAACGTGTGTCCAGTTGTACTAACGGGTTAGTTGTGTAACGTGTATTCGAAAGTTGTACTAATGGGTTAGTTATGTAACTTATGTTCATAATTTGTACTAATGTGTTAGTTATCTAACGTGTGTTCATAAGTTGTACTAATGGGTTAGTTATGTAACGTGTGTTCAGTTGTACTAACGGGTTAGTTATGTAAGGTGTGTTCAGAAGTTGTACTAATGGATTAGTTATGTAATGTATGTTCAAGTCTAGAAGTAAAGGCCAGTAAACAAGTCATTTACAAAACAAATATGATAATAACGTATTTAATGCAGTGTTATTTATTAGTTAATTAGACAAGCAAAGTAAATCTATTTGCGAAGAAATACGGGGCTATAATTATATGTTGTAGTTTAGAAGAAAACAAATAGTTACAATATAAAAGCCTAGGATAAAGATAACAATATAATAGTAATACACTAACAACTCAAACAGAAGTATGTCAGATGAAAACTACTGACTGTACCAAATGATAAGAATAATTTATGAAGAAATCATTCCAATTGCATTATATAATAAATTAATACAGAGAACACTCTTGTTCACCACATGCATGCGATTTTTTTGTTGTAAAACAGAGAAAAATTCGCGAGGTTTTGTGACAAATTAATATCCAAACTACCCAGAGTATCAGTATGGGCTGCAGCAGTGCAACGTGACGTCAGACCATTACATCTCGATATGGTCACCCTATCCACACCTCTGCGATCACCACCAGTGGTAGTTAGAGAGGTTATGGAAGCATTTGAAATTCAGAGCGGCGAAGTTTACGGTTACACTCTCAGTAGCATGCCCGTTACAGAGGACGGTCCAGCCATTATGCGGATCTCACACCATGAAGCAGGGCATTCAGGGCTCAAGCCACACCACTGTATAGAATGCGGACACCAGATTGCCCGTATTTTGAAACAACTTCACATCGGTGGGTACAAAACTGTTTGCTATGAGTTAGTAAAAATATGTGGAGTGATGGATAGCTGAATAGATTAAAATACAGTTGATTGAGTAGAAGGGAATAAAAATAGAAAATTGAACGTAAAAAGGATGTTTAGATTTACGTCCGCTATAAATTCGTACGTTTAGACATTGCTTAGATAAATTGTTTGTTAAATGTTCTTGTCATGCTTTATTGACAGGAGTTGTGAGTGACTCTGACATTGTATACTTCAATTGTTTGTTAAATGTTCATGGCCTACTATATTGACAGGAACTGGGAGTGACTCAGACATTCATTACCGTGATGTTTTGATCCTATGTGAAGTCTACCCCAGTGATTACCAGTTGGACTGCAGTGGAAATAGGACATCGATGGTCATCGGTTTAGTCCAGGGCCTGCGAGACTGTCACGTGCCTGTGCTCATGCTGGAGAAAGATGATGATGGAGCGATTCGTGACACAGCTCTTTGCCTCACTGATCACGTGACAGTGACAAATTGGGGTAGTGTCCGTGGTCTGGAAAGGAAGGTAGTCGTAGTTGAAAATTATAAATATTTGCTGGACAAGCTCCACTCCTTGTCTCTTTGTTCGTCACAACTGATTGTGATTGACTGGTGACGTACCCGGTGTTCTAAACTCATTCACATTATTGTTAGACAAGCTCCACTCCTTGTCTCTTTGTTCGTCACAACTGATTGTGATTGACTGGTGACGTACCCGGTGTTCTAAACTCATTCACATTATTGTTAGACAAGCTCCACTCCTTGTCTCTTTGTTCGTCACAACTGATTGTGATTGACTGGTGACGTACCAGGTGTTCTAAACTCATTCACATTATTGTTAGACAAGCTCCACTCCTTGTCTCTTTGTTCGTCACAACTGATTGTGATTGACTGGTGACGTACCCGGTGTTCTAAACTCATTCACATTATTGTTAGACAAGCTCCACTCCTTGTCTCTTTGTTCGTCACAACTGATTGTGATTGACTGGTGACGTACCCGGTGTTCTAAACTCATTCACATTATTGTTAGACAAGCTCCACACCTTGTTTCTCTGGGATCGTCATATCTAATTGTGACTGGTGACGTGTATGGTATTCTAAACTCATTTCATATTATTGCTGGACAACTCCACTCCTTGTATCGTTGCTCGTCACAGATGATTGTGACTGGAGACGAGCATGGTGCGTTAAATTAATTCACATTAGTACAAGTTCCATTCCTTGTCTCTAGCTGCTTGTCACAGATGACTGTGGCTGATCGATGATTTGCGTGATTATCGAATAAATTCAGTTATCGGATTTGACGGATAATACAATCTCGATTATTGATAAATTCTAAATGTGTTTAAAAGCCAACAGCTCGCTGATATGAAGATAAGTTCCATTATGATTCCCATATCCCTCCATTCTCCCAGTGAATGATTGGTTGCTTTGTTGTAATTACAAATTATTTCCTTATGACATCATTCCGTCCACTCCAATGCATGTATGTCTGTGTGTTTTGTGTGTTCTGTATTTTTAATCAGTTTATAATGTTTGTGAAAGTTACGTGTTAACATACTAAGATTTTTATGAACGTCAAGTATGCTGTTTGTGAAGACTACGTACTACATACTCAGATTTTTATAAACGTAACTAGTACAATTATTGTTGATTGGTGGAACACATACTCGTATTTTTCAATATGCTAGTCATTTAATTTTCTAGTTTACTTAACACGTTTCTCGTTGTATTAGCAGTAGTGGGTAAACACTCAGTTTTCTTTGTGCTATTCTTTGTTGCTTGAAATTTGTTTACTCGTATTTCCTGCTATGTGATGTGTTCTCACATTTCTTAATGTGTTATTACTTTCTTGCTCTGTGGTGCGTCATCATATTTCTTAATGTGTCATTACTTTCTTGCTCTGTGGTGCGTCATCATATTTCATAATGTGTCATTACTTTCTTGCTCTGTGATGCGTCATCATATTTCTTAATGTGTCATTAATTTCTTGCTATGCGTTTTCAGTACGTTTCTTTATTCTTTTCTTTATGCTTTATTCATTCTCTCTACGATGCGTTTTCTCGCATTTATTATTGATTTATTCATTATTATTTCCTGTTGCCTGCTTTGCTATTTATTACTGTTCTATCCATTATCTTTGTGGTATTCACTTTATTTACTATTTCAGTTAGCATTTCTCGTAGTGGCTTTCCTAAGACAATGTGCTGTATTACTCGTTGGACTAATGTTCACATGGGATTCCTTATTGTTTGCCATGTGGTCCTCGTATTATTTAATATTTCATTCTGTAACTTGTGTGATAGGTTTCTGAATATCCCGAGGGATGTTATCCGTATAATTTAAACTTTCAATTAGTATATCGAGTTTTTTAATGAAATATATATGCCTTGGAATCGTGTACTTCCTATTATTCCTGTAGCTGGTATATCGTATTCTTTATTCCTGTAGTGTGTTAGCTGATATATCGTATTCTTTATTCCTGTAGTGTGTTAGCTGACATATCGTATTTTTTATTCCTGTAGTGTGTTAGCTGACATATCGTATTCTTTATTCCTGTAGTGTGTTAGCTGATATATCATATTCTTTATTTCTGTAGTGTGTTAGCTGGTATATCGTATTCTTTATTCCTGTAGTGTGTTAGCTGGTATATCTTATTCTTTATTCCTGTAGTGTGTTAGCTGATATATCGTATTCTTTATTCCTGTAGTGTGTTAGCTGGTATATTCTATTCTTTATTCCTGTAGTGTGTTAGCTGGTATATTCTATTCTTTATTCCTGTAGTGTGTTAGCTGGTATATCGTATTTTGTATTCCTGTCATGTGTATCTTGTTAGTTTATTTTACTGTTAAGTCATTGCTCAATATTGTACAAACAAGCATAGCACTACAATAAATCAATATTAAATATCTAGTCAATGAAATATAGAACCACAATAAACCAATATTAAATAGCTAATCAATGAAATATAGAGCCACAATAAATCAATATTATATAGCTAGTCAATGAAATATAGAACTACAATAAACCAATAGTATACATTCAATCAAACATAGTGCCACACTTGCTCAATAATATACAGTCAAACATAGTGCCACACTTGCTCAATAATATACAGTCAAACATAGAGCCACACTTGCTCAATTATATACAATCAATCATACAGCCACATTTGCTCAATAGTGTACAGTCAAACATAGAGTCACACTTGCTTAATAATATACAATTAAACATACAGCCACAATTATACAACCACAATATTATAAAATCAAATTTAGTGTAACTCTTTATAAATATTATACAAACCGAGAGAGAGGCACTAAAATAAATATTATAAAATCAATCAAAAATGGAGCCGCAATTAATCAATGTTATACAATCAATCAAACATATATAGACACACTTAATTAATACTATACGATCACATAACTATAACCATACTGTAATTACGTCATTAAATGACAGTATTTATTTGCTAATATAAACAAATATCTTACAAAGTGATAAACAAACAATGCTCGCAATACAAAAAGCAGTCGTGGTCATGCAAAATCAAGAAAGAATGATATTTTGTTTCAGATGAGAAAATATTGCATCAAAAAGTTGAATAAAATGACATGATGAAATCATGATGAAGTCAAAATGAAGAGGATTATGTATTTCCTCACATCTTAGAAAACAATTGAAACGAAACTATTGAAATAAATATATAAAATTTAAAAAAATGGTATACGATTGTTCCTGACCCAAATATGGTCAATGACAAATAGCAGAGGGTTTTAGTTGCGTGCAAAGCTACACATCAGCAAAGGAGACGGGTTGCTTGAATGCATTCAGCCCATAAACTTCTAGAGACCAGGTATAAATGGTGGTAGTGTGTGTGTGTGAGAGAGAGAGAGAGAGAGAGAGAGTGTGTGTGTGTGTGTGTGTATGTGAGAGAGTGTGTGTATGAGTGTGTGTGTGAATGTGCGTGTGAGTGTCTCAGAGAGAGAGTGTGTGTGTGTGTATGCTGGAAAGGAAGGAAGGAAGGACGCTTTGTTTATACATGTGCTATAACTAGACCAGACTTAAAAAATACCACTGTCCATGACTATGCGCAAATCATGTTTTTAAATGAAATACCCTTACTTTATTTTAAGCTTTTACAAACTATGTTCATCAGAATTACACATAAATGTGAGTTTTCGTTTATAAAATAAACTCGCGCACACTTTCATGAATTCAAAGGAAAATATATCATATTAAATAAAATATATCATACTAAATACATGTATTCAACAGATCGGAATTGTTAAGTAGTGAAAACAATGTCAACAGTAGCATACCACCGACCAGGATTTCAAATAGGGAAATTAAAATTGAAGTATACTACACTGCTTTTTAACCATTGTTCAAGAAAACAATCAAACATAATTCTTCAAAGTATAAAAACCACTAAAAAAAAAAAAAAAAAAAAAAAAAAAATTAAGTCGTCACTCTATTACTCTATGTCAAGTGTAAGAAATCAAAATGGCCGCTGTTTTTATGCTTTATGATCAGTTTTATTTGATTTATTAACATTTTATTAAAAGACATGTATTAGACCGAGATGCCATACGCAACACAGCAGTGCCTCTTCAGCAGTGTCGTGAACAGGTACAAGCTAAAGGTAGATAATCCTGGAAGAAGTTTCTTTAATTATGCTAGTTCAACGTTTTTCTTTCAAGTGTTAACATACGCACTGATTTTAATGGAGACATTGTCACAACTAAAACCTCAGCTTTAAAATAAGTGTAATAAGGGATGAAAGTGATTCCAGGAAAGTAACTCTAGCATAATTCGGCCGAGTACTCTTTAAGGAGTTATCTCCATTGGCGCATTTGATGTGACCTCTTTGATGATGAAATGGTAAGCGTAGAAAGTCCATGCATTTGAATATGCATATTCAACAACAACTAATTATAGCCATATATAGTCAGTTATCATCTGATCTTCTCAATTCTGAATTCATACGATGTAAGATTTTTTTTCAAAGTTGACTATGCATTAAAAATGTGAATTACAATAACCCGTAGAGTGTATGCGATTTTTTGTAAAACCCTGATCTTGGAATAAAAATAAGGAGAATTTTATCAGCTAAAATAATTTTCTGTGTTAAAAAGATACGAAATGTGAGAATAAACTAATGTACTGTTTGTATACATGTGACTTGTGTACTGTGACTACGAATAATGTGTAAGGTGAATTCAGTATTGTATATACTCTGTGAAAAAATATGTGTATACTGTTTAGAAAAAGAAGTGGATTGCGAGAACTGACTTAATGAGAATTGCATATTTTAAGCAGTGTGGACTGAACTGACGTAATGAGAAGTGCGTGATTTAAACAGTGGAGTGAACTGACGTAATGAGAAGTGCGTGATTTAAACAGTGTGGGCTGAACTGACGTAATGAGAAGTGCGTGATTTAAACAGTGGAGTGAACTGACGTAATGAGAAGTGCGTGATTTAAACAGTGTGGGCTGAACTCACGTAATGAGAAGTGCGTGATTTAAACAGTGTGGACTGAAATGACTTAATGAGAAGTGATGATTTAAAACAATGTGGACTAAAATGAATGCCTGCCACTAGTCCAGGCCACCCGACAGACAATCTTCTACTCTAAATAGTCTGTATGGGCATAAATTCTCTGAGACTTCCTGTCGAACTTTATTCATTTTAATTTTTAATATTGACGTACTTTTTTTAATCGCTTAGACTCACGTTTAATCACAGTACTAAATTAATAAAGTGGTGGTAAAATATCCAAAAGTCCAGCAGTTTGTTTTCTCGTAACTGAAAGGCGTATCAGAAATCGATTTGCTGCTAACGCGGTCATATTGTTTATGTCTTGGCTGACTTTCAAACAAAAGTATTAATTTCTAAATAAAAGAGCAGTACATTTTAGTTTATTTCAAACGTTAGTATAAAATATGTTCGATGGCACGCCACAGTGTGTGTATATATACATAAATGTCGCGTTTATTGACTTACTTTGCTGTGTGTGTACATGTACATACATGTCGCGTTTATTGACTTACTTTGCTGTGTGTATACAGGTACATAGATTCACGTTTATCGACTTACTTTGCTGTGTGTATACAGGTACATAGATTCACGTTTATTGACTTACTTTGCTGTGTGTATACAGGTACATAGATTCACGTTTATTGACTTACTTTGCTGTGTGTATACAGGTACATAGATTCACGTTTATTGACTTACTTTGCTGTGTGTATACAGGTACATAGATTCGCGTTATTGACTTACTTTGCTGAGGGTGGGTGGAGATAGAGGGAAAGATTTGTTCGACCAGTGTATGTTCCATAATATTGAAAGTGAAACAAAATCATTAAAACTCTATTACGATCAGCTATTTATTGTATTCATAAATATGTTTAGCAATGTACTGTTGATACACACTAAATACTTGTGAAAGAAATTCATTGAAAGTTAAATTACGATCAGCTATATATTGTATCCATAACCATGTTTAGTAATGTTCTGTGGACGCACACAAACCACTTGTGAAAGAAATTAATTCAAAATTACATTACAGAAAGCTATGTATACAATTTGTTACTTACATGTTGCTAGCAATATACCGTGAACACACACACACACACACACACACACACACACACGCACGCACGCACACACACTCACACACACACACACACACACACACACACACACACACACACACACACACACACACACACACACACACACACACGATGCTAAGTGCTCTAATGAGCAGAAATAGGCGAAAACAAATTACTTCATTTTTATTTTAAAGTCCCTTATTAAACACTCAATTAGTGAGCATCTTATTTAAAATCGTGCACATTTTTATGGTCGAATAGACATATGGTAAAATTCATTTGTACTCAGAATTGACAAATAATAAATATAAATATAATAACAATATCTTGAGGTATTAAATTGTGATAGCAACGAGTAAAATGGTAAGTAACCGTAGCAATAAAAATATGGTAGCTAGGGTAAAAATGATTAAGTGGCACAGAGACCTCGCTTTTTTAATCCCCCAAAATATCAGCAAAGAGATGATTAATGTAATTTGTTATTTGAATGCATACCTACATGACTGACCAAGAAAGAGTTTAGAAATAAAATCACAACGAAACCTGAAGAAAATATATAATACACGGATAGCATCGAGATCAAAGCCAATTGTGTACCGTATATAATAAAGATCGAGTGTAGTAGACACTGTAAAACCAGTTGTGTTCCTTAGGTATAAAAGAACGAGTGTAGTAGACAATTTAAAACCAGTTGTGTTCCGTAGGTACTAAAGAAGGAGTGTGGTAGACAATTTAAAACCAGTTCTGTTCCGTATGTACTAAAGATCGAGTTAGGTAGACACCTTAAAATCAGTCCTGTTTCGGGGTACCTACAGAAAGAGTCCAGCAAAGGGCTATAAAAAACAGTCCTATTCCGTTGTTCCATATATCGAGTCCAGCAGGGAATTTGAAAAACAATCCAGTTCCATACGCCTTAAAGAATGAGTCCAGCAGGAAATTAGAAAAAAATAGTCTGTTCCGTAATAGCCAGAAAACGAGAGGAAACTTAAAGAGAGTTAAGACATGGAGGCATGATTGGGAGCCAGTCATCTACAAGTCAATCGATCTGTCAGTGAGCGATCAATCACCAGTTTGTTGCTTGGTGCACAGTTGCGGAGTTCGTTAGGACAAAGTGTGACACAAAATATCAACATCTATAATCGTTTTCATCCATAGCATCTCACAATCTTCACTACGCTGTTCACTGGTACTGATAGTGACGTCAGTAATGATTATGACATAATTATGGAAAGTGATATAAACATTGATTGTATCGTCAATACGCATATCACTAGTACTGAGAGTGACATCAACAATGATTATGACATAATTATGGAAAGTGATATAAACATTGATTGTATCGTCAATACGCATATCACTAGTACTGAGAGTGACATCAACAATGATTGCGGCGTAATTATGGAAAGTGATATAAACATTGATTGTATCGTCATTACAGAGAGTGATATCAGGACTAGCTGACATTGAGAGCAATAAATATGGATAAGAATGCGTTCTGTTTTGATTGTTCAGCGGAAACCCCATTCCAAAATAAGGAAACAAAACACATTCACTGTTAACAACAAACAACTCGCAGCTGGCACGACCGCGAACTCGGACGAACGTAGAGTTGACAGTTACTGCGAGTGTTCGGATGTAGATGTCATGTTATTTGTGACAGGAATCCATCTTGGATTGAACGGAAAGATGTTTCTCACATGCATGTTTAAAGGTTTTCTTACAAACACTTTTCTTTGCCTCTCTCTCTCTCTCTCTCTCTCTCTCTCTCTCTCTCTCTCTCTCTCTCTCTCTCTCTCTCTCTCTCTCTCTCTCTCTCTCTCTCTCTCTCTCTCTCTCTCCAATGTTACTTTAAAAGAAAAATTACAACGACCTTCGGCTCCCTGTCAATAGAACACGTATGCTTTCAATTACGAACATTAATTCAGCGCATCCATTAAATTAACCACACTGATTTCCGCACACACATCTGCACACAATTTTTACTCACTCATAAAGTGTGTGTATGTGTGTGTGCGTGTGCGTGTGTGTGTGTGTGTGTGTGTGTGTGTGTGTGTGTGTATTACTGTTATTGTATACACACTCGTCTTGAGATTAGGTTTGCTCTGTAATACTCAATTCTCACAGAAATGTTTCAGAATTTTGCAAGTGATCAACACACACACACACACACACACACACACACACACACACACACACACATACACACGCACTGAGAATCTAGAAAATAAAATTAAACCAAAATTCATAAAGAGAGACATACAAAATCCGAAATACGAAAGACAAACAGAAAAATACTCCAGAAATAAAACAGAAAAGAAAAGAACCATTTCCATATCAACACATTTCATAGTTTACAATAGGCGGGCTATCTTCAAACACTTAAAAAACATATAGCAAGAATATTTCTTGTTTAAAAAGAAAGTTTTGAAAACAAATGCACTCCATGACTTGCTGAATTTGCGTAAATGCAGTTTAGTAAATGTTCATGACGACGTACCTTATCTGTATTTCGAAGTGGTGACGTGTCAAACAGACTGTGTGCAGCGTCATTTCAGAAAATGCAGTTTAGTAAATGTTCATGATGACGTACTTTATCTGTATTTCGAAGTGGTGACGTGTCAAACAGACTGTGTGCAGCGTCATATCAGAAAATGCAGTTTAGTAAATGTTCATGATGACGTACCTTATCTGTATTTCGAAGTGGTGACGTGTCAAACACTGTGCAGCGTCATTTCAGAAAATCGAGTAAGTAACCGAATCCGAACAAAGAGCAACTTTATTTTATTGGCAAAATCAGTTCACTTCAGTCGTCGTTTGAAAAAAGAAAAAGCTTCTAGAAAAAAAGCAGGCATATACAGCTGTATCTTCTTTCTCATTTCATAATTCGTGTAAGATTTAACATGGTCATAACACTGTTTCTCCCTTCCACATTTCCATTTGTTGAACTTAATGCTGAATTATGTACGAAATAATGTCTTGTTACAAAATTTAAACTAAATTACAAATAAAACGTATCAGTAGCCATACAATCCAAGATGCGTGTGACAACTATTATCTGAGCAAATTTGTAATTTTATTGTCTGGTCTATGTGGCATGAATTCGTGACACTGGAATTACAGCATAACGAAACTAAAAGCGAAGTTACAGGGCAAAGAATGCCGGGTAGAAATTGATGAATCGCTTTCTCGCTGTTTGTTAGTATTATGTAGAGAGAGAGAGAGAGAGAGAGAGAGAGAGAGAGAGAGAGAGAGAGAGAGAGAGAGAGAGAGAGAGAGATAGAGAGATAGATGACGGAGGGCGGGAGCGAACGGATAGACAGAGAGACGAGTGGATATGGGTGGATAGCTCGAGAGACTGACTGATAGATTCTATTGTGCTTGTTCATCACTTTAAGTAGCCATTTTACTTCCATTTCATTTCTTATTTGGTATAAAAATCGGCAAATAATTCAACAGTTTACATTTAAGCGTTGTGGTATTGGGTTGGCTGATTAAGTAATGTGTGGTCATCTTCCATTCTGAAATTAACTGATTTCACACAAAGATGCAACTAAAGTATGACGTTTTGAATGCGGCGGTTAAGTGATACTGAGTTGGTTAAAGAAGATGAAGAAAGATATTCAGAAGAGAATGGAGTGGTTGTTAAGTTAACCTATTTGCTGTCAATGTTATTTGCAAAATAAATATGGTCTGATTTTTCATTGCTTCTATTAACCTCTTTGCTGTCAATGTTATTTGCAAAATAAATATGGTCTGATTTTTCATTACATCTATTCAGTTCTTATTCATTTGATACCCCCCCCCCCCCCGCGAATAGTTATTCTATATATACTTATTTCATAATTATTTATTAATTGTGAGTATATTTTATAACTGTATACTTATTTGTTCATTAATCAAAGGTAAATAACTAATTCAAGAGTGGATTTACACTGGTTGTAGGGCTTTGTAAATAATATTATACGTAGATGGTAATCTATACGATTGCTAGTACTGGGTCAGCTAAGAAACACACTAACTCTAATCGTAACATTAGTGTAACCTTAATATTAACTATAACGTAACATCAATTCTTCCTCCAGAAATATTCTCCCTCTCACTCACTCACTCACTCACACTCACTCATTCTCACTCACTATTTTAGGAAATAAATTTACAACACTGAAAAAATATGTATATGTTTCATCACACCTAATGATGAAGTAAAATTAACAGCTCAGGTCTTGAGCATTCAACCACTCCTACTTTATCAAGGTATGTCATTTCAGGTCTTGAGCATTCAACCACTCCTACTTTATCAAGGTATGTCATTTCAGGTCTTGAGCATTCAACCACTCCTACTTTATCAAGGTATGTCATTTCAGGTCTTGAGCATTCAACCACTCCTACTTTATCAAGGTATGTCATTTCAGGTCTTGAGCATTCAAACACTACTCTTTATCAACGTATGTTATTTCAGGTCTTAATATTTACAATGTTCCAGACACAGTTCCAGAAGTTTCCCAAGTTTATTCTCCATATATCTAGTTTATTATTATGTAATGATGGTCAGTAAACAGGTAGTGGGCGAGATGACTCATCATAATAGACAGAAGGACATGCTTACATGCACAGGTGCTACAAATCACTGCGTATCACTACAACCTAACTACACAAAGGTCACTGACCTCATGACGCTCGATTTCTACGGCAATATTTGACCACTGCCCACACGAAGGGGAAGGGGGGTAAGAAGCTGCTCGAAGCCACGTTATGTAACTAAAACGCTCACTTAGGAAAAGAACACTTTAGTCTGTTAAATAATGTGTATTAACGCTCTTAAATTATTTTTATTAAGCTTTTTTTATAATTCATACATGTATATTAATGTAATTCTAGATTAAAAGAGTGTTACACGTAATGTACAATCTTAGTGTAATACTAGATATCAGGCAAATCTGCTTACTGTTTATATTCATTATCAGTCCTTGACTTTTTTTCATTATCGTGATTTAACGTCATCACTGTCACCTTACAGTTCAGTTCATCGTTGTGGTCTCATTTGTTTAGACCTTCCTATGACACTGGCTCTTTGTTACTGCACTAATATCAGGCCTTTCTATGACACTGGCTCCTTGTTACTGCACTAATATCAGGCCTTCCTCCATAAAGATATAGTACACGACCTTAAAAGTATAGTACACGACCATAAAAGTATAGTACACGACCATAAAATTATAGTACACGACCATAAAAGTATAGTACACGACCATAAAAGTATAGTACACGACCATAAAAGTATAGTACACGACCATAAAAGTATAGTACACGACCTTAAAATATAGTACACGACCATAAAAATATTGGTTACAAAGGACGTGGTATGTGCTACGATTATAAAAAGTGCTTTCTACGCATATGGCATGTTCAAAATATGTTCTATACTCTCTCTCTGGCACTCACAAGTGCAAAAATTCACACAAGCATTTATTAAAAGGAAGCAGCGAGTGTGTTTGTAATGTTTTCCAGACCGTACACGACTAGAAAGAGTTAGAACGTAGCGTACCTGAGGTCATGACAGCGAACACCACCTTTCGTTTTAATTTTGGCTTCGGGCTAATTACAATTAATACACTCCGTGCCCTTTAGCTTTCGCTTAAAATCAATGATAGTAGGTCAGTTTTATTGACGTTAACTGTCAAGGTAACACTCCTCTATATTTGATTTACTAATTTTTGAAGGATTATTGGTGCAAGATTCTAAAGATCAAGCTGATCACACACTCACCACTACACAGACGTATATATTTTGATTATGAACGTGGGAAGTATGTGTGAAGTGACACCTATCAAGACAATACATATCTAACCCGTGAAATACTTATTTATGTAAGATCATGCACTGTATTAACCTTTTAGAACCCTTATTATTATAATATCATACAATATGGCCTTAAACTCGTTCTCTCTCTCTCTCTCTCTCTCTCTCTCTCTCTCTCTCTCACACCCACACCCCACACCCCACACCCACACCCACATCACATCACATCACTAATTGTTGAAACGTTGTACACAAATAATTTGTTACTATATCCTGTAGCAATTGTTTATAACATTGCGAGCACACAATTCATTACATTTGCTGTAGCATTGAATACACACATTTCATTACTCATTGTTTATATGTATACAGACAATTGATTATTATTTTGTAGCATTGTATATACACAAATAATTGCCACTTGATGTAGCAATGTATTACGTAGGCTACATTTGCCACAAGAGCGAACTTTTGTGCTGTAGAAAACGAGAAGTTTAAGCCTGATAAGTCAAATGTCACAGGTGAAAATAATAGAGCTAGATTGAACCAGTTAATTAATTCAGCTGTTATTATTTATTATATTTTTAATATTGTTTCTATCGAACATTGCAAATTCAAATGAAACGTGTATATCTCATAATGCAATCATGTCCTGAACGTCTTGAAACAATTCATCGAAGATCTGTGATTTGTGTAGAATAAAACTATGTGTGTGTGTGTGTGTGTGTGTGTGTGTGTGTGTGTGTGTGTGTGTGTGTGTGTGTGTGTATGTGTGTGTGTGTGTGTGTGATGGGGTATGTGAGTGAGAGCGAATGGGGGTGGGGGTGGGAGAATCATTTGATGCACAGTTAAGATGATTTGAGAGAAGACAGAGAAGGGAATGCAGTCAGTAAGACATAGATACAAGGACAGAAACAGTTTGGTACAACTAAATAGACTTAGAGAGCGAGAGAGACAGACAGGCAGAGAGGGAGAGAGAAATAGTGACATATAAACAGAAACACATAGATACAAGGACAGAGAGGGAAAGTGTGACATATAAACAGACATACATAGATACAAGAACAGAGAGGGAGAGAGAAAGAGTGACATGTAAACAGAAACACATAGATACAAGGACAGAGAGGGAGAGAGAAAGAGTGACACATAAACAGACACACATAGATACAAGGACAGAGAGGAGAGAGAAAGAGTTACATGTAAACAGACACACATAGATACAAGGACAGAGAGGTAGAGAGAAAGAGTGACACATAAACAGACACACATGCATATTCGTACGCAGAAAAGCGTATGACAGGATTGTGTGTGTATGAGTATGAGAGACAAACATACAGGATGAGGGTGTGAGAGAAATAAAGGTAGAATAAAGCATAATTTCCTTTTCACACAGTGTATTAGCAGACCTTTGCTGGAAACAGATAAACAGTATCCAGCGGGACCTGTCTGCGTCAATATTACCATCTAGATGTTTTATCGTTCCTTAAAATGATATTGTCGTGGCAAACTTATTAAAGTAATATATCGTTCATGTTTCGCCGAGACATCGTTATATATACCGCGACAGAGTGCAATCAAATCAGTGTTTACCAATTCACCCCGAACCTGTTGTCTGTTTTATTAATGAGAGTGTTTAGGAAATTATCAACGTTCATTTATTATTAAGACCTGTGGCTACATTATGCGTTACTAAGACAGGTGTCTTGTTTCTATACTCAATATTATTAAGTCAATAGCCTTGTGTCTATGCTCTTTTATTAGGGCAGGCATCTTGTGTCTACTCTCTGTCTGTTTTATTAAGGCAGAGGTTTTCATTCTGACACTACAAATACAGCGATAAAATGGCGAGCCGTAAAGGTGCATTCTATTTATACATGAGCCATTGACAAGAAACGCAGCAAGAAGAAACTTGTTTGGAAATTGCCTGTAATCTAAAGTAGTACAGTGTAAGTCATACCAAATGGCCTGTAATCTAAAGTAGTACAGTGTAAGTCATACCAAATGGCCTGTAATCTAAAGTAGTACAGTGTAAGTCATACCAAATGGCCTGTAATCTAAAGTAATACAGTGTAAGTCATACCAAATGGCCTATAATCTAAAGTAGTACAGTGTAAGTCATACCAAATGGCCTGTAATCTAAAGTAGTACAGTGTAAGTCATACAAAATTGTCTGAAATCTAAAATAGCACACATTATAAGTTTTACCAAAGTGAGCTCTATGGTAGCCCTGTGTCTTTTAAATATATAAACTACTTCCCAGTGCAAGAAACATTACTGCGAGCTATGTTAGATATGTGTCCTTGCTTAGATATGAAATGCGACTTGTACCAACAATACTGAAACGTTTTCTTAAAATATATGCGACTTGTGTCACAGAGCAAGGGACGTTGAAATGAGCAGACATTAGTAATGTGTCCATTGCTGTAGAGTGTCTTAGTACAGGAAACAGTGAAATGAGCTGATGTTAATAATGTGTCCATCGGTGTAAAGTGTCTCAGTACATGGAACAGTAAAATGAGCTGACGTTAGTAATGTGTCTATTGCTGTAAAGTGTCTCAGTACAGTGAACAGTGAAATGAGCTGACGTTAGTAATGTTTCCATTGCTGTAAAGTGTCTCAGTACAGGGAACAGTGAAAACAGCTGACGTTAGTAATATGTCCACTAAATATTTCACATCGCAAGCAACACACAGAGAGGGGAGTCAGATGTGTGCCTTTTCTAAATATGAAATGTGTCACTGTAAACGAGCCTCAGACTTGGGTATCTTGGTTAAAATAATGAGGAATGTGTCACGTGAGCGGGCGTCACACGTGTCTTTGTTAAATGTGGAATATGTCACAATGAAAGGGGGTCACAAGCTTGGTGTGTGTGTGTGTGTGTGTGTGTGTGTGTGTGTGTGTGTGTGTGTGTGTGTATGTGTGTTTCAAAAAGATTGTAAAATAGGTCACGATACATTCATCAAATTATATTTAGAAACTTAAATAGACTGTGTGCACCGTTCCACGTCGCAAACACAAGCCAGTAGCGTAACGTTGTCCTGTGTGTGTATTACGGCCCTCTGAGAACAGAAAGCACAATATAGAGATGTTTATAAGTAATAAGTGTAGATGGGTTTAGTCACTCTCTAAGTGACAAACAAAATGCATATTAATTGTTTACTAAAACTATATACTAAGCACCGCCATTACTTCTTTTCCTGTAATTACTCTAATGCGTATTTATTTTTTTTTAAATTTACACTGGAAATCTGCCTTTGTTAGAACCGCACTCCTCTGGATTAAATAGTATTTAATCACTGCTGGAAGCAAAACTAGGTGAAAAAAAATTGTCTTGAAAGGGCAATTATTTTATCGTAAAGGTTTATTAGTTTTTTATAACTCCACTAATCCAAGCGTGTCCGTCATGCACTATGTTTTATCGATGTCAAGCACTGACATTTTGTTACGCGTGCTAATATTGCAGCGTATCTATCAAACGCGCCCTAATAAAGTCTTTAGAGAACATGGCTACTTCACGGATCGCTTGGGGGTGGGGGGAGTACTGACATTTTGTTACGCGTGCTAATATTGCAGCGTATCTATCAAACGCGCCCTAATAGAGAACACGGCTACTTCACGGATCGCTTTAAGGGCGGAGGTTGGGCAAGCACTGCTCTAGGTGATATTTCCTTTTCCTTTACTATAGGGTGTGTGTGTGTGTGTGTGTGTATGTGAGAGAGAGAGAGAGAGAGCGTGTGAGAGTGTGTGTGAGTGCGTGCGTGTGTGTGTGTGTGTGTGTGTGTGTGAGTGCGTGCGTGCGTGTGTGTGTGTGTGTGTGTGCGTGCGTGTGTGTGTGTGCGTGCGTGTGTGTGTGTGTGTGTGTGTGTGTGTGTGTGTTTTGCAATAGTTTGGGGAAACTGATGCGGTTCTCCCTCTCGCACACATATATACAATTTCAGTTACATTAAATATACTTCCAAATTTGTTTAGTCGGGACGGATTGAATTTTTCTGAACAGTTACTATGGTATAAAATAAATATTTAGATCAGCCCTGATTGAACTGTTTAATATATGGTGAGTTAATTGTTAAGTGATTATATACAATATTGATTAAACCTTTGATTTATTATTTCTAAGTGAACTGTTTTGTAAATAATATTCCATGAATTAAAGTACTCATAATTCATAAGTCGACTTTATTATTTTATAGTTATTATTGAATGAAATGTTTACAACTAAATCTGACTGAACTGTTAACAACCAAATATAAGTAAACTATTTAGAACTAAGTATGATTGAACTCTTTCATAGTCAATTTTAATACAATGTTTACAACTAAATCTGACTGAACTGTTAACAACCAAATATAAGTAAACTATTTAGAACTAAGTATGATTGAACTCTTTCATAGTCAATTTTAATACAATGTTTTATAGTTAATCGGATGTAAACGTTTACCTTCTTTCGAACTGTTTGAACTGGTATATTGATAAAACATAGTGAACTGGTTTATTAAAAGAACTGAGTGAACTGGTTTATTAAAAGAACTGAGTGAACTGGTTTATTAAAAGAACTGAGTGAACTGGTTTATTAAAAGAACTTAGTGGAACTGGTTTATTAAAAGAACTGAGTGAACTGGTTTATTAAAAGAACTGAGTGAACTGGTTTATTAAAAGAACTGAGTGAACTGGTTTATTAAAAGAACTTAGTGGAACTGGTTTATTAAAAGAACTTAGTGAACTGGTTTATTAAAAGAACTTAGTGAACTGGTTTATTAAAAGAACTTAGTGAACTGGTTTATTAAAAGAACTTAGTGAACTGGTTTATTAAAAGAACTGAGTGAACTGGTTTATTAAAAGAACTGAGTGAACTGGTTTATTAAAAGAACTGAGTGAACTGGTATATCGAGAGATCTGAGTGAACTGGTATATTGAGAGAAAACAGAATTCACAGCCGCACACAGAGCTGTGAGCAAACACTTCTCTGTTACAGAGTGAACTGGTTTATTGAGAGAATTCATAACACCGACATACAGAGTAAACATAATTCACATCCGTACCTATACGATTATGGAAAAACAACTTTTTATTCATAATTTTAAGTAAACTGTTCACATATATATTTTTGAGTGAACTATTTTACTGCAAGTCTGAGTGAATTGTTTTAATGAACTTTTTGGGGGTAGTTATTACATAATGAAGACGCATTTCACTCGTCTTATTAAGAAAGTTACCAGCTTTATAATGACTCAATATCTATGGTTTGAAAAACGTCATTACTAAATGAAGATACCAACATTATAGGGACTAAATATCTATGATTTTTTAAAGACATGAATGGATAGAAGTTATCTTTGAGGAAAGTGGACATAGTTTTCGAGATAAATATGAATATGTTGGCTTGCTTTTGAAATCTGTATTTTTTTTTAAAGTTGAAAGATCCTCATATGGTCTGTAATATCATAAATGAATTAAAGATAAGATATATGAAATACGTTAGCACGTTTAACAAAACTGACATAATTTGTTAAACTAGGCTCAGTTGGATTTCTGTATACTCTTATTTAATACAAACGGGAACTAGGCATTCATTCAGCAATTACTAACACTCCGACATTCATATATCAATGTAAATACAGTATTTTCGCTGCGATGGACGAAAAGCGTATCTTCACTCAGTATTGATTTAAATTTCACAAATCACAATAAAGGTTGTATCTTAACCCACTAATGATTTTTAAAAATCATAGATATTTAGTCAGTTCGAAAGTGGTATCGATAACATTTTGGACACATATGGACTATATCTCACCTTTTCACGCCCACAGTAAACGCAAGCACGCACACCACACACACACACACACACACACACACACACACACACACACACACACACACACACACACAAGCACGCACGCACGCACGCACGCGCGCACACACACACACACATACACACAGCTTCTGTTTAATGTTTCATACAGTTTGTTCAATATACAAGTGTGTGCGTGCGTGTGTTTTCTGTGGGCATGTGGCCGCGCATATTTATATATGCAGTTAATGCCTTATATTGTTTGTTTTTGCAATAAGTATTCTCAGCTGTTCGGTTGTTGTATTAATACACTCACGTAAGCGTATATGTTCTCATCACCTTAGAAGTGTGCTAATCATTATATATTGCTTTACAATTCAAGGCATTTTCAACACAAGTCGGGAAAGACCACAAACGTCAGGCCAGTCGAGTTTGTGAGTAAATAGTCATGTGTACATGTAAACAGTGGTCGTGTGAGTAAACAGTAGTGTGTACATGTAAACAGTAGTGTGTACATGTAAACAGTCCTGTTGTAGTGAGTAAATAGTCGTGTGTACATATAAACAGTCCTGTTGTAGTGAGTAAATAGTCGTGTGTACATATAAACAGTCCTGTTGTAGTGAGTAAATAGTCGTGTGTACATATAAACAGTGGTCGTGTGAGTAAATAGTCGTGTGTACATATAAACAGTCCTGTTGTGTGAGTAAACAGTAGTGTGTACATATAAACAGTCCTGTTGTGTGAGTAAACAGTAGAGTGTACATATAAACAGTCCTGTTTTGTGAGTAAACAGTAGTGTGTACACATTTCTTCGTGTTACAACTGCCTGAGAGCGTTGTCTTGTGACACTCCCAAAGAAATGACAGACACGTACATAGTAAACAAGTTTTGGGGCGGGAACAGGATGGCTTAACGCCAACTGTCGCCACAAGACCTACATAAAAGCTCAGGTGAGACTTGCTTTGACACAGTGTCCAAGGGCCATTATATAGTGAGAGAGCTACCAGCAAACAACTAAACACTTCGTGCACCTACAACACAGCAAGCTTTCTTGCATAAGGAGGTTAGAAAGTTGTGGCCTGACACGATTTCGCTACTTTATTTAACGCCACACAAGTTTATCGGCTCGAGATTTTGAGTAGTCAAACAAGCAAGCAGTTTTACCCGGGTCAACAAAATCATTATTGAGAAAAGTAATACTCTCAGGGCACTACAAAATCGAGAGAATAATCTGGTACCTGTTAAGTCGTTCGCTGGTGAGAGTTATCGGGCCTGAAAACTAGCGAAGAAGGAAGTCGCTACTTAACATACACGTCTGTCATCCGAAACAGCTGGTGTGACATTTACTCTGCAGCCTTGCGCACAGCACAGGAGAGGTAAGACAGACTTTGATATCTAAAAATTATTTCTATTAAATAATAACATTCAGTCAGAAGTCATTGGGTAACTGAGCTAATTCTTCACTGCCTTAGTGATCTGCATTGGACAGTTTGTAGAGCACTGACATACACAGCAGTTTTGAATGTATTCTACGAAAATGTTGTATGTACTTTGAGAGTGGAAAGGCCTTGATAGAAAAAAAGAGAAGATTTGCAGTCTTTACGTCACCATTCTCAGTACTTTATGTATGTATTCTGAGGCGACATGATATACTTAAGTAAACAATTATTGGATGTGTTATATTACTTTTATGAACTGTATTTATCTACGGACTAGACGACTTTAAAGCTTTTGTTGTCCGGTTAATTCAGAGAAACGTCTTGAGAAAAACGATCGATAAAATTGAATAATTATGCAAATGCATGTATTGATAGTTAGAACGGGGATTGAAGACTGCGCAAGATATATGGTTGGATACATTTGCATATTTGTATCTTTTAAATGGAATAATTTAATATTTAATAATATAATATATTCCTCTGAAAAGATAAAATGTATTGATTGAATTTTCTGACTACACATCATTGACGGCGGTTTGCTGATTTACCGGAAGTGGTTCTTGTTCGACTTTTGCTGATTTACCGGAAGTGGTTCTTGTTCGACTTTTGCTGATTTACCGGAAGTGGTTCTTGTTCGACTTTTGTATTTTCTTTCCAGTTCCATCATTGGCTGACAGTCTTTGAATTCTGTCCTCCTAGCATGTAAGGTTGTAAGCGACATAGAGTACACGCACTCTGACGCACTAGACAAACAACCTCTCACCAGTGTAGGAACACTGCCCCCAAATAGTGCTGTTGCAGTATTTATTTGTCAGATGAGGATTACATTTATATCTGGAATGTACTTCTATAACAGCTGTTGCAGTATTTATTTGTCAGATGAGGATTACATTTATATCTGGAATGTACTTCTATAACAGCTGTTGTAGTATTTATTTGTCGGATGAGGATTACATTTATATCTGGAATGTACTTCTATAACAGCTGTTGCAGTATTTATTTGTCGGATGAGGATTACATTTATATCTGGAATGTACTTCTATAACAGCTGTTGCAGTATTTATTTGTCGGATGAGGATTACATTTATATCTGGAATGTACTTCTATAACAGTTGTTGCAGTATTTATTTGTCGGATGAGGATTACATTTATATCTGGAATGTACTTCTATAACAACTGTTGCAGTATTTATTTGTCGGATGAGGATTACATTTATATCTGGAATGTACTTCTATAACAGCTGTTGCAGTATTTATTTGTCGGATGAGGATTACATTTATATCTGGAATGTACTTCTATAACAGCTGTTGCAGTATTTATTTGTCGGATGAGGATTACATTTATATCTGGAATGTACTTCTATAACAGCTGTTGCAGTATTTATTTGTCGGATGAGGATTACATTTATATCTGGAATGTACTTCTATAACCTTTTCAGGTAGAGACCACGCCCATACTATTCATTGAAGTCTATAATCTTTTCAATGTAGAGACCACGCCCATACTTGTCATTCAATTCTATAATCTTTTCAATAAAGAGACCACGCCCATACTTGTCATTCAATTCTATAATCTTTTCAAAGGGATCGCATTCACACCCGTTACCAATGTCTGTAATCTTCAGAAATAAAATCTCTATAATGAGTCTGCAACAAATACTTAATATAACCCCATGCTCCAATCATTAAGTATTAGAATCTCCTGAACCGAGAAATGCGAGAAACAATTCACTACAGATTTTACTCTTACGTTTTTTAACCCGTACAGATATCATAAATTACCAATTATCATGCAAAGACATTACCAATTATCATCCAAAGACAAGCTACACACTGAATCGAGTTATAAGATAACTTTACACAAACGAAGATATGCTTGCTTTAGTAAGGCAAGAAATTAATTTTTAATTGTAAATCAAAATGTATTATACTTAAATAATATATTTAATCACAGAGTTAACTTTACACAAATGAAGGTATGCTTGCTTTAGTAAGGCAAGAAATTATTTTTAATTGTAAATCAAAATGTATTTTACTTAAATAATATATTTAATCACAGAGTCTGAACTATACTTAAGTAATATAATTTATATATATAATTGAAATATACTCAAGTGAAGTTTTATGTTTTAAATCAAAGAATCTTAACTATACTTAAGACAAATAGTTTATGTTTTACAATTCAGAGCTTGAAATATATTTTAAAACAAAAATAAATAAATTATGTTTACATATGTAATCAAGATTGTATCATCACAATAATCAATATTAGGTTTACATTGTTACAACCAAAATTAACTTGAAAATATGTCAAGTAATAAAAATAGTTATGTAATCTAAGAACTAAGCTTTAAGATAACACATATGCAATAAAAAATCTAAGATTCATTGAAAATGCAATAATAAGTTACCATTTAATTAATCATAGATCTAGCTACACAGTGCGGTAAAACATATGCTAGATTTCGTTGATACATTCGGAGATCACAGCTACAGCGTCAAGTACTAAGTTAACCTTTATTTACACAAAGATCTCAATGACAGCGTCAAATACTATATTAACCTTTATTTACACAAAGATCTCAATGACAGCGTCAAGTACTAAGTTAACATTTATTTATCCAAAGATCTCAATGACAGCGTCAAGTACTAAGTTAACCTTTATTTATACAAAGATCTCAATGATAGCGTCAAGTACTCAGTTAACATTTATTTATACAAAGATCTCTGCGTCAAATACTAAGTTAACATTTATTTATACAAAGATCTCTGCGTCAAATACTAAGTTAACATTTATTTATACAAAGATCTCAATGACAGCGTCAAATACTAATTTAACATTTATTTATACAAAGATCTATGCGTCAAGCTTTGATTTGATTGATTGAGTGTAGGGGGCGCTTCCGGCTTCCGCCGCTTTCGCGCTGGGTGAGGTGGTTGTGTATGAAAGGGAGGGGGTGGTTTAGCCCACTGGCTATGTGAAAGTAGTTTTTATGTATCATTTCCAATTGGTCAGCTGTCCGCAGAGTTGTTTTGTGGCTTACTCATTACCTCATGCCTGGCCGGTCAAAGTTGTCTGTCAAGTCTGAGCTCTTGTTGTTCGGGTGTATCCTTTTTTTTTTTTATTTTAAAAAAATTTTTTTTAATAATAATAATAATTATTATTTTTTTTAAAAAACAAACAAAGAATCCAACACCCTTCTTGTCTTTCCCTTCCTTTCTCTTTTTATTTTTTATTGTCCTCTTTTTTCTTTTATATTATTTAGCAGTTCTAATTGTTATTATTTTTTTTCCCTTTTTTTCCTTTCTCCTGTTAATCTTTTATCATTTCGCTTATTATTTGTTCTATTTTACATGTTTATTTCTTTACTCTATATTTCACTTTTCTTTACCTGGTTATAATAATTTAATTAGTTGTTTTTATATATCCAATATTATTTACTTATTTACTTTGTGAATTTTGTTGTATAAATTTAGGTGGTCCTCCCAATCATTACCTTAGTCGACCAATGGTGGGGCGGTAGGGGGCATCACTGGGGAAGCAGACGGAATGTAAAAAAGAACAGACCTCCTGGGTGCAATGGGGTTGGGATGAAATAATAAACATATATAAGTTACTACATGCACATTCCAGACGATACTTCAACAATACAACATACCAAGACAGAAAAAAAAAAGTTCCTTTAACACATAGGTTAGCGTCAAGTATTAAGTTAGCCTTTATTTATACAAAGATCTCAATGACAGCGTCAAGTACTAAGTTAACATATTCATGGAAAGAGCTAAGGTACACACTAAACACACTTCTGTAATACGTTCATAAAAAGGTTGTCGTGAATTATAAAACGTAAATTTAATGTAAATCCATGCAGGCGGCCAATGTGTTATAACGACTTTGGTCATAATTATACTCCAATTTGTCAAGATTAGATTTATTAACAAGTCCACATCAGCTATAGCGTAGATATTACGTGTATCAGGTTTGGTCAAGGTACTGTTTATAAGCAAGTCTACGAAGACAGACTAGATAAAGACGTTTAGGTTAGAAGTCTTTAAGTTGTAATTTGTCATAGAATAATCCTTCTGTGTGTTTTCCAAAAGATCGTTTTGTTAAGCTAAATTGTGAGTAAATGGTGAACTAAGTCACAATGGTGAACTAAGTCATAATGGTGAAAAAAGTCATAATGGTAATATTTCGTACGTTTGCCATTGATCTTTGATTTGAATTGGAGAATGCTTATATAATTGGACCATTATTTCTATGTTCTCTTGTTTGATTACATTGTACATTATACTTGTGATTATTGATCGATGCTATATTTCTTATGCTGCTTGTTAATTGGGCTAACGAATATTGTTGCAGGATTTGTAAGTTGAGATTGTGTGTAAGAGATAAAAGAGTTTAGAAATGAAATATACTGAAATATAACGCTACCTTAATTTGACTTTTGCAGAAAGGAGTGCACCAGAAGATTATTTTGAACATTCCACTTTGTGTGCTTGAGTAGCTCACATGAAGATTCTAGAACATTCCATGTGATGTGCTTTGTTAGCTCATGTGAAGTTCTGATCCTCCACACTTTATGATCGCATCGAAGATTCTGGAACAGTTGCATATCGTACATAGAAGGGGTGCTGTCATCTAAGAAAGACAGTGATTAGTTGCAACCTGCGTGATTCTGAGCATGTGCTAGTGACAGCAGCCATCATTGAAAATGTATGTACATTGACTATAATTAGCTCTCTAAAGCTTCACTCTTATTTCTGTGATGAATTATATCTATGAACTTGATTGTATATATATAAGTCTTGTACTATTTATTTGTATAAATAAAACCTCATTTTGCAACTTTGTTCTCTTACTATTATCTTTATTGTAAATACCTTTGACATGTGTGGTTTTGAAGTTGTGGATAATTTTGAAGTGCACCTAATGCTGGTTTAACTGCTGATGACTATGATAGGTATCATACATTGTTGTGAAATGATGTAAATGCCAACGCTCTTTTGACTATATTCATATGTTTTTATATTTGATTGTTGATTTAATAAATATATTGTTTAAACCTTCTTGCACTAATATTAAAACTTTTGTTGGAGTAATAGAGGGTGAATGGGGCTCATTAAATATTAATAAAATACGGATTTTTATTACTCCTTTATTAGGAAGATTCCACCTGCAGAAACATTAAGCGCCAGTCAAACGTCTATCTTATTATTACGACACCTTTATAATCCGCCAAGTGAGAGACATGCTGGTCTTGTGGGATAATTATTAATAACTTATAAATTAAGGTTTTTATAATGAGTTAAGTGTTATTCATTAATAAATAATATCATAACGAGTAAAGAGTGCCCAGAGATGTGACGCAAAGCCACTCTCATCTATTGATCTGTTTAGGTATAAATTTCTAAATTTGCAGGTTTCGGATTATACACTGCCTTTAATTTGCATTATATTACATTGTACACTGATTTAATTTGCATTATATTACATTATACACTGCCTTTAATTTGCATTATATTACGTTGTACACTGTCTTTAATTTGCATTATATTACGTTGTACACTGCCTTTAATTTGCATTATATTACGTTGTACACTGCCTTTAATTTGCATTATATTACGCTGTACACTGTATTTTACTTCTATTATGCTCTTAGTAAACTTGTAAAATTGAACATAAAAAATATGTGATTTCTATTGTTGTTACATTCAGGATTTATGTCTCATATGAATTTTAGTTTTCGAACAAAGAAAAGTTGAAGGGAAATCCGGTTGTGGAGTCGTGCTGTTAATTTTTTTTTCCCGAGTGAAACGAGATGTGATAGCCTTAAATATTTATAAAGGATGTATTGAAACATCTCTCAACTTTCCTGCATTAGAGAAATTGATTTTGCAAAGCTTCGAAACAACTAGAGTTTAAATAATAAATGTTGAATAATACGAATTATCTTGTGAAGTTGCCTGTTGTATATGCTTCTACTGCAATCGTCAGACTTTTTCTTCGTGTGACCAGGTCAGGAAGTAGTAGCTTGATTGACCATTACATAATGGTGGATTGACTAAGGTATATTTCTTAATGATGATGGATTGGCCATTATATGGCTAGATTGACCGTTACAAATTTCTGGCTTGTCCTTTACATAATATTAGATTGACCATTACACAAGACTGGATGGACCATTACACATTACTGGCTTGACCTTTACATAATATTAGATTGACCATTACATAAGACTGGATTGACCGTTACATGTTATTGGTTTGACTTATACATAGAATTGGATTAATCATTACATAAGTTTGGATGAACTATTACATAAGACTGAATTGCCCTGGTTTGACAATTACATAATATTAAATTAACCATTACGTAAGACTGGATTGACCCTTGCATATTCTGGTTTGACCTGTACATAGAACTGGATTGACCATTACACGGCTAGATTGATCGCTACAAATTATTGGATTCGACATTACATAATACAAGATTGATCATTATATAGAACTTGAGTGATCACTTTGGGACTGACTGGGATTGATCATTATATTAATGGTAATATTTGTATACTTGTGTTCTACTTGTATCCATGGTAACATGTCTGTACTTGGTGCGCACTTTGTTAATAAAGAAATTGTTCTGCTCATATCTAGGGTAACGTCTCTTTACTCGTGGGGAGGGGGGCGTTAAGCTATTCTATTTCAAGAGAAACGGATTTCACTGGAGTCAGAGCTAAAAATACTTCTAAACGATGCAAAGAATACTTTTGTTTGGTTCTCACCTAAACACTTAATCTTCAATGCAAACAATAACTCTTTCAATTGATTGGAATCTGCAGGTTCTCTATGCATCTTTTTATAATTTGGTCATAGCAATTCTCGTTCTAGATTATCAGTCTATTTCTTCTATACTATGATCATAATAATTCCACTTCCAATCTACTGGTTCCATATTGTAATGGCAGTTACCATTAATACTGGCGTATACTAATGGAGTTCTACTGGAAACATAATAAGTAATTTAAATACGTTTGAAGGAAGATTGAAATTATTTAAATAACTATGTTTATATTAAATTAAAGGAATGCATACCAGTTGAATTGTTTACATAAGATTTACTCATTTGCAGTATGTAATATATGAAACTGTTGTAACCTTCTTTTGTAATTCAACGAAGCACAATGATTTATAATAGCACAAAACACTTTATAATGCACTATCCACGCTTCTATAAGAGGGCACATCTGTAAAAGATACTTACCCATAGATGTAAAAATGTAACAACATTACCCGTAGACGTAAAGAAAACAACATTATCCGTAGACGTAAAAAAACCCAACATTACCCGAAGACGTAAAAAAAACAACATTATCCGTAGACGTATAAAAAAAACAACATTATCCGTAGACGTATAAAAAAAACAACATTATCCGTAGACGTAAAAAAACCCAACATTACCCGAAGACGTAAAAAAGCATCTTTTCAGGTCCTAAGTTGTTTGAAGCGCGTGCACGCATGCACTCACTCACTCACTCACTCTCTCTCACATACACACACACACACACACACACACACACACACACACACACACACACACACACACTTAACTAAAATCTATTCCAAATGGTGAGTACTAAGTAAAGCATGATTTAATTCGGACGCACATACGAACTAAAGATATAAAGTAGCCCGCATGCTGATTTCAAGACAATCAAACATTAAATTAAAGCAGAAGACTTGAGTACGAATTATACAACAAAATTATTGACGTCTAATGCACAAATCATGCACTGCCTTGTAAGCACACGTCATGCTGTGCTGCATACACCTCATAATCAGTCGAAGTATTTAGAGACAGCTTGTAGCTCTGACGTGTGGGCTCATAATACTCCAGGTGTATTGTTAACACCACCACTCATACACGCAAATATCATATCATAGATCGTATCGTTTCGTGTGTATTATATTATTATATTATAACCTATCTATCCCTCCCTCTCTGCTCACTATATATAGACGCACGTATATGCATGTATTTGAGTATATATGCGTGCATATATTGATAATAACATACGTATGTTATTAACTGGGAAACTGAATAAATATGTTAGATTTAAAAGTATGTTTAAAAAAATAGTATCTATAACATGTGTGATGATGATGTTATGAAGCAGAAATGTGTTTTCTCTTTTGACCGTAGACATTTTGATTCGTACTTCCATTTTCCTCCACTGTGTCAAGATTTAATTCTGTATTTAGTATCCAGTGACGTGTACATTCAAAGCATTACGTAATCCTCAATTGAATCTTGTACGTACGTCATGATTCACAAGAACACTAAAGGTGGCGTCAGTAATTACAATTGTTCATGCATAATTTCATTCCTATGTCATCTTTAAGAATTACTACTTTCTTGTTTAATGCAAGAGTTCTAGACAACTGAAACGTCTGACCAGATATGCAATGGCCGACATGTTTCAATACTTGTATGAGTTTATAGAGAACTAAAAATATGTCCAGATATGAGGTGTCGACATGTGTCAATGCATTTATGAGTTGCAGAGTATGGTGGAGTAAATTTGCCTGTCCCTAATTTTAAATTTAATTCTTTTTAAATTGTTAAGCTGTCAAAGTTACCCGAACTTGAACAAGCCTTATGATGATATTTTGTAAGTGGCAGAGTTGGAAGTAAACAACCCAAGTTGAGAATATGCTTGAAATTGCTGATATAATGCACACTAGTTCAACTGAGTGAGGAGTTTTTATTATACAATAGTTAAGATTTACGAGAACGAGGCCAGCCAATGGTTTGAGATCCACAGTTTACCTGCTGTAGAAAACTCCATGGTGTGATCACTTGAATTTGGTGTGGCAAAGAAGTCTGGTCTTGAAAGGTGGAAATTAGCTTAATGGTGGAAATTTACTGTTTGAAAGTGCCGCATATCCGCCAAGTGAGAGAGACGAGTGGTGTCTGCTGGAGAATTATTAAAAACATAAATTAAGATTCTCATCACTTGTAATTAAGTATGAATAATTAATTAATTAATATTAATCGTAGTCATTAAATGGCGTTGGCGTTGGCGTCACACAGAGAATTAAAAAGCATAGCTGGATATCCAGTGATATGCTCCAATACAATTATGAATTGTAGAGAACTACAAAAAATATGTCGATTTGCATTCGTTCTCATTATCTTCAAAATAAAGTTTATTGCTAATTTCAAAGAATAAAACTCCAAAATTTGATGTTTTCATGGTACGGTCAAAATACGAATTCAACATTGGTATTGTCAATTATACAAATTCAGTTTTGTTGTTGTCAGTTATACAAATTCAGTTTTGTTGTTGTCAGTTATACAAATTCAGTTTTGTTGTTGTCAGTTATACAAATTCAGTTTTGTTGTTGACAGTTATACAAATTCAGTTTTGTTGTTGTCAGTTATACAAATTCAGTTTTGTTGTTGACAGTTATACAAATTCAGTTTTGTTGTTGTCAGTTATACAAATTCAGTTTTGTTGTTGTCAGTTATACAAATTCAGTTTTGTTGTTGTCAGTTATACAAATTCAGTTTTGTTGTTGTCAATTATATAAATTGAGTATTACTGTCAGCTATGCAAATTCAGTATTGTGGTTTTGAATTATTCAAATTGAGTATTATTGTCAATTATGCAAATTCAGTATTGTGGTTTTGAATTATTCAAATTGTATATTATTGTAATTATGCAAATTTGCTAATGCTGTTGTCAATTATATAAACTTCGTAATGTTGTTGTCAGTTATACAAATTCAGTTTTGTTGTCAATTATATACATTCCGTATTGTTGTTGTCAGTTATACAAATTCAGTTTTGTTGTCAATTATATACATTCCGTATTGTTGTTGTCAGTTATACAAATTCAGTTTTGTTGTCAATTATATACATTCCGTATTGTTGTTGTCAGTTATACAAATTCAGTTTTGTTGTCAATTATATACATTCCGTATTGTTGTTGTCAGTTATACAAATTCAGTTTTGTTGTCAATTATATGCATGCGGGATTCAAGGAATACGCTCTTAAAAACTGGCGCATAACGTTTTAATAAATATTTATCAAATATTTATTTCCCGTATT
This sequence comes from Sinotaia quadrata, assembly GCA_028829895.1. Lineage (NCBI taxonomy): Eukaryota > Metazoa > Mollusca > Gastropoda > Architaenioglossa > Viviparidae > Sinotaia > Sinotaia quadrata. Next base: position 37,356,828 of record CM054179.1, on the reverse strand, counting down.
TTCTTAAAGACATATATCAACAGTATGATCAAAGATGAAACATTAGTGTGTTTGTTTCTTTATATGGAAAGTCGTTATAAACGAATAACTTACTTTTTGTGTGACATTCTCCAAGATGTCTAGTGCTAAGTAAATATTTATAAATTTGGTAAACCAGAACTTTTCTTGTTTGGTTACAAATAATAATAATACTGTTATGAGGAAAATATGTAAACAAATAAAATATTGATTTTCTTTCAGAATGAAGGCTACTGCTGTTGTTCTTATCATTGTGCTGACCGTTATGGCTGGCATCATTACTGGAAACCCATTAGGTCAAGGTCAAGGTCAAATTAACCGTACCACGATCCCACCGATACACCCTTGCCAGCTGTGCAAAACGTGAGTGGGTATTTCTGCCTAATTTCACAAGCATGATCAGCCTTTATACATTCTCAAAAACGTACCTGTGTCTTGCAAGTTCATTCTTACGCTCTTTATATCTTTTGTCTGTTCATGTTTATTAATCAGTAAGGCTTGCTCAAAACATAGTCATGTTCACATTTATTAATCAGTAAGGCTTACTCATAACTAAGTCCAGTCTGCATTTAGGAATCAGAAAGGCTTACTCATAAATAAGTCCAGTCTGGATTTATAACCAATAACGCCTGCTGATGCATTATTCTTGTCCACATTTATAAATCAACAAGGTTTCTTCATAACTAAGTCCAGCCTGCTTTTATAAATCAATAAGATCTACTCATAACTAAGTCCAGTCTTCTTTTATAAATCAATAAGTTTTACTCATAACTAAGTCCAGTCTGAATTTATAAATCAATAAGGCCTACTCATAACTTAGTCCTGTTCGTATTTATAAATCATTGAGTCATGCTCAAAACAGTTATTATTTAAATTACTTTTGTCTGTCCGTATTTATAAATTACTGAGGCTTGCTCTTAACGTAGCCTGTAGGTGTCTTTAATCAATGTGATTTTATTCATAACTTAGTCATTGTTTTAATCACTTTTCTCAATCGATATTTATAAATCAGCGTGGTTTGCTTAACTTAGTCATTGTTTTAATCACTTTTCTCAATCGATATTTATAAATCAGCGTGGTTTGCTTAACTTAGTCATTGTTTTAATCACGTCGGTCTGATATGCACTAACGGTGCTGACATACTAAAGTCGTATATTGGTATGCACTAACGGTGCTGACGTATTAAAGTCGTATATTGGTATGCACTAACGGTGCTGACGTATTAAAGTCGTATATTGGTATGCACTAACGGTGCTGACGTATTAAAGTCGTATATTGGTATGCCATTGTTAGGAAACTCCCAGTAAGTGCACGTCGTTTCATGCTTTTGCATATTTCATCATGTCATCATAAGTTGAGTAACTAATGCAGTTGTACATCTTTATGTCATCTCCTCTGTTCTTTAAGTAACTGTACGGCTATGCGTCATGGTTTTTTTTGTTTTTTTACGGAACAATGGATAAGTGCATGTCATTTTTATCTATGTTGTTTCATCATGATGTCATCACCTCTGTTCTCTAAGTAGTTTGCGTGATGTCATTGTTATTCGACATACATGTCCCGCATGGAATAAATGTTCTAATCGCCATGTTGTTCTCTCTGTCTAGAGTGTAGTTACTGTTTCGATTCTCATTCTCTCTCTCCCCCCCCCCCCGCCTCTTTTTCATCGTCATATCCCCTGTATGCAAACACTATTATCTTCATCATGTCATTCTTTTAATGTCAAACTCTGGATTACGGTAACTAATATAATCGTTGTTTCATTGTCTCTACATGCAATACATTAACATGTCATTCTCTTACCTGTAATACATTAAATGTCATTGTCTCACCTGGAATACATTAACATGTCGTTCTCTCTACATGGAATACATTAACATGTCGTTGTCTCTACATGGAATACATTAACATGTCATTGTCTCACCTGGAATACATTAACATGTCATTGTCTCACCTGGAATACATTAACATGCCATTCTTTCACCTGAAATACATTGGCATGTCATTGTCTCTACACGTAATACATTAGCATGTCATTGTCTCTGCATGTAATACATTAACATATCATTGTCTCTACATGTAATACATTAACATGTTATGTTTTATCTGGAACACATTAGCTGATGCCTTCGTAATGCCATTCTCTCTAGCAGGAATACATTATAACCTGCTATTTTCTACCCCGAAATACTTTAACTGATGTTATTATCTCGCATAGAATGTAATGGCTCTTTTATTCTCCATAGAATGTAATAGCTCTTTTATTCTCCATAAAATGTAATAGCTCTTTTATTCTCCATAAAATGTAATAGCTCTTTTATTCTCCATAAAATGTAATAGCTCTTTTATTCTCCATAAAATGTAATAGCTCTTTTATTTTCTCCATAGAATGTAATGGCTCTTTTATTCTCCATAGAATATAATAGCTCTTTTATTCTCCATACAATGTAATAGCTCTTTTATTCTCCATAAAATGTAATAGCTCTTTTATTCTCCATTAAATGTAATAGCTCTTTTATTCTCCATGTCATTCTTTCTCTCTGGAAATCATTAGTCGCTGCCATCGTCATGTTATTTCTTATACAGAGAACATAGTACCCGATATATATCTCTCAAGTCTCAAGTCGTTCCGTCTCAATGCAATACTTCTAGAGTGTTTGGCCTTTACTTTGTCCAATCTGATTTTTCATTGTTTTTTTTCTAGTCTATATTTGGTCATTACTTTCTATTCTCTGTTCATTGCTTTATCTATTCCACTTCCGTAACTCTAGCAATGGTGTCATTATTTTGTCATCTTTGAACTTTCGCATTTTTTAAATTTGAAAACAATGGTTAAACAAAAATGTTACATGATTTTTAATGACTACATTTTCAACATAATCTCCTCTCTTTAACGGACATCAAAAAACATTCATGGTAAGAACTCCAAATACTTTAGTGTTACATGTGGGTGTCTATAATTTGTACAGTATTCTCTATACTTTAGTATTACAGTGGGTGTCTATAATGTGTCTACAGTACTCTCTCTACTTTAGTGTTACATGTAGATGTCTATAATTTGTCCACAGTACTCTCTATACTTTAGTGTTACATGTGGGTTTCTATAATTTGTATACAGTATAGTATTCTCTATACTTTAGTAATACATGTGGGTGTCTATAATGTGTCTACAGTATTCTCTATACTTTAGTGTTACATGTGGGTGTCTATAATTTGTCTACAGTACTCTCTATACTTTAGTGTTACATGTGGGTGTCTATAATGCGTCTACGGTACTCTCTATACTTTAGTGCTACATGTGGGTGTCTATAATTTGTCTACAGTACTCTCTCTACTGATCTTTCACGAAAAGCTCGTTCATTTTCATTGGTCTCTCTTTCAGTTTGACTAGTCAGTCTGATATCTTTATAAACTGCTACATTAGTCTGATTAGTCAATCAGTTTTCAGTAAATACTATTTCCTTTCACTAAGCGCTACTATACTTGAGATTTGTCTATCTTATGCAAACATTAACGATCACATTAGTTTTATTTGTCTGGCTACATTTTACATTTTCACTTTTCTTTTTTAATATTACATTCAAAACTGCTTTACTTTGATCTATTTCATGATTTAATTAAGTACTAGCAAGTATGTATGCCTCATGATTGTCTTAAATACTAGTTGATATGTGTGTCTCATGATTATATTAAATACTAGCTGACATGTATCTCATGATTATATTAAATACTAGCTGACATGTATCTCTTGATTATATTAAATACTAGCTGATATGTGTGTCTCATGATTATATTAAATACTAGCTGACATGTATCTCATGATTATATTAAATACCAGCAGATCTGTATGTCTCGTGATTATATTAAATACTAGCAGATCTGTGTGTATGATGATTACATTAAACACATTCATTTCATTTGTCCGTTTTATGTTTACATTAAACTCTATTTCATTTGATTTGTTTATTCGATGTTTACATTACACGCATCATTGATTTAACGTGTCCCATTTACTAACCTCGCTTTAGTTTGAAATGTATTCTCTTTTGAATAAATGTTGTTTATGTTTCCTATGTGTGTCTGATGTTTTCATTAAAACTTCTAAATCTGATTCGTCTTGTCAATGAACGATCAAAATGCAAAGTACAGTTAGTTTCACTATATCACGGTTGTATTGTTTCAGTGGGGTGTTTACTTGCCCGTTTGACTGCGAGAAAAGTGGAGACAATCAAATCGGATGACAGTGCCGAAAATGACTCCATGAAATGTTCACTATTGTCTTGACATTTACAGAACCACATAAATTTCCTCAATTCACGAAATTTCTTTGATTTCGAGTTCTAATTATTTCGTGCAAAAGGCGTTTGCACACATATGGTGTGTAGTGTGTTTGTGTGTGTGTGTGTGTGTGTGTGTATGTGTGTATGTGTGTATGTGTGTGTGTTCGTGTGTGTGTATGTGTGTGTGTGTGTGTATGTATGTGTGTGTGTGTTTATTTATTAGTGCGTAATAATGGATGGGCCAAAAGTCAGGACACGATTATATTATGTCTTATTATTATGCTACGCATAAACATATATAGATATATAATCTCCCCATTCACCCTTACAAAAGTAGTAAAGAGGTAAACTAGATTATTCAATGAATTAGTGTAAAAAATGTCTGAAATATGTCACTATATGTGATAACAGATATGGATTCGAAGCGTAATAGACGTGTGCATTAAAAATATACATATGTAATTGTGTATATTAATGAAGAAGTGGTGATACCAGAAATGGCTAATGAATAAAAAATGAATTTAACAATATTCTCTAACTATATGTGCACATTTTGCATAAATTACGAGAAAAAACATGTTACGATAAGTTCAATTATTGAAAATATATTGTGTAACTCCCTAACACACGCTAACGAATAAGCATCTATCTATCTATCTATCTATCTATCTATCTATCTATCTATCTATCTATCTATCTATCTATCTATCTATCTATCTATCTATCTATCTATCTATCTATCTATCTATCTATCTATCTATCTATCTATCTATCTATCTGTCTGTCTGTCTGTCTGTCTGTCTGTCTGTCTGTCTGTCTGTCTGTCTGTCTGTCTATCTGTCTATCTATCTATCAATCTATATATCTATTTATCTATTTATCATGTATGAATGTGTGCATATAATTATGATCAAGCATTCGTGTGTATGTGTGAATGATTGAGTTGGAATGAGTGAGTGAAGTATGTATGTGAGAATGCTTGAGTTCGAATCTCAAGAATTCAAATATCCAACAATTGATCATCATAGTCTCCAATAAATGGTTTCACTTCATAATTCATTTACATTTAAACTAAATACATTACTCCCAAGTTATTCTTTAACAATAGAATTTACAATGTATGAAAAAAAAATGGTCCATCACAAGAAGTACATTCTCTAAATTTAATCATTACACAGTCACAATTAAAACCATCACAAATGTCATACCTCTCAAAAGAAAATACATTAACGTTCATGCACACAAATAATAATCATCATTGAAAAGCAACAAAATCTCTAAATTCTAGTTGCTAAAACATTGCACCCATTCTTGTCAAATCAACATAAATATACGGACCTATCCCTGAATCCTATGTTCTTGCAGTCACAATGCAATTTCTCTCCGCAGCTTGCGTAGTGTGAATGACACATCTTGGCGTTAATTTCACCCCTTGCATTTCGTCCCCAATGTGGCATACGTCACTGGCACAACTCAAATGCTCACACGTTATGCCAGTTTTGGTATGTCCGGTCAACTTCACCCATCCCTCTACAAACCATTCCGCATTCTCTCTGTACTTCACTTGTCGAACCCACTGAGCTCCGTATGTGGAGAGGACACAATGGCAAATACGCTGTCGACCTAAAAGTCCGCCATATTGAAAAGACTCAAGCATTGTAGTGTCTATGGCAACTATACGTTTGATATCAAACGTTTTCGATATGGTATTTGACAAGGCTATAATTCAATCAGTACAAGCAAATTTACAATGCGACACACAAACAAGCTAGAATAGAAAATATCTTCAGACTTTTCACCTCAGATAATAAATATTAATGAAATGTAGACATATAAAGTGATAGTCTTACATTGTAGAATATTGTTCTCGATCTACTTATACATTCTATATTTAAGAAAGGCCTATGGTTCTCGATCCACTTATACATTCTATATTTAAGAAAGGACTATGGTACTCGATCCACTTATACATTCTATATTTAAGAAAGGCCTATGGTAAAATCAACGTGCTACAAGAGCCAGCTAATAGAGATATGTCGTCAAGACAACGTGGTTTATCCTATAATGGCGATTTGTGATCAAGAAAGGTTGTACTTGAGTCAGATAATGGATATATGTGGTCACGACAATGTGGTAATCTAATAATGGATATCTGTGGTCACGATAATGTGGTAATCTAATAATGGATATCTGTGGTCACGTCAAGGTAGTACATGAGTCATATAATGGAGGTCGGTCTGGAGCAGACACGTATATCTGACAGCTAAAAGAGAAACACTTGTTATCAAGTGTGGCGTGTGCGAGTGAATTTTGGAAAGAGAAAGAAAGGCAAAAAAGTAAAAGCTTGTTCCAGTTAATCCCTCCTTCGCTTGCTAAAAACACTTAATCCAATCTTTCAATCAAATGCACCCAGTCTCTGTAAACATAGGAACAAATGACGAGCAGTGAAATCAATACGTCTTAAGCCTATGTGAAAACATGTAATCATTGTTTAGGTCCCAGGTCCCCCAAATTCCCCTCTTTAATGAAGAGCCTATGACACATATAAACAAAGAGGAGACAAGATAAATGTCAATAATCAAATTTAACAGAGAATTTAATGAAAGAAAACATTGAATTAAAAATTAGAAATATACATAAAATGTCTAGATTGATTAAAATAATTTCCAAACTCGTCAATAAATAGTTTTTAGATAAAGGTAAAACTTATCTTCAACTCTAGTGCTGAAATAAAATCCATTTTCTGCCATTATTAGCAATCATCCATTCAATTGCCAACTTGTTCAGGCAAAATGCGTGTGACAGTATTGTCCTCATGTTGGTAGGCAGTACATAACTATAGCGACCAAATGGAGGGTCGACAAGTGCTCATTTAGGCTGAGGTCCACGCCGCACACATTACTAAACTTCTGCTGGAAGTAACTGAATTATGAAATTCAGGTTTCCCACAGAGTCTACAAGCTTATAATTTCATGCAGGTTTAGAAATCTTTACTATAGTCGTGTACCGAAGCCAGAGATGCTAGAGTGGGTGTCTAAGACAAACTAACTATGCGTTCGTTAACTCTCACTATTTAAACTTCCTAATTTCTGTTATCCAGATTTTCCTGACCACTGATTGCAGACTCCATATCCCGAACCGTGATCACCCTTTACAGACAGTTTGTACTAGTGGCAAAAGTTACAGACAGTTTGTACTTGGCCCTCTTGTAGGGGCAAAAGTTACAGACAGTTTGTACTTGGCCCTCTTGTAGTGGCAAAAGTTACAGTTTGTACTTGGCCCTCTTGTAGTGGCAAAAGTTACAGACAGTTTGTACTTGGCCCTCTGATGTGAAAATTAGATCAGATATTGTATAACCGAGATTTGGGAAAACCAAAGTCGGAGCTAATTAAACTGTTAGAAGTACAAATATTACAAGTTTAAATCACTATTATTATAGTGATTTAAAATAATACATTTCATAATATATGATTATTCATCAAGTTATTATTATCAATTAAAAAATATTATTATCAGTTAGGGCATATCTTTAAGTAATAATTTTAATAAAATTCTTAGAAAGTGGCTTCAAAACGTCCTGAGTGATGTTTGTGACATGTTGGTGCCCCCCCCCCCCCCCCCCCCCCGCTGCTTGGTTTATAGAAATGTTGTTAGACACAAACATCACAGTGTAATAAAAGTGTTGCTAGACACATACATCACAGTGTAATAAAAGTGTTGCTAGACACATACATCACAGTGTAATAAAAGTGTTGCTAGACACATATAAGAGTATAATAGAAATGTTACAGACACATACATAATAGTATGATAGAAATGTTACTAAACACAACCAAGATGATAACAGAAATGTTGCTCACACACACAGCAGTTTAAAACTAAAACTGATTCCTAAACTGGCACTTAGCATGTGTGTACGCTTATCTTTGCTTTACGTAATTTTTCTTCTTTTATGATGTCTACTTTTGCAGAAACAGAATTTTATAAAGTGCGGTGAAGATTACAAAGTTCTTTCGTTATGCTTACTTAGAACATAGTAGTTTTCACCTCACAACTGGAGTCACACATCTCGACTCGGGTCAAAACTCACTACTGGGGTTACACCTCACGACAGGGATCAAACCTCACAACTGGGGTCACACATCACTACCGTAGTCGCACATCTCGACTCTAGTCAAACCTAATGACTGGGGTCACACTTCACGACTTTCAGACTTACTGATGAACAGTATTTAAAAAACAACAACAACAAGCAAAATGTAACGTAATTTGGAAATAATTTAGGATCTATACATAATAATTTTCAGGAAAAGACTGCATGAGTAAAAGATAAAGTTTAAAATGAAATCGAGTAATTTTAAATAAACATATATAGTTTATCAAAGTATTTAAAGCTAAAAATAATACATCTCTTTTCCTCATGCACAATTGTTTCAGGTTGCTATTACACATACACAAATGCGCGCTCGCACACACATACACACACGTACACACACGCACGCATACATACACGTATACACACACACACACGTACACACACACACACGTGCACGCACGCACGCACGCACACACACACACACACACACACACATTCCAGTAGAGGGAGATTTATTTCTCGCCGTTCGTGTTTGGTTTGTGAATTAGTCCTTTCAACGCCTGAATTATACTTCCGACTCACTTTTAGACATTGTTGTCAGTTATGTTGACTGAGCTGCTGTAGACGTCACCATATATTGCATTAAAGTTTTTTGATTGATGTCTTGGTCCATGTTTACAGCATTAATTAATGGATAGTATTTATTATATCTGAAGAAACACGAACATTACTACGTAAGCAGGTCCTGCCCACAATGACACGGGACGTATTGGTCGTAGTGTCAAGGGAGGATATTAGTGGGTTATAAAAACTAAATTGTCAAGGAAAATAGGCTATAAAAATAATAGCAATAAAATACAAAACTTCAGTCAGAAAAAAATAAAAATAAGTATACGTGAAATGTAAAGAGAGACAGAAATGCTAACACATGTAACAATAATCAAATGTGGCCATTATAAATTTGAACTTACCAAAAGCCATTTAACACTTAGAAATGGCAAATCTCTAGAGAATACTAGAAAACATCACGTATGATGTTTTATCATTAAAAAACACAAAATATAGCCATACTGACAAACACAAAATATAGCCATACTAACAAACACAAAATATAGCCATACTGACAAACACAAAATATAGCCATACTAACAAACACAAAATATAGCCATACTGACAAACACAAAATATAGCCATACTGACAAACACAAAATATAGCCATACTAACAAACACAAAATGTACCTTAGCTAAAGCTACGAAACAACAAATATCATAAAGTAACAATCACACACATCAAATATGGTCATTTAGCACTAGGAAACGTCAAATATCATAAAGTAACAATCACACATCAAATATGGTCATTTAGCACTAGGAAACGTCAAATATCATAAAGTAACAATCACACATCAAATATGGTCATTTAGCACTAGGAAACGTCAAATATCATAAAGTAACAATCACACACATCAAATATGGACATTTAGCATTAGGAAACGTCAAATATCATAAAGTAACAATCACACACATCAAATATGGACATTTAGCATTAGGAAACATCACATATATCCAAGAAACACTGTCGTTCTCTCCTGAGAGAAGGGTATTAAGTTCGGCACAGTCGCATTTCATAAATATTAAAATATATATTAATTCAAGCAGTGCAAGTTGTACTATTAAAATGGGCACATGCACATTGTCCAGCCATTTAAGTTACAAGAATAGACAGATCAGATTTTTTTCAGTTGAAGTCCAGTCTATGGCAAATAGACAAAATAAAATACATTATAAATTCGACCCTGACCTCCAGTGGGAGTAAACCCCAAGTCAGTACAAATGGAAGGTCAGAAGTGAGACTAGAGACCTTGGCCTCAAGAAGGAGAAAACAGTGTCGTATTTTATCACGAATGAGTAGGCATGAAAAAAACAGGTCAGGGTGTGTTGTAGACATCACGTGACAAAGGTGATAACTTAGATCGATGGACAGAACCACTTCCCTTAGAGATGCCCTATGCTTAGGAAGGAGAAGATAATCCAGTCTAAATTAGAGATCATAAAATTCTGTGTCAAAGAATGAATCTGAAAAGGCTTTTAAGAAAGAGGGAATGATCTTGTAATGGAATTCAGGAATCACCAATACAATATTTTTCTATGCCGTCGCTGCTGTTGTCTTTGTTGTTGCTGCTTTCCCATTCTTCATTGCTGGTTGTATTTCAACACTTTCACCTGCAACATGGATTTGGAACATTGCTGAATCTAGTCATGTCTAAATGCTTGCTGGAGACAAGCTGAGAAAAGTGTTAATACTGTGACATCATCAGTCGCTGGCTGCGCAACCTAATTGAAATCGTCAGGTGGTACAATATGATGTGTTCCCCATGAGTTTTATAGTCACAGAGTGTGTAATGTATTTATGCTGAATAATAAACTATCTTTGGAGAAAAACTAATATTTAAATTAAAAATTGTCCTTGATGTAAATTTTATTTTGTTATTTTCTATTTTCTTTTTGTAAATTATTTATTAATGTTTCACTCATCTTCATTGTCAGCCCTTATCATGCTCGTTGTGTGAGGAATTCATCTTGAATTGTCTCTCTTTTCTTCTACATACTCACGGAGGGGGGGGGAGGGGCTCATTGAGCAGCCGGGAGGTGTTTTCATCAAATGTTGTATTGTTCTTGAATTTAATTAGTTTAAAGGCGACCAACACGTCGGAGGTCCATCCTGGATGAATACATTTTCTAGCAATAAGATCAGACGAGAGTAGGTAAAATTTATAGCGGACCTATTAATGACAAACACCGGCTAAAGCAGAAAAGGGGGAGAGAACTGTGTGTTAAAAGGTTGTCGAATAATGTGAGTTAGTGGACCCCTAGAAAAGATCCAGGATTGGTTTGTTTTTCTTAAAAAAAAAAAAAAAAAAAAAAATGTAAAGAGACTACACATTCCACGACTATATTAAAGAAATTGTTGCTTTGATTGAAATGTTTTATATGTTTTTTCTTTGAAATGTTTTTAAATTCACCTGCCTAGTCAGTGTACGATGCATTGATTTTCTGATTCATGATTTGCTTCTGAGTAGAGAAATATATATTTGTTTGCGGTTGATATGATGCGATAGTGTATTTGTTATCTACCGAGAGGGGAGTATATAATTGTTTTTGCAATTTTGTAAGGAGATAGCATAATTAATATGCATACTGCTAAAGATAAAAATAGACTGCTAAAAGAAAAGACTATTCTGCTAAAGAATAGGGTACACTTTCAAATTCAGGTAATTTGTTATGAATCATTTGTTCAGTATAAGCTTATGCTTTCATTAACAAAGTGGTTAAGTTATAGTCATGTGTGAACACCACTTAGTGAACCGGGTATTAAATTTGAGAGTTCGCTACGAGATAAGTGGCATCATATGATTACAGGATAAATTACATTTGGAAGAGAACTATAAACTGTTTATACATGTGTGTGTGTGTGTGTGTGTGAACGTGTTTTATTGATATGTGTAGAAGGTTCTTTTAAAATGGAAGACACAATGGGTCTCATAAATCTACGAGCAGAATGGAGAAGGGTAGGTGAAGAGGAGAGAGAAGTAGTACTACCCCAAACGAAAAGGAAAGAAGATATCCTTACTCTAGTTCATGATAGTTTAACGGGGGAACACATGAAACGAAAGACAAAAAGAAAAATGTTTTTGGCCAGGCGTGACACGTGACAGTAGATATTTTTGTAGGCCACGCGACGTTTGCCAGCATACAACAAAAGGTAATGTACAGAAGCCGTACCATGTGGCCGTTTGCCAGCATACAACAAAAGGTAATGTACAGAAGCCGTACCATTAGATATTACCCATCGATCGATGTACCGTCAATTTGACAGGACGGATCGTACCTGCATCTATGAGTGGACACTCCTAGAATTTTACGATCGTGGACTTTGCGACGTGATACCCCATATCCATCGGGCTACACAAGGTAGATACTGCGACAGGGTGATACTCCATATCCATCGTGCTACACAAAGTAGATACTGCGACAGGGTGATACTCCATATCCATCGTGCTACACAAAGTAGATACTGCGACAGGGTGATACCCCATATCCATCGTGCTACATAAGGTAGATACTGCGACAGGGTGATACCCCATATCCATCGGGCTACACAAGGTAGATACTGCGACAGGGTGATACCCCATATCCATCGTGCTACACAAGGTAGATACTGCGACAGGGTGATACCCCATATCCATCGTGCTACACAAGATAGATATTGCGACATGGGCGGAGACATTGTTGACAGGAAGTCCCGCATGGGAATTTCCCATGATATGTTGTCCAACAAGGGGACACAATTAGTTAACAGTGTGATGGTGGAAGTAAATCAATTACTATCGATCCACCATATCACCACCAGCCCATACCACCCCCAAAGGAAGGGGGAGTGCCAGTGATTGAACGGGACATTAAAGACAATGCTTAAGAAACTTTATGACGGACACCCTCGTGTCTGGTACCGTTATTTACGAGTGTTGTTATTTGTTTGCCAAGAGACCTGACAGTCTAGCAACGACTTTTCACCATTTGAACTGCTAGACGGGCAGACAGTCAAAGGATGCCGTTAGTAAGACAGACGTAAGCCAGACGTGGACTGATGCCGATAGGAAGACAGACATGGACTGATACAGATATTAAGACAGACGTGGTCTAATGCAGATAGTAAGAAGTAAGACAGACGTGGACTAATGCTGATAGTAAGACAGACGTTGACTGGATGCCGATAGTAAGACAGACGTGGACTAATGCTGATAGTAAGACAGACGTGGACTGGATGCCGATAGTAAGACAGATGTGGACTAATGCTGATAGTAAGACAGACGTGGACTGGATGCCGATAGTAAGACAGACGTGGACTAATGAGTAAGCAGAGGAAGAACTATGCACGGAATGCCTTATGTGAAAGACATTCGTGACACACTTGACTTGGTATGTCAGGTAGCAAAAGAAAATCTTAAGGAAGCAAAAGGGAGACAAGCCCCGTGTTATGATTTTATGGCAAAACCCCGACAGTTTACTGTAGGAGACAACATTTTGTTATTATACCAGAAACACAACAAACAAAAGGTGACATAGAAGTGACCCTAGCCCATCACAGATAAAGTAAGTGACCAACATATTAGACTGCTAGTGAACGGCAAAGAAAAAACTCACATTCATTTACTCAGAAAGTACATAGACAGAGAGAAAGATGGTGTGCGCATAGCCGCTATAGTAGATGATGAAATGACTACTGAAGATCTCAAAAAGTCAGCATGTTGCCTAGTTATTCGCTAGAAAGTACAGGCGCACCATGATGTAGAACTCGATGACACAGGTGATACAAATTAAAGACATATTAGCAGAGTATAGTGATGTGTTAAGCCACAAAACAGGGCAGACATATTTAATAGAGCTTTCATTAATATACCAAGGCCGAGGTGAAAGAAAAGCTAAAGTTAAAAGCCATAGAACCAGCCCTTTCTCTTCATTCTTAACTGATTGTTTTAGTATGCGATGCGACGCACATATTGTGTGTTGATTACCGTAAACTAAACATTGTCACTGAATTATTTCCAGAATTCCAAGAACTAATCATGTGACTACACTTCTTTACAGCCATCACTGACTACATTTTCATAGCAGAATCAAGGACTCTTTGTTTTGCTTACTGCTGTAAGTACCTGTCTGATCTCAGGTATGTGTACACAACTACTAGAAGACTGCACTCACCATCACACATAATTGTACACAACTGCTAGAAGACTGCACTCACCATCACACATAATTGTACACAACTGCTAGAAGACTGCACTCACCACCACACACATTTGTACACAACTGCTAGAAGACTGCACTCACCACCACACACAATTGTACACAACTGCTAGAAGACTGCACTCACCATCACACACACACACACACACACACACACACACACACACACACACACACACACACATGTGTAAACATAACTGCTGGAAGACTGCAATCACCATCACGAAAACATTTGTACACAACTACTAAAAGGCTGCAGTCATCATCAGATGCACAGTTTTTCAACATTCTGACTTAAATACATCGTCTTTGTTTATCACGGTCTGTCTGCCTGGAATTTGCTTTGTTTCAAGTTGATGCATGGTCATTTTCAAGAGAGATCTCACGCTGGTTTTTTGTTGTTGTTGTAGTTGTCAGTGTGAAAATAGTACAGTCTCTTCTGAGTAATTGTTTGTTAGAACTATACATTTATAAATTCATTTTGTTAATGTTTCTCAGTTGTTTATATGCATGAGTGCATGCAGGCACAACCACATGACACATGACTTGCACACAAACAACACACACACACACACACACAAAACACACACACACACACACTCACACACACACACACACACACACACACACACACACACACACACACACACACACACACACACACACACACACACACACTTGCACACAAAAATACACAATCGTGTATTAGTTAGTTTGCAAATGGATAATTTTGTGCCTGTTTAAGTAAAGCACTTAGAGCAGTTATAAGAGCAAGTACTTTATTGTCTTCTGTTATTAGTATGATGATAATTATTGTTTCAATGTATCCTTGATTATTGAACAGACTAACTTGTTATTGACTGAACAAACTAAAATGCCTGTTGAGAATTTGAGTTATTAGCTTTTTCTGCATACATAAATATTGTAAACTTAATACTGACAATAATATTGTAGAAAAAAATTAGGTTTAATCTCCCCAAAATAATTTGGATTAAAAATGAAATGAGGAGAAGATAAAAACTTTGTTAGATCCTGTCTCACTGCCCAGGCAAATTCATTATTACTGTGCAAATGCACAAAATGTACAACCACCAACTTATTTCCTTTGCAAACTTAAAACATAGTTCTGTAATCAAGGTAATTCATGCACATGTCTAGATTGTAGGTCTGTAATCAAGGTAATTCATGCACATGTCTAGATTGTAGGTCTGTAATCAAGGTAATTCATGCACATACCTTGATTAGTATGTAAACAAGATAGTTCATGCACATACCTAAACTAGTATGTAAACAAGATATTTCATGCACATACCTAGACTAGTATGTAAACAAGATAGTTCATGCACATACCTAAACTAGTATGTAAACAAGATATTTCATGCACATACCTAGACTAGTATGTAAACAAGATAGTTCATGCACATACCTAGACTAGTATGTAAACAAGATAGTTCATGCACATACCTAAACTAGTATGTAGACAAGATATTTCATGCACATACCTAGGCTATTACCGCGATCAAGACTTTCCATACACAGACATAGACTGTAGGTTGGAATTCATGATATTTCATGCACATACATAGATTGTATTTCTATAATCATGATATTTCAATCACATGATGCTGTAATATCCCTTTTCCATTGAAATATCGTTGGCATATTAAAGTCTTATTTTAGTTTTGTACAGTCAAGTTATTATGGCATATTAAAGTCTTATTTTAGTTTTGTACAGTCAAGTTATTATGGCATATTTATGTCTTATTTTAGTTTTGTATTTACCAGTTCTTATGGCATATTAAAGTCTTACCTAGTTTTGTACTGGAATTATTCCTATTTATATCTCACAATACATATGTGCCTATACAAGATTATATATTACTTGGGTAAATAATGCTAATGCAAATATCCAGGTGAGATAATCACCCTGAGTTAGGAGCCAGTTTAAAGTGGCAGGCAGAGACCCCTATTGATATAGAAGTGACAGAAGAGTCAGTCACAAGAAAATAGTAATAAGAAATGATGATTAATCAGATAATAGGAAAACTGAAAGATGCTTTTGCCAGATGTATGTGACTGTCCAGACACATTCATGACACCAGAATCAAATCTGGTCAACCATGTTCAAAATTTATTATATCAGTTTCTCACTGTATGATATATGAAGGAACAGTCATATTCTCTCTACAAGTTTATCTTGAGCATTTTAATCCTGGGCAATTGGGTGAAAAGTACAAGTGTGTTATATTCATTTGCTGTGTTTTGCTTTGAAGAAATGGCTAAAATCTTAATTGAAGCCAGAAAGGAATAAGGAACAAAGCAGTTAAATGATGAAAAGAAATGTCTTTTATTTTATTATTTATCTGCTCTATTTTATTGTAAAAGATATGGCAAAAAATCTACTTGGATTGGAGTGAGGGAATAAAAATATTAAATGATGAAAGAAAAAAATGATAGACTACAGAATGTGCACATGATAATGAATACTGTTGGAGCCAGAGCCACAGCAGCATCAATAGTTCAGGCGCCCCATCATAAAATACACAATGTCACATTGCTATAATTATAGCCCCCAGAACAGGTGTAGGCATAAGCAGTGTTTGTTGATAAAAGTATTTGTTAACATGGGAGCATTTCATTTTCTGATCAGTCTTAGTCTCTGGAACTAAACATGAGAAATATAATTTATGTTCAGGTTATACTTTTATATAATCACTTATTTAATTTTCCAATAATTTTATAGTTTGGTTTCGTTTACTTTTTATGTTTCATATATTAATCCTGAAATTAAATAGCCTGTCTTTTCTGCAATTGGTGATTCATTCTTTTAAATTAATAACCTATGCCTTCCTGGCATTAGAGAATCATTATTTTAAATTAAATAACAGGACAGAATAACTAAATACAATTGTTTTATGTGAACACTTATTAAAAAATCTTTATTTTATTTTAGGAATATCAAAACATTATACAAGTAACTAAGAAAGTCACAATTCTTAGCAAATATTTTAGTGCATCAAAATGCCATTAATATAAAATAAATTGATTTTCAGCATTGTTCTAATACATGAGTAAGCAATAAAGCACAGCTACTTGTTATACTAAAAAGCAAAAATGTTTTCCTTTCAGCAACCATGTTCACATTCATGCCACAAATTAAAATAAAATATATACGAAAAGTATTTTATGGTTGTAAGGATGTTCTAGTTGCCGATGATAAAGTTAGTAAAATGACAACAGTAAACATATATATAGAAGTGAAAATATTATGATGACACAAAGTGCTAATATGGACAGATTAGTGTGAATATTTCTGAGATATTTTAAATGTATCCTAATATATGTTAAACAATATTTCTTATCAATGGATATATTTCGTTTTTGTATAAGCACTAGTTATGCAGTAAACATGTACACCTAATATATATGTGATTGTTGTAATTGGGTGTGAATAAATTAATATGTTTACAGTGACACAGTATGCAATAGATAAATCAAAGCACTATGAGACAGTAAAACTATCAGTGTATACCAGACTAATTAAGATACAATAAGACTGTAACATTAACAGTGTATGACAGATTAATCAGGATGTAATAATACTGTAACACTAACCATGTACAATAAATGGATGAAGGTTCAGTAACAACTCAACTGTGGGAGTATGCGTGAATAAACTATAAGTATGAGAAACAATCAGAAGTATTATTACTTTGTTACGGCTGCTATTGTTGACACATCATATATGCTAACGTCAATGTTATCATGTTGTGTACATTCTTTTGTTAATATTATAAGTTATCAATTGACATAACAAGAAACTTGCTATTTTTGCTCTCACCTGATGTAAAGAACACTATTTATGTTATCATTTTTATAACTTGTCACTCAAATAAAGCACTTGATACTAAACTAGGCAAATAGCACCAAAATAAGCACGTGTCACTGATATAAAGCACTTGGTACTAAACTAAGCAAATAACACCAAATAAACACTTGTCACTCAAATAAAGCACTTGATACTAAAATAAGCAAATAACACCAAATAAACACTTGTCACTCAAATAAAGCACTTGATACTAAAATAAGCAAATAACACCAAATAAACATTTGTCACTCGAATAAAGCACTTGATACTAAAATAAGCAAATAACACCAAATAAACTCTTGTCACTCAAATAAAGCACTTGATACTAAACTAAGCAAATAGCACCAAAATAAGCACTTGGTACTAAATTAAGCAAATATCACCGTAAGTGACACGTATAATTGTGACTATGACGCTATTAACAAACGGTGCCGCGTGTCGTCCTAGTGTTAAATGAATATATTGCGGAATAACTAAAGCCGTGCAAATACGTGACATCAATCAAATCATAATATAATGCAACACCTGGAAATGTATACAGCAGTTCAATAAACGTAGATGAAAGAAGTTTCTAGAAGAGATTAATAAATGAGAATGACTAATTAATAATAGCCCCCCACAGAAATGAACGTCTACTATAACTACTGGAATCCTTAGTACGACAACGAAATGAAATTATTTGAAGTGAAAGAAAAATTTCCATTTAATATATAGACATGACGTAAAAATGATGATGGAGAAGAAATATATATGTTTGTTTTAAAACAAATACAATTTCATGCACTGACAATGACTTTATAGACAATCTCAAATTTTCAGTACAGTTAGTTGTCTTTAAAGACGAGTCAGATAGTGCTAATGTCAACGGTAGGGTCCTAATGTGAATGTCAGTGAATATATGAAAAACAGAATAACATACGTTAACCAAACGAACAGTGAAGTGGATAGGAAGATATATAAGTAATAATGGCGAGACTTGAGCTCTTTATAAAGATGCAATGGCATGGATTGACAACTCTTTGGGAATATACTGGCGTGACAAGAACTTTTTATCAAAGATGTGATAGCTTGACTTAAAAATCATTTCAAAGTAATTGTGATGGACATGGGCTAAGATTCCTTTGCAAAGTTGTGGTTGCGTGACTTCAGCTCTTTTCAAAGATTTAAGAGTGGTTTTCATACTTAATGATGGCATGATTAAGAGTGGTTTTCATACTTATTGATGGCATGATTAAGAGTGGTTTTCATACTTATTGATGGCATGATTAAGAGTGGTTTTCATACTTATTGATGGCATGATTAAGAGTGGTTTTCATACTTATTGATGACATGATTAAGAGTGGTTTTCATACTTTGTGATGCATGACTTAAGAGTTCTTCGCAAAGAAGTGATGATATGACTTAAGGGCATTCCACAAAGATGTGATGGCGGGACCTGAGAAGTCTTCACAAAGATATGATGATGGAACTTAGCACTTCACAAAGATGTGAATGGCTGTAATTAAGGAGAATATATGATGGCATTACTTAAGAATTCTTAAAAACTATGTGATGACGTGACATTAAGAACTCTTCACAAAGATTTGATCACGTGACATTTGAACTATTCACAAAGATTTGATCAGGTGAATTAAGAACTCTTCACAAAATGATCGCGTAAATATGAGTATGTTCTAAAGGCAGGCTTTTCCAGGCGACAGGACTCTGGTAGGAAAAGGAATAATGAACATGTGTTTGTTTTTCTTTGTTGAGCATACTATAAATATGAGTATCAGAGGAAGAATGTATGTGTTTAGAAGCAGTGTGTGCATGTTGAGATCGGACAAACATATCAAAATACAGTAGGTACGTGTTGAGATCGGACAAACATGTCAAAATACAGTAGGTACGTGTTGAGATCGGACAAACATATCAAAATACAGTAGGTACGTGTTGAGATCGGACAAACATGTCAAAATACAGTAGGTACGTGTTGAGATCGGACAAACATATCAAAATACAGTAGGTACGTGTTGAGATCGGACAAACATGTCAAAATACAGTAGGTACGTGTTGAGATCGGACAAACATATCAAAATACAGTAGGTACGTGTTGAGATCGGACAAACATGTCAAAATACAGTAGGTACGTGTTGAGATCGGACAAACATATCAAAATACAGTAGGTACGTGTTGAGATCGGACAAACATATCAAAATACAGTAGGTACGTGTTGAGATCGGACAAACATGTCAAAATACATAGTGTATATGTTGAGATCGAACAACGATATCAAAATACAGTAGGTACGTGTTGAGATCGGACAAACATGTCAAAATACAGTAAGTACATGTTGAGATCGGACAAACAGGTCAACATATAGTAGGTATGTGTTGAGATCAGACAAACAGGTCAACATATAGTAGGTATGTGTTGAGATCAGACAAACAGGTCAACATATAGTAGGTATGTGTTGAGATCAGACAAACAGGTCAACATATAGTAGGTATGTGTTGAGATCGGATAAACATGTCAAGATACAAAGTGTATATGTTGAGATCGAACAGCCATGTCAAGATACAGAAGTTTATGTATTGAGATTGCACAATCATGACAAGATACATAAGTGTATGCATTGAGAGAGGACAAACATATCAAGATACAGACGTGTTTGTATTGAAATCGAACAGCCATGTCAAGATACAGAAGTTATGTGTTGACATCAGACAACCATGTCAAGATACAGAAGTGTATGTGTTGACATCAGACAACCATGTCGAACTAAAGTTAGCCATTAAAAACGCGTTGCGCTTGATTGTGAGTGTAACAGGCAACCAGTGAAAACGCTTTATGCCTGATCGTACTACAAACAGGCAGCCATTGTAGGAATTCGTTGAGAGATCCGAGCAGCAGTAGTTTAAACAATGTGAAGTTTCTTCAGCAGACAGTTTGACAGACATACTGTACCTGTCTTGAGCAGTGTTGGATTGGAGATGTATGTAGTATACTTTATGATTAAATAGTATTTGTGCTTAAGCCTTTATAAGTATTATTGTGCCACATCATAATCAATGATATCATCAGCATTATCATTAGGTATTATTTACCATTATTATTATTATTATTAGTAGTAGTAGTAGTAGTAGTAGTAGTAAGAGTAGTAGTAGTAGAGCAGTGAGTGTAGTCGTATCAGTAATAGAAGCAGTAGTATAATGAATATTTACTTCCAAACAACCCAAGCAATGTTGCAATGAACATGGCCATTGTCAACATTAATATTGGTATCGTGTTTGTCGAGTTATCACAGAGGGTGTGTTTCTCGCGATGAGGCCCTTGTTATCATAATAGTCTTTATTGTGAATTTTCCTAGAGGTTACCTTAAAGTAGTGAAATTGTTACCCACTCGCCCTCACACAATTTTTCCTAGTGGCTAACAAGTAGTGAAATTGTTACCCACTCGCCCTCACACAATTTTTCCTAGTGGCTAACAAGTAGTGAAATTGTTACCCACTCGCCCTCACACAATTTTTCCTAGTGGCTAACAAGTAGTGAAATTGTTACACACTAGCCCTCATACGATTTTGCCTATTGGCTACCTTAAAGAAGTGAACCCTCATTAACGCCCGCTCTCCAGTTTTTACCATTAGGACCTCTTGTCGTGCGAGTATTTGAATACACACATTCCAGACTATATATAGAACTTTTGGGGAAAAATCGTTGTAGTCCACTGCCTATAGTTTGTAAGTCGATTTGCAAGTCGATTTCTCAAAGAAATAACTTATATGGATTTTGAGCATGTCTCAAGTGACCGATGTGCTCAAATACAAGCTTTTCGAATTCATTTTATGACCACAAAAATAACATTTCGTTGATTGATAAAGTATTATATCTACTGACACAATGGCCATTATGACTTCTGAACACTATACCTCTACTGTTTTGTCTCTAATGCTTGGTGGAAGATGTGCTAGCTTAGTACAAGTGCTCTGGCCTCTTTGAAATCCAGTTAGATTAAAACAAAACAAAGGAAACTTGACAATAGTCTGGAGGTGTGACGCAACCAACTCTTTGAAACATTAAACCCGTTAGAAATGTTTCAAGATCTGGCACGTAAAGATTTTGTGAGCGAAGCCATTCGACGGAAAACTCCAATTACAATCTCCATGTATTGATGTATCGCGGTTATCGAGCAGATAACTGCTTGCGTTTGCATCCGATAAAGTTTCAATATTTGACTGGCAATAGTCTCTTACTGATAATTGCTTACTTGTATTTACCGATTGATGGTTTTTAATTTTAACGTCAATTTTTGATGATTGAAAATAATCTTTTGATTATTTTATTGATTGCATATCTTTTTTAATTATTAGATAATTAGCTATTGATAATATGATAATTATGATTAAATGATATTAGTTAAGAGTATTGATGATTATTTGATAAGTATTTTAAATATTTCTTATTTGCAGTAGTCTTGTCGTGTGCTCTTTGTTGTATTTCTTATTTGCAATAGTCTTATCGTGTGCTCTTTGTTGTATTTCTTATTTGCAATAGTCTTGTCGTGTGCTCTTTGTTGTATTTCTTATTTGCAATAGTCTTGTCGTGCTCTTTGTTGTATTTCTGTGTGCGCCAAGTTGAGCACGTTCACAAGACTGATGACCTTGAAGGAGTGGTGGGAGAACTATCCTGGGGAGAAGGCGATAATTAGTTGAATCATGTAACACTCCCACATTTATGTAACACTCTTCCACATTTATGCAATACAGTCCCACAATCATATCAGACACTTCCACATTTATCGAGCATATTTCCAAATGTATCTAACATACTTCCACTTTCAAGTAAAACACTTACGAATTCAAGTAACACACGTCCAAATTCATGCAACACACTTCTGCGTTCAAGAGAAAGAGAAAATTTCGTTTTATGGTATATTGTATATGAATATGCTTCTATGTGTATATATATATATATATTTTTTTTTTATCTCAGTTCATTAGTACATACATTTATTCATGTCTCAGTTGGTGTGAGGTATTTGTATTTAGAGTATGTGTGTAATGGCATATGAGCAACCTGTATTTGTATGTTAATGCACGCTTACATATTGCATGTAAACATACGATATTTTACACTTTATCATTGAGGTGAAATGTAAGTTATTTTGCGCCCTTCCACAGAGGTGAAATATAATTCATTCTGCACTCTACCTCTGAAGTGAAATGTAATCTTTTAAACACTGTATCATGCCACACTCAGGAAATCTTTTAAACACTGTATCATGACACACTCAGGAAATCTTTTAAACACTGTATCATGACACACTCAGGAAATCTTTTAAACACTATATCATGCCACACTCAGGAAATCTTTTAAACACTGTATCATGCCACACTCAGGAAATCTTTTAAACACTGTTTCATGGCACACACTGGTAATCTTTTAAACACTGTTTCATGGCACACACAGGTAATCTTTTAAACACTGTTTCATGACACACACAGGTAATCTTTTAAACACTGTTTCATGACACACACAGGTAATCTTTTAAACACTATTTCATGACACACACAGGAAATCTTTTAAACACTATTTCATGACACACACAGGAAATCTTTTAAACACTGTTTCATGACACACACACAGGTTACAGGTAAAAACAGAAGTATAATGTGGGAGTGTGCACCAGAATGTTGTGGATCTCAAGACTATCAAATGTGCATACAAAATACGAAACACACTGTATAATAAATTACAAAATAAAGTTTACAAAAATCAGAATACAGTTTCAACGATCATAAGTCGTGGCGTGCAGGTTTTAAGAAAACTTGAAACAAATCATGAAAATTACAAGTGGAAAAAAGAATTTATTTCACGCCTTTCTTGTATGGTCAGTAATATTGACATGTGTTTCTTGTGTTCATTTTATTCCGGGAACATAGAGGAAGAATACAATGACAAAAGCGAACACTTTTTTCCAGTCGTGCACTTAATAGGCCGAGTTGATTATGAAGTTTGGAGAAGACAATGTGAAACATGAGGGGTTTATGTCAACAAGAAACATAAAGAAACAGGTTGTGTCTGCCGAGAGAAAATGACTTCTCAGCATTTCTGAGAACATTGTATGTATCTAGACAGCTGTATGTGTATGTGCCAACATGTGCATATAATCGTGTGTGTGTGTGTGTGTGTGTGTGTGTGTGTGTGTGTGTATGTGTGTATGTGTCTATGTATGTGTGTGTATGTGTGTGTATGTGTGTGTATGTGTGTGTATGTGTGTATGTGTGTATGTGTCTATGTATGTGTGTGTATGTGTGTGTATGTGTGTGTGTGTGTGTGTGTGTGTGTGTGTGTGTGTGTATGTGTCTATGTATGTGTGTGTATGTGTGTGTATGTGTGTGTATGTGTGTGTATGTGTGTATGTGTGTATGTGTCTATGTATGTGTGTGTATGTGTGTGTATGTGTGTGTATGTGTGTGTATGTGTGTGTATGTGTGTATGTGTGTATGTGTCTATGTATGTGTGTGTATGTGTGTGTGTGTGTGTGTGTGTGTGTGTGTTTGTGTGTGTGCTTGCCTTTAATGTACACCTCTTTCTAAAACGGTTAACACACGCGCTCTACTTACTATATGTGATATTAACTGTAAATTAAGAATGGAAGTAAATGTTATTTACTTTGATTTATTCATATTAGTCTTTAAAGTCAAAGAAATAAGAAATATTAGGCAAGTGAAGTCCTCGCGATTAGCTCAGAGTCATGTGACTCGGGCGATTTTAGTCATTGCCACATTCCCTCTTTTTCTAAGAACCGCTTTAAAGCCATCTTGCTCGACAATGGCTGCCCTGAGTAGCCTTGGAACAGCGCGGCCAAAAGTCCGTCGACGCCTCTTTTATCCCCGAAACCTCTTTTGTCTCCAAAACCTCTTTTATCCCCGAAACCTCTTTTATCAGCAAACCCGCGCTTATCCCCAAAGCCTCTCTTGTCACCAAAACCTCGTTTATCCCCAAAGCCTCTCTTGTCACCAAAACCTCGCTTATCATACAGTTCTTCAGCTATGTTACCAAATTCATCTGCCTCATAGCGAGATCCCTCACTGAAATCCAGATCTTCGGCAAGAAGCAGCTTAACTGTTGCTATGACAACAGCCAGAGCGAGCAGACAGCGACACGTAGTCATGGCTGAGTATGGAAACCTTGGGCAGTAGGTACACCTATAAAGATCTGCAAATTATAGAAACAGGCCAGCAACTTTATTAACACACTAGTTTCAAACAGCATATAAACGTTTGCGAATATTAATTTAAATGAAAGTAGAGAATAAGTTTGCACTGGTGAATGGCCAGCAGTAGAGAAGTTTTATGATTATAAAAAAAACCCAAAAAAACGTATGTGTGTGAGGAACTGATAACGAGTCAGGGTTGTAATCAATCGTGAAAGGGGAACTGATAACGAGTCAAGGTAGTTATCAATCGTGAAAGTGGGGCGGGGGGATAACGAGTCAAGGTTGTTATGTGCCTGGTAACACACGTTCGCTTCAGTTGAACATTTCCATTTACTAATTTTAAAATGCTTAAAGTCAAAAATAAATGAATGAATGTTTACAAATTAAATTGTCCTGGGTCTTAATTTTTCAGACCGATGTAAAGTTTTAATATTGTTACAGTTTCACAATAATTTTTAAATTTACAGAACGTGTTTCGCAATGATATTTACATTTACAGAGCCCTAGTCACTGTGTTTCACAATTACATTTACAGAGCCCTAGTCACTGTGTTTCACAATTACATTTACAGAAACCTAGTCACTGTGTTTTTCAGTGATACAGTTACAGAAACAAAGTTACAGTTTTACATTGATATACATTTACAGAAACCTAGTTACAGTTTCACAATGATATACATATAGAGAAACCTAGTCACTGTGTTTCACAATGATATTTACAATTGACACTTTTTGTTGTAGAAAGAAAATAATATTAGGGGGAAGTGTATTTGCCACCAACGCAACACATGTTACTCATCCTTTGTTAGTTATCACTGCTATAGTAACAGGACAATAGTGCTACTTGTCAATTTCCACAAATATTCATTTGCCCATTGTATTGAGATATATGGCTATAATTTTCAGCTGGGAGGTACAATAAGTCATTTTGCTGTTTGTAATATAAACAAATAGATTCAATTACAGCCAGTCATATATTTTTATTTAAATTACAGTGCGTGTTGTTTTAATAAGAACTGAACCGAATGTTTATCCTGCTGAGAGCAATGCGTCGGACGTACCTTATGTTTAGGCCTAGAATTGGACCTAACTGGCTTCAAATAGATTTTCCAGCTATGCGGTAGAGAGATGACATGATGTGTAACGAAGCATGGAGGCCACTGTTATTAAGTAGAGAGGGTGTGTGTCTGATAGGAATTTCTCACACATATTTTAATTATACATTTACATTTCTAATCAATATTTTTTCATTTCTCACATACATTTTAAATATACATTATTATTTCTAATCAATATTTTCCCCACATTTTCATTTCTAATCAATAATTTTTGGATGCTGTGTCAGTTGCAAATTTTATAGTTCAGACATATTATGATATGACATTTGTAAAGTGAAAATCGAGGATAGACAGATGTGAAGGGGAAGATAATTTGTTTTGAATGAGTGGGAAGGTTAGCGGCAAGTATGATTGTCGTTATTATTGTATGTAAATGCTAACTCAGTGCTGTAAATTGACGGTAGAATGAACAGATTAAATATGCATAAGATTTTTATCTAGACGGTAGAATGAACACACAAGATTTTGATCAATAGGGTAGAATTAACAGATTAGATCTACACAAGAGTTTGATCAAGAGGGTCGTTATGTGGTAGCGACATTCTCAATGTTTTGCCATCACAAAGCAGAGATAAATTTGCAAAAATACTTCAGCATATATTATGTATTCATTTATTATATATTTGTAAGTTTTTCTTTTATGAATAATTTGTCTTCACCAGAAATGGAAATCAAAACACGCTATGGCCTAAAGCTGCCAGATGTTTAGGGACCAATAACATAACTAAACAACCATTCAGCTCTTTTCAAAATATGCTCTATTAATTAATTTTTTTTTCAAAGTAGATGTCACTGGAACCAAACACCCAGTCTGATGGAAGTCGATTCTATCCTGGAAAACTGCATGCGACAGCAGTAGTAATGTAAATCAAGAATGCACATATTGATTTTTCTTTAGGATGTGTGAGACAAACACGTCACGGGGGAAACACGTTGATGTTGTTTACAATTATTCGCTAATTTTCTTTAGGACGTGTGAGACAAACACGTCACAGTGGAAACACTTTGATGTTCTTTACAATTATTCGCTAATTTTCTTTAGGACGTGTGAGACAAACACGTCACAGTGGAAACACTTTGATGTTCTTTACAATTATTCGCTAATTTTCTTTAGGACGTGTGAGACAAACACGTCACAGGGGAAACACTCTGATGTTGTTTACAATTATTCGCTATCCTGTCCACTTATTGAATTTGTAGTTTAATATCAATGTATGGTGATGTTGTAAATGAAGTTTGTTTGTGTAGTAGTTGTAGTTGAATAACAAATTATGATGACAAGAACAAAATAAAACTAGGGTTGAATTTTAAAGAATGAAGAATGAAGACTTATGGGAAAGGAGATTATTTTTAAAAAAATTGAAGTCAAATCACAAAAGAAATTAAGTTGCATTTTCTCTAGTCTTGAATATAATAAATCCAAACGGCTCATCATAGTGAAAATTTATTTAGCGGGAGAAAGACAGCATCCATGTGTATTTCCTTGTTGGGTTTGTCATTTTCTAATATATTTAGAGCATGGTTATTTACATGTTTTAGTCTTTAATATTGCTTCATACGCTTTAATATATTGAATTATTTCTTGTTACCGGATTTTTTTGGAGTTGTTAACCTTACAATTAAATGCACGAAACATACGTCATTTAAAACTTCACCAAAGTCAAACGCTTTGATTGCTCAGTTTCAAATATGGAAAATGGCCTGCTTTGATCTATAAAGCTTTGTTCTCAATCGGGATTTGCCATGCAAAACACACGTACGACAGATCACCCAGAGCACTGCACGTGCGGGTGAAAATGTCAGTGGCCTGACTAGTAAAGTGCTTATATGCTATTCCTGACATCGTTTTTACTATTTCTGTTTTAAGGTAAACGCAAAGAAGAAAAATATTAAGAAAAACAACGGCCACATTGCATTCACTATGCGTCTCACATAATAAAATAAGTTTTAAATTTTAAGTTCGTACTTAAGTGCTCAGTAAAACATTATTTTTAATTTGTACTTCTGTACTCAGCAAAACTCTGCTTGAAGTTTGTATTTGTGTGCTTAGGAAAATCACTATTTCAAGTTTGTAAGTGTGAAAAATATCCCCCACCCCCTTCCTTTGTTTGCCACTTATTTCTATATACACTTTTACTTATGACATATTTTTATGAAGAAAAAAAATTGTTGTGCCCTATATTCATGTTCCTGATATTTATGCAGTGAAAGCTTGAAGGTTGACCTCGCGCACTGCACGTTAAGAAAAATACACAATGAAAGTCGTAATAGTATTCCCCAAGCAAATAAGTAGACTATGCCAATGGCACCAGCATCATTGCTCGTTTAATTCAAAACTCGTAGTTCCATTGAAATAGTGAGTTGAGCTTCTTGAGCTGATTACGGATAACTGGTAAGGAGCGACACATCATGGCTGACCAACAGCTGACACTGACCAATTAAAACTAACCAATAGTAGTATAGTGGCCCACCATAACTAGCCAATGGGAGTTAGGGAAATAGGGGATGGGAAACAAAAATTCCTCTACCGCCGTCCAAGAATCCTGCACGGAGTAAACACTTGCTTTCCTCGTTTGGCTCTGTTCTGGGAGTCACGTGATTAAAGCCATATGTAAGTAGAACACAAGAGTTATAAGTTCTAAAACTGTATTTTCCATGATTTCTTTCCGCTAAATATAAATGTAATTTTAATATTTTTCATTTAGTTTAGTAATAATGTATTTTAATTTTCATGTACAATTTTGTATCTGTCTTATAATTCTAAGATTGTGTATTTTATCCAGTAGAAATGCCATGTAATTTATTGTTGGTTTATTTACTTATAACTAATATGTGTAAGCTACTTGAAAGCTTATAGGAGTCTGACGCAAATAAATTTATATATCTGTTAAATATCATTTTATAATTCAGAGACTTTTTTTTATCACAACGTTGATCTGTAAAATACTGCCTTATAACTTAAGGATTTAGGTTTGGTCTGTTAATTCTGCATTACTGAGAAGTATATAACTTGTAAGAGGGCACGTGGCCTGAATTCATTGTTCACGTATTTTAACTAAATAATTGTTTTCAGTAATTGTATAGTGTAATGAGTTATTAAGGAGAGAGAAAGTAATATCTGTAATCTCTACACAAGAAACATCCTTGCTTTTCCAGAGTCATTGACATAACTCCCGTATATCTTCTTTACATTGGACCTCTTGATCTTTGGCTCCTTTGGCACCTACTCGCGCGTCATGGACAGTGCAAGTTCACCTCTGACGTCACGCACAGCCGGGGGGGGGGCATCTAAGAGGTCATGTGATCAATTTGTTTGTAAACAAACCGCTTGAACTTTACTTTTCTCTCGTGCTGTAAATTATTGAGTGTATTCGTTTATATGTATGTACTTTATCTTTATGTATATCTTAAGCTGTTGTATGTACTTTATCTTTATGATATCTTGAGCTGTTGTATGTACTTTGTCTTTATGTATATCTTGAGCTGTTGTATGTACTTTATCTTTATCTATATCTTGAGCTGTTGTATGTACTTTATCTTTATGTATATGTTGAGCTGTTGTATGTACTTTATCTTTATGTATATTTTGAGCTGTTGTGTGTACTTGATCTTTATGCATATCTTGAGCTGTTTAAAATATACTTTATGCATATATTGAGCTGTTGTATGTTTCAGCACTGATACACAGGAGATTGCACTGAGACATTGTAATTATATTATTAGTTTTCACCTTGACATTATTTAACACTGCTCAATATATTGATTCATCTCATCTATTTTTGTCTTACCACTGTTTGCCAACATGATCGTGTTTTATGCATTACCCTCCCTTCAATGATACCTTCATCAGCTGTGTACATTATCATGAGTGTTAACTTCATTATGTTATGTTTCTTAACACACTGTGATAACTAGATCAGAACATGAGCACGTTATGTACCGTAGCATCATGTTTTGTACTTTATTATAGTGTGACAACATGACTGTTTTATATACCATAGAACTATGTGATAACTCAATCTTGTTTAGTGATATAGCATAGTATGAAATCCTGATCGTTTTATATACCTTAGCACTATGTGGGGACGTAACCATGTTGTGTACTGTGGCATAGTGCGACAACATGATCGTTTTATACTCTAGCTCTGTGTGATAACGTAATCCTGTTTTGTGCTGTAGCATAGTGTGGCAGGCAGAGTAAATTTGCCTATCTCTATTTCTGAATACAATTGTTATAAAAATTGTTAAATTTTCGAAGTGACCCAACCGTGGGCACTCCTTATGATGGCACTTTTGTAAGTGTCAAATTTGGAAGTAAACTCGGGGTTGATAATGTACTAGAAATTACTGGTGCAATACAAAAACATTTCCAAATCGATTAGTAGTTTTTATTATCTACTGATTATGATTTACGAGAATGAGACCAGCCAATGAGCGAAGATCACAGTTTACATGCTGTAGAGAAATCTATTGTCTAATCACTCGAATTTGGTGTGGCAAGAAGTCCAGTCATGAAAGTCACCCGTTAGCTTAATGATGAGTTTTCGGTTTGATCTGAGAGATTGAACTTAGAAATAGTTTGAAGTAAGGAACCAGTTAATTACATGCATCTGCCATTTCTTTAGAATGGTTTGAAGAACGAAAGTAACACCTTGACTGGAAAAGAGAGGAAGAAATGCATTCGTTACTCAACAAACAAAATCCTATCCTGGGTGCACGTTGACTGGAAAAGAGAGGAAGAAAGGTATTCGTTACTCAACAAACAAAATCTTATCCTGGGTACATAAGCTCATCGAAATCAAGGTAGGACAACAACGACAGCATTGCAGCACAAAACATTGCTATATTTATTAAGTAACAGCTGGTATTATTGCCATAAAGTTGTTGCTCTAAATGTGAAAAGCAATAACACGCCATATTTCAAGCAGCTAAAGAAACCCTCAATATTCGTAGCTTATTTGAGTACAATATGATCCAGTTAGATCGGGTCATCGCAATATTACAAACAAAACGAACATTATATATTTCTAACGGCTTATCGCATTCTTGCAAAGAATAAATATTATCCTGTTCTATCGGTTCATCGCATGACAAGAATGGAATGTATTATCGCCGGATCTCAGTTTGACATAAGAATTGAAGATGTTATAGTTATATAATTTCATCTCAGTGTGACATATAATTTTAAGGTATTATCTAGTTAAATCGATTCATGGCATTGTGACACAAGATTTTAAGGTATTATCTAGTTATGTCAGTTCAAGGCATTGTGACACAATATTTTAAGGTATTATTTGATTATAACGGTTCATTTGTCATTTAATTCGATGCACTGACAATTTACCGTGTGATGTTTAAAACTCAGTCAATCCATGTATGCGAAGCCTGTATGGCAAATAAAATCATCAAACTCAAGTATATTTTCACTATCATAGTCAAAGTCCTAGCACATTATCACTGCCATATTCAGTCAAAGTTCTAGTATCTTTTCACTATCATATTCAAAGTCCTAGCGCATTATCACTGCCGTATTCAGTCACAGTTCTAGTATATTTTCACTATCAAGTAGCATAGTCAAAGTCCTAACGCTTTATCACTATCATATTCAGTCAAACTTCTTGTTCTAGTATATTTTTACTCACTCAAACTCAAGGTAAGTTCTAACACATTATTACTGAATCTAATTCAACGTAAAAGTTCTAACACATTGTCACTGGATATTACCCAGCGTTAAGTTCTAACACATTATTACTGAATCTAATTCAACGCAAGTTCTAGCACATTGTCACTTGATATTACCCAGCGTTAAGTTCTAACACATTATTACTGAATCTAATTCAACGCAAGTTCTAGCAAATTGTCACTGGATATTATCCAGCGTTAAGTTCTAACACATTATTACTGAATCTAATTCAACGCAAGTTCTAGCAAATTGTCACTGGATATTACCCAGCGTTAAGTTCTAACACATTATCACCGAATCAAACTCATCGTAATTTCTAGTAAGTTATCCCTGAATCAAAATCAGTATACGTTCTAACACAATATTAATATATGAAACTCAATGTAAGTTCTAATATATTATCTCTAAATCAAATTCACTGTTAGTTTTAACGGAAATGTACTGAGGAATATTCAAATCTTCAGGTAACGGGAACTTATTCCATGTTTTGGGATTCAAATGCCGAAAACTAATTAAATTGTGCCTGTTGCAAATGAGTGCATTTAGTGAGCTATGTGTTTATATTTCAGAGGTACACATTTAGTGAGCTATTTGTTTATATTTCAAAGGTACACATTTAGTGAGCTATTTGTTTATATGTCAAAGGTACACAATTTGGAATTAACTTCCTGATGCAGTAGTTTGACTAATCTGTATTCTATAGTGTATTATTTAATTTCAATCTCTATATAAATATTTATTTCTTGAGTCTCATTTATATATGTCTCGTTTGTAATTAAAGTATGCTTATTTGTTTTTGTCTCGAATACTGTAATTTTAGATATGCTAATTTACTCTATTTACTATTATCATTAATTTAATTATTTCTATGATTTGTATTTAACTGTCTAACATTCTTGTTGTTTCTTATCATCTACTGTCCATCTTTCTACAAATATAATTTTATTTATAAGAATAAATTATGTTGCAATATTTTTAAAATTATATTTCAATTTTTCCTCTCGGAGAAAGGTATATTGATATATACTTTTTCTCAATTATACAGATAAGAATGAACAGGAAAAGTGTGAATAAACAAGTAGCATCTCTCTCTCTCTCTTTCTATCTATCTATCTATCTATCTATCTATCTATCTATCTATCTATCTATCTATCTATCTATCTATCTATCTATCTATCTATCTATCTATCTATCTATCTATCTAACTATCTATTTATCTACCTATCTATCTATCTGACGAGATTGAAAACAGAAACAGCAGCATTCATAACAGCTGCACAAGATCAAGCACCCAACACCAAATCACACACAACGAAAATCATGAAAATCTCAAATGATTCCAAGTGTAAACTCTGCAAATCCATGGAAGAGACAACAGAGCACATACTATCTGGATGTCAGGTTCTGGCTGGAACAGAATACACCAAACGACACAACGAAGTGGCAAAACACATACATAGAAATCTGTGTGAGAACTATGGCATAAAAACCCCAGAAAGAGCATGGATGCACCAACCAGAAGCAGTTACCGAAACAAAAGTCAAAATATTGTGGGACTTTGAAATAAGAACAGATCGGGTGATTCCTGTACAAAGACCAGACATTGTAGTTCTTAATAAATCCAACAGAACAGTAGCAATCATTGATGTCGCTGTTCCAAGTGATAGAAACATAAAAGCAAAAGAAAGAGAAAAAATAGAAAAATACCAAGACCTCAGATTAGAAATTCAGAGACTGTGGAATGTAAAAGCAGAAGTGATACCTATAGTGATAGGAGCCTTGGGGAACAGGAATTGGAAGGCTACCTGAATAAGCTCTCTGGAAACCACAGACTCGCTCCACTACTCAAAGCAGCGCTCCTCGGAAATGCCCACATCCAAAACCTCGGATCTCCCAGAATCTTGGTAAGATTCCGAGACCTTGGATCACAACCGACAGTCAAACAGAAGTCGTGGAAAGAGGCTGAATACTACTACTACTACTACTACTACTACTACTACTACTACTAACTACTACTACCTCTACTACTACTACTACTATGCTAGATATATTTTTGATCATTCCATGCAAATAAGAGTATATTGCGTGCAAATAGGCACATGTAAAAGGGTAAACATTTTTACAAGTACATTAAGTAAAGATAGATAAATAAACGTTTGTACTAGTATATGAAAGTACATGTATATAGGTAAATGTTTTTACAATTACATTAAGGTACTGATAGGTTTAGTTAAGAGTATAGGGCTCTTACCAAACTGCTGATGAAAACAAGGGCATGAAAGAACCAAAATCTTCTCTGGCGTCTTTTACTTGACTGTTAAAATGTCTTCATAGTCGCTTGGCTCACATGAAAAGTTTTAGCATCATGCTTAATGCCAGCACGCGCTTTTATAGCGAACTGTGCAGCCTGAAACTCTTGTGGGCTGGAACCACGCACAACCACTCTTGCAGAATCCAACTCATCGCGCCAGCCCGCCTACAGACTTCCAGAAAGTAGGTAATGGTCGTGACGTAGACATAGGCACAGCACAACAGCATCCTCATCTAAATATTCTATGATAACGATATTTTTTTAAATATAATTTTGTGTACACGATAATAGCAGTACTTTACACTAGATGAAGAGAAAATCTAGTTCTCATATGGACTCACTGCGTACTCTATAGAGACACTGTAGTTTCTCAAAGCTAAAAATATTAGAGTATTTTATTTTTAAAATAGTTAATCTTCTCTATGATAAAGATAGTTTCATGAACTCTATAGCACAGACAACTATGTACTTTTCGTAAGACATGTATTGCACTATGTGGTAAAGACAACTAAGTGTGCTCTAATGTAATGTTTTCTAACCGCACACATAGTAGTAAGTGTGCTCTAATGTAATGTTAACTAACCGCACACATAGTAGTAAGAAGTATATATCTATTGTTCTCTATGTTTAAAGGAACAAAGTGTACTCAAAATGTACATTAATTGTTCTCTATGAGAAAAGTAACAAAGTGTACTCAAAATGTACATTAATTGTTCTCTATGAGAAAAGTAACAAAGTGTACTCAAAGTAATATACATTAATTTTTATCCGTAATAAAAGTAACAAAGTGTACGTTTAACCTATCGAGTTTTAAGAAAGTGCCTTTATTAATTGATTAAATACTATTGTTCTAAATTATGTTTAGCCTATATCCGCACTCTAATCATTTGTAATTTATCTAAGTAGTTTATTGCGATGTAAACAAACAAGCGGATGACATTGTTTTCTGATTATTTCAGTTCGCTCTTTTCCGTAAAGATTGGGTCAAAGTTTATTCTCACAGTACAGAAGAGTTTTTTTTTTTTCGAGTACACCTCATGCAGTTTCCCGAGTCGTTTTCCTTTCATTCCTCAAGAAATTATTCCGTTTCCCGAGTTGTTTTCCTTTCATTCCCAAGAAATTATTCCGTTTCCCGAGTTGTTTTCCTTTCATTCCCAAGAAATTATTCCGTTTCCCGAGTTGTTTTCCTTTCATTCCCAAGAAATTATTCCGTTTCCCGAGTTGTTTTCCTTTCATTCCCCAAGAAATTATTCCGTTTCCCGAGTTGTCTCATTTCGTTTCTCGACTAGCTCTCTTTTCTAGGCTAAATTAATTCTCATTATAATTCTCATTACGCCTAGTTTTCTTTTCGAGTACTCGAATAGTCTTCATTTGAGTTTTCATTGCATTTCTCATTATGCCTAGTTTTTTTCTTGAGTGCTCGGGTAGCCTTCATTGTATTTCTCATTACGCCCAGTTTTATCTCGAGTACTCTAGTAGCGTTCATTTTAGTTCATATGAAGTTTTATTTTTAATTTTCTAGTAATTTGAAATAAATAAAGATTGTATTTTCCTACCATGTAAGAATATATTCTGTTACTTGTTACTGCATGCATCATGCTGTCTTTACCGAACACCTGTTATAAATGTAACACGTTTGTCTGCTGGGTATAATGGTGTGATTATTTGACTCTTGTAATTTCTTGCCAGTCGCGCCCGGTGTTTGGGTAATAAATATCAGTTGTGGTACTGTAGCACTCAATTCTACCGTAAACTTTTACATTCACTACACAAATCTCTCTCATTGTCAAGGAAGTATTCAATGTGTGCCATATTTCCAAAGGGGACTGGTAGGGTATTTACATGCTGTATTTACCAAGTAAAGAGGAATTTAGATCAGGTGTGTTAAGTTTGGAAAAGTGAAAAATAAAACCGTTTGCTTTGCTTTGTTAAGGAAGTGAGTTGTCAGGGAGATATTGGTGCCCACAATGGATTTAACACCTTACTTTCTCTCATCTATAGCATTGGGGTGTTGTAATATGTAGTGTGTGCAGAATTTGCACACGCAATCACAGACTCGCATATACACAAATATACTTACACCCTTGAACATAGTCTGCGAAATCACCTCACATTAGGAATGACGTAAAACATCAATCGGAGAGAGAGACGAAGAGAGAAAGACAAAGAGAGAAAGACAAAGAGAGAAAGACGAAGAGGGAGATGGAGAGAGAGAGAGAGAGAGAGAGAGAGAGAGAGAGAGAGAGAGAGAGTAAACTACAGCGAAAATAAGATAAGGGAGTGGCCGTGGGCGTTGCATGCGAATCCAATTTTCCTTTAAGTACCGTCATCAGATCTCGAAGCAAATCCATTTCTCGGTAACAGCCACGTACTGCAGCATATGTCCACTATTAATGAAGTAATGGTGTTAATTAAAATCAAACTTACTAGTACTATAGATGAAGTAATGGTGTTAATTAAAATCAAACTTACTAGTACTATAGATGAAGTAATGGTGTTAATTAAAGTCAAACTTACTAGTACTATAGATGAAGTAATGGTGTTAATTAAAATCAAACTTCCTAGTACTATAGATGAAGTAATGGTGTTAATTAAAATCAAACTTACTAGTACTGTAAATGATGTAGTGGTGAGAATTATAATCAAACAGCACTAGTAATAGGAATTCAAGGGGAAAGTCTTTTTGTAAGTGCGTGAAAAGGGCGCTAGTAATAGGAATTAAAAGAGAGAAAGTGTTTTAGTATGTGCATGAAAAGGGCGCTAGTATTGAGAAATCAAAGGGAGAGATTTTAGGTATGTACATGAAAAGGCAGGAGGGCTATCGGGAATTTTCGTAGGTCTTAGGGATGAATTGTTTGGTGGGACGTATCTTTTGAAAATTTTCATAACTTGCTATAATGGTTGCGCTATCAGGTGAGAAAAAAAATGTGAAAGCTTCCCCTCCCCCCCCCCCGACTCCATCTGCTGTAATTCAGTCCCCACCTGACTCCCACCCACCCGATTTATCCTCGCACACAGTGATCCGGATTCGCATGCACATACAAACACATACATTTAATAGTATACAAGCATGCACACACGAAAACATACATTTAATAGTATACATCACACAAAGACAGATATTTAATAGTATACATCACACAAAGACAGACATTTAATTGTATACATCACACAAAGACAGACATTTATTTGTATACATCACACAAAGACAGACATTTAAATGTATACAAGCATGCACACACGAAGACATACATTTAATAGTATACATCACACAAAGACAGACATTTAATAGTATACATCACAGGAAGACAGACCTTTAATAGTATACAAGCACGCACAGTCACCGATCAATCAATTATTAATAACATAAATTAAGATTCTCATCACTTGTAATTAGTTATGAAGGATTAATTAATTAATTATAATAATAACAACCATTAACTAGATGGCGTTGGCGTCACACAGAGGTTTTGAGAAATCTTGCTTTCAGAACCCTATTTTTTATTTAGTTTATCAGTTTCACCACACATTCCACACATTCCACACATTCCAGGACCAGATTCTCTTACCTGATGGATAATCGAGCGCTGTAAATGTTTTCTCTCCTCCACAACATCAAAGACAAGCATTTACTGTCACACAATATTTCCGTAGGTGGAAAACTTCTTACTAAAGGAGAAGATAAATCCATATTTTAATCTATACTTAGCGAGCCCCCATCCACCTACTTCCTTCTCCACCATAAATTTATCAACATGTGTAAGATCAATGCATTTATTAAATCAAAAATCAAATATGCATATAACAAATACATTGAAAACAAAAGATTACTTGACTTCAATATTTCTACAAAACCACTTTCAGATAATTTTAATACCTATACAGTCTTATATCCTAAAATACAGTTCAGCAGATTACTGTCAATACAAATCACATGATAGTTCTTATCAGAGAATAGAGTTATTAGAGATAAGCTATAATATTTGTACATAACCTGGTTTAGGTGCGGTCTCAATAGTCTTTCACATACTTTTTGTAATAATATCACAAGTTTATTGTTAACATTATTAATATCAATTTCACGTGATTCACTCCTCACATTGTAGAACACTGACTACCCACTATTACTTCACCATCTTAGTTCCACAAGCAGAACAACAATTGTAGCAATTTCCAGTAACTTCCTCATATGAGCAATTCCATGATGTAGTCAGCATACTGTGCCACTATACATCAAAGAAGTGCAGTGTATTCCTTCAACTTACACACTGGAGTAGATACTTCTCACGTCTACCATAGTCATAGCAGTTTATAATAAATAAACCGGGAGATTCAGATAAAACATGGAAAGGCTGCTTTTTCAATGTAAAATATAATCAGGGAACAAACGCTAAGTTTCCAGTTTATTCACTTTCTACTCCATTATTTCTTACATTTAAGTCTCAACTTACAGTTTCCTGCAACATATTTATTAACTCAATACACGCACACAGCATACTAGTTTTATGAGTGGATTCACTAGAAACAATGTCGTGTTTAGCACACTACATATAAGCATCATAGTTCACAATTTGTACAAATAATAGTCTAATCACATAAAACATCTATAAGTAAAATTTAATTAAGTATAACATATGAATAGCAAAAATGCATGACATATTTCCAAGTACATTCTCTCTCAATAAGTCACTTAACTCACAATTAAGCTATTTTCACCTTCCAGGTACAGTAGCATGTGAGGTCCAAATTTATCTACCCCTTTGTTGCTATATTTACTGGGTTATTGAGTATATAGTGAAGTACAGATCCAGCCATTAATGACAAGTTCAACCTTATGAACTAAAAGTCAGGATATTTACTAACATAATAATTTATATAATTTAATAGCTCAACAGCATGTTGGAAAGAAATTAATTAACTTATTGGTCTGAATTTTAATTGCTAGCCTTGTATGTTATTCGTGTCTTGACAACCCATCATTATGGTCACCGTTCTTTGTCGTGTCAAGGTTTTGTAATTTGAAAAGAACTGTCATTAGAACTCAGTCATAGTCACCGTTCTTTGTCGTGTCAAGGTTTTGTAATTTGAAAAGAACTGTCATTAGAACTCAGTCATGGTCGCCTACAATATCGCTATTTCGTAATCGCGTCGTGTATTGTTCTTTACATCAGACTTGAACCATCTCTGTAAACAATTGCCGTATGGCTGTGTATGTTGCAGTAGATATTTAATTTTATTATGTGTGCATGATCATCATCATCATCATGATCATGATCATCATCATCATCATCATCATCTTTATCATTTCTAATTTCATCTTATGATTTTTACATGTACAGTAATGTACGACTGACAAAGGCCATCACCGAGTCTTTCAATTCAAGTAAAAAATTTAGTTTTAGCTGGTGACATAAAAGTATATATATTTTTTTGTTTTCAGATTAAATGGATCCAACAGAACGATCGATCTGTTTTATACATTGAAGACCTTTCCTGTTTCGCTTGCTAGAGTTAGTGCTCTTCATTAGAGCGTCACGATCAAGAATTGAAAGATTTTCACGAAACCTTTCACGGTTGGAAGATCACGTTCTGGTAATTCTGGAATGTCTCGTTTCCGACTGTTGTAGAGTGGGCCTATTTGTCCTACGCATCCTGTATGCTACGTGATGAGTACAATGACAAATTCCATCGAAGTGGAGTCAGTTAAAAGCACATGTCGTTGTCTATTGTCTGGAATGCATTTCTACTTTGTTAAAATGTCTTCACATTTAAGTTAAATTTTAAGTGTCAACTGACGTCACATTATTATAAGTTGATAGACGATATCTACAGGAATACCTGTCACATCTGTGTCAATATGTGTTTGAACTGTAAATTTGTCAGTCCTAATTATTTGTATCTTTCGCTTAAGATGAATTTATTTGTTTTATATTGTCATTAGCGTATGCACTTATCACTATACATTCTATGTTATATACGGTTTCCTTTGGTGGCATGAACAGTTAATTTTTCTGTTATTAAATTTCTTGTTATTTTAAACGCATATTTGTTAGTGAAGTAATTTCTATCAGTTTGTTTTCCTAGTCCAAGGTGATAATATAATGATTACGTCTTGTCCTTTATTCGTCTATTTCTAATCATCATATATTTTTTCATATTGATTCTCAGCTGAGATCTGAGTGGGGGCGGAGCCAAACTTGGCGACTACCAGTATATGGCGTAACAGTTGCAGATATACACAACCAGTGACCCATGCTCTGTATTGGCACTAGTAGATGTCTTGTATCATAACTAATTACACATATTTGATATAATTCATTATTACAAAGTCACCACAGGGTATAGCGGCGGCACAATGCATCAGTGACAACTAGCAAAATGTAACTGTGTGGCTGGTTGCCTGTATGGCGGTTCTGTTTTATCTTGGTTACTTTGTCCCTGGTGTGATTCTGACTTTGATCTGAATGCCACAGGAGATTCAAGTCTACAAGACTGTCACGTCATTCCAGTGTATGAGCTAAGTGCTGATTGTGAACATGACTACAGTGTAGTGAACAGGCTTAGGATGAACAGTTTAACACATAGTGCAATGTGTCAGAGACAAATTGCAAAATGTATCTTTCAAGAACAACTTTGTAAAGGTAAGGTAGATTTTAAATAGATAGAATGGATTTTTAAAAATTACTTAATAGTGATGATGATGACGACGATGATTAAGATACCCTGCTATCCGTAACCATTAGAACACTGGATAAACAGAAGTGAAGTAGTGGGAAGCCTTCAATTTAAAGAGCCGGCATTCTGTATATAATAATAGTATGTCATCAATGTCTATTTCATTTCATGTTAATAATGTTGTTCTCTTGTCAATTACAGATGACCAGATTGCGTTGTTTCATTGTCTCAAGTATACAAGCATTTAGAACCGAGTTGTCTCAAGTATACAAGCATTTAGAACCGAGTTGTCTCAAGTATACAAGCATTTAGAACCGAGTTGTCTCAAGTATACAAGCATTTAGAACCGAGTTGTCTCAAGTATACAAGCATTTAGAACCGAGTTGTCTCAAGTATACAAGCATTTAGAACCGAGTTGTCTCAAGTATACATGCATTTAGAACCGAGTTGTCTCAAATATACATGCATTTAGAACCGAGTTGTCTCAAGTATACATGCATTTAGAACCGAGTTAGAGGTTTTGCTGGTATTCATTCTATATCATCGCTGGGTTTATTGCCACGTTATTTAAGCAGTTGTAATTATGGCGTTAACATTTCAACGTTTAATTTGTTAACTGTTCCTGCACTTAGCAAAGTTACATTTACAATGTTGTAATTATGGCGTTACTTGTTCCTGCACTTAGCAAAGTTAATTTTACAATCACAATTAAGTAATAAATGATGTTTGGCAAGGCATTATCAGCTCTTCCTAAGAATGATTTTGTCATTGCACAGAACTAATTTCCAGCTACTTACGTTACAAATGTATACAAAGATCCTTCACACCAAGTCAGCATTGAACAGAACTAATTTCCAGCTACTTACGTTACAAATGTATACAGAGGTCCTTCACACCAAGTCAGCATTGAACAGAACTAATTTCCAGCTACTTACGTTACAAATGTATACAGAGGTCCTTCACACCAAGTCAGCATTGAACAGAACTAATTTTCCAGCTACTTACGTTACATATGTATACAAATCCCCTTCACTACACGAGCATTGCAATTATTTTAATGTACTCACATTTTCCGTTGTTCTGTAGAAAATGTACATTAGCAAAAAGACTGCACATTCCCTGTGGTCGATGATCTAAATAATACACGAAAATAAATTAGCAAATAAACTGCACATTCGTTTCGTCAGATGGCTTATCTTTAATTGAAATGTGAATATTGGAGAACATTGAATTAAGTAGGCCCAAGTATATAATAATAACATTGAATTAAGTAGGCCCAAGTATATAATAATAACATTGAATTAAGTAGGCCCAGGTATATAATAATAACATTGAATTAAGTAGGCCCAGGTATATAATAATAACATTGAATTAAGTAGGACCAGGTATATAATAATAACATCAACGATGACTATGATGATGAAACTGATTTAATAAAATGCTTACCTTATAAAATCTCATTGCATTTTGAAATTATTTTAGATAGATTATACAAACTACTTTAAAATAATTACACTAGGCTTAAAGAAACGTACCAAACTTATTAATCTACATTCAAAGTGATAATATTTACAAATAAATGCACTTACATATGAAAAAACATAATACGTAAAATGAATTTATAAATGCACAGTTTAAATAAAGAATGTCATAGATACTATCACTGCTAATGACAAAGATATGTCGAGAGTGTAACCTGAAATAATGAGTACAGTCTTTGTGTTTCTCTACTCAAATGGCAGACGATCTCTGGAACATAAGCAAAGTTACATTGATCATATTGTTTGATATATGATTGTTTAAATTGTGTTTAACGATGAGCAGGGGAGTTAAAAGTGGAGTAAATTTGCCTATCCCTATTTCTATACTTAATTATATCTTTTTTGCCAATGTTAGCACGATCTGACCTTGGGCACTGCTTATGATGACATTTGTTACGTAAACAAATCAGGAGGAAAATATACTAGAAGCTTACTAATGTAATCTAACCCAGTTCTAAACGGATTAGATTTTCTTATAGTTATTCATAACACATTTACCCAATAGGGATGGACCGAAACTTATGTTGAAGAAAATCTTTATTATAATCACTTTGAATTTGACAAAATTCAAGTCCAGTCATAAAGACAAACATTAGTTTATGATAAGTTAACTGACTGATAAATAAAGAATGGACTTTGACATATTTCGTACGTTTGTTATTGATCTCTGATTTGAATTGGAGAATGCTTAAGTAATTGAAACATTATTTCTATGTACACTAACTTGATTACGTTGTATATTATACTTGTGAATTTTGTTTGATGCTATTATTACTTATGTTGTGTGTGTGTGTATACGGCTAATGAAATTGTTGCACGATTTGTAAGCTGAGCATGTTTGTAAGAGAGAAAGGAGTTCTAGAGATGAAATATGCCTGAAATTTAGCACTGCCTTAATTTGACTTTTGCAGAGAAAAGCGCGCCTTTTTTTCACTTTGGGCTATAGTGATTACTGCACTCTACCTGATCACATTGGTATTGCATGCAGGGTTATCATCGAACTTATCAGTAAGTTGATTCTTGTGAATTTTGTTCAAGAGCCAATACGGCGGAAAGTTAAGGCTTGAGATGTCACGACGCTTATTTTGAATATTCCTCATGGTGTGCATGCACGAAAATTCGGTTACATCCCTTTCCCGATGTGCTTCATAGCACAAGAGAAATTCGGTAACATCCCTTTCCCGATGTGGTTCATAGCACAAGAGAAATTCGGTAACA
This sequence comes from Sinotaia quadrata, assembly GCA_028829895.1. Taxonomy (NCBI): domain Eukaryota; kingdom Metazoa; phylum Mollusca; class Gastropoda; order Architaenioglossa; family Viviparidae; genus Sinotaia; species Sinotaia quadrata. The sequence continues at coordinate 37,313,011 of CM054179.1, read as the reverse complement.
TCCCTTTCCCGATGTGGTTCATAGCACAAGAGAAATTCGGTAACATCCCTTTCCCGATGTGGTTCATAGCACAAGAGAAATTCGGTAACATCTCTCCCGATGTGGTTCATAGCACAAGAGAAATTCGGTAACATCTCTCCCGATGTGGTTCATAGCACAAGGTAAATTCAGGATGATTCTCCAAGGTGTGCTAGGAGAGCTCATCGAAGATTCTGGAACAGTTGTGTAACGTGCCTGGAAGATGTATGTCAATGCTCTTTTGGTTGTATTTGTTATGTGTATGTTTGATTGTATTTGTTATGTGTATATTTGGTTGTATTTGTTATGTGTATGTTTGATTGTATTTGTTATGTGTATATTTGATTGTATTTGTTATGTGTATGTTTGATTGTATTTGTTATGTGTATATTTGATTGTATTTGTTATGTGTATGTTTGATTGTATTTGTTATGTGTATGTTTGATTGTATTTGTTATGTGTATGTTTGATTGTATTTGTTATGTGTATATTTGATTGTATTTGTTATGTGTATGTTTGATTGTATTTGTTATGTGTATGTTTGATTGTATTTGTTATGTGTATATTTGATTGTGGATTTAATAATTTTATTGTTAAATTTATTGTCCTTCTTAGACATATTGATAATCATATGTTGGAGTGATAATGGGTGGATGGGGCTCGCTAAATATAGATCTTCTCCTTTGATAAGAAGTATTCCACTTACTAAAATATTGTGTGACGGTCAATGTTTGTCTTTAAGGTTGTGGAAGAGAGAAAACGTTTACTACCTGCATTTCCGCCAAGTGAGAGAGAGACGAGTGGTGTCTTCTGGACAACATAAATTAAGATTCTCATTTCTTGTAATTAGTTACCTATAATAAGATACTTGTAATTAGTTACCGATAATATGAATAAGAATCATATCTATAAGTAGTTGTGTTGGTTGTGTTGTGTCACATATTGTATGAGTTCCTTCCATAAAACATTATTCTAACTACGTTTAATTTAATTTTTTTCAAAACCAAATTTGTCATTGATCGTTTTCCCGTTGCAGTGTTCATTTTGTTGTTCCTTAACTGACTCTTGTTTTAAAAACGACGTTTTAATTCACTCTCTTTCGTTTCTTTCCGAGAGCGTGGCAGATTACTGTTTTTAGTCTGTGTCATCAATTGTCAGGATTTGCTGGAATCCTATTCTTAACCGTTCTAGATGTAGGCCCCGAAACAAATAAATTGAGGACTGACGCGGTGTTCTGGGAGCCAGTGCCGAACTAAACACGAATCTAAATGGCAATGCTTGGCAACGTAGTCGTAGTACTGGCTTGTTAAACAATAAGTACACGTTGTACTGATCACCTGCCTCATTGGTTTTTATTTCATTCACTGGCTTGTTAAACAATAAGTACACGTTGTACTGATCACCTGCCTCATTGGTTTTTATTTCATTCACTGGCTTGTTAAACAATAAGTACACGTTGTACTGATCACCTGCCTCATTGGTTTTTATTTCATTCACTGGCTTGTTAAACAATAAGTACACGTTGTACTGATCACCTGCCTCATTGGTTTTTATTTCATTCACTGGCTTGTTAAACAATAAGTACACGTTGTACTGATCACCTGCCTCATTAGTTTGTATTTCATTTGTTTGTACTGGTGTGAGTCAAAGCAATTTATGAATATGTTTATTAATAACACACTAATGGCAGTATTCAGTAATGATTACACGTTGTACGAAAACCGTAATGATAAACTTGTGTAGTGGAGTAGAAATAATGCCATGGAGAACGATTTTTTTTTTTTTAAGAAAAAAACATTCACCACTTAAAAAGACAAAGTAAAACGCATAAAGATGTTGATAATAATTGTGATGTCGATGTCGACGAGAGAAAATAGATTAATAGCAATGTAGATAATACCAGAAAATTAAGATAGTGTAAAATGAAAACCTCTAATCAGTAATGCGTCAACAAGACGCCTTAACAATATTTATACAATTACAAAAGTCACGTATATGGCGGTCGGAATTGCCTGTCTTTGTAAAAGTGTGTTACGAAGCGAGAAAGAATTGCGAAAAAACGCCTGATACAATCTTTGTCAGATACACGATAGAAAGCTATTTTCAACCGACGTTTTGAGAATGAAAGACAAAAACCGTCTGGCACTCGGAGATGAGCGTTATTTCATGATATCGTTATGTTATTCAGAGGTAACATTTATCGACTTGTGGATGGCTTGCTTTTACAGTGAAAGGCTTTTGACGTTTGACCTTTGGCAGAAAGTATAACATTCTTTGTCTCAGTGAGAGATTTTCCTCAAGCCTGGTCTATCGGCAGGAGATCTATCTGTATCTGTCTCTCTAAGCTGAAGATAATGTTGCGCGTCGAAGAAATGTAAAACACCACAACGAAGGCGGTCTTCCGCTCTCAGAGTATTTCTCCACACCTTGTCAATTTGTGTCACCTTGTCAATTTGTGCTTAATTACCCACCTTTGTTTTCATACGTTACATGACACCTTGTCAATTTGTGCTTAATTACCCACCTTTGTTTTCATACGTTACATGACACCTTTTGAGTGTATACGTTGTGTATATATGCGTGCGTGCGCGTGGGTATGTGAATGAGTCAGTCAGTCAGAGAAATTTCAGAAAATTGTATTTACGTAAACAAGATAAAATGACGCTAGAATGCAGAAGTAGGCCTACTACCTCACTCCAGATATACAGTATAACGAACATTTTCTAATAGACATATCAAAACGACTTTACTCTTAGTAAGAGTCATTTTCATTTGCGGTTTCGGCTTATGGCGGAAAATGAAGACAAATTGAAGTTAAGCCTATTTCAGGAACATTAAGTGAATATGTTGCATTCAAACTAGCACAATAAGATTTACTACCGTAATAGTAACAAGCAAATTTCGTATAGCTGTTCTAATACGTTCACTGACCATCTGCAACACAAACACCAAGAGCAACATCAAAGCATAGCAGACAACGAACACAAGCATGATGTCACTAAACAGCACAGTAAAATTACTCAATGTGTGAAGCTTACTGACAGGCCAATCAGTACTAAAGTTCACGACGAGTTAACAATGACCATTGCACAGGTGATAGTCTGATCTGGTCGCCGGACTACTATTGTTGAACATCCGGGGCTTGGTACTGGTCCTGCAGAGCACAAATTGCAGCTTACGTAGTCGCCAAATAATTGATTATATGATTACACGCTTGTACAATGAGAAACTACGTCAAGTCAAGGACACTGCACAAAAAAGTAACAGTATAATTGATTATATGATTGCACGCTTGTACAATGAGAAACTACGTCAAGTCAAGGACACTGCACAAAAAAGTAACAGTATAATTGATTATATGATTGCACGCTTGTACAATGAGAAATTAGGTCAAGTCAAGGACACTGCACAAGAATGTAACAGTATATCACTGACTACGGGCTATTGTATATCACTAACCACGGGCTATTGTATATCACTAACCACGGGCTATTGTATATCACTGACCACGGGCTATTGTATATCACTAACTACGGGCTATTGTATGTCACTGACCACGGGCTATTGTATGTCACTGACCACGGGCTATTGTATATCACTGACCACGGGCTATTGTATATCACTAACTACGGGCTATTGTATGTCACTGACCACGGGCTATTGTATGTCACTGACCACGGGCTATTGTATGTCACTGACCACGGGCTATTGTATATCACTAACTACGGGCTATTGTATGTCACTGACCACGGGCTATTGTATGTCACTGACCACGGGCTATTGTATGTCACTGACCACGGGCTATTGTATATCACTGACTACGGGCTATTGTATGTTACTGACCACGGGCTATTGTATGTCACTGACCACGGGCTATTGTATGTCACTGACCACGGGCTATTGTATATCACTAACTACGGGCTATTGTATGTCACTGACCACGGGCTATTGTATGTCACTGACCACGGGCTATTGTATGTCATTGACCACGGGCTATTGTATGTCACTGACCATGGTCTATTGTATGTCACTGACCACGGGCTATTGTATGTCACTGACCACGGGCTATTGTATGTCACTGAATGATGAATCGTATTGCGGCATTACAGATTATTGGATTGAATCCGAATGGAATTTGAAATCTACAAAGCCAGATTGTTTATACGTAGCTGAACGTCACACTGCTGCAAACGTTCCTTATGTCTATGACACTTTGCTAAAGATTAAAAAATTACTGAGAAAATTAGCATGGTAGTTTGGTCGAGCTAACCAGTACAACCACCTGTCATGTCTCTAGTACCGTCTTTGGCATAGCGTCTTGCATGGACTAGCAAAGTGCAGACATCTTTGTGGGTCATTTCAAACATAGTTCTGCAAACACAAGTGAGTTCTAATGCTGTCATATAAATGGGTCTACAAAAGAATTGTCCAGCACGTTACAGCAAGATGCTCCCACAAGATAGAATAGTACGTATCTAATGCTGGCAAGACTGTTGGAGTGAAAGATTCCCTCTTGCAGTATCACACCAGGTACACCTGAAATAACACTGGAACAAAATTGTATGATATGGACTGGGAAAAACTGGTAAGCAGATGTCGACTTTCATGATACGGACTGGGAAAAGATTGGTAAGCAGATGTCGACTTTCAGTGCACTGACTGGTGCAATTTATGGGTGTCACACATGGGTCACGCATTTTTGTTATTCCATTACTTTTTTACGTTCTAGGAGCTGCAAGTTCATGATGAACATAACTCTCCTATAAAAGGCATCTTTAAAATATGCGAACATATTCGAATTGACACGTTCACACCTATATGCCTACACGAGTTCTTGCATCTACATTTAAATAACTTAACAATATAGATTAATTTGAAAAATATATGTACACACGTACATATTACACATACACACAAACACACACTAGCAATAGACCTACATCCACAGATCAAAACTGATACAGAAACTCCCACTAAAGCACGCAGACACATCCACACTAATTTACACTTGTATTCACAGTCACATCCATTTTCACGCAACATAACTGACTTTCACAAATTATCTACACACACACGTCCACAATAACAATCACACATCCACACTTATATTATCCACATATAGTCACTCAATCAAATGCGCGCACACACACACACGAACATTTCTATTGAATTTCAAAGATTATAATTTGCAATAGAGAAATAAAAACAATAGTTGTGATGCAGGTGGAGAGAAAGCTTTTTCATTTATTCTTTTAATATTAAGGCGAACTTTCCCTACTTGTACACAAACATCAATCTTTAAAACTACCTACTTGTGTATACAAATGTCACTTTAAGACAAACACTTCCTACTTGTGTATACAAATGTCACTTTAAGACAAACACTTCCTACTTGTGTATACAAATGTCATTTTAAGACAAACACTTCCTACTTGTGTATACAAATGTCACTTTAAGACAAACACTTCCTACTTGTGTATACAAATGTCACTTTAAGACAAACACTTCCTACTTGTGTATACAAATGTCATTTTAAGACAAACACTACCTACTTGTGTATACAAATGTCACTTTAAGACAAACACTTCCTACTTGTGTATACAAATGTCACTTTAAGACAAACACTTCCTACTTGTGTATACAAATGTCACTTTAAGACAAACACTACGTACTTGTGTATACAAATGTCACTTTAAGACAAACACTTCCTACTTGTGTATACACATGTCACTTTAAGACAAACACTACGTACTTGTGTATACAAATGTCACTTTAAGACGAACACTTCCTACTTGTGTATACACATGTCACTTTAAGACAAACACTACCTACTTGTGTATACAAATGTCACTTTAAGACGAACACTACCTACAAGTATAAAAAAAAATTCGCTTTCAGACAAACATACGTGTATATAAAATACACGCTACAAATGACGAACACTACATACTTGTAAATAAATACACGCTATAAATGACAAACAATAGGGCCTACATACTTGTATTAAAATACACGCTATAAATGACAAACACTACATACTTGTATTAAAATACATGTTATAAATGACAAACACTACATACGTGTATATAAAATACACGCTATAAATGACAAACACTACATACGTGTATATAAAATACACGCTATAAATGACAAACACTACATACGTGTATTAAAATACACGCTATAAATGACAAACACTACATACGTGTATATAAAAGCACACTATAAGTGAAAATAGATAAATACATGTTTATGTACGACTGTTTGAAATACGGTAACTTAAACTTTCGCAGTATGTATGAGAAAAAAATAATTCTCTCTACAAAATAAAATAAAATAAAATAAAAATTCCGAGTACCGAGAAAATAAATGAAAGATGTAGGTGACAAATTGTCTAGATTGGCACATTGGGCAGTCACAGATTGTTCCAGAGGATATAATTTGTCTGCGATGTAGCAGCAGGATGGTAGGAGGCAATTTCTCGGACTTCTTTTCTCGCGTCATTGTAACTCGGGTCATGTCGAGTGTTTCAATCTCCGATAAGTCCCTGGGATCGGATCGGACAGTCAGCATAGTCTCCCTTGCTCGTCCTCCCAATGCGGGCTTGGGCGCTAGCGGCCTTCATACAGAACACGATTCGTCTGAAGTAATATTAATTAGAAACAATTGTTCGTTGGTTCAGTGGTACTACTGATGTAGCATTATATCCATTGGGCATAATATAACTATATTACTCTTGAAAATTTATGAAAATTAATAATGCCCGATAAAAATAAGATTTTTGATGGCATTGCTTTCCATTTCTAAGTTTGGTAGACTGCAGATAAACAGCTTTCAAACGTTCATGTAACACACTGTAATATTGGATTCTGTGAAAACAAAAATATGAATTATCAGTGAACCTTAAGTAATAAATGTATTTCAAATTATTTAAATTATAGTTTATCATCTTAAGTAATTACGTTAAACACGCTTTTATTTATAACTATGATCAAATTAGATTTTTGTATTCCAAGATTAAATTTATATGTTATTTTTCGGTACAACTAATATTTTAACTGACAATTTAATATAAAAAGGGCATTTTCTATCCTTGTATCATAAACAAAACATACCCCCCCCCCCTTCAATTCCCCATGGGTAGTTTCCATCAGGTTCACCGACAAAACCGCGAACGACAAATGCGCGCCGACAAAACCGCGATGGACAAAATCGCGACGACAAAATCGCGATCGACAAAATCGCGATGATACATGTTAAATCGTACAAGAATGTAATAATAACATACGTAGATATCAATATTACGATACACAAAGCAATGTTAAGAGATACTGAGTGCAAATAATCCTCAAAATAAGGCAATGAAAAGAATGAAGCATACATCAAATCTTAATAATTTTATTTAAAGATCACTATTATGAGATACTACGTGTAAATAATCCTTACAGAAATGCAATGAAAAGAATGAAGCATACATCAAATCTTAATAATTTTACCATAAAGATCAATATTAAGAGATACTACGTGCAAATAATTCTTACACAAAGGTAATGAAAAGAATGAAGCATATATCTAATCTTAATAATTTTGTTTAAAGAGCAATATTAAGAGATACTGCGTGCAAATAATCCTTACACAAAGGTAATGAAAAGAATGAAAAGAAGTTACGTAATAGAGCGAACATACATAACACTTCCTGTCATTCTTTACTTGGTGATGTTTATCGCGATTTTGTCGGCGCGCATTTGTCGGCGCGATTTTGTCGATTTCAAAGAGCGCGATTTTGTCGGCGCGATTTTGTCCATCGCGGTTTTGTCGACGCGCATTTGTCGTTCGCGGTTTTGACGGGTCACCTTTCCATCAAATCCTAATATAAGTAGTCCCTATATAGATGTTGCCTGTGGTGAAGTTTTGCAATCATAGATTCGTCAAAATAAGTTTCTGTTCGAAAAGTTCACTGTTAGGACCTAAATGCATGTGTAAAAAAGCCGAATTGATTACTGGTAAAGCCCAAATGAAGTGGAATCTAAGTCAAACATTGTTCGTGTTCAAGATATACCCCACGTGGTGGAGTAAATGTGCCTATCCATTTTTCTAAATTTAATTGTTTTATATTTTTGTTAAATGTCAACATGGTCTGATCTTGGGCACTGCTTATGATGATATTTTTGTTAAATGTCAACATGGTCTGATCTTGGGCACTGCTTATGATGATAGTTTTGTTAAATGTCAACATGGTCTGATCTTGGGCACTGCTTATGATGATATTTTTGTTAAATGTCAACATGGTCTGATCTTGGGCACTATGATGATATTTTTGCAATAAATGATTCAGGTGGAGAAAGTTCTAGAAGCTTGCTGATGCAATCTAAACAAGTTTTAGATGGATGTAATGTTTGTTATCCAAAGGTTAAGATTTACAAGAAGTAGACCAACCAATGGGATGAGATAAAAAATTTACCTGTTGAAAAGGATTGTATTTTCTAACGACTTTGAATCTGGAGTGGCAGGATTTCAGTCCTGAAACGCGACCATTAGTTTAATGGTTAGTTAACTGACTGATTGAGAGAGAATGGACTTAGAATTAGTTCATGCATTTTGCTATCGATATGTTATACTTGCGTTTTCTTACATTAGAGATGTATTATGTGAGCAGACTATTATTTCTACAAATTGTAAACTATGATGCTTGTATGTAGTATGCTATCCACTTGACATTTCTACAAGTGAGCCCTTTCATAAAAGTGTTAGATTATATTTATGATGCTGTAGACGGGTATCTGGCTAATAAATATTGTTGCAGAAAACAGTGAGTGAGACTTGAATGTAAGAAAGAATGGAGTTAGAGATGAATAAACTGGAAACTTAGTGTTTGTTCCCTGATTATATTTCACATGGAAAAAGCAGGGATTTTTTGTTTTGTTTTTACCAGAATCTCCTGGTTTACTAATACATAAACCACTGCGAACATGGTGTATTCGACAGATCTCTACCGACAGGGTGTAAATGTAAGGTTTCACTGCACTCTGTTGATGAATGGGGGCAAAGTAGGCCTGACTACATTGTGGCATTTCTGGTAACAAGAAAGTTACACAATTGCTACATTGTTGATCGGTTTGAGGGAACTAATACGGTGAAGGAGCGTCCACGTTGTCCTAGACTAGAGAGAAGAGTGACTCATCATGCAAGGAAACACTTGAAACTGACAATTCATCATCATCATCATCATCATCATCATCACTATTAACTAGGATGGGGTGTTGTGTCACAAAAAAGTGGAAGCTCTGTCTGATGATTAGTTCAAATTTGTTCAAAATTGTTAAACTAATTGTCATAATGTTGAATTTAGTAAATGAAGAAAACAATTGTTGAAAACTTTATTGAACTTAGAACTTAACCAGAAATACTAGACTGAAAACAGAGATATATAAGTTATATTTACTAGCGAAATTGATGAACATATAATGATTATACTGAGAGCATTTTGTTTTCAAGTATTGCTAAACTTTCTCTTATAATAACGTTTCTTATTTGTTTCCGTCTCAAGTATCGGATACTGCAGCGTTACTTCCCTTTGTTTGTTTGTCGTGAATTGTAATGATAGTGTAAATATACTGTCGTTTCTCTGTTTGAACATATATTCTATTTTCTCAGTCTGAGTAGGGGCCATGAATCTAAACAGCGGCGGCGTCACCCATGTTATCTGCCTAACACTAACAGTTGCTGACGTATGTATTTATAACCAGTAATCAATACCTTTGCCTCAGCACTTTGTAGGTAATATGCTGAAGTACTAGACATTTGGCATTTTACATTATTATAAAGTCACATACAGGTATCCGCGACACCCAGTTCCATAGAACTGATAATTCAAGCATTCAAACCCCTAATCTGTAGAACTCATTATGCAGCTTGCATTCTTCAAGTCAGTAGCACTAACAAAACTGCAGCTTTAGAACCCCTGATCTATTTCCTTGATTACCACTTTAGCATTCACACCCCTACAGTACTTGCAATTATATATCTTAGTTGTCAAACCTTTGATCAGCTGTACTAATCCCCATTATAGCTTCCAAAACCAAGATCTGTAACACTCTTAGCTAAAGTCCTTTCAGACCCCTATATCTACAGTAGTCACAACTATAGTTGGGGATAAGGTTAGTGGTACGATTATAATTAGGGTTGGGAATAAGGTTAGTGATATGGTAATAATTAAGATTAGAATTAAAATTATTTCCAGAAATATTGCTCACTATCTACAAAAGGAATACTACAAATACTACTACTATTTTTTTTATAAAGAAATATAATTGGTACTACCACTCTTTTTTTTTACAAAGAAATACTACTAGTAGTATTGCACTTTTCATACAAAGAAATAATACGATCACTACTTCCCTTTCCTTTACAATGAAGTAGTACTAGCACTACTTCCCTTTCCTTTACAATGAAGTAGTACTAGCACTACTTACCCTTCCTATACTTATCATACTCGTGAAGAGACTATAGTATTTTCATAATTAAGAGAACCTATCATCATTTAAAATAACCTATCGCATAACTGGAGGCTCCTGCCATTATTAGATCTAAATTTTCTGTTGTTGAACCTTTTGAGACCAGACTAGATTAAAACTTGTCAGAAATAGTAGTGTTCACATGTAACATTTTATGTTCAATCTATGACCGAGGTCAACAGTGATTGTGTGATCTTGTGTGGTAATTATTTGTAAATCTATTTTTCCACTCTCCGATTTTCTTTCAGTTTTTGCATTGCTGATTTGAATTGTGATTTTGCTGTTGCTTTTTTTTTATTTGACTGCTGGTGATGTTATGTTTGTGGGTTATTACTCTCAAATTGTTGCTGATATGGTGATTAGTTACAGAAGTAAATTTAACTCTATTAAATATTGCCATTGTAAAAGTCTGGGTTTGCTCACAGTGCGCATTTTGATTTGTAGTTGGTTAACTTTTAAACGTTTTGGTACTTTTAGAAGAAAGGAGAGAACTGAGAGAGATCGAGGAGAAAGAAGAGAGGGAGGAAAACAGTGTGAACCTGCATTAAGTGTAAAACAGATAGAAATTCACACGCGCAGATGCACTATAGAGTGTTATTGTACATTTTACAACTCTTGTAGATACTGTGTATTTATGTGTTAATTTAGTAAAGTAAAATTATTAAAGACTTCATTTTAAATAAAGATTAAAATGACTTAACAAGACGCGATTAGAATAAAATCTATATCAAAACAGTTGAATAGGGGATATAACTCTGGAAGACGTTTCGTCTAAGATTCGGTTACATCCCTTACATTTCAAGTTTCCTTCTATTATGTACACAGAGTTTTATTCGCTTTCTAGTTTGAGAGTATTAACCCACAAACATAACATCACCAGCAGTCAAATAAAAAAATCAACAGCAAAATCACTATTCAAATCAGCAATGCAAAAACTGAAAGAAAATCGGAGAGTGGAAAAATAGATTTACATGCTAAATAAAACAAATGTGTGAAATTATGTATTCTAGCCAAACGCTCTTCAATAAGGTTTGTCAAATTGTCTCACTTGAACGGGACACTAAATTGCGTTTATAATTTTGAAAAAGGTTCTTAATGTAAGTGTGACAGGAATCCCTTTATTATTATTATTCAGCCTCTTTCCACGACTTCTGCTTGACTGTCGGTTGTGATCCAAGGTCTCGGAATCTTACCAAGATTCTGGGAGATCCAAGGTTTTACGGAGTATGTGGGCACTTCCGAGGAGCGCTGCTTTGAGTAGAGGAACGATTCTGTGGTTTTCAGGGAGTTTATTCAGGTAGCCTTCCAATTCAGATGTTATGTTCCCCAAGGCTCCTATCACTATAGGTATCACTTCTGCTTTTGCATTCCACAGTCTCTGGATTTCTAATCTGAGGTCTTGGTATTTTTCTATTTTTTCTTTATTATTATTATTATTATTATTATTAATCCATACTAATTACAGTGACTGGGAAATCTTAATGTGTGTTTATGGATACTTCTCCCAGGGGACACCACTCGTCCCTCACCTTGACGGATTATAGGGTGTAGTAGAAGTTTTCTCTCTTTTACAACAATAAAACAAACGTTTTACTTTCACATTATTTTTGAAGGTGGAAACTTCTTACTAAAGGACTAATGAAAATATGTCTTTATTTATATTTAACCAGCACCACCCACCACTATTACTCCACATATAGTTTAATAATATGTTTAAAAAGGTTAATAAATTTAGCATTCAGATAATTTTGATACTTCTTCAGCTTATAGTATTAACATAAACCACAGAGCTATTCTTATCATAGAACAAATGAAGTTATAGAGTGATATGACAATAGTGTGTAAAGAACCTATTCAATGACGTAAGCTGCAACAGTCCATGCTTTTGCAGCAATGTCACAATGTCACAAGTTTATTGTTCACAATAGAATAGTCAATCTTCCACTGTTCTGCTACGCATGTTGTAGAATGTTCCAACACTGTAGATCCCTCAAGACTAATATAGGCACATGTTCTCTAGATTAGCTACTTGAGTAGGCAATCACAGTATGATTGTTTTTGATCCAGTTTGTATGTATGCGTGCTAGTGTGTGTGGTTGATGCTGCTCCTGTTCCTTTTCTATTTTTTGGAGCCATCTGTATATATGTGATGGCGGTTGATGTAGTTTTTGTTTATGTGTTCAAGTGCTTTTTGTTTGTCTATAGTTGGGTTACTGTATTCTGGGGATTGTTTGAATAATGTTAGGTCTATGTTTGAGGGGGGGGGGTGATTGTCCGGGTGGTGGTGGTGTAGTTTTGTGTTCAGTTCGTCAGTTTTGATTGAGATTAGTTTGTGTTCTTCTAGCAGCCTATTGGTTAGTTTGTAGGGGGGGGGGGGTAGCTTGTTTTCTCTCCACTTATTTGGCTTGCTTTGTCTTGTTTTTGTCTTTACTCCCCTTTCCCTGCACCTCCCCGCCCTCTCCATTCCAGATCAGTCAGGAAAGATGCTCGGATTTGACGTGGAGTAAAATCCACAACAATATGGGATCCTCACAACAGTATGGAGTCCAGTATGGGGTCCTCACAACAGTATGGAGTATAGTGTGCAGCATCACAATAGTATCGGACCAAGTTTGGAGTCCTCACAACAGTATGTAGTCCAGTATGGTCCTCACAACAGTATGGAGTCCAATGTGGAACCCTCATAACATTATGAAGTCCACAGAACAATATGTAGTCCTCATAGCAGTTTGTAGTTCTCACAACAGTATGGAGTTCTCTCAAACAATATGTAATCCTCACATCAATTTGGAGTCTTCACCACGTTTTATAGTCATTATTACGTATTATGGGGCATTTTCGTAAGCTTTTGGAAGTGATGACTTAAAAGCTGATATTCAGTTGAATTGTTTAATAATACTGGCATGCTTTTATCAAACAAAACTTGTTTTTTTCATTACGTATATAGTGGTTCACCTTATCGGTAAAATTCGACAAATATCAGTACATATATAGAGTACATATTATTGGTAAATCCCACTATTATCAGAAAATATATAGGGGTATAATTTATCGGTAAAATTCGACATGTATCAGTGCATAAATAAGGGTATATAGTATCGGTAAAATTCGACATAGCAGAACCTCTACTCATACATAACATTTGCTTCACAAACCGTTGTCTCTAAAACTCTTTACATTTATGTACTTATGATAGCCACCACACCACACGTTACATTAGTATACATAACATTTGCTTCACAAACTGTTGTCTCTAAAACTCTTTACATTTATGTACTTATGATAGCCACCACACCACACGTTACATTAGTATACATAACATTTGCTTCACAAACTGTTGTCTCTAAAACTCTTTACATTTATGTACTTATGATAGCCACCACACCACACGTTACATTAGTATACGCGCAAATAACGGCTTATTCGCAATTATGTCTCAGATAACGAAATTCACGAAATACACTTTAGAAATAGGACAGGAACAAATGTGTTATTTAATAAAATCACATAAAGAAATATACACTTTAGAAATAGGACAGGAACAAATGTGTTATTTAATAAAATCACATAAAGAAATATACACTTTAGAAATAGGACATGAAAAAATACGTAATTTGTTAGTATCACAAAAAATATAAGCACAAATGAATCTTTTGCTGTTAAATTTGCGTGAGAAAGATTTCATTGCTCTCAATGTTCACACAAACGATTGCTTTATTCTTCAATGTACACCCAAGTAATGCTGTCTTTCAAACAATTCCTTTGACGTTCGATGTACACAAGAAGAGTTGTTGTCTTTCAAACAATTCCTTTGACGTTCAATGTAGAAAAATTGCTCTTTCAAACAATTCCTTTGACGTTCAATGTAGAAAAGTTGCTTATTTCAAACAATTCCTTTGACGTTCGATGTACACAAGAAGATTGAACTGTTAAATGTTCAACCTCACATCACAATAATTTATTTATATGATATCTACTGCTATTGATGATGATTGTGGTGATGATAATGACGATGATATTTTCGTTTAAAACTGATGACTTCCATATTCAATCATCATTCATCTATCAGTGAAAAAAGAAAAAAATGAAAAGAAAAGCGGGCTGGGACAGAGATACCACGGGAGATAATAAATGTTTTATCAGTATAATAAAATGTAGTTTCCTCCCTTGCACTAAGGTATCTTTGAGCTCTCTCTAATGTACTTAGCACATTATTCTGCGAATTAACATTGAATGCGTGGAGCGTGTTTGTGTGAAATATGACAGAGAAAAAGAGAAGACTTGCATATATAGATTGCAAATATATAGACATAGTAGACAATAAAACATATTTATAATTAATGTCATCGAAATAATATTGAAATGTGTTAGAGAATTCAAACTAAATACAGTGTGTAATATTCGACAAATGTAAACGCCTAGGACAGGGACAAGTACTTATGAGTTCCTATAACATAAATGAGAACATCTAAGGGACAGACGCTTACACTTTTTATCTATGGTACGAATATCTATGTCAGGCACAAATATCTATGTCAAGGACAAATATCTATGTCAAGCATAAAATTAATATCTATGTCAGTCACTATGACACACTCGAGTTCCTAAAACAGACACGAATGCAAAAGCAGTCACAATTTACTTGTGCACGTAATTTTGACTGGCATAAACATCTGCTGCAAAATATATTTCTGAAAAACATGAGCAACTAGGAACATCTAAAGCAGGCACATGCCTCTTACGGACTCAAATTACTTTTCTGGCAAAACAGTCCTTGAGCATAAACATAACTCATATATCACACTAACATCAGTTGAACTATTAGACACTAAATTTTACATGTACAAATTTAAGATAGGCAAATACTACCGTAACACAAAGGACTTTGTCAGACAAAAACAAATCTATGTTATTCATAAATGTCTATAAAGATACGAGAGCTCTTAATCTTCAATGAAAATGAGCACGTATATACAGTTTTACCTGGCAATGAGGCACTTCTAAAATACATGAAAATACTGGCGGTGAGGCACTTCTAAAATACATGAAAATACTGGCGGTGAGGCACTTCTAAAATACATGAAAATACTGGCAGTGAGGCACTTCTAAACTACATGAAAATACTGGCAGTGAGGCACTTCTAAAATACATGAAAATACTGGCAGTGAGGCACTTCTAAAATACATGAAAATACTGGCAGTGAGGCACTTCTAAAATACATGAAAATCCTGGCAGTGAGGCACTTCTAAAATACATGAAAATCCTGGCAGTGAGGCACTTTTAAGAGACATGAAAATACTGGCAGTGAGGCACTTCTAAGAGACATAATCCTGGCAGTGAGGCACTTCTAAGAGACATGAAAATCCTGGCAGCGAGGCACTTCTAAGAGACATGAACATCCTGGCAGTGAGGCACTTTTAAGAGACATGAAAATCCTGGCAGCGAGGCACTTTTAAGAGACATGAAAATCCTGGCAGTGAGGCACTTTTAAGAGACATGAAAATCCTGGCAGTGAGGCACTTCTAAGAGACATGAAAATCCTGGCAGCGAGGCACTTATAAGAGACATGAAAATCCTGGCAGCGAGGCACTTATAAGAGACATGAAAATCCTGGCAGCGAGGCACTTATAAGAGACATGAAAATCCTGGCAGCGAGGCACTTATAAGAGACATGAAAATCCTGGCAGCGAGGCACTTCTAAGAGACATGAAAATCCTGGTGAATAGTCGATCGTCGTGCATAAAATACACATGGCAGACCCTAGCTCTGATGACAGACATTGACATCTATGATACACATGGCAGACCCTAGCTCTGATGACAAACATTGACATCTATGATACACATGGCAGACCCTAGCTCTGATGACAGACATTGACATGTATGATACACATGGCAGACCCTAGCTCTGATGACAGACGTTGACATCTATGATACATATGGCAGACCCTAGCTCTGATGACAGACATTGACATCTATGATACACATGGCAGACCCTAGCTCTGATGACAGACATTGACATCTATGATACACATGGCAGACCCTAGCTCTGATGACAGACATTGACATCTATGATACACATGGCAGACCCTAGCTCTGATGACAGACATTGACATCTATGATACACATGGCAGACCCTAGCTCTGATGACAGACATTGACATCTATGATACAGAAAAACTGCTACAACAGACTTAGGACAGATTTGGCAGATATAAATAACATTCACGTGGCATACACAAACTCCAGTAACTGACAATATCTGACAGCCAATCGTGGCTTAGAATAGTGCGTAGAAAGCTGACTTAGTTCTACATAATACTTTTCAGCAGCTGTGATATAATTTACAAATGAACAGTTTCAACAGCATGTGATATTAAATGTCTTTGTCAACAAAAAGAAAAATTTTAAATTATAAACACAGCAACTGCAACCCCACCCACCCCCACAATCCAGAGAACTGTTACTGTGCGCTCAGTTTAAATGCTTTTAACATTGAGACTCATTGCAGAATCTGGTGTCAATTACTACCTCTCCTCCCCCTCCCCCAACAACTTTCTTCCCAAAATAAAACTGAAAGTATTTCATTAAAATAAACATATAATTGAATTAGCTCTTGATTCAAAACGACCAGCGTCAAAATAGCGATTTCTTTCATCTAGCAGCGTATTGAGGATAACATAATTAGAATTTCAAGGGACACAAACAATACAGCAAAACGTGGGCGTGGCAGAGGACAAAACAAGAGTCAGGACGAAAGATGGCCGTTTCAAATTACGGTCGTTTTGCATGGATGTTCATCACATCTGCCGTTCCGTTTCCTGGAAAGCTAGTGAGTTTAAGATCGGACTGAGTTAGCGGAGTGGCCGAAAATCATAACAAAATGCGCAAACTGGAAACTGAGTGTCCGGGCTTTGTGATTGGAGCCATCAGAGTCAAAAGGCTTGGGACAAAATATCTAACGCAGTTTGTTTGTTCATTCACATTTGTTGTGCCAATCAAAGTCTTTGCGTCTCTGGATTCACTGGAAAGAGAAATAACAAAGACATGCCTTTTGCATCAGTTTACATGGCATTATCACCGTTGTCTTCATCGTAATCCTCATCACCGCTAATAACATCTACAGCATAGATAAATATGATATCGTATTTTGAAGGAAAACTAAATTACCTCATATAAAGGACGGTTAGCTCAGATTAAATTTACATTTTCCCTATGATACATCTTAAACTGACAGATTGATTGTTTCTTCTTTAGTAAGCTAGAGACACTCCACTTTTAGAACAATAACCACAGAGACACTCCACTTTTAGAACAATAACCACAGAGACCACTCTACTTTTAGAACAATAACCACAGAGACCACTCTACTTTTAGAACAACAACCACAGAGACACTCTACTTTTAGAAAAAAACAACCACATACACACTCCACTTTTAGAACAACAACCACAGAGACACTCCATTTTTAGAATAACAGCCACAGAGACACTCTACTTTTAGAACAACTACAGTTTGAAGTATATTACAAATAGGTCTCTCAGTTTGAAGTATCATTACAAATAGAGTCCTGTGACACTTTCAATGTCATTCGAAATAGAGCACATATTTTTTAGAAAATAAGCAATACATCCTATTTCTGTTGTCATTTTTAGAAAATAAACAATACATCACATTTGTGTTGTCATTTTGAAACAATCTTTAAAATAGTAGCCTATATGTATATTTTTTGTTGTGGTTGTGGATTTTAACAGTGCCCTGCTTTTGTTTAAATATATTAATTCTGACTCTTGATTTACTTTACAACTACCCCACCCTTCCTGTTTTTCTGCCCGAGTTGAAGAACTGTTGTATTGCCTTAGTGATGTGTTATAATGTAGATATTCATGAACAATACTTTGTTCTATCGTAGTGACATAATTTTATCGCTGTTATTATTCTAACAATTTGTTATGTTTTATCAACCACTTCCCAAAATAAATTTAAATTGCTATTTTGTTTTGTTTTTAATCACTATCACTGACACAACGCCACTCTAGTTTTTGGTTGTGATTATTTTATAAATCATCCATAACTAATTGCAAGTGATGAAAAACTTAATAATTCTCTAGAAAAAAAAAACAAACACTCATCTCTCTCTCTCTGTTACATGTCCAGTTT
The DNA here is from genome assembly GCA_028829895.1 of Sinotaia quadrata. NCBI lineage: Eukaryota > Metazoa > Mollusca > Gastropoda > Architaenioglossa > Viviparidae > Sinotaia > Sinotaia quadrata. Next base: position 37,294,321 of record CM054179.1, on the reverse strand, counting down.
TTATTTAGAGACCCTGCTTAGGAATTTTACAGAACCTTAATTTAATTAGATAAATTAATCTCTCCTCTTTCCCTAAACAGACTGGTTGCTCAAATTTATCTTTCGTCTCATATGAAAATGCGCCTTTGTAGTACAGACAAACAGATTCACGAACAGACAAACTTGTGTACAATAGCCGGTTTGGAAACCGTTAAAAACTCTCTTGCATTCAGAATGTTACATTCTGCTCAGTCGATCCCCCATCCAAACCACGAATTAGGTCTATATGCATATCACTACGAAAGAGTATTAACAATAAAAGAATTTAATAGTTAAGATTTAACAATAACAATCAATTACGAAGACACAGCTTCAGATCTAAACTAAGGCAAGTTCGAAGTGCTTATGAAAGTTAATGTTACGAGAAATTGTTTTGTCCGAAACATTCCTTTTGATTCAGAGTCCAGATCAGTTACTTATCTGTCTCAGTAGTCTTGATAAATGTGTGGTCTAAGGTCAGTTCAATCCTTCCACATATCAAGCGATCCTTGATCCTTGCGTCGTACTCATCAGTAGTTTTCCTGTAACTCGTCCTCACTCGACAGTTACGCTAGAGATGTGCTAGACGTGACATCATCAACAGTGGCTGCACGGTCGTCTGTCCAAGGTTGAACAAAGGAACACGCACCCAACGTAGAACAAAGGTGCAATCATACGTAGATTAGGAGGAAAGAAAGAAGAAGAACCCGCTCTTCTTAAGTAGACTTTACATAAGAGCAACGGGTTCCATGTGTGTTCCTTACGACTCAGCAAAATATTCGGCGACTAGGATGTGTGTGTCTGGCCGGTCTTGTGTGCGAGTGAAGTATATTATCGCATCAAGAGTATTTATTGAAGTGCATGAATGCATCACGTGACTAGATCACGAGGTATGCTTGTTGATCCGAACTTTCTCGACTAGCGTCTAAAGTTGCATAACATAGGTTGAACTCTCTGTTGTTTCCTCAGCGGGGAAAGATTCTAACAAAGGAATTCAATTCGAATATGATTTCGAATTTCTTGGATATGGGTCAGGAGTTCGTGACACAGAATTCGGTCAGAATCTGTCACTCTCTCTCTCTTTCTCTCTCTCTCTCTCTCTGTCTCTGTCTCTGTCTGTCTGTCTGTCTCTGTCTCTCTCTGTCTGTCTGTATCTGTCTGTCTCTCTGTCTCTCTGTCTCTGTCTCTCTGTCTCTCTGTCTCTCTCTCTCTCTCTCTCTCTCTCTCTCTCTCTCTCTCTCTCTCTCTCTTGGCGGGTGCTGTAAACGGTTTCTCTTTTTCACAACATAAAGACGAACATAAACTGTCACACAATATTTCTGTAGGTGGAAAACTTCTTACCAGAGGGAAAAATAAATCCGTCTTTTAATCTATATTTAGCGAAGCCCCCATCCACCCACTATCTCTCCAACATATAGTTATCAACTCCTAAGAATGTCAATAAATTTAACAACAAATTTATTATATCAACAATAAAATATGTATATAACAAATCAATCAAAAGAGAATTGACATTGACATCACTTCAAAAACGCTTTTCAAAGATGTTCGGTGTCATTAGCAGGTGTTCACAATCATTCTCTTTGCAACAAGTCATCAAAAACGCTTTTCAAAGATGTTCAATGTCATTAGCAGGTGTTCACAATCATTCTCTTTGCAACAAGTCACTGCCTTTCTTATTTAGACGACTGTTCCACATACCTCTTCTAGGAAATTCCACAACTGTTCCAGAATCTTTGATGCACTCTCCAAGTGGAGAATCATCATGAGTTTCCTTTGAGCTATCAAGCACATCAGGAGGAATGTTCCCGAATATTTTCGTGTATGTAACTCAATACATCACGAGGAATGTTCCAAATAATCTTCCTGAATACTCAAGATCCCAAACTCAAGCCACGATTTTCGTCGTATTGGCTCTCGAACATAATTCACAGGATTCAACTTACAGCAACACGTTACTGGATAAGTTCAGTGATAAGGCTTAACGCACACACCAGAGTGATCAGGTACAGTACAGTAATCGCTGTATGGACGCACTCACCAGAGTGATCAGGTACTGTACAGTAATCGCTGTATGGACGCACTCACCAGAGTGATCAGGTACTGTACAGTAATCGATGTAGTCTGAAGTGTAAAAAAAAAAAAGGCGTGCTTTTCTATGCAAAAGTCAAATTAAGGCAGGGCTAAATTTCAGGCATATTTCATCTTATATAACTCATTTCTCTCGTACAAATATTCTCAACTTACAAATTCTGCAACAATTCCGTTTACCCGATACACAGAGAGCATAAGAAATATAGCATCAATCAAACTTCACATGTATAATGTACAACGTAATCAACTTAGTGAACAGAGATTTGATGGCTCTGTTACATAAAGCATTCTCCAATTCAAATCATAGGTCAATAGCAAAAAATGTACGAAATATTTCAAAGTCCATACTTCAGTCAATTAGCTTGAAATAAACTAATTATCACCTTTATTGACAGATTCGAGTTTCATCAAATTCAAAGTGATTACAATATAGACTTTCTGGCCATAGATAGAAGTCATTAATATTATTAATATCTTCAAATGAACTGGAGCTAACCGTTTAGTGACAAAATATGAGTGCCGATTAACGGAAATACTTTCTTTATGTAAGCAATGTTTAAAGTCTTCACAAATCGGAATACATTTCAATAAAAGGAATGTGCGGCTTCGTTTGCGCGCTTGTCCTACGTTTCGCATGTGATATATGTTGAAATAAACTTTCTTGAATCCGTTAATAATTATCCGTCATGTCGAGGGTAAGGACATGCTGAGACATACTAAATAAATAACACTGTTTGTGCTCTAGCTCTTGCATCCTGATGTGATGTGGTGTTGTGTAGTGTTGTGTTGTGTGATATGATGTGATATATACGACACGACACTATATGATATGATACGATACGATACGAAGCAATACGATACAATACAATATGATATGAGGTGATGTAATGTTTTGTGATACGATACGATGTGATGTAATGTGATATGATGTGATACGATGCGATACGATACGATATAATAATGTTAATAATATGATATGATGGGGAAAGTGTTGGTGGAACGTGCGACAGGTCACGTAACATTCATCCTAGGATGGAAATACGACGAAATTGGAAATATTATAAGATAATAACCGATACAGCTACGTACAACTGTCCTTGTTTATTGTTGCTATTGTTATCAGTACAAACATTTAGTTTGGCATGCTTTATTAGTTTGGATATTTTGTGTGTTTTAATGTTTCTGGGTTTTGAATAGTAAGTTGGGGTATTTTTTACTGTTGTTGCCCTGCTGTATTCGTTGTTGTACTGACATTTAGTTTATCGCTATTGTGTTTATGTCATAAGAAACACATCATTGTTTTCACATTCTTAAGTTGCAGCATCCATGAAATAATCAGCAACCAAATAATCGAGTGAATAGTTTAATTTAATCAGTTTTAGTATTAACACGTTTCAATGGGTACCCATGAAGAGGAGATGAATGGCTTTTGAACAAAAGGACAAACAGACAAACAGACAGACAGACAGAAACACAGACACTCAAGACCAATTTCCTTCCATTATAGCCAAGCAACCCAGCAATCAGACCTTCACCAGTTTTCTTTGTAAGAATTTTTTTTGTGTGTTTAATTTTATTCTTTCTTTGTCCAATTAATGTAACACTGAAAAGCACGACAAACCGCGCCAATTAAAATAATCCAGGTCGGCAGAGACAAACGAGAAGTCTCAGGCAGCGGCTGTAGCAGGGAAAGACAAATCTGAAAGGCCAGGAAGAAAAAAGTAATCATTCAAGCAGTTACGTTCAAAGAAATCGGGACGTGAAAAATTGCCGTGTTGCCGGAGAAGTTAAGATGCCATGGGCTCCGCTTTCTTTCCAAAGACAGAAGATTTGGTTTCGAGATATTGCCATATGACAGTTAGTGATGGACGGCAGGAATATATACCGTTTACTGCCGGGCGCCACAGAACGTAAACGTGCTTCAGCCAAGCGGCTCCATCCGAGAGCGATAAATCAAGAAACAAGGTATGTAATTAAAACTGTCAGAATCCATGGTTTTCAATGATGACTTCACCTCTGTTCATCGAGTTAGAAGACTATAATTAGCAATTAGACGGTGTTTAACTTTTCGTGCCTGAAACTTCGGTTTGCGGTAGCGCGTTTTTCTCGTTCATGCGATGTATCGTGTAAGTGTATCAACACATTGAGAGACAATGGGAGAAGTTAGTAGTTCGTGTGTTGACTTCATATCGTGTAAGTGTATCAACACATTGAGAGACAATGGGAGAAGTTAGTAGTTCGGGTGTTGACTTCATATCGTGTAAGTGTATCAACACATTGAGAGACAATGGGAGAAGTTAGTAGTTCGGGTGTTGACTTCATATCGTGTAAGTGTATCAACACATTGAGAGACAATGGGAGAAGTTAGTAGTTCCGGTGTTGACTTCATTTCCAAAAGCAGTTTGAATACGGAGATGTTGGTTGACGAAACCTCCTGACGGAGTATTGCGCTATTCTGAGCAAAACCTTCAATTTCTCTTTTTCTTTCTTTCTCTCTCTCGTTTCTGAACTCTTTCTCTTTCTCACTCTCTCTCTCTCGTTCCTGAACTCTCCCTTTCTCTCTAACTCTCTCTCTCGTTCCTGAACTCTCTCTCTCTCTCTCTCTCTCTCTCTCTCTCTCTCTCTCTCTCTCTCTCTCTCTCTCTGTCTGTGTCACTGCGTGCGCACACATACACACATACATTTTCTCTGTCCTTAGCTTTCATTCTCTCTCACTTACCTACATATGCACGCACACGCTCCAACACTTTCTCTTTTGCCACACTGCATTATATTACGCTCCAACACTTTCTCTTTTGCCACACTGCATTATATTACGCTCCAACACTTTCTCTTTTGCCACACTGCATTATATTACGCTCCAACACTTTCTCTTTTGCCACACTGCATTATATTACGCTCCAACACTTTCTCTTTTGCCACACTGCATTATATTACGCTCCAACACTTTCTCTTTTGCCACACTGCATTATATTACGCTCCAACACTTTCTCTTTTGCCACACTGCATTATATTACGCTCCAACACTTTCTCTTTTGCCACACTGCATTATATTACGCTCCAACACTTTCTCTTTTGCCACACTGCATTATATTACGCTCCAACACTTTCTCTTTTGCCACACTGCATTATATTACGCTCCAACACTTTCTCTTTTGCCACACTGCATTATATTACGCTCCAACACTTTCTCTTTTGCCACACTGCATTATATTACGCTCCAACACTTTCTCTTTTGCCACACTGCATTATATTACGCTCCAACACTTTCTCTTTTGCCACACTGCATTATATTACGCTCCAACACTTTCACTTTTGCCACACTGCATTATATTACGCTCCATATGTGTGATTTTCTTTTCATTTTTTCTAATGAGCAAATTAAACAGCACATATATACATAATGAGCAAATTAAACAGCACATATATACATAATGAGCAAATTAAACAGCACATATACACATAATTCCTCGAAAGGCTAGTATTTATTTACCAGTGGAAAATGCATTGCATGATTTGTAGAAATACACAAATGATTAGAAGAATATTAAATGTACTCATATATATATTTTTATATATCTGTGTGTGTGTGCTAATTTTAAATAAACATACATTGTTTTATTCACTATCTGGACTTGAATAACAGTATATTTGAATCTCCAATTAAAATAAGATTTTATAAAAAGAATTGCCTGCGCTTAAAATGGTCTATTGACATTACATGTTATCAAAAATATTGTGTTCTCTCCCTTTACTGACCTCTTCATTGCTACTCTTCATCAAAACAAATATTACTGTTACTAATGTGTTCACGGACACTAAATATGCGTATTATAGTGAAGTTAACTGTGCCACGTTTTATAAATACGAATGTATTCCATACCTGTAATATGCCATTCTATTATGGTGAAGTTAACTGTGCCAAATTATATAAATATGAATGTATTCCATAACTGTGATATGTCATTCTATTATGGTCCTTAAGAGATAGTAACGTTTACCGACACTGACGATTGCTTGCAATGGAAATACGTGTGAGACACTCACCAACACAAACGGCTGACCCCAAATCCAACTTTGTAGTACGTCTTTTGAATATCAGTATTTGTATCTCTAATTCAAATTAATGATGTAGTAATGCTGCAAGAAAATATGTGTATAAATAAAATAAAAATAAAATATCTATTAATAGCAGGTCGTTTAGGTATGCTGAAGTGCGTGGTTTTCAACCGAAACGCTCGGAAGAGAGCTTAAATCAAACACTCACGTTTGTTATGTTAGTGCATACTTTTGTAAACATGTCACTATCGTCTCGTATAATATTTTTGCTCATTCTTTTGTAAACATGTCACTTTCGTCTCGTATAATATTTTTGCTCATTCTTTTGTAAACATATCACTTTCGTCTCGTATAATATTTTTGCTCATTCTTTTGTAAACATATCACTTTCGTCTCGTATAATATTTTTGCTCATTCTTTTGTAAACATATCACTTTCGTCTCGTATAATATTTTTGCTCATTCTTTTGTAAACATATCACTTTCGTCTCGTATAATATTTTTGCTCATTCTTTTGTAAACATGTCACTTTCGTCTCGTATAATATTTTTGCTCATTCTTTTGTAAACATGTAATTCTCGTCTCGTATAATCTATTTGCACATTCTTTGGTAAACATGTAATTTTGGTCTCGTACAATCTTTTTGAACATTATTTTGTAAACATGTAACATTCCGAATAACCCTTTTTCGCATTTCTTCTATCGAATGAGATCACCCTCCATTTAATATGAAAGCACAATTCTTCTACCCAATCAGACACTTCTGCCTTTCGATCAGTCGTCGAATTTCCATTTTGCAAACAGACCATCATACAATCGGAGTTTAAACTATTATTAAGGTCACACATCTTTAGTCTTATTAACTATATCCCGTGTTAGATTATTTTTTCTGCTTCAATTGTGAGTAGCTGGGCTCATCTCTTTTAAATCAAAGGTTATCGGTCTCATTTAACGAAGGTCATATTTTGATTTTTTAAAAAATACGTGTCCACAAATTATTGGATTTCTTTTACTTGTAACACTTTAATCCTTCACGTTTTTAAGCACATCTGTTCTACCCTTAGCCCGTGCGTCATGTCTGCCTCCTTCCCCATGAAATTTTCACCCCAAGTAATTCAAAACTATTTTATAACACTGCCCTTTTCGACTTGCTGCCTAGTTCTTAGTGGAGGTGAAGTCAAAAAAAAAAAAAATACCAAACAAAAAAAATCTAAACATTATCTGTGGGCAAATCAGCATTGGAAGTGCCTTCTTAACGCAATTATATCTTTCACATACCCGTATCGTATAGGATTCAAATACGTTTTTTCTCCCAGTCTCCATAAGGGATTATAATACATTTATTCTCACATTCTCCAAAAAGGATTTTAATACGTTTATTCTCACATTCTCCATAAACAATTCTAATACATTTGTTTTTCCAGTCTCCATAAAGGATTCTAACACGTTTATTCCTCCAGTCTCCATAAAGGATTCTAGTACGTTTATTCTTTCAGTCCCCTTAAAAAGCTTCTAATACGTGTCTTCTCAGTCTCCAAAATGATTCTAATACATTTATTCTCATTCTCCATAAAGATTATAACACATTTATTCTCCAAGTCTCCGTACATGATTCAAAAGCAATTATTCTGAAAGTCACCATAAATGATCCTGATACATTATACATTATAAATGATTATAATACATTTATTCTTTCAATATCCACAAATTATTCTTATATATATATTCTCCCTGTCTCCATAAAATAAAGGATTCTGATTCATTTATTCTCACAATCTTCATAAATGATTGTAATGCATTTATTCTTACAGTGACCATACAGGATCTTGATATATTTATTCTCCCACTCCATACAGGATTCTAATACATTTATTCTCCCTGTTTCCTCCATATAGGATTTTAATACATTTGTTCTCACAGTCTAATAAATGATTTAAATACACTTATTCTCACAGTCTAATAAATGATTTAAATACACTTATTCTCACAGTCTAATAAATGATTTAAATACACTTATTCTCACAGTCTCCATAAGGGATTCTAATGTATTTATTCTCACAGTCTCCGTAAGGGATTCTAATACATTTATTCTCACAGTCTCCATAAGGGATTCTAATACATTTATTCTCAGTCTCCTTCTAACCCGTAAAATAACATCGTGTATATGTTTTCCCATCTTGCACTTTATTGTATGCTTATTTGTTTTTGTTGTTTCTTTCTACAAATAAAACGTTACAATTTGTAATGGTGCACATTAAAGGGCGTAAACTGAAGTAGAAGAAATATGAAGACATGTATAGACACGTCATCGTAAAGCAAAATCTTCATCTGTACCGAGAAAAATATTAATATTTATTAAAGTCACGCTTGGAGAAAAAGTGTTTAAATTTCAGTCCACGTGAGGACAATTCATTTCACTGCTTCTGTGACGAATGATCCGGAAGAAAATCTGATTTTGCGTTTGAGTGCGTATCGCTTTACAGGCAACACCGAGCTCAGTAGGCAAAGAGTAATGAATAGTGACGTCATGAAAAAGACACGTAGGAATGTGGGCACTAATCAATGAACACAATGCACAAACTACCTTCTTTTGTGACGTCACGCACCGTTGCATGTTCGCTCCTACCGTGATTGAACACCTAGAGAGATATAGATTTTTTAAAATAAAATTTAATAATGTTCATTGTTGCTTGTTTCTTTTTGCTGCTGTTAGTCACTATTTGAAGCATTATATTTTACCAATAGATAGAACAGACAGCTAGTTATCTGGATAGATAGATAGATAGATAGAGATATACAGACAGATAGATAGATAGATAGACAGACATATAGACAGACAGAGATAGATAGATAGATAGACAGACAGATAGTCAGACAGACAGACAGTCAGATAAACAGACAGATAGTCAGACAGACAGACAGATAGTCAGACAGATAGATAGATAGATAGATAGATAGATAGATAGACAGATAGTCAGACAGACAGACAGATAGTCAGACAGATAGATAGATAGATAGATAGATAGATAGATAGATAGATAGATAGATAGTCAGACAGACAGACAGATAGTCAGATAGATAGATAGATAGATAGATAGACAGAAAGTTTCGGGATTTATGGATATTGTACATTGCATATATTGACGCGTAATGTGTAGTTTTAAATTATTTGATAGACTTCTGTCAAATTTTAACATATAATGTGGTTTTAAATTATTCTGATAGACTTCTGTCAAATTTTAACATATAATGTGGTTTTAAATTATTCTGATAGACTTCTGTCAAATGTTAACATACAATGTAGTTTATTGCGTTTCCGATTGCATTAAGAGCATGCAGCGCGATTTTAAAGTATGATTTTGGTTTCTTGTGGTTTATGTTGTTGGAATGTAATTGTTCTATTACTACCACCAGTATAATTAATTCCAATACTGTCTACACTCCAAATTGTCTGGAAGACTAAAATTTTAATTTTCATTGAACAACATTGCACTACTAAAAACACTATTTTACAGTGATCATTTAAAAGGACTTTGTCCCCAATTATGGCGTTCTTTACAAAACATTCATCAGTCTAGAACCACTATTTTACAGTGATTACTGAAAAGGTTTTTGTCCCCAATTATGGCGTTCTTTAAAGAGCGTGTCACCATGCCAAACAACTAATACATTTACAATGATGAACTGAAAGTGTGGCATTCACCACACTGATATATGCTGTTCATCACACACAGTCAATCGTGTATGACTTGATTTAGACTGGTGAAATTCTATTGAAATCGACATTTGTAGGATGGTAAGTTTAACATTATTGCGACTCTGTGTGTAAATTTGAAATAATAATTTTCAATGAATAACTGATGTAGTGGCAATGATGTGATCTGCTTTGTAACAACTTTCATCCACTAGTCTATGGACGATTTTACATGAATGTCTTGTTTAGTGGGGCACGTTTTAATTACTGACAAGACTAAGACCATCTGAGTCAAGCAGCTATAGTTATAAACACCTTAACACCTTTTTTCCGGCTAGTATTATCAATGTGTTCAGTGGTTGGCTGCTCTAGTGATAAACATGTGTACCCGCTAGTATTATAACTGTGTTCCGAGACTGGCTACTCTAGTGATAAACACGTGTACCTGAATAGTATTATCACCGTGATGAGTATTATTGCCTGTACAATTACTGGCTTCAATATATATATGTTTCTATAAAAAATCAACACTGGTCACGAAAATGTAGGCGATTGATGAATCTTCTTCATCACTCTGTCGATAGCACGAAACTAAACTTTTCGGACTCGGGAAAATGTCATCGACTGATGAAGTGCATCTACCATTCTTATTTAAATCTGGAAACTTAACACCCGTTAATTTTTCGGTCCTCGGCAAATTTTCTGAATCACTTAATTATGGTCACTGATTATTAATCACTGAAAGTAGTCTACATTTAATAATCATTGAATTTAATCTACATTTATTAGTCATTTGAATTAGTTTACATTTTCTAATTTTCACTGAAGTTAACCATACATTTATTAGCCACAGAAATTAGTCATACACTTATTAGCCACATAAATAGCCATACAATTATAATTATTAGCCATTGAAATTAGACTATATGTATTAGGCAATGAAAGTACCATACAGTTATTAGTCAATGAAATTAGCCATACAGTTATTAGTCAATGAAAATGCCATACAGTTATTAGTCAATGAAATTAGCCATACGTTAATTAATCGCTGAAAGTAGCCATAAAGTATTTGTCATTTAGTCACTTTTATCACATTAGAAGAGATTTGTTTAACTATTGAGTCTTAGTATATTTTGATGGGAATATGCGTTAATGTGGACATATTTGTCGGATAATAGACAATGTATATGTGTGTAGACATATTTACCGTGTTCCAGACAATTTACACTTAAATGTAACTTCATGGCGGATTTTACCGATAGAAATGTGCCTCTTTGAAGACAGTCAGACCTTTCATTGGAGCTGACTAGTTCACTCGCCCACGTTTGACTTAATACACAAAATGGTTCCTGCTACAAAAGAAATTGCGATTAATTAGGACTGGCTAGTTCATTCGCCCAAGTTTGCCTGCAGACACATAATGGTCCCTATACAAACGAAACTGTGATTAACTAGGTCTAGTTCATGCGCCCAAGTTTGACTGCAGACCCAATGCCACTGATAAAAATGAAATTGCCATTATTTAGAACTGCTAGTCTTCGCGCCCAAGTCTGACTGCAGACACATGTGTTAATGGTAAAGAATGCAGGACGATTGATTAAGACTGGACAGTCCACGCGCCCACGTTTGATTGTACAATGGTAAAACAAGAAAGACGATTATTTAAGACTGGTCAGTCCTTGCGCCCAAGTCCGACTGCAGACACATTTGTCAAATGGTAAAGAATAATTGCTGATTAATTAGGACTGGCCGGTCCTTTTGCGCATGTCCGACTGCAGACACATTTGTCATTTAATAGAATAAATGCCGATTAATTAGAAGTGGCCGGTCCATGCGCCGAGGTTCGATTGCAGAGCCATTTGTCAGTGGAAAATCAGGAATGGCGATTAATTTGGACGCAGCCTGTTACGTTGAATGTTAAGCGCATAAACGCATAATTTGTCTTTGAGTGAGATAATCATTTGAAAATGAATTCTAACATATTTATTGCATATTTACATCCTAGTCAAATCATCTCTAAGGGACTGAAGCATTGCGTGCAGATGTGTTTCATTCATATTATTTTCACATTCTACTTTCAATGCAATACTTCTCCACGAGCAAGTCAAACTTGAACTAGATAGCATTTATGAGAATTGTATACAGTGTCTGAGACGTTTAGAGAACGATGCGTTCTCATCACAAACGAAGCAAATCCATAAGTGCGATCAAAGGGAAGTAAATCAACCTGGACTGGTGCCCTGCCTTGAAAAGTCTCTGTCTCCTTATCTCTGAAGCAGAGCGCTTTAGTTGTCTTTCAGCTGGCGAATCTTTTCGCTTGAGGAGCCATGCCGAGAAGGAGTTTGATTTAAGAGGGTGCATGAACCCCGAGCGTGTATATCACCTCCCGGATGTGTTGGGTGTCGACAGGGTGAGCTCGTAAACCATTTGTGACGCAGACTTGCTTCTTTGGCGGTCAAGAATCATTGCAGATACCGCTTGATACAAGACCAAGTGCGTGGTGCCACAGACTAGCAATGTCAAACATCAGTTCTGCAAGCGATTTCTTTCTCTTAAACTCAGTTTATATTTTACAAAAATCTTTGGCTGAAATAGTATGCTCTCATGGTGACGATTGATAGCCTCTTAAGCAACATACCTCTGACAATGAAGTAATTAGACTAAGATCAACATACCTCTGACAATGAAGTAATTAGACTAAGATCAACGTACCTCTGACAATGAAGTAATTAGACTAAGATCAACATAGATATGACACGCAATAATTATTTCTTCCTAATACGGTAAATTTGTTAACTAAATGAGTATTAATATATATTGTCATAAACAACTATATAAGAATAAATACAAATATATTTAACAGAGAAACATATCTCTTGTTACAAAGATAACTGTTTTCAGGTAACTTAGAATGCGTGTTTTTCTTGATAATGATATAACTATGTACAAATAAGAATTGCGTCTATTGTGAGATCCCGATACACTGTCTTTCTAAATAAAGTAAATTTCTAAGGTGAGCAAATTTGTCATATTAATCATAATGCAAAATTCGCTTGTCCTATGTATGTAATGATATAGTTCATATTATGTAATCTGCAATAATCTTATTTCAGTATATTGTGACACGTGTACTACATTTATTGTGACACGTGTACTACATTTATTGTGACACGTGTACTAAATTTATTGTGACACAAGTACTAAATTTATTGTGACACAAGTACTAAATTTATTGTGACACAAGTACTAAATTTATTGTGACACGTGTACTAAATTTATTGTAACATCAGTACGAAGTGAATTGTCAAAGAAGTAGTATAGTTCATTGTGACATCAGCTCTAAATGTATTGTAAAAGAAGTAGTATAGTTCATTGTGACATCAGCTCTAAATGTATTGTCAAAGAAGTAGTATAGTTCATTGTGACATCAGCTCTAAATGTATTGTAAAAGAAGTAGTATAGTTCATTGTGACATCAGCTCTAAATGTATTGTCAAAGAAGTAGTATAGTTCATTGTGACATCAGCTCTAAATGTATTGTCAAAGAAGTAGTATAGTTCATTGTGACATCAGCTCTAAATGTATTGTCAAAGAAGTAGTATAGTTCATTGTGACATCAGCTCTAAATGTATTGTCAAAGAAGTAGTATAGTTCATTGTGACGTCAGCTCTAAATGCATTTTCATGCGAATAGTAACGTTTAACGTGACGTGAGGATTAAGACAGATAAAAGTAACATGAGCTCTAAACGCATTGCGCTATAGGTCTGCTAGGTAGTTTAAAATGTATTTTTTCCGTCTTAATGGAGACTTCTGAACTGCTAGGTAGTTTAAAATGTATTTTTTCCGTCTTAATGGAGACTTCTGAACTGTTAGGTAGTTTAAAATGTATTTTTTCCGTCTTAATGGAGACTTCTGAACTGTTAGGTAGTTTAAAATGTATTTTTTCCGTCTTAATGGAGACTTCTGAACTGCTAGGTAGTTTAAAATGTATTTTTTCCGTCTTAATGGAGACTTCTGAACTGTTAGGTAGTTTAAAATGTATTTTTTCCGTCTTAATGGAGACTTCTGAACTGCTAGGTAGTTTAAAATGTATTTTTTCCGTCTTAATGGAGACTTCTGAACTGCTAGGTAGTTTAAAATGTATTTTTTCCGTCTTAATGGAGACTTCGTAACTTCTAGGTAGTTTTAAATGGTTTTTCCCGTCTTAATTAATGGAGACTTATTAACTGCATGGTAGAAAGTTGACAGAAAAACAAAACAGCTAATCATTCGGAAATGATATTGTAGGCCGTAAAACACAGGTATGATAGTGAACACACAACATTTATGAGATCCATTCTAAAAGGAATGCGTTGTGGTAAGACTTGTATCCGCTATATGTCTAATTTATATTTTATAAATGAACTTTCAAAGTCGTAAAGGACATGTCCCTGAAGTCGACACAGTTTTAGTACTCAGTAGTACCTTCGAGTATTGAGTGCGGCGTCTTATTAGAATTACTTCTTAGTACTCATGTCTACGTCCTGGTATTCAGTTCTAGATCCTAGTATTTAGTTCTATGTCTTATTACTCATTTAATGTCTTATTAGTCAGTTCTGCATCTTAGGACTCTGTTCTATACATTAAGAACGTTAGTTCTACACTTTAAAAACGATTTTATCCATGGCAATACAAGACATTAGTTGAGGGATACTCCGACTATAACAAATTTTGTAAATAATTTTCAGTAATTTTCAATAATTACAATTCAGTGATTTTGTACGGAGCAACACAAGAGTTCTTCAGGCTGATTAACATGGCGATAATTAATGGTTAAGTAATCTTATCCAGAGTATTACAAGACGTCTTGAAGAGCGGCGATAATTAATGGGTAAACAATCTTATCCAGAGTATTAAAAGACGTCTTGAACACGACGATAATTAATGGATAAGAAATCTAATCCAGAGTAGTACAAGATGTCTTGAAGTGAGGGTACACCACCAAGTAAGGGCGGAGTGACGTGGGTGACGTGTGCTTAATCTTTAAAGGTTATGTAATCTTTATGGAGACTGGAATTATTGTTAAATCAATATTTCGAATTTTAATATATTTTACTGCACACTTTTAAAAATTAATTTATTATTGTAATTTGAATTTTGGCCTAATTTAATCAAATAGTATTTCTTATTTATTTAGTTTTGCATATGATTTGTACAGGACCCTCTATGACGTAGTTTATTTCAGTTATAGTTGTTTTGATTGATATGTGCATTAGTGGCATATGTTGCCACTGGTACAATTAGATTTATGTAAGCTGTATGTGAATCTGAGATATATTTATGAGATATTCATGTGTTGAATTTGTAATATATGCTATGCGTATTGCATGTGATTAATTTGTAATATATACTATGTGTATTGCATGTGATTAATTTGTAGTATGTGCTATATGTATTGCATGTGATTAATTTGTAGTATGTGCTATATGTATTGCATGTGATGAATTTGTAGTATGTGCTGTATCTGCTGTTTATTTTCAAATAATTGAATGCACATCTCCATCCATTCAGATCAAAGTTCAAGATACTCCATCGCATTCCATCCATTCTGATAAAATTTCAAATATGTTAGGCTTACTCATCTCATTCGTATGTCCTTCAAGTAAGATTCCATACGCCAACAGGTATTCTTATTGTTCTTATGTCATTCAAATAGAGATCCCGATATCATTTAGCTTACTTATATCAAAGTTCTGTATGTCATTCAAATAGAGATCCTGATATCATTAAGCTTACTTATATCAAAGTTCTGTATGTCATTCAAATAGAGATCCCAATATCATTAAGCTTACTTATCTCAATCTTCGTATACCATTGTGATTAATAATTGCAAATGAAATCTAGAAAACGTTCGACTAGCAGTGTTTTGTAAAAATGCACTTATTTTTTTTTTTAATTCTCATGCTGTTTTTGGTGTTTGTTGGCAGTCGCGCTGTTTATAGTGTAAATAATATAAGTCGGATTGTCCTTTCAGCTCATTCCATTATGATTGGTATTACTAATAAGCGAAATAAAATTAGTAATCTAATTATGTCTAATTATAAAGAAACTTAGCATTTATCATGATAGTGTTATTGTACTAAGCATGGTTTCTATCATTACAGTGTTATTGTACTAAGCATGGTTTCTATCATTACAGTGTTATTGTACTAAGCATGGTTTCTATCATTACAGTGTTATTGTACTAAGCATGGTTTCTATCATTACAGTGTTATTGTACTAAGCATGGTTTCTATCATTACAGTGTTATTGTACTAAGCATGGTTTCTATCATTACAGTGTTATTGTACTAAGCATGGTTTCTATCATTACAGTGTTATTGTACTAAGCATGGTTTCTATTACTTAAATTATTTAAACTAAAAAGAGCGACGTCGACACTAGGAAGATTTCGGGAAATAAAGCGGTGTGTTCGAGATACAAGTGACAATATAAGAATTTCATAAAATAATTCAATCACGTGATCTGTCCACAGCTGATGCACCCAGAGTAGGTAAATGCCACACGTCGGACAGTCTGGAACATTTTATCAGACGCGGACCCACAAAGTCCTAACTTTATTTTATTACTAGAATTTTCTTCCTAGAACAAGTACCGATTCCCCGATGGTCAGGTGACCTGCGCAAAGAGCACGTGTGCGGCTCGCGGCGTGCGAGATGCGGGGAGATGGAAGCGATTCTTGTGCAGTGACGTACGGTGTGATTTATGCCGTTGCGCCGTTGCGCAATCAGAAAGATATCTTTGAAAAAATATGGCGTTTTTGATTTAAATTAAGCCACCCGTAAACGGGCAAACATCCACAGGGCCGAATTAAAGGAGCGCTTAGACGTATGGGGACCATCTTATGGTCAAACAAACCAGTAATAGCCACGGTTCGTGAAAAAAATCTATCTCCAAATATCTTTATAAGAAATATATTAAATATTTTTATAATTCTTAAACTGTTTTATTTGCTTTGCCTGAGTTTTACTAATACTCCCATTTTGACATTAATTCACAAGTTGTAAGTCATACATACACACACTCGCGTTTAAAACAAAAATTAATAAAATATAAAAGAAATATAAAAGCAATAATAAATAAATATGCCTTATATTCGCATCACTAAAAGACCCCATTAATACAAGTTTATTGTATTTCCACCAGAACAGTTCCAGGTTTTTCACAATCGTTTGGCATTGTTCCAACAGACGAACTTAAAATTGTTCTTTTCAATAAGATTTTCAATAATTTTAAACAACGAGAGGGTCTCTGAAATTATGAGAATATTATCACCATCTCTCCACCTTATGATAATTGCTCTCCTCTCAATTTGCGGACGTTGAATGAAGGATCAACCTCTCTACCCATTCCAGCGCTAACCTCCGCGTTATAGAGAGATAACATTTTATCAACACTGACCTGGCCTGCCCAAATAACTAGCAACGGGACACCCACGTTCAAGATTCGATGTCCGACTTATTATTTATGACATCCACATTTACAAATCTTTTTTTTTCTCTAAAGCATTCCTCTCAGAGAGCGTGGTTGTTTAACAAAGAAATAGTAAATTATCTACACACTACATACAGTTAAAGAAATAGTAAATTATCTACACACTACATACAGTTAAAGAAATAGTAAATTATCTACACACTACATACATTCAAATCAATATAATTTAAAGACTTATAGTTTTCTTGATAACTTTCTATAGCTTGTTGTTTTCACAATTTAAAAAAAAATGTTTCCATTAGGGTATATCGAGGCTTCAAATAGAATGTTCCTGGAATGTCCTAAAAAGGTATACATAAGGCTACTACAATGTTACATCAGTCAAATGACATATAGCCGTGACATCACGATAGGATAGACAAATGGGCGGTTTGTATACGATTTTACGACCTGTCACTGACTGTGCATGACGTAAGACGTGAAGCTTACACTGTTAACTGTTCATGTGGTAAGGAAGATGAAAATGAAGGCCTCAAAATCAGGGGCGTTTGAGAAGCCACAGACCAACCCACAGATGAATTTTCAGGAGAAACCAAAAGAGACAAAGAGACACTGCCGATTTTGTCTCCTGGAAAACAGTTCTTGTGCGTGAGCGCTCTAACTGTTTCACATCTGCCTATCTACCTCTTCATAACACTCATCAGCATTATTTTAGTAGTTATTCAATTATTTTCTCTCATTATAATCTGAAATAAACACGAACTTGTACTGCATGTTTCATTGTCAATTATATGCATATTCATACAAAAATAATTTGAACAACGTTGTATGTCATGGATCAATGAAAATTCTTCAAATCATTACTAGGAATTTCATGGAGATTTAGACCTGCTGTGTTAACTGCTGTAAAGTTTCCAAAAGTGATTTACACATGTTATTTGGAAATAAATTAGTCAATATGAAATCACATGGAATATCTACTGAATATGAATAAACATTAAGAAAATACTACAGAGTTGAAAGACATCACACCAAATTACACATAAAAATTGCATTGTATTGGATTTCTATCGATCTGTTACTTTTAAAAAAAATGACCTAGACTTGCATAAAAAGAACTCTAAATGCATAATGTTAAGTTCATATTTTTAATACACATTTTAATCTGTCAGCTTAACTTATTGGTATATCGTTCTGTATCCATTATTAATTTGTCATTCATCAATCAATTTGATGGAATATAGAAATATAATACTACAATAATTGTATCTACTTACTGTTTGTATTTCCCTGTCTGAAACAAATACAGCTCATTCAATATAATTATGTTAAATGATTTACATAAAGACTTTTCAAAGGGAGAAAAACAGAGAAAAATGTGTTATAGGAAACACAACCACACATACACAGGCACACACACACACACACACACACACACGCACACACACACACACACACACACACACACACACACACACACACACACAGGCACACGCACACAGGCACACACGAATCCAGCAAAGGTAAACAGCCACACAGAGAACATCAGAGAAATGTCCAGCGAGATCACGCGTATGACAAAACTTGACCACCTGCTAATACAGACTGCATTTTCTCCAAAGCGGCTGCTGACGCCAAGGATGACGGATGGCAAATCCAGCGACTGCAGCGCCATTTCTCCTCTACGACGATCATTAACGTGACGTACAAATTCCGATTGACACAGTCCAGCGACCAAGCGTAGCTAATGGTCTCACGGGTGATCCAGACAATCTCTTAGTCACTTTGCAGCCACTGAGGCTGAGGGCATATTAAAGTATGTCACGAGTAACTGATGCTGATGGGGTTATTAAAGTATATCACGATTCACTGACGCTTATGGTATATTAATTAAAGTACATCACGAGTCACTTTGGCCGATGGGCGTATTAAAGTACATCACAAGTCACTTTAGCCGATGGGCGTATTAAAGTACATCACAAGTCACTTTGGCCGATGGGCATATTAAAGTACATTACGAGTCACTTTGGACGATGGGCGTATTAAAGTACATTACGAGTCATTGAGGATGGTGGGTGTATTAAATAAAGTACATTACTAGTTACTGGGGATGATGGGCATATTTAAGTAAATTTGTGTAACTGAAGCTGATGGGGGTATTAAAGTCTATTACGAGTCACTGAGACCGATGGGTGTATTAAAGTACACTATAAGTCGTTGAGGATGATGGGTGTATTATCACATCACATGTCACTTTGACTGATGAGTGTATTAAAGTACATTACGAGTCACCGAGGCTGATAGGTGTATTAAATAAAGTACATTACGAGTCACGGTGGCTGATTGGTGTATTAGATAAAGTACATTACGAGTCACTATGGCTGATGGGTGTTTTAGATAAAGTACATTACGAGTCTGTTGTTGATGGGTGTATTAGATAAAGTACATTACGAGTCACTGTTGTTGATGGGTGTATTGGATAAAGTATATTACGAGTCACTGATAGGGATGGGTGTATTAAATAAAGTACATTACGAGTCACTGATGGGTGATGGGTGATGGGTATATTAGATAAAGTACATTACAAGTCACTTTGGCGAATGGGCGTATTAAGGTATATTGCGAGCCTCTGTGACTGATAGGCATATTAAAGTACATTACAAGTTACTATGGCTGATGGGCATATTAAAGTAAATTCCGACTAAATGTGGCTTAACGCTGAATAAACGCAAATTGGTAGTGCAAGACTCCTCATCAATAAGGCTGAGTTAAAAAGAAGCCACCTCATCAATAAGGCTGAGTTAAAAAGTAGCCTCCTCATCAATAAGGCTGAGTTAAAAAGAAGCCTCCTCATCAATAAGGCTGAGTTAAAAAGAAGCCTCCTCATCAATAAGGCTGAGTTAAAAGAAGCCACCGAGAATTAAACGGTACTATGTTTTGTGTAACTGTGTCAGTTGAAGAGTGACAGAGGACATCTCACTACCCAGACTTGATGTAAATAAAGGATGAAAAGAAGAGAGAGAGAGAGTGTGGCAGAAAAAAAAGAAACTGATAAAAGAAAAAACAGAGAGAGAGAGAGAGAGAAAGAGAGAGAGAGAGAAAGAAAGAAGGAAAAAGAGAGAGTCGGAGAGTGTAATGAGGCAGAAAGAAAGGAGAGAAGCGAAAGAAAGAAAGAAAGAAAGAAAGAAAGAAAGAAAGAAAGAAAGAAAGAAAGAAAGAAAGAAAGAAAGAAAGAAAGAAAGAAAGAAAAAAGAAAAAAGAAAGAAAGAAAGGGAGACAGAGTGTAAAGAGGCAGAGAGAGAGGAGGGGAAGAAAGAATAGGGAGAGAGAGAGAGAGAAAGAAGAGGGGAGAGGAGAGAGAGACAGAAGAGGGAGAGAGAGAAAGAAGGGAGAGAGAAAGAAAGAAGGGGGGGGGGAAGAGAGAAAGAAGGGGGATAGAGAGAAAGAAGGGGGGGAAAGAGAGAAAGAAGATGGGGAGAGAAAAAGGGAAACAGAGTTATAGAGGAAGAGAAAGTAGCAACCCTGAAGTGCACTGATTGTTCTGGCTCTCCACAGACGTCGCGGGTTAATGACATAACGAATGAACTTCGATCTGTAAAATGAGACTACTAGAAACAACGAGGGGAAAAATTAATTAGTGTCTTCTTGTCACTGAACTCAACACTTGACAGATATTAATTCCCTTTAGGAATTCCCACAACTATAAGGAATATGCAAAGAACAAAACGACGAAGACAAACGGCCAAAAGACGTCAAGATGAAATGCTAAACATACACGGTCACGTACAGATGATAAGTAGTCATCTACGAAGAGACACGCACACACGTTTATGCTAAACAGTTTCAACTCGTAAAAAGTAATTTTACTTGGAAGTTCATATGAACTACACGAGAAAAAGTTTAATGCATAAAAGATATGATTTAAACAATACACGTACAAGTACAGGCAGCTAATCATATGGTCTTAGGTATTCCTAGTGTCTTCTGTTAAATTGAAATATCTATTTCAAATTCAAGTCTATTTCATCTTTTGTTAAATTCAAGTACTTACCATTTTCTGTTAACTTCAAGTCTCTAACATTTTCGGTTAAATTAAGATTTCTATCATCTTCAATTAAATTCCGGTCTCACTTTTAGAAACTGAGATTCGGTTAAAAAAAAATAATTGCATTGGATAAAGAAGAGGATGATTAGGACAAAATGATTCTGTTCAAAAGGGCTGTTAGAAATTGGTGAAAATAATATCTGGATCAAAACCTCTCGTCTATAAAGGATAAAACATGCTGTGTGCAAAGAAATTCTTTCCCGCCCTCACTCATATTTAATAAATATAAATAATAAATATAAATATGTAAATATAAATATATAAATAATAAATATACATACGTAAATATAAATACATAAATACTCATGTACTCTGAGATGATTTGCCTCAGTTGCCTGCGATTAAGGTATTTGAGAGGGAGGGACACGCAGATAGAAAGGGGGAAAGAGAGATAATAACTTTATGTTTATATTGTAATAAAGGATTTATAGATCAAGCACAACTGTAACAAAAAGGTGAGTGTGGCTGTGTTTGTATATTTCTGTGTGTTTGTGTGTCCAAATGTGTGTGTTGGTATGACTGTTTTGTGTGACTGTGTGTATTAGTGTGTGTGTGTGTGTGTGTGTGTGTGTGTGTGTGTGTGTGTGTGTGTGTGTGTGAATGCATGCGTGCCGAATGTTGACGGGAGAGCTAAAGGGAAGAAACAAAACCATTTTATTTTAATTGTCAAGAAAATAAATTGAAACATGTCGCTTGTAAAGTAGACAGTCAAAATCATTTCATTTTAATTGTTAAGAAAATTAATTGAAACTTGTCGCTTGTAAAGAAGACAGTCAAATTGTTTTCCGGATATCTGAGCGGAACTCCAAATGTACAATGACGGTTTGTTTACGAGAAGAAACGTTCATACAGATGTGCGTCATACTTCCGGGAATTCCCCTTTGTATCTGCAGCACTTACAGTTTTTATTGTCTCTGTACAAATGGCGATCACAATTTGCTAATTTATGCGCACCTGAGTGATGTGTTTATTGACCCCGCACGAATATCGCACATATTTAATTTTGTTGTTTTACTTGCACTGAGCAATGTGTTTTGCCTCACGAAGACAAGCCTAGTCTACTGAGTTTGTAGGTTTCGCTTAGTCGAGAAAAAAACGAATTGGACAAAGTAGAACCTTTAAGACTATTTTTCCCTTTCCATTTAGACCCCAAACACTCACTTATTCAGCGTTTTATCTATTTCTTTCCATTTCTACTGAAAACACTCACACATCCGGCGTTTTCTCTCTTTACTTTTCCGTTTCGACCCAAAAACACTCACTCATTCAGCGTTTTATCTATTTTCTTTCCATTTCTACTGAAAACACTCACACATCCGGCGTTTTCTCTCTTTACTTTTCCGTTTTGACCCAAAACACTCACTCATTCAGCGTTTTATCTATTTTCTTTCCATTTCTACTGAAAACACTCACACATCCGGCGTTTTCTCTCTTTACTTTTCCGTTTCGACCCAAAACACTCACTCATTCAGCGGTGTGCTGACTATAACAAGACTGCGCATTCATATAAAAGACGACTTCCACAACTATATTACAGCCACCTATGTCACTTTCACTGTGGTTTATATTTCCCTTCATTACTTAGCTTATCATGAGCGGTACGACAAAATCAGAGCATAGAGAATCAGAAGTGCGGGGGAGAAAAAAGAGAGAACTAGAAAGAAGAAGAGATGAGAGAGAGACAGGAAGATAAAGAGAAACGAAGAAAAGGAAATTTAAGGGTTAGAAAGACAGGAGAGAGAGAGAGAGAGAGAGAGAGAGAGAGAGAGAGAGAGAGAGAGAGAGAGAGAGAGAGAGAGAGAGAGAGAGAGAGAGGAGGGAAATGAGAGTTGCTAATAGATGAGAATTATAATTATCATGAGAGAGAGAGAGAGAGAGAGAGAGGGAGAGAGAGAAAGAGAGAGAGAGAGGAGAAAATAGAGTTGCTAATAGATGAGAATTATGATTATCATGAGAGAGAGAGGGAGAGAGAGACAAAGAAAGAGAGAGAGAGAGAGAGAGGAGAAATGAGAGTTGCTAATAGATGAGAATTATAATTACTATGGAAACACGAGCAAGGTTGTGTACACTTCAAGATCAAGGTCGACCTAGAGAAGGCGGAAATATACAAGGAAACGACAAACAGACGAAATTCGGTTACCACACTTTCCCGTCCATCTAGGCCTACTTTCTGTACCAGTCTAGCACCAACATTTCCTTATCAATTGTCAGTGAACATATTTCATGTGTACAGCAGGAATATCTTGCCTGTTTTGTTTTCTATAGAAGTCTACTCCCAACAACAGTCGGACAAATTTATTTTTCAACATCCCCAAACTAAAAGAAATTAATCAAATTAAATTCAATAATGCGCATTGCATATTACAATGTACAATTACATTTAAACACAAGAAGAAAATATAATATTTTAACAAATAAAACGAAGAGATCTCAAATATCTGCCCTTGTCTTTAAGAAAAAAATATGATTTGTTTGCTATATGTGTGCCTAACTTGTAATTTATCATAAATGTACGGCGACATTATGTTCTCGAACTTCAAGCATATATGTGACCATTATGTTCTCTAATTTCAGGCACGCAATGCGCCATTATGTTCTCTAATATCAGGCACGCAATGCGCCATTATGTTCTCTAATTTCAGGCACGCAATGCGCCATTATGTTTTCTGGTTTCAAGCATGCGCGGAGTCATTATGTTCTTTGACTCAAGCAAACAGCACCATTCAAACACTGCACTATTATTTTCTCTGAGTTCAAACACGTAGAACACCATTAGTTCTATATTCAATGTTAAATCTCATTGAGAACAAGGGAACGTGACAACTTTCGCGAAACGTGTCATATGAATTTTGCAATTTTGAGAAAAAGAATTCTATAAGAGAACTAAATCAAAAACAAAGTTGTACGTAATATCATCAGCGAGTCCCAGTGATGTAAACTGATATCGCCCAGGACTCTCGTAATATTATAACACGAAATGAGAACACGAAATGTAAACTGATATCGCCCAGGACTCTCGTAATATTATAACACGAAATGAGAACACTGATGTAAATATATAAGCAAGTACCAACATTAAAATGACCGCATTAAACAATATGCTAACATTTAGACAACTTCAGATTTCGATTGATTATGTTAATTAAATATTAAATAACTAGACTACTGATTGTTATCTAGAAAACTAGATAGATAGACAGATAGATAGATAGACAGATGGATAGACAGATAGAGAGACAGATAGATAGATAGACAGATGGATAGACAGATAGATAGACAGATAGAGAGACAGATAGATAGACAGACAGACAGATAGATAGATAGATAGATAGATAGATAGATAGATAGATAGATGGTGCATGTTTTTTGGTATATGCATTTTCGATTATGTGTATGCTTGTACACGTATTAGTATGTATGTATGTATGTTTGTGTGTGCACATGTCTGTATGTGCCTGTTTGTGTCACTAGGTGCCTTAGGATTGCGTTATAATAGGGCATTATATAAAATATTTACTACTTACGGACGTAACACATGTACAAAGTGTCGATGCAAGGTTTGGACTACTGGTTATAATTGTACATATGAATAACTGTTAATAGCCGGTAATAGACGGACGCCGCCCATCATTTAGACTCACGGCTTATATTCACTAATAGACTGAGAAATAGACTATAAAAAAAGATATTGATCGAAACAAGGCGTAGATTTAAACCCTTTATTCTTCCATCACTTCACTGCGTAGATGCTGCCGAGTTAGTGTTCCTACTCGCTGCTAACCACTCAACGCGCACTCACTCAATCAAAACAGACTATCTTCCCCTCCATTTCTGTCCATCCTCAACTTTCACTTCTTATAAAAATTACAAATAGCATATCATCTTAAAATTATACAATAGAAATGAAAATTTAGATTTAAAAATTGTGGGAAAAATTCCCATCATACATCAGTTTGTGTGTGTAATAAATGTGTTCAAAGAGTAACACGAGATAAATTAAGAGTAAGCGAATATTCTACATCAAATGCAAATGGCAGCAATAGTCAGGAAGAGCACAATTTGCACTAACACATCAAGCAATTAATGTATAATTCCCATACAAGGACTATGAATGTATAATCACCCTACTAGAGAGTATCAATGTGTCATCAATACATCAAACAATGCATACATCGTACGAACATCAACAAGAGACCACTAATAAACTCACCAATATACACTCAGTACAACACATCAAGCAGTGGACTTGTGTCACCAGCATATTTAAACAATGGTCTTGCGGCACTAACATATCAAACAATGGACTAGTTGCACCAGCACGCCAAACAGTGGACTAGTTGCACCAGCACATCTAGCACCTATACACGTCATCGATATGTTAGACTTTAGATTTCTTGCACCATAACATCAATCAGTAGCGATTGACAATGAAACGCGTGGTCTGTATCAAACTGTGAAGTTCACTGTGCTTACCGATAACAATGTTGCTCTCAAAGCACATAAACACCAATCAGTCGATTACAATCTTACCACATCAATCAACATACACCACAGCATCACCACATCAAACAATGGCCTCATCACCAACACATCAAGCAGCTTACACACATCATCACCATATCAAGGAACCCACACACATCACCACATCAAGCAATGGCCACAGCACCAGCACATCAAGCAATGGGCACAGCACCAGCACATCAAGCAATGGCCACAGCACCAGCACATCAAGCAATGGGCACAGTATCAGCACATCAAGCAACTTACAAACTTACCATATCAAGGAACCCACACACATCACCACATCAAGCAATGGCCACAGCACCAGCACATCAAGCAGCTTACACACAGCATCGCCACATCACAATGGATACAGCATCAGCACATCATGCAATGGACTTGGGAACCAGCATAGCAGATAACGGATTTGTGGTACCAACACATCAAGCAACTGACATAGCACCAACACATCAAGCAACTTACACAACACCAGCACATCACACAATGGACACATCAAGCAACGGACACAACAGTAACGCATCATGCGATTGACTTATAACACCATTACATCAAACAACTTTCATATAACACTAACACATCCAGTAATAAACGTATAATGACATTAAATCAAGCAACTGACAGTAGCAAATCACGTAGTCTGACATATAACACAACCCCATCAAGCATCTGAAGCATAACTCCAAATCAAAGCAAGTGACACACTGCACTAGCATATCAAGCAACTGACAGCACCAATCAAGCTGTTGACGCATTGCACTAACACATCAATCAACTGACACATAGTACCAAATCAGAGCAGATAACACATTGCCCTAACACATCAATCAACTGACACATAGTACCAAATCAGAGCAGATAACACATTGCACTAGCATATTAAGCAATTAACACATATAGAATCACCGCAACATATTAAGCAACTGACACATAACAACTAATCAAGAAGATGACACAGTGCACTGACACATAACAACTAATCAAGAAGATGACACAGTGCACTGACACATCAAGCAACAATAGCAGTTAACACTTATAGTACCACCGCTTCAATGAAGTAATGCATGGCACCAATACATCAAAAAATAACACAACTTCCATACATCGTGCGCAGACATTGAATCACAAGACCATTGTATAATCACATGCTTGTCCTTCACATTTTGCCACCATTCTTAGAAAGAAATTTTTATCGCATTTGAAGATATAAATAATGCGTCCCCAATTCCTCCTTTCCAACACTTCCCCCTTTCTGTTTAGATTTGTCAATTCAGGGTGTTTTTTGTTTTTTTGTTTTTTTGTTTTTTTTGTTTTTGCCAATAGAGCGCAATAGTTCTGCCGGCCGGACACTTGGAAACGATGTTGACTTTAAAACACGCCTCCACTGATATATGTAGTTACAATTCCTAAGACCTCACCCTTTTCTCACCTTGCATTATTCTTGTCAGACAATCCTATATTGAATCTGTAAATTTAATTACAGTGTTTTAATGACGAGTTATCACCTTGCATTAATTTAGGCTTGCTTTAGACATAACAGTGAGGCAGAAGAAGCTAAATTCACAAAAAATGTCTTACTTGTTTCGATTGCAAATGTGATGGGAACAAAAAATGTTAGTTGGAGTTCAATAATGAAGTTGGTTGAATGATTTAATTCCGTTATGTTTAGTCGACCAGTTTTAACGTCTATATGAACAATAATTCCAATCAGTTTGAGTGTCCATACGAACAATTATAACAACTAGTGTAAGTGTCAATATGAATAATTATTCCAACTAGTGTAAGTGTCCATATGAATAATTATTCTAATCAGTGAGTATAGATATAAACAATTATTCCGATCAGTGTGAGCAGGTGTTCATAAACAGTGTGTGGACTTTTGATATCTTCGAATGCGTTGTCTTGACAACAAATATTTTAAGCATATGAACGATACAATAATACAACGATCGAAAATTTATTTCCCTAATATGAAGCGCCTGTTTCCTGAGTTCACTCGAATTAGACGTGTTCCATGCTTGATTCCTGAGTTCACCCGAATAGCTGTATTCCATGCGTGTTTACTAAGTTTACCCAACAGCTGTGCTCCACATTTATTTCCTGAGTTTACCCGGATAGCAGTGTTGCACGGGTGCTAGCTGACTTCATCCAATAGCAGTGTTCCACGCGTGTTTATTGAATTCTATCGGACAGCAGTGTTCCACGCGTTTCTACTGAGTTCTGTCGAATAGCAGTGTTCCAAATGTGTTTCTAATACACCACCTCACAGCATCATCATTAAACTTCCAAAGATTTCTCACTTTTATTGTTTTGGGGGCGCTAAATGTCCGTAAGCCTAGGCCCATGCCTCGATGTTAGCATTTCCCACTGATTGTAAAGTTCTGAGAGAAAGTAATGTGAAATTCTAATAAAAGTATCAAGATTTATTTACTATCTTGAAGGCTGCTGGAGTGGGTGGTCACGATAAATGGTTGTTAGTGTGAATGCACCACTCATTGACCTGCATTAATTAAAATTACAGGTATAGTCCATATTCCAGGTTTGGATTACAGAGTCCATATTCCAGTTTTGGACCACAGAGTCCATATTCCAGGTTTGGACCGCAGAGTAGCTTGGATTATATTGATTACAAGAGAGACAATAGTCAAACAGCTCTTATCCCCAGTCACCCAACAATCCTGGTTATTTAGATGAGGGAAGCTATGAATAAAATAATCTTTTCTGCGGTTTTCTAGTGAAATTGGTAATATAATTAAGATAATAGAATGTCACTTTTCTATTCATCATCGCGATGACCTGACACGGAACTCCAAAGTAATTCTAAAATAGTAATTGGTTCTGTGACAGCGCAATGTTGATGACTTAGCTTAGGTGTAGTAAAGGTCAAGCCTCCTTCAGCTCGCATTGACAAGCTGGATAGCAGCACACACAATGACCGTGGTGCACTTGGTAATGACACAGGCCCAGAGATCACTTCCTTGGTGTATATGTTAGAATGTGTGGATGTAGTCATTAGAGTGGTCGCAGTAAACCACTGGCTATTTAAAAATGTTGATAACAAAGACAAAGCAATGCTATTAGGCACAATAGTCTACTTTAAAAAAATAGTTTAATTTGATTGCAGTATATAGGAGTTTGCTCTATGGACTGAGTACAAGTTGACGAAATTCAATAATTTAGTGTATCTAAAAAGTTTAGTGTATCTAAAAAGTAACCTGCAATGCATTCTCTGATGTGGATGATGATTCTATAGTATATTACTTCTCTCTCTCTTTATCTCTCTGTCTCTCCAGGAAAGATACTTCTAAAACTAACATAGTCAAATAGAGGACATCTTTCCAGGCAGGACTTACAAGGATGAATAACTGACAGCTCTGTCTACAATGAAGTAGACTTGTAACAAGTATAAAACAACGCTAGACCTCAGCAGGTAGCCTTAGGTCACTCATCACAGTGTTAAATGATGGGGAATTCTCGCACATATTTTCTGTATATATTTTTATCTATAATTTTTAAATTCAGTGCTATTTGTGATTTGTATGATTTAAAAATGTTATACAATGCACAAGAGTGAAGGATAAAAAATAATGTGTTGAGTGAGTAGGGATGTTGTTTTTGTCTGGTAGAACACTGGAACCCTCTAAGCAATAGTATGTCAGCTTAAACATTAGATCTGGAATCTTTATTTTGGCCTTGGTTATGTGTCATGCAATTCTTATACTGATGTAATCGTAAATTTGTTTTTGGATTGGTTGCATGTCTGCTGATAGAATGCTGATTGGAAGGTGGAGAAAGTCATGGATTTGAATTTGATTCAATTAGGAGTGAGTATGGGTAGATGGGTGTGGTTTCAAGATTAATAAAACCACAATAGAAATTTTATTCCTCACTCTTTGCAACATGACTCTTTGGGTGAGTGTTGAGACCGAGTCCCTCCCTAGCATGTTTTGAATATGGAACAGGAGACCCTTGGCTAGACATCTATGTATTGTGTGGATCTAACAAGTAGTAGTAGTAGTATTAGTAGTAGTAGTTATATTACTTTAAACATTTTCAACCTTCAGTTTGTTTTGAAGAGGCATATACCAAAAGTAGTATTTATTAATGTAGTAAATTGCAATATAGTTAGACTCTGCAATTACTTATGTTTCAGAGTCTTTCTTTATGTCTCCTTATTGGTTCATTTACCAATTTTATTTTGAAATTCATGATAAGGGCTTTTGGTGCCTGATTCTGATGTTATTTATACTATGTCCCATGAAGCATCTACCAGTGAGATGTACTTCATCCCAGCACATTGAAGGTGAAGTCTTGGTTGTGACAGTGACTACAATGGGGCTTGAACTTAATCAGACATTTTATTTTTTTTAAAATCAACCTATGTTGTGAAACTAGGAATGTATTCTGCTTATTCTTTAACCTGTTAAATGTTTCTTTTTATTAATTTTATATTAATTGTTCAGTCTTGCATACCTGCTAATGAAAACGTAAATTCTTTTGTTTGTATATTGTCATAACTTGTTGTGATAGTCTCATGATTATGTATTGTTCCCTTTCCATCTCCACATTTATTTATGTACCATTTGTTTAAGATCTATTTCTCGGTTTAATAACTGAGTGGGGGCCATGAATCAAAGTGACGTCTGCTCACTCGCATATCTATCGCGTAACAGTTGCAGATATGTATATATAAAATATGGCCCATACTCTGCATTGGCACTTGTAGATGTTTTGTTTCATAATTAAATGTAATATTGATATGATTCGTTATTAAAAAGTCACTTGTAGATTGTTTTGTATCATAATTAAATGTAATATTGATATGATTCGTTATTAAAACGTCACTTGTAGATTGTTTTGTATCATAATTAAATGTAATATTGATATGATTCGTTATTAAAACGTCACCCCAGAGCACAGAGGTTACACATAGCAGCTTTACACACTGTTCTATTCTTACCATAACATAAGATGAATAATCAAATTATGTAGCACAAGCTACCATCAGACATTTTATAACATAGAACTAGATGGGAATTTCAGATACCTATCATACTCATTCTGGAAGTATAGATATCGTGTTTTACTAAGTAGTGAACAAACCGCCAATGATGTAATATACTACTAACAACAATTGCATTAAAGCTTAGCAAAAGGAAATACTTTCTCACACTTAGAAAACATTTTAAAATTTACAATGAGAAAAAATACAAATATTTCCTTTTACCTTAAAACACAGTAAAATAATTGTTTTGTGCAAATCAATGCAGTAAAATGACTATTCAGTGAATATATAAATAAAACAGAAAATGGCAAACTGACTATACACAATTTCACCAGAACTTAATTTATATGTTTTCCTAGTGTTCAATTTCAATATGTAGTTTTGGTCAGTAAATTGAAGTAAGTAATGTCCGACAATGGTCAGCTTGCAGTATTTACATTTAACATGGCCATCCAAACTAGAAAACTATCGCTAGGTATCAAGAGTTCTGCACATTACTACCATACCTCTTAAGACTTTATTAAGTATAAAAAGGTCATGCCTCCTTGTGAGGGATTCATTTTCCTACTTGTTGACAACGCATTGAAGAGAAGGAAGTAGGAAGGAAGTTCTCAATGATATATTAGTACTAAATTTCATGTTTAACAAACAAATTTCTCACTCTGAATTTTTTTAGTGTTGGTTATCACACACACACACCACACACACACATACACACCACACACACAATCACACACACACACACACACACACACACACACACACACACAAACGTGTAAACGTTGTCACCATCAATCTTTTCTTGTTGCCTTTAAGGACGTAGAGTGAGCTCCTCTTGGTGCTAATGTGATTTATGTCGTTGGTTACTAGACGTCCTGTGGGAGATCGTTGAAGTGAAATACTAAGTGGATATGACAATTGCATATATAGTCTACTGACATATCAGTGATGTAACTGAGAAGTGTGTGCGTGCGTGCATGTGTATAAGTGTGTGTGTGTGTATGTGTGTGTGTGTGTGTGTGTGTGTGTGTGTGTGTGTGTGTGTGTGTGTGTGTTTGAAATGATTTAATGATTGTGAATGAAAGGAGTGCATACTTCAGTATTTTTGTTATGTTCGCATTGTGTGTGCGTGAAACTGTGCGTGCGTGCTTTTACTAGTTGCAAAATACGTGTTCCTGCACTCGCCCTAAGCAAGGAGCTTAGCAGCAGTCAGGAAGTTGAACCTCTGAAAGCCAGTGACATGTGGCATCTGCTGACTTCTTAGCTTAAAAATGCGGACATTGCCATGTTGTTAACTCGCTTCCTGGAGTCGTTTTTGTCTCGTAGTGCCTCCTTGCGTCACCGTGCATATCGCTGTAAATTAGGTAATGAAGATTGATCACAAGTCACTATGTAACAAAGAGCGATAATTAGCGCCACTTTATTCTCTCCCGCTTCTTTCCTATTTTTTTCTTCTCGTTCTTGTTTTGGATGTAGATTTCAGAATTAATGGGCTTCAAATACTCTGCCTTTAAAGACAGGACTTGGACATTGTTTCTTATTGTCATGCGGAAAGGGAACGTGCTCGGAGACAATTAATCGGTCGTCTGGATAACTTACATTATCTGACAATTGTGATCCACTCACTCACTTACTCACACTCACTCACTCGCTCGCTCACTCATACATCAACTAATTAATTCTGTAATGATCACTATAATTAATTACTTTAAATCTATGCCTTGTTGAAAAAATTATATTAAAGAAAAGAAAATCGAAACAAAGAAGCATTGCCAACAAGGAAGAGTTACTACGTCACAAGCAGGTCTTGTTTTAATCATACGCTCCGAAATGCACGTATACATGGATTTCAAGAAACGATTTCACATACAATCCATTTAACACAGTGATATATCACGTTTGTGAAATAAGAACAATGTTGTGTGATAAAATATTACGTTTTCTAAAAGTATTCTGACTTAGTAACAAACTCTCTCTCTCTTTCCAGCTCTTCTATCTGTCTGTCTGTCTGTCTCTCTCTCTCTCCATCTCTCCAGCTATCTGTTTATCTATCTATCTATCTATTTATCTCTATACACATGTATATATATATATATTTATCAGTTAGCTTCGATCTACAATTTCTTTATTAGAAGTCATCGTGAATTTGTTGTAACGACCTTGACCTATGTTGGTCACAGCTAGAGTCGCTCAACAATAAAAGCAATACAAATGACGTTGGAACCCTTAACCTTAGAGTCACTTACTGTGTCCCATACCACACCATGCATCAGTCATTAGAAGACAAATAACTGCACAGAAATTCCTATTACTAAGATGTTGTGACAAAAGTCAAATTTTAATTCCTAATCATTCTTACAAAATGATCATTGGTGACTACACATGGCAAATATAATGCCATTTGGTGCCGACCTCTGACCTCTTGTGACTACGCAAGACGTAAATAAAGTTAAGTAATTTCTACCACTGAACTATTGTGACTACTCCAGACAAGTGTAATGCCTAGTGAATCCTACCCTTGAGCTATTGAGACTGAACAAGACAAATGTTCGGTTGTAAAGTAAATCTATGAACCGTCATGGAGACTGCTATCCCAGGGGACCTTATAAGGACATTGACAAAGTTTAGGGAGTTGAGAAACAAAGCTGCTGCACAGGCCCCTGACTAGGTCTACTAAACGAGATTTGAGCCCCTAAGGGTTACAAACAATGAGAGGGAGGGGGGAGAGTAGGAGAGAGAGAGATGGTGGCTATCTTTAGATCTGCGCTATGTCTTCGTTCGATGCAAGCAAGCTGTCAAACAACACATTCTAATTCTGACATCCACATTTCTGCCATTGTCTTTCCGCTGGCACAACTACAAGAGCAGCCTGCAGTCCTTGGCTCGATTGCTGACTACGAATACTATATCGTTATGTCTGGAACTCGAAGAACCATTTCTATCTTTCTTTTTTTTTAAAGACACGTTATGCATTTTACAAGCCGGAAACAACCCCACTCATTGTAGCGCAAGAAATAATCATATACAAATGAAGTCAGTCTAAAAGTGAAATGCGCAATGCATTATATCAAAATTTTTATTGGACAGAAATTACACTTTTCTTGGAGTAACATTCTTTCTATGCATACTGTAAGTCTATACATTGACAGGTTCACTAGATATTTCTTTCACTGTCATTTTCTCGAGGTGAGTTTTAAGAAAATCCAGACCCGTTCCAGTCTGTTAGCACGGGTTGGCGTCTTGGTCCTAACAGCTGTCTAGTCAGTTGAGCAGGCAATGGACTGTTACGCAGAGCTGTAATATTTAGATTAATTTTATTGCAGTGAGTATTGATATACAGAAAAAGGCACGAAGGGAGATATGAAATTTGTGAGTAGAAAAAGCACATTATGTGTTAAGAGGTCATCCAACTTCACCTCATACTAGCGATGTATGAGCATTAGAGAGATAAGAGGAAACATGCACTATAAATTGGCGTCATCAGTTTGACACTACAAATGAGTAGACCTGAAAAGAAATGAGAACATAGATATGGATATAAATTGTGTGAAAGTGTGGACCTGAAAAGAGAGGAGAACATCAGATAGATAAAATGTGTGAAAGATGGTGTACCTGATAAGAAGTATGAACGTAAGGTAGATAATTAAAGTGTGTAAAACATGATGGACTCGAGTAGAAATGTGAACTTAAGGTAGAGATATAAGGTGTGTAAAACATGGTGGACCCGAGTAGAAATTTGAACTTGAGGTAGAGATATAATGTGTGTGAAATATGATGGACCCGAGTAGAAATGTGAACTTGAGGTAGAGATATAAGGTGTGTGAAATATGATGGACCAGAGTAGAAATGAGAACATAAGGTGCAGCATTAAAGTGTGTAGTATATGTGCAGAATGAAAGTGTATAAAATATAGATATATAAGTTGAATGAAATATGGTTGAAGAGTCGTAGGCAATGAAGAAATACCCACTGCGGATATTGTGGCTCTCTGTATTCCTGCCGTTGCTGGTGGTGTTGCTAGGTGTTGTTCCTTTTTTTTCTTCCTGCCTGTCTGGTGTTGAATGGGTATTCGGGAGTCGAGCTGTTTATCCTTTTCTTTTGTTGTCTTGTACTTGTTTCTATTGTTTATCCTTTTCTTTTGTTGTCTTGTACTTGTTTCTATTGCTTATCCTTTTCTTTTGTTGTCTTGTACTTGTTTCTATTGTTTGTTCCGATGTTGGCTGCTTTGTTGGTGTTGTTGTTGACTGTAACAGAGAAAAGAACCTCGAGCACCCTTGTGGAATCTTCAGGAACGTCCATTATTCTTTCTTTGTCACTTTGCAAGTCTGTGTTAGCCATTTTTTGTTTTGTCTCGATCTTTGCCTGTGTTTCCTTTCCTTCGGTTGTAGTTGGGGTATTATGTGAACTGGTTCCTTTGGTCTGAGGTGGAATTTTCCTTCTCGCACGTACTCATGGGTGCCGTTTGTGTTCCTCTGTCAGTTACTGCCCTTTGTATTCCTCTGTCGGTTACTGCCCTTTGTATTCATCTGTCAGTTATTGCCCTTTCTATTCGTCTGTCAGTTATTGTCCTTTGTATTCGCCTGTCACTTATTGCCCTTTGTATTCCTCTGTCGGTTACTGCCCTTTGTATTCATCTGTCAGTTATTGCCCTTTCTATTCGTCGTTATTGTCCTTTGTATTCGCCTGTCACTTATTGCCCTTTGTATTCCTCTGTCACTTGTTGTCGACTTGGTGGCCCTTTTAAGCTATATTTTGGAGGTTCCGATGACTTGGCGTAAATTTTCCTTGCAGGCCAGTTACCTTGAATACGAAAGACTGCGTGTAGCAATTCGTAAAATGCTTCGTCTAATTCTTCAGTGTCGTAGAGAATTATTTTAAATTCTTTAGTGACTTCCATATATCATGTATGACGCCGTTTATACTAATTTTTACCTCTATTTCAAGGTCATGATTTGGGATGTCATGTTGAACTACCTGCCCTAAAAAGGGTTTGGGTGTTGCTTTCTCTGTTGAGTGGGGAATTCGAAATCCCCGTTTTCTCTCGGTTTGGTCGCAGGAACGGAGTCCTAATGCTTTGAAGGCTGCAGCTGGAATGAATGAAGATCAGAGAGGTACCCGATTTATCTTGACCATTGCCCAACTGCAAACAGTCCGATTTGCATCAACTCGCATCAATTCAAAGCCCTGTGGTTTTCTAATGTCTGCTGATATCAGTATATCAAAATGTCCAACTAATTTCTTCTGACCTCTGCTGATATCAGTATGTCAAAATGTCCAACTAGTTTCTTCTTACTTCTGCTGATATAAGTATATCAAAATGTCCAACTAATTTCTTCTGACTTCTGCTGATATCAGTATATCAAAATGTCCAACTAGTTTCTTCTTACTTCTGCTGATATCAGTATATCAAAATGTTCAACTAGTTACTTCTGACTATTGTTGATATCAATATGTCAAAATTTCCAAGTAGTTACTTCTGACTTCTGTTGATATTAATATGTCAAATTGTCCAACTAGTTACTTCAGACTTGTCAAAAAATCCAACTAGTCTCTTCTGACTTCTGTTGATATAAATATGTCATTATGTCCATCTGTCCATCTTCTGACTCATTATGTGCCTGTGGGTAAATAATGATTTACATCCATTTATTATGCCACAGATCTATTGATATTTCACAAAACTATTTGTTATACCTCAGATACATTTTTATATCGCAGATCTGTTTCTTATTTATAATCTATTGATTACTATAAACCTATTCTTTGTACCTTATTTCTATTTTTATACCATAGATCATTTGTTATTATATTATATTATTATATAATATTATATTATATTATATTATATTATATTATATTATATTATATTATATTATATTATATTATATTATATTATATTATATTATATTATATTATATTATATTATATTATATTATATTATATTATATTATATTATATTATATTATATTATATTATATTATATTATATTGTGTTGTATTGTGTTGTATTGCAATGTATTATATTTGTTTCGTTTTCGTTTGTTTTAAATCTTGTAAATGTTAAGATATACGTGTATTGTTTATTTTGTATATTTCGAACAAAATTCTTTCATGTCTGCGTTAGATCACGTCTGGTTGACAATGATCATTAAATCAGAAAGATGCCTCAACAAATTGCCACAGTCATTTATATAAAATTGTCCTGTCCATACAATAACCATACATACGAAGTTAGTCCATACAATAACCATACACACGAAGTTAGTCCATACAATAACCATACACACGAAGTTAGTCCATACAATAACCATACATACGAAGTTAGTCCATACAATAACCATACACACGAAGTTAGTCCATACAATAACCATACATACGAAGTTAGTCCATACAATAACCATACATACGAAGTTAGTCCATACAATAACCATACACACGAAATCAGTCCATACAATAACCATACATACGAAGTTAGTCCATACAATAACCATACACACGAAATCAGTCCATACAATAACCATACACACGAAGTCAATCCATCAAATAACCGTACATACGATGTCAGTCCATAAAATAACCATACACACGAAGTCAGTCCATACAATAACCGTGCACACAAAGTCTAGTCCATAAAATACATCTGTTATTTCCTAAACCGTCCGTTGATCTGAATGTTATTAAGTGAATGAAACAAAGACATGTATTTCTTGTGTCCATAATTCATGATAAATGTCTGTTTTGTGAACAAAACTATAACGGTAATCTTATAATAACTCCTCTGTTCAATTGCCAATGTCTAAAGAAACAGAACTACGACTAGTGGCTAATTAACAATCAGGGCTGAAGAATTCATTAGGCGATAACATATCAAATTGGGCATGTTTATATAAGTTAAATCACAGAACACACTTATATACGGCAAAATACATACAGCACAGAGTTTGCCTATAACATACTTATATACACTAATAAAGATACGTTTGTTAATAACTTATTTATATACACTAATAAGAGACGTTTGTTAATAACATATGTATATACACATACATAGAGAAAATGCTGTATGTCTGACGAGTTTAAAGTGAACACTCTACTACCGGTTATTAACTCACCATCCTTTGCATAAACAAGATTTACTTAAATGTTGCTCAATATAAAATTCAGCCTCCATCTTCTATCCTCCACCACCACCCCCTAAAACAAATGG
Source organism: Sinotaia quadrata (assembly GCA_028829895.1). NCBI lineage: Eukaryota > Metazoa > Mollusca > Gastropoda > Architaenioglossa > Viviparidae > Sinotaia > Sinotaia quadrata. The sequence goes on along the minus strand of CM054179.1, from coordinate 37,256,151 downwards.
CGTACTCTCATATTCTTCCTTTATTTCCCACACTCCGGAACTGGGTTCCACAGTGACTTCTGGAAGGGATACATTGGCTCAGTACTAAAACAACTCATTGCAGTTTTACAGCAAGACCCGTTGTCCTTAATTGTGATAGCTCTGTCATTAGCAAATAACTCAATCTGGCACTCATTAGCATTAGCAAACTTTCACTTGGGAGACATAACGTTGCGCCAGCCGGCACTTACAAATAGATCAGGGTGTCCAATATTATTTCTATTCTTTTCATCACTATAAATATGTGTTCATGTAAGGAAAATATTTTATTTTAATTTCAATGAAAGACAATTTTAAGAATTACAAAAATTGTCAAGTTAACAATAGCACAAAAAATAGTATAAATTGCTCTTTTATGTTTGTGTTATTTTTATTAGCGCTTATCCAGGCACTTTATAATGTGGCCATTGACCTTGAAAATTCCGGATATAATGGGTTGTATCAAGCGACAAATTCAATCGAACAGGCTGGATCACGATTCCATAATCCTAATTTTATTTTAAAACACGACTACTTACACGTTTTATTGATATCGTTAAAGTATTGATTTCAGAAAACAAAAATCCATCTTTCCAATCAGCCCATCACTTGAATCCCAGGCGACTACTTTCGTTTATTTAATTCATTTTATCCAAAGTGTATTTTTTAATTCTTTCAAGAACTGCGATTCCCGAAGGAGCCATTTGCAATCCTTCAATTAATCTACCCACCAGGCGGGGCAAATTTTGGCTAAGCATCGCTTGCTCTTTTGAAGCAACAGAGCTAATGAGCTCAGAAAAGAGACTAACAACAAACTCGGCAGTTTCAACAAAATGAGGAAAAAGAACAAGACACTTAGAACAGCTTGCAACGAGAGTGTTATGAGAATAATAGAACAAGAATAGAAACAAAGGAGCATGCAACAGAACAATGACAGCATTTGAAGAGCAGAGCAACTCAGAGAAACAGCGGGAAGAAGGAGGCTAGCAGAACAAATTAAAACTGTAGCACTACTAAGAATAGAACAACATAAATCGGCAGCACTACTAAGAACAACAGAACAACATAAATCGGCAGCACTACTAAGAACAACAGAACAACTCAAACAAACAAAATATTGAAGACAACGTCAACACTGTGGCATAAATTATTGAAATACTTTAAGTCTGATTTTGGGTAAGTCAACAAAGTGACAGCAATGGAGTTAATAAAAGCAACAAGGCTATTGATAGCAACAGAGCTACTGCTATTGAGATCAATAGAGCTACTGAAAGCAACCCAGCAACAGAGTTACTAAGTTCAACAGATCTACTGCAAACATCAGAGCACTTGCTAGCAACGAAGTAACAAAAAGAAGAAATTAACAAAAAATAAGAGGGCAAGAAAAAATACAAGCAACAGTGCTTTTGAGAGTATGAGAATCAAGTGGGCATTTTTATTTACTATAAACACTCACATTTTCATTGTGATGACAATACAATTACTCTAAACACTCACATTTTCATTGTGATGACAATGCAATTACTCTAAATACTCACATTTTCATTGTGATGACAAGGCAATAAAGAATATCTTTAAAAAGCATACATTCTGTATTTAATGAATAAGGTTTTTGAAAGCGCACGTTAATTTATTTAAGTATTTCATTTGTCTGAGTTCTAATCTCTACACAAGTTAAGGGGACACGTCACGCTCCGGCTGTCGATGACGTAGTAAGAGATGTAGACTGAAGTTTTATATTCCAAAATGTGCTCGGTATGATAATTCTGCATTGTTTCATACCTAAGGTGCTTGGCGAGTCAAAATCCATTTGTGCCTTTAACAATCAGTTTACATATCACTGACTGTTCTTCCACTGAAACTCACATATAATAACTTTACGTTGTATCTTGTGACAGCAGACGACGAGTGGGCTGGCTAGGTCGGTCACAGTTCTGTACAAAGAGCAGCGTGCTGGTTTGTTTGTGTCGGACCTTGATCTTTTCCACTTTTTGCAGCTCTGAAGCCCAACCTTCAAAAGATGTCTGATGACCTTCAGCTGTAAGCGACTGTCGAAATTGCGCAAAGTAATTTAAAGGGAGGTAAAAATACATGTACTGGATTTGTAACTGTTTGTAACTGTGTATACAACTTTGCACTTGTTTAAAGAGTAAATATACATTTATTGTATACTTATTGCTTGTTTAAAGAGTAAATATACATTTATTGTATATTTATTGCTTGTGTAAAGAGTAAAAATACATTTTATTGTATACTTATTGCTTGTGTAAAGAATAAAAATATATTTACTAGATTTGTAACTAGATTTGAATGTATATACAACTTTGCGCTTGTGTAAAGAGCAAGTAAATGGATGACTGATGTCATGAATAGTAATGTAATGACTCTATGCATTTCTTGTATACACACGCTAACAATTAATCAGTGACTCTGATAAGTGAATTAAGATGGGATTTTACAAGTTTATATTTCTACTGTCTGTAACAATTTTTTCATCACAATAGATTATTTGGCATGCCGAAAACTTAGCGTAATGTAGTTGACGCCAGACTCAAAATAATTATTATGAATGTTCAAAACATAATTAATATTGACGTCAGACTCAAAATAATTATTGTGAATGTACACAACATAATTAATGCTGACGTCAGACTCAAAAATAATTATTTTGAATGTACACAACATAATTATTGTTGAAATCAGACTCAAAATAATTATTGTGAATGTACAAAACATAATTAATGGTGACGTCAGACTCAAAATAATTATTGTGAATGTACACGACATAATTAATGTTGACGTCAGACTCAAAATAATTATTGTGAATGTACACGACATAATTAATGTTGACGTCAGACTCAAAATAATTATTGTGAATGTACACGACATAATTAATGTTGACGTCAGATTCAAAATAATTGTTATGAATGTGCACAACATAATTAATGTTGACGTCAGACTCAAAATAATTATTGTGAATTTACACAACATAATTAATGTTGACGTCAGACTCAAAATAATTATTGTAAATGTACAGAACATCATTATTGTATAACATATCGATGGGTGAATGCTAGTATAGATGATGATTTTGTATGCAATACTCACCTTTACCGACCCGAATTATAGACACGACGAATACAGCCGCAAATCGATGCGATAGGTCACACACCAGACGGATAGATTGACAAATATACGGCTTAACCCCAGTCACCCTCAAACAGACCTATACAGGTGCAGGCAGTTGATAGAATGAACAGATGATGAATGAGCTGATGGGAACTATTATTTAACAGAGTATGATGAATGAACTGGTGTCAACTAGTATTTAACAGTCTGATGATTGAACTGGTGTCAACTAGTATTTAACAGTCTGATGAATGAACTGGTGACATTTAGTATTTAATAGAGTCTGATGAATGAACTGGCGACAGCTAGGATTTAACTGTCTGACGAATGAACTGGTGACATTTAGTATTTAACAGTCTGTTGAGTGTAGTTGTGACATCTGGTGTTTAACAATGTTTGGTGAATGAACTGGTGACAGCTAGTATTAACAGCCCGACGAATGAACTGGTGACATTTAGTATTTAATAGAATATATTGAGTGTACTGGGGACAGCTGGTGTTTAACAATGTTTGATGAATGGACTCAGGACATTTAGTACTTAACAGAGTAGATTAAGTACTTAACAGAGTAGATTTAGTACTTAACAGAGTAGATTAAGTACTTAACAGAGTAGATTAAGTTCATTGCTAGCGTTTGAGTTCTTCAAAAAACCGATAAAATAATGTTTATAGTTGACATTTACGACATACAAAGTTCAAGTAAATAACACTTTAACCAATGTTATAGTGAAATATCAATTCATGCTCTTAATTGAATACAATTTGATGAGTCAGTCCACTGCAGACTAATTATTTAAATATAAATATATATGACTTGCAACTCTGCTCAGTAGTAGCTGGAGTCTTGCTGTGGATGTCTTCAGAGGTAAGATTGCTAACTGAAGATGTGAGGAATTCTTCACAGGTGAGGCTCGTTACTAAAGATGTAAGGATATTTTCACAGGTAAGGCTGTTGAGGATGTGAGGATATCTTCACAGGTAAGGCTGCTAACTTAGAATGGTGTTCGACAGGTTCTAGAATGAATTTAATGATTTTCAGTAGAAAATCTATTAGCCTGGAATTGCAGTACTAACTATGTCTGGAATAGTAGCACTACGCATGTATGGAATACTATCACTAACTAGGTCAAAAATAGTAGCACTAAGTATGTCTGGAATAAAAGCTCGAAACAAGTCTGAAATAGCACTTTTTGAACGGGCCTGTAACCAGATCTGAAATAGAAGCACTAACCAGGTCTGGAATAACAACAGTAACTAGGCCTGGAGTAGTAGCACTAAACATTTCTGGAATAAACAATAACTGAGTGGCGTTGGTGTCAAACATATGCATATCATAGCCAGGAATGGTAAGTCATGTACATTGATTTCAAAGTCAGGAATGTTTATTTATGAAGGATAGAAGATATAACATTAACATTAGAGGCAGGAAAGCTTATTACATCAGAATGTGGAATGCGTATATAAGCAGGATAGAATACATGAATAGAATCGCAACAAATATTTTTCTTTGAAGGACAGAGGGCATTAAAACCATTGCCTTATTGCGCTTGTATATTAACTATAATGAACATCTAAACAAAGAAAGGAAAAAAAGAGAAAAACATTATAGTAGTATATTTAGTTATATTTTTGTAAAACTATTGTTGTAAGTTTTCATTCATGTGCTATAAAACGGATTTGGGTTTTCGTTACACAACTTTTGATTTCGTTCAATATTGTTATTTGGTTCAGGTTTAAACTACTGTTTTGATTTGATTTATGTGTTGCTAGGTTCTGTTCTAACCTATTCTTCTGTATTTGATTTATGCGTTGTTTAGTTTTCTTCTAACCTATTCTGTTCTATTTTATTTGTGTTGTTTGGTTCTGTTCTAATCTATTCTTTTCTATTTGATATATCGCTTCTTTCGTAATGTTCGCTTTGATTGGGTGAAAGAAAACATAACATTGACTAGGACTTAGTCTGATGATATGGGGTAATGAAAAGATAGAATAGGGTTGCATATGATGGGCTGAGAAGTTTGTGAAACTCAGTACGCCCATGAATAACTGATAACGAGTAAAACTGTATCACATTAAGGGGCCTTAATTCTTACTCTGAACCAGGAAACGACTTCCGATTAGAACTTTGCTATACTGACAAGCTCGTGCTAAGTCTTCATTAGAATTCGGATAATATTACCAATTACGGTGAGAAATCTGATAGATTATTTAACATTATGACACGTTGTACAATTTGCTGTGTGCGACCCTGAAACCAAAACAAGTGTCGGCCGCTTGCCACGCACACTGCACGTGCGTCTCGATGCGACAAGGTTTGCCTAATGGTCCGGGCAGCGCGCGTAGCCATGCGTCACGTTTCGTGCGCACGCGAGTCGTAATAGCCTGCGCGCGCACCCGCCCTCTGTAGCTTGGTTTGTAACCTAAGAGTTGCTCCGTATCGATAAGCATTTTTTTTCAATCGTCAGTTGTTAACCGAAACTGCTTTGTTGAGTTTTGTCAGTCTTACTTTTAATTATGTATTTATTATTTTTAATTTGGATGTGTTTATGTTTATTTTTTTCCTCTACGTTTTCTTTGGCAATCATTAGCTGGGTAGGAGTATTGTTTAACAGATAAGTAGATAATCTAATGCCCTAGATTGTTCAATGAATAATAAAGAAAACTGGAGTGACTGTGTATATTTATGAGTGGATAAACAGAGCGGCATCGAATTGTATCTATTAATTGTACACGGATTACTACTTTACAATGAATTCTTTAAAATAAATATTAAAAACAACTTTCATTTTATGAACAGAAGCAACAACTGTTGAAAGACAGCATTGGTCGTGAGTACAACTTTATAAAGACATAATGAATCGTGAGGTCATGAGTTCAACTGTATAAATACATAACGGATTATGAGTACATCTTTATAATGACACTATTGGTCGGAGTACAACTGTATGCATACACCATTAGTCATGAGTACAACTGTGTAAAGACTCAATCGATCGTGAATACAACATTACAATGACACCATTCGTAGTGAGTACAACTGCATAAAGACAAATTAGTCATGAGTACAGCTTTATAAAGACATCTTTGATCTTGACCTCAAATTTATAAAGACACCATTGATCAATATCACAAAATTTATAGAAACATCATTGGTCGTGTCCAAATCATAATAAAGACACCATTGACCGTGAATACAGATGTATAAAGATACATTTGGTGCTGAGTACAACTATATAGAGAAACCATTGGTCATGAGTAAAACTCTATAAATACACTATTGATTGTGAGTACAACTTTATAAATACAACATATTGGTCATGAGTATAACCGTATAAAGATACCATTAGTCGTGACTTACAAGTGTATAAAGTCACCATTGGTCGTGACTACAAGTGTATAAAGTCACCATTGGTCGTGACTACAAGTGTATAAAGTCATCATTGGTCGTGACAACAAGTGTATAAAGTCACCATTGGTCGTGACAACAAGTGTATAAAGTCATCATTGGTCGTGACAACAAGTGTATAAAGTCATCATTGGTCGTGACAACAAGTGTATAAAGTCATCATTGGTCGTGACAACAGGTGTATAAAGTCACCATTGGTCGTGACAACTGTGTAAAGACACCATTGGTCGAGACTACAACCATATAAATACACCATTGATCGTGACTACAACCATATAAATACACCATTGGTCGTGACTACAACCATATAAATACACCATTGGTCGTGACTACAACCATATAAATACACCATTGGTCGTGACTACAACCATATAAATACACCATTGGTCGTGACTACAACTATATAAATACACCATTGGTCGTGACTACAACCATATAAATACACCATTGGTCGTGACAACATTGTAAAGACACCATTGGTCGTGACTACAACTATATAAATACACCATTGATCGTGAGTACAGATTTATAAATACACTATGAGTCGTGCATAACTATATATGACTTCATGGGACGTATCTGTACATTTTTGAAGACGCCATGTTCATGACTTCAATAATATAAATGTAATATGGGTAGTGTACGACTACCTACATAATGTCATTTGTGAATAATTATATAAGTACGCAATGGTTGGTGAACATCTGTCATGACTTGTACGTATGGACTCTAATTATATCAATACGTAATGGGTCGTGCAACGATGTACATTAAAATTAATAGTTCTACATCGAAACTATGTACTTTAGCACTAATATTTATATGTCAGGACTATGTATATTAACTCTAATAGTTCTACTTAGAAACTATGTATTTTAGCTCTCATAGATCTACATCGTGACTATGCACTTTAGCTCTAATAGTTCTATGTCGAAACTATGTATTTATCTGTTGTGCGTCGTGATTAATATGAGTGGTCTTTTGATCAAGAATAGAATCCGACAAGTGCTTTAAGAAAATCGTCAGTACATTGGTCTTTACTGCATAAAATGGCTATATAGGCTGTGGATATATATCCCTAATACCAGCGTTATGCAGACCATGCTTTTAAAAAAAAAGCATCATGTGGACCTTAGTGTATTTATATCTTTGAAAACCACACTCAAATTTCTTTGAAAACTCAACAGAAAAACTTTTAAAATATGAAATATAACGATTTGTGTCCAAGATATTTTTTATATATAAATTTGGGAGTGATGGCTAGTCATATTATTGATCTCAACAAATATTGACTATAAATAATGGCCTACATGGGTCTTGACTATATGGTGTGGTTACATAGGTCGTGAGCATAAATATATGTACAAATAATGGACTGATGGCTCGTCATATTATTGATTTCAACAAACCCTGACTATAAATATAGGTACAAATAATGGACTGATGGCTCGTCATATTATTGATTTCAACAAATCCTGATTATAAATAAATGGTTTTATGGCCTTGACTATATAGTGTGTCTATATGAATCGTTACAATTACAAATAGTTGAGCTCTGGATTTGTAACTTGAAATATTGACTTCATGTAGGTAATATTTCATGTTTTAAGGAAAATTAGTTGATGGACCCGTTGCTCTAAGCATAATACGAAATGAACACTTGCAAATCTTTCAGCCGTACCATAAATTAGCAAAACATTGAATTAGACGTGCAATGTCAGTGAAGAAAAACATCAACTTAATGAAGAATATTTGTTTACACGTGCCTGGAGAGAGAAAATACATTTCCGCGCGCAGAATAACGAATGTGTGCAGTTTAATGTATAGAGTTTTCGCTCTCTTCGAGCCAGGGCAAAAGTATACAAAAGGTACCTGTGCTGCCCAGTCACTGGTGTCCATGAGTGTCAGATATACTTTGGATACAGATTTCTCTCCCTTGTTTGCCCTTAAAGACAAGGCATGCAACGCTTAACCCTCCGCGAAAATAAAGATAAGTGCTACCACTGATGTATGAATATGTTCTGTCTCCTGTCGGATACGCCAACCGTAAACAGTTTAGAGGGTTCTCCACCAGACCTCCATAAAGTTATTGTAAATCATATATTGCAATTATACATTATTTACAGGATTCGCACCAGACCTATGTAAGGTTATTGTAAATAATGCAATTATACATTATTTACAGGATTCGCCACCAGACCACTGTAAGTTATTGTAAATCATGTATTGCAATTATACATTATTTACAGGGTTCTCCACCAGACGTCCGTAAAGTTATTGTAAATCATATATTGCAATTATACATTATTTACAGGATTCTCCACCAGACCGCTGAAAGTTATTGAAAACACGTATTGCAATTATACATTATTTACATGATTCTCCACCAGACCGCTGTAAGTTATTGAAATCATGTATTGCAATTATACATTATATTATAAATATCCCTTTCAGGGTGGTGGTGGCATTATATAATCATTGTAATATAACGGAGTCAAGGCAAATTATATTGACCTCCTAACCCGCATTCACTTGAATTCGTTATTTTTTGTTTTGTGGACACAGTTCTTTCGTAAGAGTGACGTAATCATCATGCTCTGGTATACACGCTGTATTCACAAGGGAGAGAGAACTCACTCCAGTTATGTAATACTTTGAACAATGGCTGATTGAAGGTCATACCCAAGCATGACACGCGACACATAGGTTCCCGCCGTAAATTCGTATGCTTCTTTAAATACCATGCGCCACTGCTGGACTCATTATTCATGAGGAAAGACGGACCGATGCGAGCGTCTACTCATTTGCAACATTCCATGAATCACGTAAGGCCCGCTGCTGATCAGTATAGTCGTATTGAACAAGGTAACACATCAATTTCCTTAAATATTGTTTGCATTTTTATTTAAGATATCATTGTGTGAATTTATGTACGTATTATTGCAAAATTATCTAAACACGTAGCTGGATAACAGTGTGGCTAAGCTCGAAATATTGCATTCTCTAAATTAATTGTCAAATTGTGAGACAATAATTTATAAATTAAAATAACTGAATTGTGATGGCAGAGCGTTTGTGCACGTTTATTGTAAATTTACTGGTAACAATTTTAAATCCACTTGTGTGTATAATATTGTTGTGATTTTAATGCGCATATGCATGATTTTGAATTGTATTTGATTTGCCCTTTTATCTAAACTTATTGTAAAATATAAATGTTTTCCTTGAAATGTTTTAAGCCTTTTGGGTACGTTAATTGTAACACACATGAGCATGACCGGATTGTATCTTTATTGCATATTTAATTACTAATATAAAGATACTGAAATGGTCAAGAAATAGACTATGCTATTGTTCACACCACATGTTAAGATTGTGAAACCATAAGAACTATCGTTCAAAGGAATTTATTTATTTCCAGAGCAGGTCTTCAGGTCTTCTTGTTTTCTTGTCTTCTTTTTTTCTTCCTTCTTTACTTCATACTTATTGATTCAACCTGGTTGTATTGCTTCAGGTACTCCCTTTAGCATTGGGTTGAGTCTGAGATTGTGGAGCGACTCAGACGAGGGGTGTCGATGTACGAAATATTGGACAAACCTGATTATACCAGACTGCCGAATCCGTACAACCAACTGTGATTCGTTGGGGATCAACGTGCATCATTATCATCGCAAAAGGATGACCAGCTAAGTACCAGTAGTCTGGCGAAATTGAACTTTATAAGGAATTCTTTGCAATCTCGTGTGTCGGACAATTATCATAGGCTAAGAGACCTAGTATCATTATGAATCTGAATACCTTTGTTATTTGTTAAATTTTTATTAAATTCTTTTATTGTTTTTCAATTACCTTAGTTGACTAATGTATGCACGATATACAAAATAGAACTGGGTGGGGGCAGAGAGTCGTGAAAGGAAGATTGAATGCATAATTAGTTGTATTTGTCTAACGTTTTCCCAGTTCATGCTTTGTACACAAGCTTGCCTGTCTGTAAATTTGTCGGCTTAAACTAAGAGCATTAAATTTATCAAGACTGAAGGGTGAATTGGGCAACCAGTCTGTTGTCAGAATAGGTGAAAGCGAATTTTAAATAATCTGAAATCCTAATTCTGAAGAAAGGTCTTTAAATAAATACTGGAATGTAACAATTTCGCCAGACTACTGGTACGTTGTGTATAGTTTGTGGTTAGTTTTGACTTTATTATCATATTTGTGAAGTGCAGTACTCATGGACATTTTTATTTATCCCGAAAATGTGTGAGAAATAGCTCACAAGATATGGCCATCCCTGCTACATGAATTAGCTATATACCACTCAAGTTCTCAATAGACCAAAGCTAGTCAAACCATAATGTGCTCCTCACCTCAAGAAAGGCTAGTTATGGATTATGCGAGCTTGAGTAATTGACAGCGAGCGAATGAGACTGATTGACATCAGAGATTCTACTGAAGCACACATCATGATTGACCATTAACAAAGTACCTGACGACTGATACTGACAAATCAAAAATACTAGTGTGTATGGGCAAACTGTTAGATCCAGGAAAAAGTTATTTCTAAAATCATATTGCAATTTTTCTTCAAAGTATATAGATGCATGAAACTTTTTAAGGTGCTTGGGCTTAGCCAATACAAATATAGTGAGAAATTCAGAGTTGTTGTAAACTTTACACTTTCTACTTTTCTCAGCTAATGGCTGAATTGTTGCAAATATATACTTTGTGCATGACATGCTAGTCACTGACAGACGTTTTATAGCAGGATTTAACTTGGCAGAAATATATTATTTAGATCTGATTTGAAATGTTTGGAAGATTTTGTAAAGTAATTTTGTAAAGAACGATACACTTGTTTAAATATATCTAATTTGTGTACTGTATTTTAGTGTAATATAATTTTGTGAAGAACATTACAGTTGCTTCATTATATTTATGTTTATGTAATGTATTTTGCAATTTTATACAAGGATTTTTGTAGCCTGATTTAATTTTATAGGAGACTTCTATAGACGATTTATGATGTAATGTTAATCATCCGAGGCTGAAAGAGCTGATGTAGTTGTAATTGTAATTAACAAAAGGTAGAGAGAGTCTGATAAGTATGATTTAGAAAAAATATAGAAGAAATTGAGATAGATAATATTTTCAAGAGCCAATCACGGCATGTTACATAAATATTGCAGTCTCCTTTTGTCTTCTACCTGCTACCTTCGATCTTCTACCAACAGTTCACCTTTAGGTGATTTTGGGATTCCAGAGAAATGTGCATTTTAATCTTCATACCTTCTGACGCATTGGTAAGTGCAAAGTGATGTGTTTTTATTTCTGTCGTTGCTCCACCTATTGCACATGGGAGATAACCCAGTGAATGTGGTCACGTAGTTTTGTTGTTTTGTTTTGATTTGCTTTTTTTTTTTAAATCAGTGTCATGTTGTGATGCAAAATGTTCATAATTTTATTTTCTGTTTGAAAAGTATAATAATTGTAGGAATCTTGCTTGAGTGGCAAAATGACTTTAACAACTACAAAATTTAGATTTTTCTTGCCTGCCACTAAATGAACTGCTCTTCATGCAGTGAGAGAACGTAAGAATATTATTGACACATTTTGGTTATTATTTGTTTATGCAATATCTATAGATTTATATCATTGATTCGGTGACACTTGTTGTGTAAAGTGCGTATGCAAACGTTATGTTACATTGCTAAAAATAAATGTCATTTTATTTATCACTCATCTTTGCTATTATATATAATATTTACTTTCATTTGTGCTTGAACAATTTTATTGATTAATTTTTGTGATGCTACCTTTCTACAGATTTGAGATTTTATTTTAGGTACATACTTGATTTTATTTATGTTTCTTTATTGCATATATTGTTGCTGTAGTACTTTTAATGTACAGTGCTATTATTATAGTGCTTTACATTTGTTGTGTATTTCTATGCTGACATTTCTCGATTGTTGTCTGCATTCTCAGTGTACATATTTTACTTCTGTTGTGTATTTCTATGCTGACATTTCTCGATTGTTTTCTGCATTCTCAGTGTACATATTTTACTTCTGTTGTGTATTTCAATGATGTCATTTCTCGATTGTTGTCTGCAATGTGTGTATATTTCTTATTCTGTTGTGTATTTCTATGATAACATTTCTCGATTGTTGTCTGCATTGTGTGTATATTGCGTTTTCCCAATGTTCTACCCGTCAGCAAAATTAATAACTTTTGGAAGTGGATATTAAAAAGAAATAAACTTATTATTCTGGCTCTCTTGGGTGTGTTTCAAGCCTTACTCAGTGATGCATTAAGGTGGTTTTCATGCTTTACTTATTACGTATTAAATTAGTTTTCATGACTTACTCTGCGACGTATTAAAGTAATTTTCATGATTTATTGATTGACGTACTAAGTGATTTTCATGATTTACTAAGTGACGTATTCAAGTACTTTTCATGACTTTCTGAGTGATGTATTAAAGGTGTTTTCATGATTTTCTGAGTGATCTATTAAAGAGATGTTATGCCTTAATCAGTGGTGCCTTATAGTGATTTTCATTAAAATTTCTCGATATATAAGCATGTAATCGTTGACATATGTACGATTTAGAATTATTCAAGCTTACATGGAAATAAGTAGTTTGTTGATATATTTAGCATCATTTAAAGAAAAATACTTCTATAGTTTCAACCCATATAATTACATTACAATAGTTTTGTTAACTCATACTGTGTTAAATGTATACTTTGAATCGATATTAATTTTGTTTCCTTTAAGATTACATGCCGTGTTAACTTCTCAGCCTTATTTTAAATTCTGCCCGTATTTGTGTTTAGACCTTCGTGGAAATCATGGTCTCTAGTAAAGGATGCATTCTTGATCATTCCTAACATACCTGACCATTCATTACAAACATTACCATTTATAACATACCTGACCTCATAAGAAACCTGACCATTTATAACATACCTGACCTCATAAGAAACCTGACCATTTATAACATACCTGATCATTCCTATCTCTAACAGACTCAGCATTTCTTGATGATAGACAGGTCAGGAACCGAAGACCCCGTAACGTTCAGGTCCAATAAGAAATAGAAGTACAATACATCAGCTAACGTTTAATAGAATAAAAACAATATTAATTAAATAATTTTATGTGTTGGCTAAAATTAACAGAATTCATCTAAACAATACAGGAGTAACCTTACATTTTGTTTTCACTGTCACCTATAAATCGTTACAAGTTATCATGTTACACTTTTGTAGTGTTTCTAGTTTTCATTGTCATTTGCTTTCTTCTGGACTCTATGTAACCTCACAAATGACTATGTATGTAGTGGAACAGTGTAGTTCATAAAATCTTAATTTTCGTTTTGATTAGCAAATTTAAATACGAGCTGATCCTGACATTAAATGAAGATTACTTTCGTAGAGTTGCATAAAAAGACAGTTAAATTACAACTACTGTGTACAAAACATATGTCCTACTGGATGTACATGCGTGCATATGTGCAGAGAGAAAGTTTCAGAATGCAGATGACATTACTTTTACATGAAGTTGTAAAGCAGAATCTAATGATTAATGTCTACCAATCAGAGACTAAAGCATTAATTTTCTACCAATCAAAAACTAAGACATGGTATGGACAACAGTATCCAGATCCTACCGATCTAATTATAGAATTAGCACTAATGCAATAAAACGCTTTTAATTACAACACAATGATTGTGCGCGGCATAATACAGACAATTTATTATTGTTGGTTTGTTATCAAGTGGCCATAGAAGAGATGATGATTAGGTAGGCAACAGAAAAAATAAAATTCCCAATACTTGGTTTGTTGGGGTTCGGGTAAGGGTAGAAAATTGCAGACGGGGAGGGGCTTGCAGCTAAGGATTTTGAAAAACAAAACTCTCTAACAAAAAAATGACTTTTGTAATATGCCATCTCGGGCCGACAGAGAGCTGACAGAGGGTCGACAGAGGGCACATATTTCACACTCAGATCAGAACACTCCTCGTTCTGGCCCTACGTTTGTGGTGTCCAAACTTGATGTAATGGGAAAATAACGGAATTAGCGGTAGCATTGAAAATTTAATTGCGGCCAATGCTGCTGTGTTTTGACTAACTGTTCGGAACAAAGTTGATAAGAACGTCGCCTAATGATCAGTCCACACTGCTTGGCTGCAGCCCGTGGCTGCCTCTAATCACAATGCCGGAAAATCTGTCGCAAAGAACACTGGAGCGCAAGTGGTGTTGAACAAAGCTGGCTACGTTCGCTTTTGCTCTAAAGTCATAACAGACTCTACCTAGGTAACAATCAGGGCACTTATGGTAGATCTGTGTTCATTTACCTAATTAGAATAATTCATGAGATCTCTAATGGTTTTTTTTCCTGTTGTCCTGTGTAAAGTGTCAGAAGACTTCTAATGGGTTTGTTTATTGTTGTCTTGTGTAAAGTGTCAGGAGACTTCTAATGGGTCTGTATTTTGTTGTCCTGTTTAAAGTGTCAAAAGATTCATAATGGGTCTGTATTTTGGTGAAATGGGTAGAGTTTCATGAGATTCATAAAGCTTTCAGGTTCGCTACATTTTTTTAAAATAACGGTCATATCTGTGTCGTTTTATGTTTACAGCGGAAACTGGAAGAGGACTACTGGTGATTTTCCGGTCTACAGCTTTGGAACGAAATACATTAGGACGGTTTTAATGCACTGAATATTAGTTATACAATTGAATCTGAAGAAAACTATAGAAGTAGATATTGATTTGCGAACTTATTTTTATCATTTAATAGTAAAACTGTTATGTCTCGAGTTATATTATTATGGGAGCATCATAGGTTTGGGGGAGCAGGCATAGTGAATCAGAAGGTCAGCAAGTAACTAATTAACACAATCTAATCGGTATGGCAAAGCAGCTTGGCTCAGAAAATGTGTCCATGCAGAGCCACGTGAGGCAGACATTTTGCAGTCCACATTGCCCACAAATCTTCATATGCTGACAAGCTGATCCATTCTTGGAACTTACAATGCCGGCGCCAGGCAAGACCAAGGCTGCCCAGGAAATGACAAACGTTCCAGGTGAACACGTCATTCAGGCGTGCACGCAATTTGTAATGAAGCATTTCTGTAACGCCTTCCAGTAGAAACGGATCAGATTAGAGAATCGTTACAAAAATGAAATTTAACATGTTTCATAATTATGATTGTTTTCGTACATGTACACCAAGAAATGTGAGCGACCACAAAACGTAGAGCAACATCACCCACCCCGCAACACACAAGCAAACGTATGCACACAACTTAATATTAAAATTCAACAGACTTCGTGTGCACAAATAAACCTATCCCATAAATACCTACAGAGAACACATTGAAATTCACGTTTTGTCCTGTGTCAGCTTGTACCAGGCTACGTGATGTACGAGTGACAATACCAAACTTAGTAACAATATAAAACTGTGTGCCACCTAAGCGAGTGTAGGATTAGAAAGGTCATAATGTTTTTTTATTTACATACACTACCATTAGGTTTGAGAAGCTATGGTTTTAAGAGTAAATTATTTTCTAGCATCATCAATAAGGGATTTTAAATTGATGCACACTTCAAACATGGCAGACATTTTCCATCCTTCCATAGAACAGACACAGAATGATTCCCATAGAACAGACACAGAATGATTCCCATAGAACAGACACAGAATGATTCCCATAGAACAGACACAGAATGACTCCCATAGAACAGACACAGAATGATTCCCATAGAACAGACAGAATGACTTCCATAGAACAGACACAGAATTACTTCCATAGAACAGACACAGAATGACTCCCATAGAACAGACACAGAATTATTCCAATAGAACAGACACAGAATGACTTCCATAGAACAGACACAGAATGACTTCCATAGAACAGACACAGAATGACTTCCATAGAACAGATACAAAATGACTTCCATAGAACAGACACAGAATGACTCGCTTTTGGTTGATTAATAAATATACCATGGTAACATCCTAACATATTTAATTAATCTGCCTATCGAGGTTAGAAAATGTATTTCATAATGCAATACAGGAATTACAAATTATATTTTAAACGTATTATTATTTTTTCTTAGTAATTTAAGGTACATGAAGTTATTTTGTTCCAGTAATTGTTTGATCAATGCTTTTACCTTGTTTTATTGTGTGATTATTGTAATCAATCGTTTTATTGATAATTGTAAGCTGTCTGATGTACTATGACTATTGTAATTGTAAGCTGTCTGATATACAATGATTATTGTAATCAATCAATTGTCTTATTGATAATTGTAAGCTGTCTGATATACAATGATTATCTGATAAAAATCCATGTTCATTTAACAATATTAATAAATATAGTTGATACTATCTGATTACTGTACATGTAACTTTAACTTGTATTATGGCTGAGAGGAGTGTCGTGTCATGTCAACTAATGTCTTATCACACATTCTTTCACGTCACCCTACTGAATAACATTGTGTGTTAACTAGTAGTTATCATTTATGTTGTTGTGTCTGAGAGAGAGAGAGACCTAATGTCATTTGTGGCTAGAAATCACTCGTGGTAAACGTGACTCCTGCATGCTAGCATATACACCAAGGTCTGGTCCCCAGTCCTGCTCCAGTGCCAAAGAGTACCTGTAGCTGTATCCACATCCAGCCTGTCAAACACGGACAAGAGGAAGTCTGACCTTTACTAAACAGCAATGTCAGCAGGCTTGATGTTTTCAGTGAAATCACTGAAATGTTAGTACTGACATTTCCCGAGTTACACGCCAAAAGTTCACACCTCTGATCATCTCCAAGATTGGTAGGAAATTGACATTATATTACCATCATTAAGTACCAATCATTATCGCACTTAAAGCTACTGTTTGTTCATTAATATAGAGTTTGCCACTAGAAGCACAGAGGAGCTCATTTCATTAACATTTTCATTCTTCTAAATAATTAGGATTGTTGGATGGCTGCGGGCTAGAGCTGCTAGACTATTGTCTATCTTATATCCATTACATCATCCGTAGTTACTCTTCTGTACAATCCTGGAATATGGATTCTACCTGTAATTTTAGTTAATGCAGGGACGGGGGGTGCATTCACACCATTACCATTTATCGCGACCACCCACTCCATCAGACATTACGATTATGGACAAAAGAGTACGGTGCGTTATGGACAAAAGAGTACGGTACATTATGGACAAAAACCTTTACATTATATTACTAAAGAAATCGGTTCGAGGCTACACTTCAGAATCATTAAAATGTAAATGACATCATTAAGCCGGTTGACCTCCATTACTGCACCAAGCCTGTGTGTAGTTCAAGTGTCCAAATGGAAACATGCACGCCTAGAGACCTACATTTGCAATTTAACTTTCGCCTAGAGCAGTAAACAGTTTTAAGTGCATTTTAACATCAAAGACCTCTTTACATAAAGTGTCATTAGGTGAAGTAAATTGTTTTGCTTATTAAACTTTACCAGCTCTGTGTGCGGCTTAGCGACGAGAACTTAGTGAGGAAGATGGGGATAAAGTAAGATCTTCAGAATGAAATGGTTCCACTAAACGGTTCCATAAATCTAAGCAAACAGATTTTGCATGCGCAGAGTTAATAAAATATTTGGAAGCCTTTCTCGCATTGGAGAAACCACTTTGTCCTGTCTGCATATGCGACCCAACAGATTCAGCCTCGTTTTCCTGTCGACTGTATTCAGATGTTTACATTCATTAGGGATAAAAAATACAAAGTGCTAGAAGATAATTCACTTTGGTGACGTCACGAAATGCTTTCCCGATGCTCGTTCTCTGTATTATTTTAATGTAGCAACAGACACAGCACTTAAAAACCGTACGTTGACTAGGGAATATGGCTGTCATTTAGTGATAAATACATTATTATTTACTACATTTATAGAAAGACCGATGTAAGTTTAAACTGAGCTATCATTAGTTGTGAAACATGTGTGAATGATGAATTATTTTCCTGTAAGTCTATTTCTCAATATTTACACGGCAGTTATAATCTTAATTTATAGATAGATAGATAGATAGATGGATGGATGGATGGATGGATGGGTGGGTGGATGCATGCATGCATGCATGGATAGATAGATAGATAGATAGATAAGCATTGCCGGTGTAGTAATTTTTATGTGGGGGTTCCCTGAGGGTTTCCTGAGACCTGAAAATTAATTCAAAGATTCTTCCAGGGTAGATAGTTTGAGAAAGTCTGTTCTAAACCAAGTTTTTCAATCATCCATTGGCAATCACCAGCCCTGCCTAGGAAGACATCTTCTGCAGGATTAAAGCTGTTCTAGAATCTTCCTTCCAAGTGGAGAGTACTTACTATTTATTCACTTTTAGAGAATGCAGACTTTCTGGACTCGTGCTCACCTAACAAAGAGTACTTTCATGACAATACTATATTCGTTATTGTACTATTTGTATGTCCAATGGTTTAATGGTGAACAGTATTTTGTCGAGCGTTTCAACATCTTTAATGCGGCCTGTAAACTTAATCTAACATTTTTGTTACATATTAAAAACCACCATTCAATGATCAGATTTTCTGTTTATTCTATCACTTGTCTTCTTCTATCTAAGCGTGACTGTGGTCGAACCACATCTGTTTATGTTAGTGTTGGTGTTGCTGGGTGTGTGCGTGTGTGTGTGTGTGTGTGTGTGTGTGTGTGTGTGTGTGTGTGTGTGTGTGTGTGAGAGAGAGAGAGAGAGAGAGAGAGAGTAAGAGAGAGACATACAGACAGACAGTACGCTTAATATGTTAAACATGTAAGATTGAGGAATGTTTTAGACATGATGAGTGATGTTAGTGTGGTATGCAGATAACTTCTTTTGAACTTTAAAGGGACGCAACTTAGATTGCAACTATATAATAATGTCTGGTTGAAATGTAATATTACGTCTACATTCCACATACTGCAATCCTAGTTACAGTCTACATAATACAGTCTACAGTCTTTGTCTTATCTACACATTACTGTCTACAGTCTTTGTCTTATCCACATATTACTGTCTACAGTCTTTGTCTTATCCACCTATTACTGTCTACAGTCTTTGTCTATCCACATATTACTGTCTACAGTCTTATGTGATTCAGACTACCGACTAACTATCATTAATACATAACACAATGCATAATCCTTGTCTTAGTCTATAAGCAGTCTATATTATACCGGTTTACTCTACATCCCAGTCTACAGATTACCTCTGATGTCTACTCTACATCCCAGTCTACAGATTACCTCTGATGTCTACTCTACATCCCAGACTACATACTGTCTACGTTATATAATCTACAGACTATGTGTACATTCTGCAGTTTACAGTCGACAATGTACAATTTACAGTCGGCAATGTACAATTTACAGTTGAATATGAAGGAAGCTATCGTCTCCTGTGAACTGAGAATACATTATTTCCCTTTCTTCATCCAAGAGGGGTTTGTTTCACTTACAGGCTAACTAATACAATTATCTAACTACTATTAATGTTTGGTTCAGGAGGCACTTGTTTCACTTACAGGCTGACTAATACAATTAAAAAACTACTATTAATGTTTGGATCAGGAGGCACTTGTTTCACTTACAGGCTGACTAATACAATTGGTTGATTACTATCTGTACAAGAACATTATTATTCCTCTTGGTTTGAGAGGTAATCGATCGTTCGATGAAAAATTAAAAACTGATCAATAGTCGTGGATACTAATATCTTTTAATTGTTTTCATAAAAAATAATTTTAGGAGAGATTAATTTTGAATCAGTATTTCCTTTCAGTAAGCATTCGATGTCTCTCCTTACTAGTTCAGGTCAATTTCTATTGTAACAAAATAATTCAGGTCAATTCCTATTGTAACATAGTAAGTCATGTCAATTTCTATTGTAACAAAATAATTCAGATACATTTCTATTGTAACATTAATTTGCTGAAATTAATTAAAGTTTAAATATTCCAAGCAGTCATATTATTTAAATGTTTTTTAAAAGAAATACAAAACAAACTGTGAATACTAAAAAAAAAAAAGCAATCAAAATAAATTATAAGAAAACAAAGCAACGCGCCTACCACCACCCCCCCAAAAAAAAAAAAGAAAAAAAAAGAATAGAAATAAATAAATAAAAATGAGAATCAAACAATTATAGGAGCATAACTCGCATTTAGCGTCGTAAAGAATTGCCGCCCTGTTCATACAAGAACCATCGCCCCACCACCTTCTTTTCTTGAAGCTAAAACAAGTAGTCATACCATTCATTGCATGTCATAGCTAAACTATATGAACTATGCCTTCATAATTACTTTATTGACCAAGTGTGTCAGCATTTCCTGAAAGCGCGTAAAATATTTATCTCACCAGTAGACAGACGAGTGGATACATTTTGCCTATCTCTTCAACACACACAGTTTGCCGTCAACGAAATGGGGATCTTTGATAATGAGTCAACAAAATTATATTTTATATCGCTTTTAGCTAAATTTAATTTAATTAATGAGCAAATAAATTACGCTATTGAATCAACTCTTAAAAATAAAAATATTTCTAGCTAAAAAGAATTTCTGTTTGTTGCAAAATGCATAGGCTGCTGACATTAAAAGCACATGCCAGGATGATCAAATTGGATATCTGGAATACTCATATCTTCGCCAGGCGCATCGGCTGAAATTTGCCGGAGTTCAACTGGATTGGCCGGGCAGAAAGAGAATCCGATCTCAAAGCCTCCTGCAGAGGAACGCCCCGCTCTTGCACAGACAGTAACACCACTTTCACCTCCTATCCAACCTTGCCAGTCGCGCCGTCACTCACTGGGACAAAGCAGCCGACGACCGTCTTGTTTAGCACGAGGGGCCGGGCTTGCGTTGGTAGCGATTGGTTGAAGCGCCGCCGACATCGTAACGGTCGAGCTGGAAGAGATTCTGAAGATTTTTCACCGAGAGAGCTTCCAAAAGTTATCGTCTTTCTCGCTTCCCACTGTATGGTGGAGATTTGTATACTAATCTGAAGAAAATCTCTTTCAGCTTCATGGCTTCAGAGCAGAGAAGTAGCAGACGACACTGTCTGGGTGTTTTTGCCGCATGCATGACTGTCCGTTTTCTATAGTTTGTTCTGACTTTGGGAGTGTCTCGTTCCTATGGTAGCTGGACTCTCGAAAATCTCTCTCGTCATCTGCCGTTAGCTGTCTTTAAGTCCCAGAGTGGCTGCTGGCAGCAAATTTGACTTTCGACCGTTATCTCCATTGTGAAAAAGATTTACGGAGAAGTGAGGTGAGTTTATGACTTCTGTATTGACGTTACCGCTTGCCCTCCCTTAACGGCCTTTTATTGCAGCCCCAGCTCTCGGGCACGGCACTGCCAACTGCTCGCCGTAGCGATAGGGGATTTTCAGTACCTGACTTGGGTTCACACCGGAAAGTTCGCTCCGCTTTATTGTCTGTTGATATTTTCACTTCTTTTTCACGCCCGATGCGCGGGCAGGAGGTCTGAAGGAGGGGGGTGGGCACAGTCAGATGAGCTGAGGGGTTTATACCGATTTCCTTTACGTCATGAGAGTAGAAACGATTTATGCAATGGAGTTTTTGAAGTAAGCACAAACAGTATTGCTTATGGTTGAAGTTATTACAACTATAAAGTATGAAGCAGTTCTATTAAAAATAAACCCATCATTGCTTCAAACAATTTATTATTTGGATATTTCCTTTATCAGTTTTGAATTATTTCTGTGTCAGGATGTTTATTTTTTAAACTAACAAAAAATCAGTCTGTTGTTTGTAAATGTATCTATTGGTACATTTTTGTTGTAGCTGATATTTTTCCTTTGTTGTGTTTTTGTTGTTGAAATAAATGTGGCTATAAAAAATAATATTAAAAAATGACATGCAATATTGTCGAGGGCTATTTATTTTCTTGACCAATTCCACCAAAGTGCGAAAGCAGTATTGTTGAACATTTATTTTGAAATCTTACTTAAAATATTGATTTTAATATAAAAGTTGATTTTGATGCAACTACAAAACATAATTCATTTTATATAATAATGTATTCGTAAAATGTATCCAACGATTGAAAACAACAATAGAATGATGTTGATGATGGTGACTCATTTAAGCATTTATTTTACTATGCTCTGAAAGATTTATACTAATTACTCATAAAATACTCAAATAATCTCTTGTTTCAAACAAATACAACACAATTTGACGACATTCTTTTATCACTCATTTCAATTGACTTCTGTGTATACATTTATGACATTCTTTTATCAGTCATTTCAATTGACTTCTGTGTATACATTTATGACATTCTTTTATCAGTCATTTCAATTGACTTCTGTGTATAAATTTATGACATTCTTTTATCAGTCATTTCAATTGACTTCTATAAACTTAGATTTTCAATTATTATGCCACGATGAGATGCACCCTGGTTAAAAAAAAAATACTGGGGGGTGGTGGTAGTGGTGGCAACCCACTTGCTGAATTTAAAGAATGGGTCAAGGTTAAGAGTGAATGTGTGTATGCTGGTATATGCATATATGTATGTGTGTATATTATATAAAAAATAGATAATTATATAGATATTGATAAATAGGGCAATCAGTATATATTATATAATGACTGCGATTTTCCCACTTAATTTTTTTGATACCACATTCTTTTGGATTTCTCTGCGTTTGTAATTTTAGGAGAATTTTGCAGGGAGCGTTATGTAACATATGTAATATGTGTATACGATGGAAATGTGAAGAACACAAACAATATCGATACAAAATGTGTCAAACAACAAAAACAAGAAATAACGGACAAAAGGAAAAAAAAACTAAATATATAACCAGGTAACGTTATACTGGGTACATAGAAAAGTTTATGCTGACACATTGCATTTCATATTTTGGTTTGTCCTCTTCCTTTCAAAGTGCTGTAAGTGGAAGGAGACATTCAGAATAATCGTAAACTTGACCTACTCAAATCGATGTCATTCTATTAAATGCCTTCTTTACAAAACTCAATACGATAGAAAACAGCAACTTCTCCAAAAGTCTAAATAAAGTCTAAATAAAGTCTAAATAAAGTCTAAATAAAGTCTAAATAAAGTCTAAATAAAGTCTAGCGAACTTTGTATATAATAAAAAAAATATTTTGGAGTTTTTATGTCTTAAAGATTGCTTTTCACTGTGCAATGATGTACAAGAAACGTTGTAACCTTTATACGAGGTTACTATGGAAACCTTCACTTAGACAGCTATTTATTTAATAAAGAATAATTGCGATGGTATTGCAACTCGTAATTATAGAATAAACAACGACAGATATTAGTTAATTAATAAGAATTATGAGGACCACACGCTGATCAAAATTAGTATCAAATTAGAACAAAGTTGAACACACTGCTCACAGTTAGTATAAATTAACATAAAGATAATACACTGCTCACAGTATAAATTAACATAAAGATAATACACTGCTCACAGTATAAATTAACATAAAGGTAATACACTACTCACAGTATAAATTAATCATAAAGGTTATACACTGCTCACTGTATAAATCAACAAAGATAATACACTGCTCATATTAGTATATATTCGGATGAAGACAATACAGTTTATGTACTCACAATTAGTAATCCATTCGGATTACAAAGAACAAACAGAACACGTAATTAATACGAACCAAACGCACTGTTCAAACTTAGTAATTAGTTCGGCCAAAACGACTGGCCTCTGTGCCCGGCAGCACGAAGAGGGAAATTATAGAAATCGATAAAACAATGTACACAATGACACAGAAGTTAAAAACCAAAATGCAATATTATGGACTACAGACAACAATGTTTACAATAAGAAAAGATAACTGAAAATGAGATAATCTTTAACACAACGATTACTATTTATAGCAACATTTGGAAGAAAAAGACTAATACAGTGAAACTTTATTAATGAATAAACATTGGTTCCTTCTTATTTTTCATTAGATTGTTTTAGAGCATATGGTGAAAATTATTCGTAATTGTGTGCATTACACACAAATATTAAAAATCACAAAAGATGAAAATGTTAGTAATTATACTACTCCTTGGTTCGGTAGAAATTTCGCATCGGTAATCTAACAGACTTGTGAATGAGCATAGTAAAAAATGTAGCGTTGCCATAGAGTGAAAGCGAAGTCACATGCAAATAAAATTATGAAAATTAGTCAATTACAATTGACTATAAAATTTATCGGAAAGAATAGTATTCAAAAGTTACTAATAAAAGCAACGAAATTTATCGTAAAGAATAGTGTCAAAACTGATTAATAAAAGTAACAAATATTATCATACAGAATAGTGTCAAAACGTATTAATAAAAGTAGCAAATTTTATTGTAAAGAATTATGTCAGAACATTAAATAGAAGTAGCAAATTTTATCGTAATAATAGTGTCAAAACATTAAACAGAAGTAGAAAATTTTATCGCAAAGAACGGTGTCAAAACTTATTAAATATAAGTAGAAAATTTTATCGTAAGGAACAGTGTCAAAACTTATTAAATATAAGTAGAAAATTGTATCGTAAAGAACAGTGTCAAAACTTATTAAATATAAGTAGAAAATTTTATCGTAAGGAACAGTGTCAAAACTTATTAAATATAAGTAGAAAATTGTATCGTAAAGAACAGTGTTAAAACTTATTAAATAGAAGTAGAAAATTTTATCGTAAAGAACAGTGTCAAAACTTATTAAATAGAAGTAGCAAATTGTATCGTAAGGAACAATGTCAAAACTTATTAAATAGAAGTAGCAAATTGTATCGTAAGGAACAATGTCAAAACTTATTAAATAGAAGTAGCAAATTGTATCGTACAGCCAAAACTTATTGTAAATGACAATCGCTATCAGTGCCAAAATTTGTATTCGTCGTTGGTAATGGAGAATTCTAAATAACTCTTGAGGAAGTTACATAGCAATATATATTCAATACTTTTCACTAAAAGAAAGAAAGAAAGAAAGAAAGAAAGAAAGAAAGAAAGAAAGAAAGAAAGAAAGAAAGAAAGAAAGAAAGAAACCCATAAACTTATTTTTCTTTATCTTTGAAATGTAGAATGCGCTACAAAATTTTAAGAAATCCAAAGCATCAAGCGTTATTGATATAGTCTGAGTTAGATATTTTTTAAAGCTTTCAAATCAAGTTATGTTTGTTTAATGCACTGGCATTTAGAATAATTGCGTCTTTACAAAACATCACTTTATCTTTGTTCCGCAATGTCAAGGAACAATTTCGACTTAATAAAAGTCTGGGTTTTTATTGTTTTGTTCGCCATTAGGGACAATACCACCTTTACTTAGGTCGGTGTTAATAAATGTTCTGTCATGTGGGACACTGATGTCTTTACATATGCCAGTACTATCATTGTTTTGCAGTGTCTTGTGACTCGGGTGTCTTTACAAATGTCAATATTATCATTGATCTGCACTGTCATGTGACACAGGTATTTTTACAAACGCCAATATTATCATTAATCTGCATGTCATGTGGCACAATAGTGTTCTTTAGCAAACAAATGTTTAGTCCCTAATCTAGTTCTTGTTAGTATTGGTTTTAGTGTTTGTGTGGGGAAAAAATCTTACAAGTAGTGTTGTGAATGGGAACCGTTTTAAATAGAACAAACTCTCAAGGCACGTTGACTGGACATTGATTTCTTGTCAGCTGTTCTGTTACAAGGCCTGGTAATATACTAATACTAGCCATCGAGACAAATTTTAGGATAGTGAAAAATAATATCATTGTACAGATCAACCATTCACCAAAATGTGTACTACAGAGTGATAGAAAACAACTAACAATTCATTCAAACTGATTTCACCTACAAACAGAGCGTCAACGAAACAAAACCTATTCAAAACTGAGATGCCTAAAGAGATAATTAATGCCTCGCCCCCAGTATATAATTAATGAAATACCAGATTATACCATACCTTAATTTGGAGACTGTTCGTCAATTTCCAAGGCTTTAAGCATAACAAATTATATTGTCTGAGAAGTCTCGATAATGAAATGGAATATATTTAAATCGTTATTAAGTAGAAAGACTGTTTATGATTCATGCATGTGTCGTGTAGTCTCAATAGCGATGGTAGCAGCAGAAACAACATTATAAATAGCAGCAGTATTTAGAATTAGAATGACTAGCAGTTGTGACGGTATAAATAACAGTAGTATTTAGAATTATAATGCCTAACAAAAATAACGATATAAATAACAGTAGTATTTAGAATAGTACGGGTAGGAACAGTGGTAGTTAGAATAGTACGGGTAGGAACAGTAGTAGTTAGAATAGTACGGGTAGGAACAGTAGTAGTTAGAATAGTACGGGTAGGAACAGTAGTAGTTAGAATAGTACGGGTAGGAACAGTAGTAGTTAGAATAGTACGGGTAGGAACAGTAGTAGTTAGAATAGTACGGGTAGGAACAGTAGTAGTTAGAATAGTACGGGTAGGAACAGTGGTAGTTAGAATAGTACGGGTAGGAACAGTGGTAGTTAGAATAGTACAGGTAGGAACAGTAGTAGTTAGAATAGTACGGGTAGGAACAGTGGTAGTTAGAATAGTACGGGTAGGAACAGTGGTAGTTAGAATAGTACGGGTAGGAACAGTGGTAGTTAGAATAGTACGGGTAGGAACAGTGGTAGTTAGAATAGTACAGGTAGGAACAGTGGTAGTAGCAATGATTCATTTATGGATAAAAGAGTTGTATTTCGACCGACGTAAAGTGCATTTTCAACGAACGACGTAAATTGAATTTAAAATGAAGAAATAAGTGCCCTTACCCACAAAGTACTTTATAAGAAACATTACAGATATGTATTTTTGGACTATTTTATTATAGTGCTCTCTATCTCCGACTTTGGTGGTCTCTTTCCGTCTGACTGTTTCTCTCAGTCTACGTCTGTCCTGTTTGCGTGGCATGCATATGTTGATGAAAAATACAGTGTGTGTGTGTGTGTGTGTGTGTGTGTGTGTGTGTGTGTGTGTGTATGTGTATGTGTGTGTGTGTGTGTGTGTGTGTGTGTGTGTGTGTGTGTGTGTGTGTGTGTGTGTGTGTGTGTGTGTGTGTGTGTTTTATGTGAGCAGCAATCAAAAGAATAGTGCAATGTGTGCGTGGAGAGAGAGAGAGAAAGATGGAGGAATAGAGAGATCATACAAGAGTCGGACACGGAGAAGGTGAGAGATGGAGGGCGGGACAGTGGTGGAGGGAGAAAGTACACATCGAGTACTGATTCCAGAATAATGGATGAAATTATTCCAAAGTCGCATGAGCACTATTACCTTTCTCTCACCTCAGCCACTCGAGTTACGTTTGGAGACTGACTTTACGACACCACTGATGACTCAACTAAGTTTGGGCAGCACGGGGAATGGCATCAAGAGGCGCTATAGCAAAACAACAAAAAAACAGATGGTGAAGATTTCCAAAAGTCTGCGTGTCAAAATGGGTCCATTCGCACATTGGTGTGTTTGTGTATGCGTGTGTACGTAAGAGTGAGAGGTCTGAAAACGAGAGAATTTTGTCAGAGGTAAAACACGAGAGAGAAGAAAACAGAGTGAAATAGTGAGCGTCAGCGGATGGGTGGGTAGAGGGGTGGGTGGTTCATGTCGAAGGAAGCATATGATGGAAGTGTTAATAACAGTTGATGAAAGGTATTCAAACGCCAAAAGCGACCATTGTTTCCCGGACATGAAAATTTTTACACCCTGCAAGGTGTGATAGAGCTTTAGCACTAGCGAGAGTGAACGCTGCTTTTGTTTGTTCTGAAGAAATTTGATACGTACCGGGACACCGATTGAGGTGTCCCAGACCGGTGGCTGCCAAACCCAGAAGTCCCCGGATGGTACAATTACAATGCGCGAATCTGCCAGTAGGAGCAGACTGAAATGGATGATGTAAAGTTCTATTTATTCATTCGATTTACATCATGTTGTTGCTAGGGGTCGTGAATATTAATGACCCGTTTTCTCTATCAAATCGAGTCCTATGACTTTTTTGCAGTTTTCGCTTTCATTAGGAAGTGTTATTTGTAAAGAAAAAGCAAGAATGTGTATTCTTTCTCAAATGATTCATTTTTTATATACCTCTTCAAGTCCAAATAATTTCGTCACACTTCTGTTATAATGAACAAGCCATGTACTTACATTATTAAATTATTAGCAAATGAAATGAGCTTATACGTTGTTTTAAAAAGCAGCAGCAGCAACATTGTCACCATTCTTCTTCTTCTTCTTCTTCTTCTTCTTCTTCTTCTTCTTCTTATTATTATTATTATTATTCAGTCTCTTTCCGCGACTTCTGTTTGACTGTCGGCTGAGATCCTAGGTCTCGGAATCTTACCAAGATTCTGGGAGATCCAAAGTTTTACGGAGGATGTGGGCACTTCCGAGGAGCGCTGCTTTGAGTAGTGGAGCGATTCTGTGGTTTCCAGGGAGTTTATTCAGGTAGCCTT
Source organism: Sinotaia quadrata (assembly GCA_028829895.1). NCBI lineage: Eukaryota > Metazoa > Mollusca > Gastropoda > Architaenioglossa > Viviparidae > Sinotaia > Sinotaia quadrata. Next base: position 37,227,069 of record CM054179.1, on the reverse strand, counting down.
CCAATTCTGATGTTATGTTCCCCAAGGCTCCTATCACTATTGGTATCACTTCTGCTTTTACATTCCACAGTCTCTGGATTTCTAATCTGAGGTCTTGGTATTTTTCTATTTTTTCTCTTTCTTTTGTTTTTATGTTTCTATCACTTGGAACAGCGACATCAATAATTGTTACTGTTCTGTTGGTCTTATTGAGAACTACAATGTCTGGCCGTCTTGCAGGAATCACCCGGTCTGTTCTTATCTCGAAGTCCCACAGTATTTTGACTTCTTCTGTTTCGATGACTGCTTCTGGTTGATGCATCCATGCTCTTTCTTGGGTTTTTATGCCATAGTTCTCACACAGATTTCTATGTATGTGTTTTGCCACTTCATTGTGTCGTTTGGTGTATTCTGTTCCAGCCAGAACCTGACATCCAGATAGTATGTGTTCTGTTGTCTCATCCATGGATTTGCAAAGTCTACATTTGGAATCATTTGAAATTTTCATGATTTTCGTTTTGTGTGCTTTGGTGTTGAGTGCTTGATCTTGTGCAGCTGTTATGAGTGCTTCTGTTTCTGCTTTCAATCCTGCCTCTTTCAACCATTTGTACGTTGATTGCTTTGTTGATATTTCGTCTGCTTGTCGTACATATTGGCCATGTAGAGGTTTCTGTCTCCAGGTATGTGCTAGTTCTTGCTTCGTTGTTTTCTTCCATGTTTCTTTGTCTGTTTCTGGTGGTTGGAATAGTCCACTCCTTTTTACTAATTCTATCAGTGGATCATCTTTATTGTTATTCCAGATGTAGTCCACAAGGCCAATGACTTCTCCTTCAATGACATGTTTAATTTTCTTGAGACCTCGGCCTCCCATTTTTCGAGATACATAGAGTCTGTCTACGTCTGCTTTTGGGTGTAATTATTATTATTATTATTATTATTATTATTATTATTATTATTATTATTATTGTGAATCAAGGTGTCGGAATCTTACAAAGATTCTGGGAGATCCACGGTTTTACGGAGGATGTGGGCACTTTCGATCAGTGCTGCCTTAATAGTGGGGCAAGACTGTGTTGTCCATGCTCTTTATTCATTCAGACAGTCTTCCAATTAGGGTGTTATGTTCCACAAAGATCCTATCACTACAGATATCACTATAGAAATTATTCTTATTATTATTATTATTATTATTATTATTATTATTATTGTTGTTGTTGTTGTTGTTGCTGCTGCTGCTTTTATTATAATTGCAAATTGAGAATCAGTACTTGTTTATATTTTGTGACTGTATGAAGAATGAGATAGCATCGGCAAGAATCTTATTGATTTTATGTAAAAGTGAAACAGGAAAAAAAACAATTAAAAAGACATAAAACAAGTAAGTATAGTGAATCATTTGGAATCTGTCAGCACACAAGCTATGTTGCTTAAGATTTCATTTCCTGAGTGGTCGTTTGTCATTATGTCATCTTGAAATCAACTACATTTAATTTTAACTATCCGTAATGTAAATATGTATTATGTCATCTACAATTGAACTAAATTTAATTGTAACTACACAAACACGTAAATATGTATTATCTAACAAAAGTATACATTTAATTTTAACTATACATACATGTAAATTTGTATTATCTAATAAAAGTATATTTATAAAATCTTTCTCATCCACAATATTGTTTTTCTTGTCCTCGCAGAAGTTGTGCATAATTTATTTGTGAATGTTAATGTTGTCTTACGAGATCGGCATAACATCACTCTTCCTACTTAATATAATGTTGTCTTACGAGATCGGCATAACATCACTCTTCCTACTTAATACACTGTTGTCTTACGAGATCGGCATAACGTCACTCTTCCTACTTAATATACTGCGCACATTAGTACTGTTGTTTTACTAGCATAGATTATAGTAATGTTATCATTAGTATTGACATAGTCATTAACTATTTAGTAAACTATACATTAGTACTGTGGTTATACCAACATAGACTATTGTAATACTATCAATAATACTGACATAGTCATCAACTGTTTACATTAGTATTGTGGTTTTAATAGAATAGTTTATTGTAATGCTACACTGCCTCACACAAAAAAATTGTTAGTTGTCTAAGATTTTTCAACTGATTTAGAATAATTTTGCCCTGCTGAATTTGAAAATGACATCCGTTTTTTAAAAAATCAGGTTAGCTTTTTTCCCCGCTAATTCGATTTTAAAAAATCAGATCTTAAAGCTAAAAATTGATTACATTTTTGTATTATTATTAGGCACATTTTGTTAATATTTCTCTTCCAAAATAGGTTTTTAAATTAAAAAAATAATTTAAATTTTAAAAAATTGTTTTCTAACATGATTCATTTATTAAATGTTACAAACGTTGATTAGTGTACATTGAATAATAGACATTGATAACGGTAAGTACATATAAATTCAATATTAGGTCATCATTGTTCAAAATTCAGGACATGAAATTCCGTCTCTTCGAACTTCTAGAATGCTCAGCAGTAGGAATGTCTCTCTTTAGAGTCCAACAGTAATCATCCCAGCGTCCCTGATACCTGGTTTCCATCTCTTTCATATCCTGGTGAAATCCCTCCTCTTGCTCGTCGCTCATTGGTCCCAGATTTTCAGGAAACAGATCCATATGTGAGAATAAGTAAGACATTTTGATGCTCATGTTGCATCCAAGGTTTTTGAAAGCAGTCAGCATATTGGCAACAAGTTCTGCATAGTTCCTGGCCTTATTAATGCCAAGAAAATTTTTCACGACCAGAACAAAAGCCTTGTACGCTTCCAGTTACACTTCATTCATTGAGTTTTCAAACTCTGGATCTCTGAGTAGCTTACGGAGTTGTGGTCCATAAAAAATGCCAGCTTTCAACTTCTCAATGGTCAACCCTGGAAAAGCATGGCACAAGTAAGCGAAACAGCCACCATCCTTGTCCAGAGCTTTGGTGAACTGTTTGATTAAGCCAAGCTTAATGTGCAGCGGTGGGAAAAAGTATCTCGTCTCAGTCCACCAGAGGGTTGTTTATGAGGTTCTTTGTTTTGCAAGATAATAATAACTCCCGTACAGGCCAATCCTGCTTCGTGTAATGCTGTGTTTTGTCCCTACTATCCCATATGCACCGAAAGCATGGGTACTTGGTGAACCCAGACTGTTGTCCCAAGAAAATGTTTACCTTTTTCAGGTCAACACAAAGTAACCATCCATGCTGATCATAACGAATTTTCTCCAGCACGTACTTCACCGCTTCGTACTTCTCCTTCAGTGTAGTCGAGTGAGCCAGAGGTTCAGAGGCAAACTGGTTACCATTGTGTAGTCGAGTGAGGTAGAGGTACAGAGGCAAACTGGTTACCATTGTGTAGTCGAGTGAGGTAGAGGTACAGAGGCAAACTGGTTACCATTGTGTAGCAAAAAAAAAAAAAATTCAGTGATCGCTTGCTGCTGTCAATGAACAATCTCCAATCTTCAGGTTTATATTGTGGCACTCCTAGCTTGTGCAGAAGCTGCGCAATATATGCACAGTATACCAGGTCCATCTCTGTAGAGAAAAAAAATCTGAGATACTCTTGATGTCTGTTGCGGTAGAAGGTGATGCGAACACTGTCAGAAAGGACGTTTTTTTTTCCCCTCAATCTGGATGCCAACAGTTCAGCAGATGACTTTGACAAGCTGAAATCACGTACTAGATCATTTAGCTCCTTTTGCAAAAAAAGGATTTGGAGCATCATCATCATAAACCACTAATTCTTCTTCTTCATATTTTTCAAAACTAGAGAAATCTTCTTCACGAAAGTCGGTAAGTTGTCCAGGGACAGGTACTGGAATTTCATCACAATGAGCTACTGGACGACGTGCTGATTCAAAATCAGGATACTTAAGGATACTTAAGGCTTCTCCGGTTTTTCTGTTAATGCCAGTCACATCAATAGCGCAGAAGAGCAGTCAGTGACGTGGTTTGTCGGTTCCCTCCAAACCATAGGAATTCCAAACTTCAGACAACTCTTCTTACCCTTGGTCCAACGACGCAGATTCTCTGTGTATGTCTTGCATACCATGTGTGGCGCCCAAACCTTATCCTGATCACCAAGTTATATACCAAAATAAGCTTGGTAAGCACACTTTATAAAACCTGTTGCTGTATTCCTGTTAGGAACAATGGTGTTTTCGCCGCAGATGTAGCAAAATACATCGGGTTTATTTTTGCAATGTCTTCTGGCCGATTCCATTTCATTACCTAAAGAAGAAAAGTATCATTTATATCAATTATTCAAAAATTAGTTTATGTAACCTCTTCATAATTATGTAAAACAAATTATAATTTATTTATTTAAAGAAATAAGAAATAATTTTACATCATATAAATAGAAAATAGCTTTATATGTTAAAAAAAAAAACAACAAAATAATAATGTCGCAATAGATCAAAAAGTTGATTAAAATAGATCAAAAAGTTTACCTGATTGAACAAAACCGATGTCATTTTTGGATCCAGCACAATAAAACTGTCATAAATCCGTCAAAAAATCTTAGTAAATTTTTGTTGCCCAGTGCTATCCTTAATACTGACACAGTCTTTAACTATTTAGTATAGATCTGTGATCTGTACTTATTCCGTCTTTGACAATCAATTGTATTTTCATGTCGTATGTTTGTACCGACTGTGACTATTGATTGCACTTCTGTTATCTTTATTGGTACCGAATGTGACTATCGAGTGCAGTTCTGAGATCTGTATTGGTGCCGACTGTGACTATTGATTGTAACTCTGTGATCTGTATTGGTACCAGTAGTGAGTATTGATTGTAGTTCTTTGATCTATACTGGAACCGACTTAATTATTTATTATAGTTCTCTGATCTATACAACTATCTGACTAACTAATTACTCTAAGCTTGTATATTCACATGATCTGCAGTACTAAATATATGTTTGTAGTATATGTCTATGATGTGCAGTATTAATTACATAACTGTAGTATATGTCTATGATGTGCAGTATTAATTACATAACTGTAGTATATGTCTATGATGTGCAGTATTAAAAATATGTTTTAGTATATTTGTCTTTCATAAGATAGTAAAATGCTAAATGTGTCTTCCCAGACATATTGAAATGAATCTGATTGTGGTAATATTTTTCTTTAGTTTATTGTAATATTTTGATAAGTTGTGAAATTAAGACAACAAATGTCATTAATGTAAATACTTGCACTCAAGCATAATTAGGGTGGGTCATGGACTGGAACCACATTTTATCTCACAACTAGTGGTCGGGAAGACAAAAGGAAGTAATAAATATTCAATTTCCGTGCTGCATAATACGGTTCAACGCATTATCTGTGTTGTTTGATTCACTCACCTCCTTAAGCTGGGCAGCGTTTTGTACACAATAGGGTCACGTGATTTTCTTTTTGCATGCATTCGCATAGTGCTGATGTTGAATTCATTGACAATGTGCTATCGGCCTTTGCTCCACTGGTTCACTGTCGCAGAGTTATTAGTGTTGTGCTAGTCTGGTTTCGTTTGCCTGCAAATCCGGCACCAGCACTGCTTTGTCGTTATACTTCCTTTGCATCCCCACTCGGCTGGGTGGGGCCAACGAACAGGTAACTGGGAGACAGGGATCAAACATTTGTCTTAGAGTAGGGGTGGAAGGGGTGGGCATAAAACAATTGACTAAACAAGAAATAAGGGTGCAGTTTCCCCGCCGATGGTTGAACCGTAAAACAGTTAGAGAAGATACCTACAGCCCTGCCAAAGAAGAAGGGCTGCATATTACAAGACTTGAAAGTGGGAGACGGGAATAAACGTTAGTGTTGTTAAGGCGGAGAGTAGATGAAAAAACAAGTGTCATTGATGGTGGTGTGGTGGCTTGGTGGGATGAGGGTGGATGTAAAATAGTCGGAAGTTGGAGTCTGGAATCAAGGTCCGTCAAGATGGGGTCCGGCTTCCGTACTTTAATGGCCGTTAGTGTCACGACCGCGGACGTTGGCCACGTCAGTTTCTCAATTTTATGTGGCGTGATGCACCTTGAAGCCAGGGAAGACAACTCTTTAATTCGTCAGAATCATCGCTGGCTTCCAACCATCTTCCAACAAGACGATTTATTGATCTTCCCAACAGTCTTTCAGACCGCTCCGACTCATGCAACGTTTTGCCCACAGTCTAGGAGATTTCTGGAATCGCAAGCGTAACGTGAGTGGCTTTAGTCTTGGCAGGGATCCAAAATGAAGGGGAGGGTGAATGGACAAGTTGGGAGTTTAGGGATAGCGAGGGGCTGGGACGGGGGCAGGGGAGCTGCATTACTGAATGAGAATAAAGTGTTTGGAGTTTTTCATAACGAATAATTTCACGAAGCGTAGAAATAACACTTCATAGTCTTCCCGTTTTCTAATACAAGGATTGAATACTGATGGTACTCACCTCTATCTCAAAGTACAATTAAACAAATGGCGATAGTACTGCCCTTTATCTCAAAGTACAATTAAACAAATGACAATAGTACTGCCCTCTATCTCAAAGTTTGCTAAATGCAAGGCTGATTGTCTCCCAAGATACTTCAATGTTGCGTCACTAGACGCCTACGCAATTACCTTCGGCAAACGTTTAATTTACGCTTCAGTGCACGATATTATAATTTTTTTAGTGTGTGTTGTAAATTCTGGACATGTCATCAGATAAATACTCATTATTTCTACATTAATCGTTTTGATGTTTCTCAACCTCTGAATACAAGAAAACTTTTAGGGAGACACAAATACATTCTTGATTATATGTAGCATTTTAATTAAAGCATTAGATATAATTTGTGTCCCCATTTCCACCCCCACCGCCCAGTATTAACCATACTTGAGATTAGCATAACATTAAGCAGAAATGCGTGTTGGGTTATGTTTTCTCTCTGTCTTATAACATCAAGTGGTAATAGTGATCTTATAACATCAAGTGGTAATAGTGATCTTATAACATCAAGTGGTAATAGTGATCTTATAACATCAAGTGGTAATAGTGATCTTATAACATCAATTGGTAATAGTGATCTTATAACATCAAGTGGTAATAGTGATCTTATACATTAAGTGGTAATGGTGCTCTATAAAAAAATCATGTGGTAATAGTGATTCCACTCTATTGCCTATCTTACATACACCCTCTATATTTGCATGCATATCATCGCTTTCTCTATCTCCGCTTGTGCAAATGTCAAGGCCATGCGTATGTCCATGTTCATCGAGAGCTCTAGTGGTATCATTACACATCTATTCACCAGGCTAGAATTAACGAGAGCTCTAGTGGTATCATTACACATCTATTCACCAGGCTAGAATTAACGAGAGCTCTAGTGGTATCATTACACATCTATTCACCAGGCTAGAATTAACGAGAGCTCTAGTGGTATCATTACACATCTATTCACCAGGCTAGAATTAACGAGAGCTCTAGTGGTACCATTACACATCTATTCACCAGGCTAGAATTAACGAGAGCTCTAGTGGTATCATTACACATCTATTCACCAGGCTAGAATTAACGAGAGCTCTAGTGGTATCATTACACATCTATTCACCAGGCTAGAATTAACGAGAGCTCTAGTGGTATCATTACACATCTATTCACCAGGCTAGAATTAACGAGAGCTCTAGTGGTACCATTACACATCTATTCACCAGGCTAGAATTAACGAGAGCTCTAGTGGTATCATTACACATCTATTCACCAGGCTAGAATTAACGAGAGCTCTAGTGGTACCATTACACATCTATTCACCAGGCTAGAATTAACGAGAGCTCTAGTGGTATCATTACACATCTATTCACCAGGCTAGAATTAACGAGAGCTCTAGTGGTATCATTACACATCTATTCACCAGGCTAGAATTAACGAGAGCTCTAGTGGTATCATTACACATCTATTCACCAGGCTAGAATTAACGAGATCTCTAGTGGTATCATTACACATCTATTCACCAGGCTAGAATTAACGAGAGCTCTAGTGGTATCATTACACATCTATTCACCACGCTAGAATTAACGAGAGCTCTAGTGGTATCATTACACATATTCACCAGGCTAGAATTAACGAGTCAGATCGAAATGCTAATTGCCGCACAATTACTTGAAGTTGCTTGTCATGTGAACCATGACTATTCAAGTTTTTCACTTCTTTACGGAGGGTGTAACGTTCCATCTTTAAAGTTATAATGAGTATCAGCATGCCAACAGAAAATTCCTACAGAAATATCATTTCATAATTACATAACATTTAGGTTAGTATTGATTATTGATGTCGCTATTTTCAGAAATCGAATTTTGAGGACTGAATAAAAATAACACAAATATGGTCGATTATTAAACACTGATTAAAAATGACTAAAAAGGCCGATTGCTAAAGATACTGAAAGAAATGACACTCTGTGGAAGTCAATTTCTTGTAACATTGCTCATTAATGGTGTTAGTAACATCAAAGTTGATATATGATGGCATTAATATAAAGCTGGCATATGTAGGCGATTGTCATTTCATTCTAGCACTGGTCATACATGACACAAAGGAGTGTCGCGTCTTTAAACAATGGATTATATACCTGCTTTTCACTCACTGCCATTTCATAAGAAAGAAGAACGATTGGCTATGTCACTGATTATAAATGCAAATCCATTCTATTAATGAACTGGATGTGACCATTGACTGCAAGTAGCTAGCTCTAGATTCATATAATTCTCTGTATGTGCTGTGGTATTGGAAGTAGTGGTGGCCAGTAAAATTATGAATGTTGCTTGCATTGTAGATTTTGTGCTTTTCTTTACAACCTGTACTCTTTGTCCTTCTTTACTCTGTCAATATTTACACAGTATTGTGTTGGCAGGAGCTATAACAGTAATACTGCTTTTCCGCTTACTTCTACAATATTGAACAATCTTTATATGTACAGTTAGGCTACACAATCTTTGTGTTTATAGGAGCTACAACATGTACAATATCTTTATGTTTACATTTAAAGTATTACACAATCCCAATGTTCACAGTTTTAATATCTACACAGTTTTGTGCTAGTAGGACACAACGCGTATAGTTTTTTTGTATACATTTACAAAACATTACACAATCCTGATGTCTAGTTATAATTTACTCAGGCTTTCATATTATAGTCACATTATGGCCTCATTGTAATTTTCCTTTGTTTCCTCTCTCTATCTCTCTTTTTTGCTTATAGCAAATCTTTGTACAAATAAATTATGCCTATCTTTATTCAAATCTTTGTACAAATAAAGTATGCCTACCTTTATTCAAATCTTTGTACAAATAAATTATGCCTATCTTTATTCAAATCTTTGTACAAATAAAGTATGCATACCTTTAATCAAATATTTGTACAAATAAATTCTGCCTATCTTTATTCAAATCTTTAAGGAAATAAATTCTGCCTACCTTTATTCAAATCTTTGTACAAACAAATTCTTCCTACCCTTATTCAATTTTCATTAACCTCATTGCTTACCCTATCTTTTTATTGTACGAAATTGCTCACTGTCTCTTTCTCTCTTTTACATAATTGCTCACTCTCTTTCTCTCTTGTACATAATTGCTCACTGACTCTTTCTCTCTTGTACATAATTGCTCACTGTCTCTTTCTCTCTTTTACATAATTGCTCACTGTCTCTTTCTCTCTTGTACATAATTGCTCACTGACTCATTCCTTTCATTTAGGAACTTGATCACTTTCTCATTCTCGCTCCTCTTCATCATTGTTCACTGCCTTGTTCTTTAAGTACTCACTGTCTCTTTGGACTCATTGACGTCATTGCTCTTTCCTTCTAATTATTGTTCAATGTTACCTTTCTTTGTGACGTCATTGCTCATTGTCATTTTTCTGCGTTATTATTATTCACTTCTTTTCATTTTTGTCGTTCCTATCTCTTTCTTTTCATTTATGCATTTGCTCACTATCTCGTTGGTTTGCGGTCATTCCATGTTATCTTTTTCTTTTTAATGACGTCATTACTCACATAATTTTCCTTTTTTTAGTGTCATTATTCACTCACTCTTTTTCCATTGGTGTCATTACATACATATTCCTTTTTTTTAGTATCATTATTCACTCACTCTTTCTTTCCATTGATGTCATTACATACATATTCCTTTTATTAGTATCATCATTCCCTCACTCTTTCTTTTTATAGATGACATATATCTTTCATTTCATTTGTGTAATTGTTTACTGTCTGTTTAGATTCATTTACGTCATCGCAACTGTTATTTTCGTTTTATTTACCAATTATTCACCACTCTTTCCCTTCGTTTCTGGCATTGCTCATTATCTGTTTCATTTCACTTGCGCTCTTGTTCGTCGCCTCTTTGTTATCATTAGGTACAATGTTCACTCTATTTGTCTCTGAGCTACATTATTACTTACTGTATTTGTCTCTGAGCTACATTATTACTTACTGTATTTGTCTCTGAGCTACATTATTACTTACTGTATTTGTCTGAGTTACATTATTATTCACTGTATCTTTTCTGTTTACATTATTGTTCACTCTATCTTTCCTGTTTACATTATTGTTCACTATCTTTCCTGGGATCAGAAGATGTTTGGGTATGGGGGTGGATGCACGAGACCAGAGCCAGTTGTCCTAGAATGACTTTCTTCAGAACCGCGAGTTTCTTAATGAGATTTGTTTATGCCAGCGTTCCAGACTTCTTTCCACGACATTTATGCCTGTTCAATCAACAGAATGGAACTGCAGCTTAAGTGTCGTCAGGATCCTTGAAGAATACGTATATCAGAACCTTGACGGGGAGGAATTAGCAGTAATAGGCGAAGACAATCTGGATAAATAATTGTTGAATTTAAAACTTGGAATTTGGGTACAAAAGACTTAAAGTCTTGATTGTGTATGTATGTATATACGTGTAAGATTGGGGGGGGGGGGACAATAAAGATGGGATTTAGAGGGGGAGAGAGAGGAGGCGAGAAAGAGAGCTAGACGGAGAAAAAGTAAAGTGAAGGAAGTTGTGAGAGATTTGTAAATGACTAATGTAGAGGATATATCTTATTCTTTTACTATCAAAACTATTTATAGATATTTAAATTGCTTGTTTCGATGTGACAGAAACCTCAGAGGGAATACAGACGCAAAATGTAACTAACTCATCGATAAATTTCAGATGTGGATTTGGAGTGGAAATTGTCCAACATGACAGCATATAAAATAATCGTTAACCCAAAGCTTTCGGAGATCACGATACAATACCGTTATGAGCTTTGTTTTGTAAATTAGAATTCACATTAGCATATTTCAGATTGCGTGCCCCTTCCCTAAAGAAAGCGAATAAATTCCAATAAGAGGCACAAAGCACAAGTGCGAGGGAGAGAAATATACATCGCACTCATGAGATAGGAACTATGGCTGTACTAGTCTTGAGCCAATAAAACTAATCTGATCTTTAAACTGTCTAAAAATGAAATGATTAAATAATGTAATTGTGCTCTTTCATTCTCTCTCTCACTCTTTCTCTCACGCTTTTTCTTTCTCTTACTCTCACTATCTTTCTCTCTGTTGCTCTCTCTCTTACTATGTCTCATTTCATCTCTTTATTTCTCACTCACTTTCTCTTCTCGTCTCTCTCTCTCTGTCTCTCTATCTCTGTCTCTGTCTCTGTCTCTCTCTCTCTCACACACAGACACACACACACACACACACACACACACACACATTTAAAGTCGAGTACAAGCACAAGTTTATCGACCCATACATTTTATGGCAGACTTGAACACACACACACACACACACACACACACACACACACACACACACACACACACACACAAGAACACCCACACATACAAACACATTTGCAGACCACGCATACACACAAGCACACTTACAGATACGCGCACAGGTACACAAGCACAATTCATACGTATACATTCTTGCATGCTCGTACACGCGCTTGCAAATACACACAAACACACTTGCAAATACACACATACATTACCACAAACACAATTGTATGCATGCGCGCACATATACAAGCACACTTGCATGCACTCACCCACTTTCAGACTCTTCAACCGATCTTAGCGCATCGTTTCCTCGTAACTTGCTCGTGTTGTGAAATGAAGGCATACCGATTCAATTGAACTTGTCGTGGCCCGAGAAAGCAAGAGGTAGGGATCTGATGTTTATTCTATTGAGACAATCATGTCTGGGAACACCCAGGCGACAGTTTTATGCCTTGCTCGCGATTTATGGAGAACAATTTTCTTAAATCACAACGGCTGCACTAGCGAGTCGTTGCCATTGGCCCGGCGAGGCAGTTGCCGGCGACAACATGTCTTGACCACGATCGCTTCTCGATTGGGTTTGCATTTTTTTTCTTCCTTTAAAATGGCATTTGTGGCCTGGTCATTGATTCTAAGACCCAGCCAAGGAGAGAAGATCCGCAAGTCTTTGTCTTTTGCCTGCTGTATGCACACGTCACTGATGACAAAGCCTGCTTGTTCAAACATGCAATTTTGAAATGCATAAATTACATTTTAGTTTCTAATTCTACATTTGCGACACACAGAGCATCGGGCCACACACCGAGCTCTGAAATTTGAAATCAAACCGGTCACAGAGAAACAACCTTCAACAACAGCAATCCCTACAGTCTATCACCACCGTCACATTCAGGGCACAGAGTTAAATTAAAAATAAATATTCATCTATATTTTTCCTCTACTCCAGGCGAAAGATAATTTTTAATATAATTACTGTAATTATAATTCAGAGTAACGCTTAATGTAGCTTGTAGTTCTGCAGACACGCTTGAATACATGTCAGATATAACCATCCAACCTAACAATCAAACATATAACACTCCTTAGTAACCACCCTACCCTAACAATCAAACATATAACACTCCTTAGTTACCACCCTACCCTAACAATCAAACATGTAACACTCCTTAGTTACCACCCTACCCTAACAATCAAACATGTAACACTCCTTAGTAACCACCCTACCCTACACCACGAAACAAACATCGCTAACTAATGCAAATCGCAGACATCAGTTAAAGGATGTATTATTTTAAACCTACAAGGATTTATTCAAAACACACAATCTTATTATGTATTTAAAATAAAATACATACATTGAAAAGAAAATATAAAAACCTAAGCAATACATTTATCGATGCCATCATGAAGAACTGGAAAGTTTTATCTGCATTTTACCGGACCAGATTTTTGATATGTTGAAGATCACAAAGTGTGGGTCACCAGTCTTATCTGATCACAGAGGCCTCTCTTTCGCTTGCAAAGGATGAAATTTTAAATATATTGTACTAACAAGGTCGAAGTGTAATTGATGTATTTTTTTTATTGCTGTTGACATCATAAAATATAACTTGCAAAGGGGACTATTTCTGAAAATATTCTACATAATTAAAGGTAGCTAACTATTTTTAAATAATGTTTGTTATGATTTTAATTATAAATTATAGATAGCATTTTCCTTTTTTTAATTTTTTTTTTACATATTTCACGGTGACTTTACCATACAATTCATAGTGCATATACTACTCATGCCACGGCGATTATCTCAATATTTCATGGTGCGTGTACTACTCATTTCACGGTGTATATACTACTCATTTCACGGTGTATGTACTACTCATTTCACAGTGTATGTACTACTCATTTCACGGTGTATGTACTACTCATTTCACAGTGTATGTACTATTCATTTCACGGTGTATGTACTACTCATTTCACGGTGTATGTACTACTCATTTCACAGTGTATGTACTACTCATTTCACGGTGTATGTACTACTCATTTCACGGTGTATGTACTACTCATTTCAATGTAATTTTTCTATCTATTTATAGGTTGATATACTACTCATTTCCCTAATTTTTCTACATATACTGGTGTATCGATATTAACGCCGATATATATCGCGCTCCCGCACACGACGCGGACTGCCTGTGGACCACAATTTTTTTTTACCGTCCATCGTCTTCAAATTACTTAATATTACTGTATCAAATCGACTGCCGAAATTTCGCAATTTGCCGACCATGCAATCTAACTGTGCGTATACTTGCCACTTCGTAAACACATCTTAACAATGATCACTATTGCTTTGAAAAACTCCAAACACTTCGTAAACACATCTTAACAATGATCACTATTGCTTTGAAAAACTCCAAACACTTCGTAAACACAGTTAACAATGATCACTATTGCTTTGAAAAACTCCAAACACTTCGTAAACACATCTTAACAATGATCACTATTGCTTTGAAAAACTCCAAACACTTCGTAAACACATCTTAACAATGATCACTATTGCTTTGAAAAACTCCAAACACTTCGTAAACACAGCTTAACAATGATCACTATTGCTTTGAAAAACTCCAAACACTTCGTAAACACATCTTAACAATGATCACTATTGCTTTGAAAAACTCCAAACACTTCGTAAACACAGCTTAACAATGATCACTATTGCTTTGAAAAACTCCAAACACTTCGTAAACACAGTTAACAATGATCACTATTGCTTTGAAAAACTCCAAACACTTCGTAAACACAGTTAACAATGATCACTATTGCTTTGAAAAACTCCAAACACTTCGTAAACACATCTTAACAATGATCACTATTGCTTTGAAAAACTCCAAACACTTCGTAAACACAGCTTAACAATGATCACTATTGCTTTGAAAAACTCCAAACACTTCGTAAACACAGCTTAACAATGATCACTATTGCTTTGAAAAACTCCAAACACTTCGTAAACACAGCTTAACAATGATCACTATTGCTTTGAAAAACTCCAAACACTTCGTAAACACAGCTTAACAATGATCACTATTGCTTTGAAAAACTCCAAACACTTCGTAAACACAGCTTAACAATGATCACTATTGCTTTGAAAAACCCCAAACACTTCGTAAACACAGCTTAACAATGGTCACTATTGCTTTGAAAAACTCCAAACACTTCGTAAACACAGCTTAACAATGATCACTATTGCTTTGAAAAACTCCAAACACTTCGTAAACACAGCTTAACAATGATCACTATTGCTTTGAAAAACTCCAAACACTTCGTAAACACAGCTTAACAATGATCACTATTGCTTTGAAAAACTCCAAACACATCCTACCACAATCTAAATAGAGTTAACATATTTTGAGTTGAGATGGCTAGAAACCAGGAGGTAGCTAGCCTACAATATTTCAGTTGCAGTCCATTATCAGCGAATGAATGAAACAAATGTCTATCACATCATTTATCAACAAATGAGTGAGTAAACCTTTATATTCTCATGCAAAGAGACTGTATGTTTTATTAACGCTTTAAAAAACAACAACAACAACCTACCTTTGTATACACGATTTTCTAATTTAGTCCAACAGTACTGTATGCTTACATTACTTGGCTTAAAGTACATATGGTAGAGTAGGGTGAACCGTAAATTGAAAAAAATGTAGCCGCCACGTGACATGAATTGGCAATACGTGACAGAAAGCGACATTAATACGTGACAGAAAGGGTAGTTAATCCGTGACAGAAAGGGTAGTTAATCCGTGACAGATAGGGTCGTTAATACATGACAGAAAGGGTCGTTAATACATGACAGAAAGGGTAGTTAATACGTGACAGAAATGGTCATTAATACGTGACAGAAAGGGTAGTTAATACATGACAGAAAGGGTAGTTAATACGTGACAGAAAGGGTCGTTAATACATGACAGAAAGGGTCCTTAATACGTGACAGAAAGGGTCGTTAATACCTGACAGAGAGGGTCGTTAATACCTGACTGAAAGAGTATTTAATACCTGACAGAAAGGGTCGTTAATACGCGACAGAAAGGGTCGTTAATACCTGACAGAAAGGGTCGTTAATACGCGACAGAAAGGGTCGTTAATACATGACAGAAAGGGTAGTTAATACGTGACAGAAAGGGTCGTTAATACATGACAGAAAGGGTAGTTAATACATGACAGAAAGGGTCCTTAATACGCGACAGAAAGGGTCGTTAATACCTGACAGAGAGGGTCGTTAATACCTGACAGAGAGGGTCGTTAATACCTGATTGAAAGGGTCGTTAATACCTGACAGAAAGGGTCGTTAATACGCGACAGAAAGGGTCGTTAATACCTGACAGAAAGGGTCGTTAATACGCGACAGAAAGGGTCGTTAATATCTGACAGAAAGGATCGTTAATACCTGACAGAAAGGGTCGTTAATACGCGACAGAAAGGGTCGTTAATACATGACAGAAAGGGTCGTTAATACGCGACAGAAAGGGTCCCTCGATATAACGCGGCATTACGTACATCGCGGTCGACTATTATGGAAACATATCAAGGACCCAATTACTTTACTTAAACATATATTCAAGAAGATAAATATGTCTTTAATTTATATTTAGTTCAACCCTTTCTTCTATAACATAAGGTTATCAATATGTGTAAGAAGGTCAATAAATGTAACCCCCCAAAATTAAATCAACAATCAACTATACATATGACAAATATAATGAAATACATTACCTGACATCGATATTTCCATCAAACCATGTTCAAATAATTTCTATGTTTCACCTTCTTTTATCCAGAAAAAAATACAGTTCAATACAATCTCAGGATAGATCTTATCAGACAGCAGAAATGGAGTTCTTTGAGATAACTGATAATAGTCTTTACATAACCTGAATTAAGCATTGCACTTTTGTAACTGTGTTATAAGTCTTTTGTCCATGTCAATACGTGTCTCTCTCTGCACACATCCAAAATACTAGTGTTGTTATTATCTATGCTCACATCCAAAATACTATAGCGTTGTTATTCTCTATGCACACATCTAAAATACTATAGCGTTGTTATTCTCTATGCTCACATCCAAAATACTATAGCGTTGTTATTATCTATGCTCACATCTAAAATACTATAGCGTTGTTATTCTCTATGCTCACATCCAAAATATTATAGTGTTGTTATTCTCTATGCTCACATCCAAAATACTATAGCGTTGTTATTCTCTCGAAACCAATTTGAGTGCTTTTTTACCAATTTCTTCAAGCAGAATAACAATTGTAGCAATTTCTAGTAACTTCTCTACCAGAAATTGTTCATGTAATCAGCATATCTTGCCATCGTACATCAAAGGGTGTAGTGTATCTCCACACACACTTTCCCAACTTTACATTGGTCGGCAGTAGCAGTTTACAAACAGTAACCAGGATTCAAATCACACGAGGGAAGAACGAGAAGGCTGCTTAACCTGAAAAATATAATCAGGAAGCAATGCTAAGTTTCTAGTTTATCGCTTTATAACTCAATTCTTTTTTACATTCCAGTCTCAACTAACAGTTTCTTGCAACGGCATTTATTAGCCTGATACAAGCATTCAGCATAATAAATATAGTTTATTAAAACAACTGTCTAGTATTAGCCTACTACATATGAGCAGCTTAGTTCAAGCATTTGTAGAAATAATAGTCTACTCACGTAAAACACAAGTATAACATATCAATAGCAAAAGTACAAGAACTATTTCTAAGTCCATTCTCCCTCAAACAGTCAGTTAACTCAACATTAAGCTAACGGCTGCATTCCAAGACGAGACTTCCTTGCCACTTCAAATTCAAGTGATCAGACAATCGATTTCTCTACAGCAAAGATAAACTTTTAGATCTCAAATCATTGGCTGGTTTCGTTCTCGTAAAACATAACCATTGGATAAATAAAATTACTTACCCACTTAAACTAGTTTGCATTACATCAGCAATTTCTAGCATATTTTCAACTTGACACTCTGACACTCACAAAAATACCATCCTAAGGAGTGTCCAAGATAGGTTACTCTGACATTTTAAAAATTAAGTATTAAAATAGAGACAGGCAAATTTACCCTGCCACTATATATTAATAATTTCATAGTGATTTTGCTACACATTTCCCCGTGTATTTGCTACACATTTCAATGTGACTTTTCTATATATTGGTACAATGTATTTAGAATAAATGTCACTGTCAATTGACTATATATTTCACGGCGACTATACTACACATTTCAAGGTGACTTTTCTACACATTTCAAGGTGACTTTTATAAAGCTAGTTACAACACATTTCAAGGTGATTTTAATACAGCTAGTTCCAACGCAAATTAATGTTGACTTAATTACAGCTAGTTCCAACACATTTCAAGATGACTTTGCTTCACATCTCTCGGTGATTTAATACGGCTAGTTCCAACACATTTTAATAATAAAGCTAGCTCCAACACACTTTACGGTGACTTTAATTGGTTTCAACACATTTCAAGGTGACTTTAATTCAACTAGTTCCAACTGATTTCACGGTGAATTTAATACAGCTAGTTATAACACATTTCACGGTGACTTTAATCCAGATCTTACAAAGTTTTATAGAAAATCAGAACAGTAACATATTTTGTACTTTTGTCATAACATGTTTTTTGATAAAATTTATAAATATAGAGCAGTAGTTTTTTTGTTTTTGTTTTTTTTTAAATCAAACAAACGAGAAACGGTTCACCGTTGTCATGCTGTCACAAAGAAATTCATTAGCTGCAGTCAGAAATATACATAGATCTATAATTAGTCACAGTTGTCATGCTGTCACAAAGAAATTCATTAGCTGCAGTCAGAAATATACATAGATCTATAATTAGTCACAGTTGTCATGCTGTCACAAAGAAATTCATTAGCTGCAGTCAGAAATATACATAGATCTATAATTAGTCACCGTTGTCATGCTGTCACAAAGAAATTCATTAGCTGCAGTCAGAAATATACATAGATCTATAATTAGTCACCGTTGTCATGCTGTCACAAAGAAATTCATTAGCTGCAGTCAGAAATATACATAGATCTATAATTAGTCACAGTTGTCATGCTGTCACAAAGAAATTCATTAGCTGCAGTCAGAAATATACATAGATCTATAATTAGTCACAGTTGTCATGCTGTCACAAAGAAATTCATTAGCTGCAGTCAGAAATATACATAGATCTATAATTAGTCACAGTTGTCATGCTGTCACAAAGAAATTCATTAGCTGCAGTCAGAAATATACATAGATCTATAATTAGTCACCGTTGTCATGCTGTCACAAAGAAATTCATTAGCTGCAGTCAGAAATATACATAGATCTATAATTAGTCACAGCTGTATGTGTATGTGCACGAGGCTCTATATTACTCTATGAAGTTGGAACATCGTCTGTGGTTTTTAGCGCAAGACTCTTAATACTATAGTCGCGTTTCAATGGCGAATGTTGTAAGCGTAAAAATGTCATTATCTACTGCTCAGACAACAGTTCTCTGATGTGGCAACTCTAGCCAAGCCGTCCTAGATTTCAGCAATTCGCCGTCCAAAGTCCTTTTCTCTCATGCATAGCCGCTTTGCCCTTCCAGACCTACCTTTCATTATAGCATATTTTTCTTTTCCATTTCTTTCAGCTTTTCACGTCAAACGCACCAACTATTTTTTGTTTGTTTGCAACTTTTTATTATTTTTTTTAAAATCTGTGTTGAATATCTCCCGTGTTTCTTTTTTCCCTGCCCTCTCTTTGCGCTCATCTCGTCGTCAATAGCGGTCAAATGAGAGTCAAGTCCAGTGTAATGTTTGCCTTTGTGGGAACACGAATTTACGACTGGGAACTCTCACGCGAACCTTCCCACCCATACTTACTGAATGCAGCTGACAACTGTAGAAAGCAGTGCGACTGGGACGGGGAGAGAAAGTGGAGAGAAAGACATGGAAAGAGAGAGGGAGAGATCACGATCAGGAGTCGGGGTGGGTGGGGAGTGTGTAGGAGGAAAAATAAAGAGAAAAACCCAGTAACTGAGTCGGTAACTGAGCAGAGACAGAAAGACAAAGACAAAGACAAAGACAAAGACAAAGACAAAGACAAAGGGTGAAAGAGAGAACGCACGAGATATGAAAAAGTCAGAGAGAGCGAAAGGGAAAGAAAGATGACAGAATGATTGGAGAGTGCAGTAATTTTATCGAAATTCAATATTGAATATTTCCCTGTTTACGTTTTTTCTTCTTTTCTTTCTTTCTTTCTTTCTTTCTTTCTTTCTTTCTTTCTTTCTGTTTTCTTTATAATGCTAACTTCTTTGTTTGCCTTCTTAATTATTCTTTGTTTAAAAAATGAGCCATCTTGCCAAATAACGACTTCTACATGCTGAAAGTCAGTAGGTGAACAATAAATAAATGACAGCATATTGTTTGAAAATAATGTAAATTATCGAAACCTTACATCCACACAATCTACCCACAAACGCACAAATACTTTATAGAACAATCTCTATTCTATTTCACATCAGTATTCTTAATCAATAAACTGAAGAGTATTTCTGAATAGCATCGTAGATCTAAATACTGTATCTTTAAACTGCTCTGCTGCAATTGTGATTGTACGTTTGTATGATAGAATGATCAAACGTACATGTCAAATTTAAGTGGCTTGATAAATGTTTCATAATTACCCAAGTGCAATAAATATTAGTCTGCCATAACTACTCATATTCTCAATATAAATAGGTCATAAATATAAAAGGTATCATCAAATTCTTTAGGTCACAATATAAATTTGTGTTTCGTGTGCCTAGTATCATGGCCACCGTCTGAATGTTAGCCGTGAGAGCAAGCTGGAAGGGGACGTGTTTTGAAGACAAGCCAGCCCACTTCCGCTGTCGCTGCTTCCTCTTCTCATGAACCTAGGGTCAAGGACATTGACTTCTGTTTGCTATTTTTGTTCGCACGAGTGCGTATGTTTGTTTGAATTCTTTCAGGCGAGAATTAAAGTATGCTGCGTACAAGGCGTTATGACATAGATTAAGCATTATGGAATTATAAGTTTTACAGTCGTGCTCACTAGTAAAATGTTTTGACAGTAACCTTGATTCTCAATGAAAAACATACACAGCTGCTCGGAAATTGTCGTATGACGTACACGGATCAAGGACAACTGTTAACAATTCCGCGTTGAACTATATTACAATTTTAGTAAACTTGCCACTCCAGAAAATCAATTTCACAGCAGCCGTACACTTAGCAGCTTCCGGTAATGTGATTAAAACATTTACCGTTCACTGCCTTTGGTTCAAAACTACTCATCGGTCCTACATACCCCTCTCACCCCCAACCCAAAATGTTTTTTTCTAAATAAATAAATTATAGATGGGCTGACAACGAAGAGTTAGACTGAGAACGAATCAAAGAAAGACAAAAAAACCGAAAGAGAGATGGATGCTTTGTTTGGGTGGATCAGACGGGTGATCATCCATTAATGAGTGTGCGTATTTTGGAATGTCAACTGCTGGCAGACTTACAACTCGTCTGTAAGAGAAGTTCATTGTAACTTATGTCCTCGTGCAGCGGATGTTGTTGTCAACTTCGCTACAAAGAGAGAGAGAGAGAGAGAGAGAGAGAGAGAGACAGAGAGACAGAGAGAGACAGAGAGAGAGAGAGAGACAAAGGGAGGGGCAGCAAGGAGAACAATTTATTTTATATTTTATTTGAGATTAAGAGAATGCATGTGTGTGTGTGTGTGTGCGTGCGTGTTTGTGTGTGTGTGTGTACGCTTGTGTGTGTATGTGTGTTGGATTAAAAGTTACTGCAAGACAGTCGCGTTACATTTGCGATAAACAGTGTGGTAGTCAGACAAGTTAAATTAGTAAGATTTGGATTAGGAGAAAGTGGACTATTTGAAAGAGCTTTAAAAATGCATAAATAATGTTAGAAAGACTATCAGTTAAAGTAAGATTTAGAAAGAGAGAAGTTGGGAGGGGGGGGGGTAACGAGGTATTAGAAAACATGCTGTCAAAAGATATATAAATAATGTTAGAAAGACTACAATTTAAAATACGATTTACAGGGAGGGAGGAGACTTAGGGGAAAATATATATATAAATCATGATAGAAAAACTATCAGTTAAAGTTTTAGAGAGAGAGAGGGAAAGACGACATAGAAAAAATAAACATAAATAATGTTAGAAAGACTATAAGTTAAAGTAAAATCGAGAGAGAGAGAGAGAGAGAGAGAGAGAGAGTCGGACGACTTAGAAAAAAGATATAATAGTAAAATGTTAGAAAGACTTTATGAATAATGCCAGAAAGTCTATGCAAATAATGTTAGAAGGACTATATAAATAATGTAAGAAAGACTATAAAAACAATGCAATTCTTCCAAACCAACGTAACGCCAAACTCTTTTCAGTCATTGTAATGATATGCTCATTCCTTTCCAAACCCACATAAGACTAGACAAATCCTAACAGCCCAGATGACCTCATGACATTACCGTACCATGCCCAGTACTAGAATGTAAAACTAAACAATTTGTATGCTAGAGTAATGATATACACATTCTTCGTGCAGCCATATCGATGTAAAGCTATACAAGCCATTTCTCTTCTCATTGTAACAATTATTTCTTTCCTTTACCAAATACCAATAACATTTTTTTCATTCCTTTACCAAATACCAATAACAATTATTTCATTCCTTTAACAATTTCCAATAATAATTATTTCATTCTTTTACCAAATACCAATAACAATTATTTTATTCCTTTATCTAATACCAATAACAATTATTTCATTATTCAAATATTAATAACACTTATTTCATTCCTTTACCAAATACTAATAACAGTATATGTCACAAAAATATTACATTCGAAATTCCATGTAACAGGTTCGTTCTTAGTCAGTGTGCGAATATACACACACCTTTCCCAAAAGAGATGTCTATTTTGCTGGTGAAATGTAACTCTTTAAGCTGTTAGACTAGGGTTCTCCATGGGTCCTAAGCTTTCAACAGCTTATTACTCATATACTCATTTCTTTACTCTGATAATTAGTAGAAAAAGGTTGAATAAATGTAAGCTTGTCACTGGAGAGAACCTAGCCACCTTACATGACATGCACCCCTTTGTTACTGGTTATGATGATGATTATTATTAATCATCCATAATGAATTACAAGTGATGGAAAAATCTAAATTTATGTTTATTAATAATTTTCCCAGGAGATTTCACTTGTCTCTCACTTGGAAGTTTATATTGGAATAATAAAGTCTTCTCGCTTCTACAACAATAAAATAGATGTGTAACTGTCACAAAACTTGTGCAGGTGGAAACTTCTTAATAAATTAGTAAAAATCAATTTTTAATTATATTTAATGAGCCCCCCCATACACCCACCATCCCTCCAACATATGTTTTATTAATGTGCATAAAAGAAATAAATTTAACAATAATTTTATTAAATGAACAATTAAATATATGTGACACATACCATGAGAAGGTTATCTGACATCAATATTCCATGAAACAACATTCAAGGAATTTCAATACTTATTCAATCTTATATCCTAACATATGCGTGACTAGTCAGATTAGTATACAAAATAAATCACAGGACTATCTTATCATAGAAGAAATGGAATTATAGAGTGATATGATAATAGTTTGTACTTAATCTGCTCAGTGACGTAAGCCACAACAGTCTTTTACTCACTTTCGTCACAATGTCACAAGTTTATTGTTCACATTAGAATAGTCAATCTTCCACATGCTCTGCTAAGTATGTTATAGAATGTTCCAGCACTGTAGATCCCTTGAGACTAATATGTTCACCATATTAGCTTCTAGAGTAGGCAATCACAATAACGAAATTCTAGCACTCCTTTTGGTTAGCAAGTTCTAAAGTGGAGTCGGACACACTTGCTGATGCACACAAAACAGGGTGTAGTGAATCGATACAACTGCCACACTCTAGGATGGAAAATGTTGTAATCCACCACAAGTGTACAAGGAAGAAAAGGAGAAAAGACTGGCCCCTTCTGAAAATCATATCAGAGAGCAATACTAAATTCCAAGTTTAATCATCTCTATTCTCCATTCTTTCTTATAATCATTCTCAAATTACATTTCCTGTAAGTGTATTTATTTGCCCATACATCTAACAAATACAACATAATCAATTATGAGCATGTTTCCACTAGAAAGAATGTCATGGGCTTAACATATTACAAACACGTTTCATAATTCACAACTGTAGAAATGATAGCCTTTTCACAAAATACATCTTCCAATTAAATTACAAATATAATATTTCAATAGCAAAGTGTATTAAACAATTCAGAGTCCATTCTCTCTCAGTCATTCAGTTAACTCAACATTAAATGAATGAATGCCTTTATGACCGGACTTGGGTTACATCAAAATCAAAGTGATTAAAATATAGAACTTTCTTCATCAGATAAGTTTCGGTCTCTACCGATTGGCTATTTGTAAACTATTGGATAGCAAAATTTGCTCATCCACTCTGGACTGATTTGGACTGTTTGTAAACTATTGGATAGCAACATTTGCTCATCCAATCTGGACTGATTTGGACTGTTTGTAAACTATTGGATAGCAACATTTGCTCATCCACTCTGGACTGATTTGGACTGTTATAATCATTGTTTTGTGTTAATCTATGAGTTGTCGTATATGTTAATTTGTGCGTTGTTTCATATGTTATTCTATGAGTTATGTGTTATTTTATGTCTTGCCATATGTGCTAATCTATGCGTTGTTTTATGTGTTGATCTAAGTTGTCTTTTGTGTTATCCTTGAGTTATCTTATGTGTTGTACTATGCGTTGTCCTATGTGCTGTGCGCTGCCTTATAGTTGTTTTATGAGTTGTCTTATGTTCTATGCATTTTCCTAAGTGTTGTGCTATGCGCTGTCCTTTGTGTTGTCTGCACAGAAACATCGCCGGATAGCTGCTTCCGCACTCGTGGAAAGAATCCTCTCGGTTACAAATAGCTTGTCAAGAAGCGGGCAGCACACAATCTGAACAAAACTATACATAGGTTCCTTCCCCTGTCGGACACTAATGCGTTGTGTCGTGCTGTGTGGAGGTGGAATGTAGCGTTTAATCAAGGCTCTTTCCAAGCCGCACGTGGTAGCATACGTATTGCCTACGGATGTTTCGGCTTCTTTTTGAGTAATTCGACATTGACATAATGGACAGGATAATTATTCTCTTACGCAAAAAGGTCATGGTCTTTTAGGGGTTCATTGGTTTTTGTTGATCGTCTTTCTCTCCAAGATAGATAATTCTCAACTCAAAATCTGACACGCTCGCTTCAGCCATCTTAACTCCTATAAACATGAAAAAAAAAAAAAAAGAAAACAAACGCATCTTTAAAAAAAAAATCTAAAACATAATATTCTCCAGAATTCCTACAGGAGCACGCGTTTTGGAAGCGACCTATTGACGTTGCTGGTAGTGCAGGTCTATGCTGTCAAATGTTTTGACATTTACAAATAGGAAACTTGCTGCACGTCGCCATCATTAATGAATACGAACGTTGTCAAAACATAAGTCGCATACTGAATCACTCGCCATCATTAATGAATACGAAGGTTGTCAAAACATTAGTCGCATACTGAATCACTCGCCATACTTAATGAATACGAACGTTGTCAAAACATAAGTCGCATATTGAATCACTCGGCATACGTACTTTCTTTACTTTTTCATAATCTTTTAAACATTTCATTTTATTTTCTATGGAAATTTGTACACCAGTCTTCTCTACCAACGTTTATTTCAGTGAGAAAATTCTGGAATCCTTAAACTCGAGAATTTAGGGACTATGCAGTAGCGTAGTCAGTAGGACACCGGCCTTGCACTCAAGAGGTCGGAGTTCAACCTTTACTAAAGGTGAAATATTCAATGGATGATCATCAGCCCCCACCCCACCCCTCGCTTATTAAGGTGTTGAATGAGTGTCTAAACTGTCACTTACTTCATTCGCTAGTTTCATGTAATGTTTGAGTGTGCTAAATATAGTGACGTCACTGTATAGTCTATCTTTCAAATTATACACTAGTTCAGTTTTGTGTTTATGTATATTGTAAACTATGTAGTGTAGTCTATCTTTCAAATCATACACTAGTTCAGCTTTGTGTTTATGTATATAGTAAACTATATATATAAATATATAAGTGTGCTAAATATAGTGACGTCACTGTGTAGTCTATCTTTCAAATCATACACTAGTTCAGTTTTGTGTTTATGTATATAGTAAACATTTAGATAGTGGAAATAAAAACACATAGACTCCCCACAAAAAAATAAAGTATCGTTAATTGTGAACATTTAGTTGGCGAAATGTATGCACGTTGCGGTCACAGATTGATGGTTTGAATTTGACTCGATTTTGTGACTATTTTAAAGGGTGAAGTACTAAGACATATTTTGTGACTATTTTAAAGGGTGAAGTACTAAGACATATTTCTCGCGGTACGTTTCAGCATACTGTTCAAACATGTTCACACTGTAGTAGAAATGTTCTCATTGTAATGTTCCTATTGTAAGAGACAGATTTAGATTGTACGACAAATGACAGATTGAACGATATTAGCTTGTATGAGACATGTTAAGAATATAAAAGATTTTCTAAGCAGATTCCGATTATACCGGAAATTTCTCATAGTACGATAAAAGATAATAGAGTAGGTTTAGACAGAACAAATTTAAGATTGTATGAGACAGGTTGTTGGTAAAAGACAGGTTCAGATTTTACATATAAGAGACAGGTGAAGATTTCAAAAGACAGATTCAGATTGTATGAGTAAGATTTAGATTGTAGAACGCATGTTAAAATTATAGATGACATGTTCAGATTATATGAAGCAGATTATGATTGTACAAGCCGTTTTCAGATTGTATAAGACCAACTATGATTGTAAGTGTTCAGATTTTATGACACGCTGATTGTATGAGCCTGACTATGATTGTATGAGACAGACCATGATTGTATGAGACAGACCATGATTGTATGAGTCAGACTGACTGTATGAGACAGTCTATAATTGTATGAAACAGACTATGTGTGTGAGCATACTATGATTGTATGAGATAGGTTCAGCAAATTTAATACCCCAAAGTGGAATCTAGTTTTGTATTGCGTTGAGAACGCGAAGGTTTATTTGATTTTATTTATTTTGATTTTTATGAAAAAAAACAAAACAAAAAAAAAACATTTGCCATATGTTCATGCAAATTGATTTATTTCGTTATGTGAATTATTTTAATCAAGTATTTCACAAATATCAGTTGCGAAACCAACTCTAGAAAAGGTTCTAGAGCGGTCCTTATCATTCACTGACACTTCTTCCGGGGGAAAAATAGTTTGTATAATAAATGCGATATGCGCTAAATACTGTGTCGGGGCGGTGGGGGTTGGGAACGAAACTTTTAAAAAACCTCTTCCCGCTCCTGTAAGAAAAAAAGAAAGAAAAAATGCTGCTAACGTCTTGACGGCTCGCGTGAAGCAGACCGACACGTGACATGATTTGGTGTAGCTAACGCAGTATGTGTTTTACTCTTCCTTGGAATGCCTCTTTTTTCTTCAATGAACATAATTATTTTTTCTAAAGTAGGACAGACACCTTAAAGGGATCATAACTGCAAAATCTGCACTTTCCACTTTAAGCAATCTTATAAAAATTCTACAATCTCATCACAACACTGAAATAAAATTACATCTTGTACAAGTCTTTAATAGTGTTGTGGAGCTTGACAAACTTTCTCATGAAACACTTGGAGTTCTTATTTAAAACACAGACACTTGGAGTCTTTTTATTTTAAACATAGACACTTATAGTCTTTTTATTTTAAATCAGACATCGACAGAAATCAACTTAGAGGCTGACCAGTGTCCAGACTACGAATTGCACTTCTGTCTTTTGTAAGCGCTATATCGCTATCTACAAGAAGACATTAACAGTTGTAGCTCCCTGATCAGTAATTTGCTCTAAGTGATTCCAGACGAGTCTCTCTCTCTCTCTCTCTCTCTCTCTCTATTTGTATTTCTATCTATCTATTTATCTATCCATCCATCTATCTATCTATCTATTTATCTATCTATCTATCTATCTATCTATCTATTTATCTCTCTCTCTCTCTCTCTCTCTATCTATCTATCTATTTGTATTTCTGTGTAAGCAAGATGCTAATGACGAATGTCCAAAGAAATAATATAACTGATAAAAATAGGAAGGAGGGCAGAAAAGGGAGTGTGTGAAAGAGAGAAAGACAAATATATACAGAGAAAGATAAAAGAGATATGAAAGTAAAAGAAGAAAAAATTGAGAAGAGAAATATAGACAAATATAGAGATGCAAACACACACACACACACACACACACACACACACACACACACACACACACACAGAATGAGTGAGAGACGGTGGGGGGGGAGTATATATTGCGAAAGAAGAAAGAGAGATGAAATAGAGACAGAGAAAATACAGCGAGACAGAGATGGGGAGACTATGATCAGTGGTAGTTTTTCTCTTGCCCTTTTATGGCGTAAGGTCCCGAAAGACTAATGGTTACATTGAAGCCAAACCGAAATCAATACTATGAATATGCATGCAGAGTTCCTAAACTGAACGTGATCAAAGTCAAAACAAGAGCAGAGGGCATTACAGCGATCACCCTCAGCAGGATGATTATTGAATATGAAGAAAAGTGTTTTCACTTTTACTCTCCAAGAAAGTGCTTCGTTCAAAGCTTGTACGCAGTGCAACCAGTGTTAAAGTCAATACTTGGCAAGCTGGCGGAGTCTGCTGTGGAGTCCAATTACGGGTTTCATGTCTGCATGACAATCAAGAAAGATTTTATTGCTGAAATATAAAATATGTATGCAATGACGACACTGCAATTGAAAAACGGAAGTGAGATTTAACAATAGTAGTATTGCAAGCGGCTTGCCTACGACTTCAAAACAAAAACAATTTTACAGCGCAAGCGCGGATGTTGTGTGAGTGGAGGGACTTCGTAAGAGGAACGCCACATGGCGAGAAATAGAGGCATGTTGATGGCAATAAATCATTGTTTACCGAGACACGTACAAAATTGACATTTATAAATAGATCATGTCAACAGAAGAGGTACCGATGTGTGTGTGTGTGTGTGTGTGTGTGTGTGTGCATGCGTGCGTACCAAGTGACGAAGAACTCAAGTGATGTTAAAATGTCTTTCACTGTAAATATCGACTACAAATGTCGTTCACTGTAAATATCGACTACAAATGTCGTTCAGTGTAAATATCGACTACGAATGTCGTTCAGTGTAAATATCGACTACAAATGTCGTTCACTATAAGATCGACTATAAATGTCGTTCAGTGTAAATATCGACTACAAATGTCGTTCACTGTAAATATCGACTACAAATGTCGTTCAGTGTAAATATCGACTACGAATGTCGTTCAGTGTAAATATCGACTACAAATGTCGTTCACTATAAGATCGACTATAAATGTCGTTCAGTGTAAATATCGACTATAAATGTCGTTCAGTGTAAATATCGACTACAAATGTATTTCACGGTATATCGACTATAAATGTCGTACACGCTACATAGACCACGAATGTCGTTTAGATATACCATGAATATATTTCATATTTGATGGTTATAAATGTTATTGATTAATTACTACGAAGAGATTACAGAACTGAATGTTTTAACTGTCATAAACTGTGCGTCATGAAGTTATTACAAATTTGATAGTTATAAATGTTAATGATTAAATACTACGAAGAGATGGCAAAACTGATTATAACTGACATACACTGTGCATCGTGAAGATATTATAAATTTGATACTTATCAATGACATTTATGGCTTACCTTGAAAAGTTTACCCATGGCTCATGCAGATATTACATATTTGATTATTATTAAATGTCATTTATTGCGTCTCGGGAAAATATGAATAAGTTGATTTTTAAAATTCATTGTTTACTACGAATTGATATCAGAACTAATGTTTTACAAATGTCAATTCATTGTTTACCACGAATAGATATCAGAATTAATGTTTACAAATGTCAATTCATTGTTTACCACGAATAGATATCAGATCTAATGTTTACAAATGTCAATTCATTGTTTACCACGAATAGATATCAGATCTAATGTTTACAAATGTCTGTGTCTAATCAGAAGGAAGAACTTTCTTCTTGCATTGATTTCACAATATTTATGTATGGAGAACCGAGTGTGGGGTGCAATGTAAAATACTGCCGTTATACAACACCTAAAACTGCAGGTTTGGTATTTATTTGTCTGTCTTTCTCTCCACGTCGACTAGCAATGTAAGACATTTATTTCTACATTTGTTGTCTATATCCTGCGTTATTTCTTTCCACGAAGAGTAAGTCTCAGATATATATACATCCGTTGACTGTATCCTTTGTGATAACTTTCCACTTATAAGATATTTATACATTCGTGTTCTATATCCTTTGTCATTTATATTTCAATTTTATTCATTCATTATTTCTTTATTACTTTGCTTATGAAAGTAATGAGTTTACTAAATAACTCTTTATTGTTTGATAATATTCAGATTTCATATTAAACTTCAGCACACATTATATTGTAAAGCACATTACTGTTATACACTTCAGGATTTTAGTGAATACAATATAAAATCAGGAAAATGTGAGTGTTTATAAAACTAAAATAGTTGCGCCAGGTTGCAGCAAGAAATGACAGCACACAGTCAGAAAAAAGTCGATGTTGTCAGCAATATTTCATAAAACAGCCAGAAAAATCAATGTTGTCACCAATATGTTTATAGATTTAAACTCACATGAATATAAAATTTGAGAAAAGTTAGCACATTAACAAAAATGTTATTTACAATTTGAGACAAGTTAACATATTAACAAAAGTGGTTATTGTGACACTAACGACACTTACTTAATGGAAAATGATGATTATTTATTATTATTCTTTTATAAGTAATTACAAGTGATGAGAATCTTTATGTTATTATTGATCTTCCTCCAGTAGACACCTCTCGTCTCTCTCAATTGGCGGATATACACGCAATGTAAATGTTTTCTCTCTTCCACAACATTAAAGATAATGGTCACATAATCTCTCGGTAGGTGGAAAACTTCTTACCAAAGGAGAAGATAAATCCTTATTTAATCTATATTTAGCGATCCCCCATCCATCCACTTGTTCTCCAACATAAAAGTATTAATATGGATAAGAAGTTCATTAAAATTTACAATACATTTATTAAATTAACAATCAAGTACACACATGACAAATACAATAAAGTCGATTACTTGACATCAATATTTCTACGAACCCACATTCAAATAATTTTATGTTTACACAATTCAACAATAGAGTCAATAAAAATTGCATGATAGTCTTATCAGAGAACAGAAATGGAGTTATTAGAGATAATTAATAATTTAACATAACCTGGATTAAGCGCTTTTCAACAGTCATTCACTTGCTTTTTCAACAATGTCACAATGTCGAAATGTCCGCATCAACACATATCTCCCTCCACAAATAGTGGAAAACACCGACATGCTCTTATTCTCTTGATACCAAACTGAGCGCCCTCTTCACCATGTCAGTTCCTTCAAGCAGAACACAATTACTGCAATTCTAGTAATTTCTAATGTAGCAGAATTTTCCTGATATACTCAGCATACTTTGCCATGGTGCATTAAAAGTGTATAGCATACTCCTTTACACGTATACACACTACAACAGATCATTCCCACATATCCATGTTTGTAGCAGTTTATAGTCAATATACACATGAAAGGCATGTTTTGTCTTTGAAAAACATCATCAGGGAACAAGCGCTAAGTTTTCCAATTTATCACCTAATATCTCCATTCTATCTAACATTCCAGCCACAACACAGTTTCCATCAATGGTATTTATTAGCCCAATAAATGCACACAACATAATAAATACAGCAAATCAAAACAATGTCAAGTCTAGCAAACTACAAGTGAGCAGCCTAGTTCAAACACTTGTAGAAATAAAATTCAACTCACACTCAGTACGTCTCTACATAAAACACAACTATATCATATCTATAGCGAAAATACATTAAATATTTTCAAGTCCATTCTTTCTTAACCAGTCAGTAAACTCACCACCATGCTAACGGCCGCCTTTCAAAACTGGACTTCTTCTTTGTCACTTCAAATTCAAAGTGATTAGACATTAGATTTTTTACAGCAGGTAAACTTTTGTAATCTCAGCCCATTGGCTGGTCTCGCTCTCGTAAATCATAATCATTGGATAAATAAAACTACTCACTAGTTTGCATTACATCAGCAATTCTAGAATAGCCTTTTCTCGAGCGTTTACTTCAACTCACTTTCAAAAATTCCATCATAAGGAGTGCCCAAGATCGGGTTACTATGACAATTTAATAATTTATATAAATTTATAACAATTAAATTTTTAAAAAAGAGCAGAGGCAAATTTACTCCACTACAATTATTTAAAATACGAGACAAGATAGCACATTAACAAATGTGATTATTTATAATTTGAGACAAGTTAGCACATAAACAAAAGTGGCTATTAACTTCAGACAAGTTAGCATACAATTAAAAGTGATTAATTACAATTTGAGAGAAGATAGCATTTTAACAAAAGTGATCGTAATGTATTTAAATTGAGACAAGTTAGCACATTAAAAAAATGATGTATTTACAATTGCAGACATATTAGCAAAATTAACAAACGTGTTTATTTACATTTAAGATATGATAGCACATTAACAAAATGATTATTTACAATTTAAATCACGTTAGTACATTATCAAAAGCGGAGCATTTATAACTTGAGACACGTTAGCACTTAACATAAGTGGTACTCCTATTACTACCACTACCACCAATTCTACCACTACCACTAATTCTACCACTAGAATTACTACCACTACCACAAATTCTACCACTAGAATTACTACCACTAATTTTACCACTAGACTTACCACTACCACTAATTCTACCACTAGAATTACTACCACTACCACCAATTCTACCACTAGAATTACTACCATTTCCACCAATTCTAACACTTGAATTCAACCAATTCTACCACTACCACCAATTTTACCACTAGCATTACTACCACTACCACCAATTCTACCACTAGCATTACTACCACGTATCTAAACCCCTACACTATTATTACTTCTACCTACCAAATACTGCTAGCAGTATGACCATCTCCAATGTCAATAGAAGTAGCAGTAGCAGTAATAGTAATAAAGCTGGAAAGCTATCTCAGTTAACTGCCAGGAAATTAATACCCCTTGACCTGCACACGGTCCAATATTCTCCGGAAATTTTGAATCTCCCAGAATCCTGGAATGATCAAGAGAATGAGGTTCACAACACTAAATAAGTGACAAATACCAGAAGTCGTGTGAAGGTCACACGCACAATTTAAGGAAAAAGTAAACCGATGTTGATTGTCTTCATCTCTCCCCTCAAAAATTAAATTAAAGCTAACTAATATTATATATAGTATGTTTCCTGAAGGATAACTTAGGAACTAAGATTATATATAGTCTGTTTCCTGAAAGACAACTTAGGAAATATAATATGATAATGTGAATAATATATCTATTTAACATAATAGTAGAAAATTTATTTTAAGACAATTAACACACTATTAATTGTAATATTAAAAAAGGATATAATGCATGATCAATACAAACTATATTTTAATACTATGAAAACAAAACAAATGATAATATTGAAAATGAATATGTAACATTAATAGCACAAAATGTAAACACTATTAACAACACAAAACATGTAGTGCTAGAAAGTACATGTAATATTAATAGCACAAAACATTTCTTATTTAAACAACGAAAGAAACAGTAACGGAAAACAAGAACACCTAAATTTAACAAAATAGCCAAAGAAGATCTAGTACTAAAATGCAACATTTAATACTAAAATACATCAAAACAACATAAATCATTGAAAGACAACGTGAATGCATTTAATATAAAAAATATATATATATAAAGAACATCTAACAGAATACGAACAACAACATATTATTTAAATTGCGCAGCGCATCAAAAGATCAGCAGGTAGAAAACAAACAACATATTATTTAAAATATACAGAACTTCAAACGAACAGCAAACAAGTAGCAACATAAGAATTTTTAACATTTGAAAAAACATTAAAAGAAATTTAGTATGAAACAAATCGAACAACAATAGAATTTGCAACATTAATAAAAGTTAAAAGAACATCTAGTAAAAATCCACCAAGAACATGATAATATTTAACATTCAGAATCATCACTTAGTACAAAGCCAAAAAAATATGAGAATATTTAACATTAAAATAACATCCATGGAACTGCCAGCAAGAAAACAAGAAGGACATGAGAATATTTATAATTAAAAATAACGTTAAAAGAACATCTAGAACAAAACTAACAAAAATGAGTATTTTTACATTAGAAATAACGTCCAAAGAATGTCTAGTACAAAACCACCAAGGACATAAGAATGTTTAACAATAAAAATAACATCCAATATATCGTCTTTAAACACTAAACACACAAAAAAAATTCAAACTAACCAAAGAATCAATGCACAGTGAAAGAGCATGTAGGACGCGAAACACAAGAACGCTATAATTTAAAATCTGGTCGATCTAAGATTTGTATTTTCGTTTGAAAACAAAACTGAAAGTGATAGGGTGGGGGCAGGGATTGTGTGAATGATAGCAAAGAATGTCGGCAGGATGTGGAGTGTTTGATCTAAAGGTCAGCGAAATATTGCATTAATCGCTGCATATATCACAATCTCCCATTTGCTGCCCAATAAAGTCAAATCTTCCCCTGCACTGCACCAGCAGTTCCAGCCTCTAATTGTGCCGTGGAGGGAAGCGCTTTGGCTGAGTGGGTCATAACATAAATCGCATTTTACTTGTGTGTTTCAGTTCTGTGCACTAAACAAATATTTACATTCTCATCTAGCCTCTGCATGGGGTGAATTTAGCGGCAAATAACGATTTACAAATATTGAATGTTTTTGAGAGTGTTGTGTCTTGGCCAACAGGAAGTGCGCATAAGCCAAAGACTGCAACAAAATGTTGTATCTTTATTGTCATAGAAACCGATTTTGACCCATGTTCCAGGCATGTAAGGCAAGTACCTGTAAAATGGAGGACGAAAATTGATCTTTCAATATTTTCTGAATTAATACTTTTACATTTTGCTCTAGTTAGCAATAATTAGTTTACTACTGTATGGCTTTATATTAATTTACATTTCTTTTGCCGTTATATTTCTACTTATTGTTTCATATTCATTTACATTCATTTCGCCGTTATTTTCCTATTAAGTTAGTTGTTGCTGCAGTACATAGGCCATTAGTTATATGGCATTTCGCCGTTATTTTCCTATTTAGTTAGTTGTTGCTGCAGTACATAGGCCTTTAGTTATATGGCATTTCGCCGTTATTTTCCCATTTAGTTAGTTGTTGCTGCAGTACATAGGTCATTAGTTATGAGGCATTTTAGAGTAAATGTAACTGCTAAGTGTAACCTAACCTTTAACTGTCAGCATTAGTGTAATGCTTCAGCAGTGAGGCAAACGAATAACTTTAGCATTGCAGCAATCATCTCTCAGAATTATAGTAGTACTTTAGAAGTTGATTATAAACTTTATTATTTAAAATAAAAATATTACGACAGATATGTGTTAAAAACAAAATATACAACAACTCAATATGCAAACTGCTCTAAGCCATATATATTTAAAAAATAATTTTTCAAATCTCACCTATTGTCTTACGAGGTCTGTTAGAAAAAACCAATGCCACAGCTAGGCTCCATTTGTAACTAGTAACTTGTCATCATTACTTGTCAGTAATATCTATTTTGTCTTCATAAATTATATTTAGCAGCAACGTGCACTCTTGTAATTGTTTTTGTTTGGGGTAGATATCAAGTGATTTGAATTTCGTGTTGCATTGCATTTCTTACCATATTATTTTATTAAATAGCGTCTCGTGTACATATAATGATTACGTTTTAGACTGAAATTTCATT
This sequence comes from Sinotaia quadrata, assembly GCA_028829895.1. Taxonomy (NCBI): domain Eukaryota; kingdom Metazoa; phylum Mollusca; class Gastropoda; order Architaenioglossa; family Viviparidae; genus Sinotaia; species Sinotaia quadrata. Next base: position 37,191,091 of record CM054179.1, on the reverse strand, counting down.
AAGAATAAATGTGCTGTTTTTTTTTAGTAAAATAATAGGGTCATCTCTGTGCCCATGTGTTTAATTCTTCATTGAATTCCATCGCTGTCTTATTCTGTCTATCACTCTCCTTCTTTCCTTTATTTTCGCATAGTCTTCTCTCTCTCTCTCTCTCTCTCTCTCTCTCTCTCTCTCTCTCTCTCTCTCTCTCTCTCTCTCTCTCTCTCTCTCTGCCTGTTTCCTACCCTTCATGTCTCATTTTTGATTTTCACTTTCGCTTCCTCTCCCTTCTTCTTGTTCCCCTCCAAACACTATATTTTTTTCCCGCTGCAAACTCCCTCTCACTCTTTCATTCCATTTATCTCTCCTATTTTCTATTTCTGTTTATTGTTGGTTACGGTGCTGCTATCTTAGTAACGAGATAAAATGTATTCTTACTAAGGTTCTCAAGAAGGAAGTTATAAAAATGAGCAATATAATTAAATGTTAAAATGTCAGATGCATTTTTCTAGACTTCTTTTAAGCCGAGAACAATGTAAACCATAAAAGGTAAACCCGAGTTAGCAAAACATAAGTTATAAGCCGAGAACAATGTAAACCATAAAGGTAAACCCGAGTTAGCAAAACATAACTTATAAGCCGAGAACAATGTAAACCATAAAGGTAAACCCGAATTAGCAAAACATAACTTACAAGCTGATGTAAACCATAAAGGTAAACCCGAGTTAGCAAAACATAATTTTGCTAAGTTGGCGTAAATAAAATTTAGTTTTGCAAGATCAGCAATCGAAAAATAATATAACGACCCGAAAACAAGATTTTTAAAATAATACATTAAACATTGCTACAATGCATCACTAAGAGGTTAAGTAATAGGAGTTTAAGTGTTGTCACAAGACCTCGAGCAAAATATTGAACTTATTTTTTTGAAAAAATATAATTAAATTAAAGCAACGTTCTCCAAAACAAAGGCGTAATGAGCTATTGTTAAAACAATAAAACATAGAAGCAAACAATTGTTCTTTAATTCTATGTCCGCAGCGAGTTTTCGTTTCCGTATTACATTTAAACAATGACGTCATAAAAAGAGTGGCCAGTGTGGTGCCTTTGAGAGACGTCAGGATGTAACAGGTCTAGACGGCAAGGTTAATGACGTTGGGTTTGTCTCCGGCCTCACCTCGGCAATTACTGGGGGTGGGGGACTGAGCTTATTAATACGGATGTTACTTTCATATCGCTGCATTTTTTTTAAACTAACGGTATTAGAATAGATCAGTAGTCAAATGTAAAACAATTACAGTACTTTAAAAAAGAAAACAACATTTTTTAAAACAATCTTTTACATAATTGCGTGAAAATTCACAGCAAGCCCTAGTGATCATACAAAACTTCACATGTAAAAGTACTGTGGTCATTTTATTTGGTAAGGTTCTATTCATAAATGGATACAACTTTACAGCAAACCCTAATAGCCATACAGTTTATAGGACGTTGTACAATACTTCTCTAATTTTAAGATGTGGTAAAGAAAGTGGAATACATACATAATAAAACACTGTAACATCACATTAGGAATATCAATACAGCTTAATGTTTACACAATCAAGCTAAAAATGGCTATTGCTTTATATGTACCGCTAATGATAACTTAAATAACTATAAGAATTTGCCCTGTTCTCTGAATTAAAGGAAAGTAAACCAACTTAAACTATATTTAACCTACAGATACACGTCATACTTCAGGTTCATACTATTTCAAAAGGGTTGCTTGGTAATATTGCATACTCTTGTATGGTAGCTATTAGGAACTGTCTTTCTTTTGTTTCAGTAATAAAACATTTTATTTGTAATTATTTTTGTTGGATTAATTTGTCTCTATGTTCATTTGTAATCTTATACCATTGCTTCATGCTTGTCGGCGTTTATGATCCTTGTCCAAAAAAAATTAGACAGAGCTTCTTGTCATCTGGTCAATGACTGACCGTGTTCCAAATGTCTTTATTATTAAAATATTGAGTTTATTTTCTTTGTCATTAAAAACGTATGGATTATGTTTTAATTCTTAATAAAGTCTTACAATTTCCGATCTCCTTCTTATTAAAGTATCAGATAATGAAGCATGAACATATATTCTATACTCAATAGCCCCTGACAATTTCAATCTGTATATCAATCACTCTAAACCCTCTATCAATCAATCAATCAATCAATCTATCTATCTATCTATCTATCTATCTATCTATCTATCTGTCTATCTATCTATCTATCTATCTATCTATCTATCTATCTATCTATCTATCTATCTATCTATCTATCTATCTAATGATCTGTCTGTCTAACATGTGCACGAGTTATTTCTTGTCCGGAAGTATCAATCTGTTTTCAATTCCGTTTAATTTTAATTTGAACTATTTATTGAATGTTAACTGTTATTCCAGATGGAAGGCATGCCAGGACTTTCGATAGAAGTAGAAAGAAAAAAGTAAATATATATTTTTTAAAAAATCATTCGACAGGTGTCACTGTTAACGAGTAAGTCGAGGGGAACCGGGAATGATGTATGCGATGCACTTTTTAGTGTTTATTGGCGGATTCGATACTCAGACTCAACAGAGTGATGCGGGATATTCGCACGACGCCGAAGGGAGAGAATCGCCTAGCAAAGGGCTCTCACTCTGTCGACAAGCAGGGAAATAAAATATGAACCGTGGCGCAGGTATGAAAGGAAAAACGATTAGCGAAAGCAAAAGTATCGAATGGAGTGTTTTCCATTTCACGCCAGCTCGAGCGCCATGAGAAAGACGGCCCGTGTTGACTTTAGACATTCTACCCCAGTCACACTCACCGCGTCAAGAGCCACAAAAACACAAACACGTTCGGCAAACTTCTCGGCAAAATTCCCTCAACCAAGCCTCGGAACACGCGTGGTGAATACAAACGGAAATGTTGAGTGAGTTACTGTCCTTGTCGCGGAAGAAGTTGTAATAGGAGAAGAAACAAAATTATTGTGTCTTATTTTTTAAAATATGATTTATTTTCAAAAATAGATCTTTTGTTCCTTGTTGCTTTCACTTCCTCTTTGCTATTCCGTGTCTGTTTCCCAGCATCCTTTTGCCGCCTGTCGGTATTTTTAAGCACGACAGTTTAATGGTGTCATTGTAAGAATCCGGTCAAATTATTTTAATAACTCTAGAGGGGTGTGTGTATGTGACAGTTTAAAGGTGTCATTATAAGAATCCGGTCAAATTATTTTAATGACTCTAGAGGGGTGTGTGTATGTGAGAGACTGCTGTATGCATACTGTGACACTAACGCTGCCTAGTTAATGGCTATTATTATTATTAATTAATTAATCATCCATAACTAATTTCAAGTAATGATAATCTTAATTTATTTAATTAATAATTCTTCAGCAAACACCACTCATCTCTCTTACTTGGCGGATATGCAGGCGCTGTAAACGTTTTCTTTCTTCCACAACATTAAAGACAAACATTTACCATCACACAACATTTCCGTACATGGAAAACTTCTTACTAATGGAGAAGACACATCAGTCTTTAATCTATATTTAGCGAGCCCCCATCCAACCACTTTGTTCTCCAACATAAGATTATCAGTATGTGTAAGAAGGTCAATAAATTTATTATATCAATAACAAATATATTGAAAAGATTACTTGACTTGAATTTCTGGAAAACATGTTCAAATAATTTTAATATTTATATAGTCTTATATCCTAACACTCAATTCAACACAGGATAGTTCTTATCAGAGAATAGAAATGGAGTTATTAAAGATAAATGATAATAATCTGTATATATCCTCATTTAGGTGCTCTCTCAATAGTCTTTCACGTGTTTTTTTTGTAACAAAGTTACATGTTTATTGTTCACATTATTACTGTCAATTTCACGTGTTTTCCTTCTCATGTTGTAAAACACTGACTAGCCACTATTCTCTCGAAGCCATCTAGTGCTTCACTTATTAGATCCATCAAGCACTCTGCAATTTCCAGTAACTTCCTTGTACCAGAAATTTCACAATGCAGTCAGCATATTTTGCCACTATACATGAAAGGAGTGCAGTGTATTCCTTACAATTACACGCTGCAGTAGATACTTCTCACGTCTACCACAGTCATAGCAGTTTACAGTCAGTAAACCAGGAGACTGAGGTAAAACAAGGAACAGTTACTTATCTTGAGTTGTTCATCTCCAACTCTGACATACACATAAATTCATCATAAGGAGTGCCCAAGGTCGGGTCAAAATGACAATTTATATAGCAATTAAGTCTAGAAATAAGGGTCGGCAAATTTACTCCACCATACATACATTCAATAATTTTATTGTGAAAAGCTAGAAGAGACTAAAAAGTGCTGAATGTGTAGTTTAAAATGCGACAAATGATCTCTAAATAAGTACACTACACATCAGGCTAACCAGAAAACTCTAAATAAGTACACTACACATCAGGCTAACCAGAAAATCTCTAAATAAGTACACTACACATCGGGCTAACCAGAAAACTCTAAATAAGTACACTACACATAATACGTACACTACACGTAAGGTTAATCAAAAGAAGCGTTTACAAGTACATTCTTCAAAGACCTTTTACTGAACAGCTCACTGAGAAATAACAATGCAAAGTTAACAAATTTATCAAAATGGTAATTTTTCCATTTTTTCCAGCAATGATTTAATCAATATTTTCTGATAAGTTCTAAATATCAACATCGGAACAATGACAAAATATGAAATATTAAGCACACACACATATCCTTCCCCACGAGCATATTTCACAGGAACTAGATGCAAAGGAAAAAAGAACACAAGAAAACAATTAACATTAAAAAAGAAAAAACAGCTCGAAAACAACACGCTGACTAGTGATAGGAGAACAAACTGCTACCAAGTCCTCACGAGACGGTACGAGACTCCAATTCGCGCTGTTCGCTTAAGGAACAGCCGATGGTGTAACACTTTGACAGTCCAATTTATTTATTGCAGTGACGACACGAGGCATGGTCGTAAAGCATGCGCAAAACACACTGTTCATTTCTGCACGTGCATGCCAAACCTCTCCAAAAGCAAGGGTAACAACCTTTCCAGAACGTTTAAGAAAAGCGGTTTATTTATTTATTTATTTGTTTATATTCTTCTACAATTATTGCTTGCTTCTTTTTCTCCCTGTAGCCCATATTTAAAATGTTTATTTATTTATCTGTTTATATTCTTCTACAATTATTGCTTTCTTCTTTTTCTCCCTGTAGGTTTATGTTTTTCCATCTCATCGCTAATTAAATTTGCTTCGCTTCATTTTGCGACTGTTTTATGTATATAATATGTTTATAATTTTTTTTCCTTTTTATATTAGTCATATAATAATTATAGTCTCTGGTGTTACTAAGTTTCTGAAACAATTTAATTCTTTTCGATTTCTATGTAGTTTACCTCACTTAAAACTTTATGTGTGCAGTGAATATAAAATTATAATTTAACATGCAATAATTAACGATTTTAAAACGCCTCACACACGATAGAAGAATGACGAATGCGTTCGCGCGCACGCACACACACACACACACACACACACACACACACACACACACACACACACACACACACACATGCACGTCGTCATCGAGTAGATATAAATGTTTCATACTAACGATACATTAGTACTCATAGATGCGTATCTAATTAGCGTTTGGAATTGTAAGTGTTTTGTAAGTGTTTTGTAAGGATTGCTATTTTTCTTCTTTATTCTAATTAGTTTCACAAGTCACGAATGTTTTTCGTGGTTGATGCCTTCGTCCTTCATCTAATTAGCTCCTCCATATAAGGGTGCTTAGTGTTGACTGTTGAGCTCCTGCTTAACTCTAACTAACTTTATTCCTGTGAGTGTTTTGCGAGGAACGTTGTTTTACTTCTTTATACTAACTTCACGTGTTGTCAGTGTTTCTTTATAGTAAATAGCTGTACATTTTGTTAATATTTCTTTATTCTTTCTAACTTAGACGTGTACTCCTGTTTACAGTTTTCCTCTTTATCTCTGTCAGCAAAGGACCTCGAACATTTTGTTTTCCTTTGCAGCAATCAGTTTTTGCGAAAGCAATTTATTTAGCGTGAGCTCTCATCGCCGCATCTTTCGTTAGAATCGTCTCCCTTTTCGGGCTCTTTTGTCGTCTCTATTGAGCCCAAGAAAAGAAGATATATTGTAAAGTTGTGTCTGCTCTGGTGAAGTTTGGAATGCAAGCTATTAGTTTGGGCCTTGTTAGAGCCATCCGAAAATGGGTGACGACAAATTTGTGTTCCTGCGCTGAGAGGGTCCGGTTTCCAAGACACTGTGTTTGAGGCAAAAGCAGGATTGTTGAAGACAGAAAAATTAACACAACTCGAAGATATTTGCGCTTAAAATTACCAGCGGCTCTCTGCTTTTAACCGCTATCAGCTTCTGGTTCACGGATGAAACGTTTTGCAAGTGCATTACTTATTTTGTTTGCTGTTTCAGTGATATTTATACATGCGTCTGTGTGCGCATACTGCTGTCGGCCTGTTGGATATATGTGTGCACAATAAAGTGCTCTGTATTTACAGAAGTTTGTAATAGTTTATACTTACATAATATATAATTTTATAATTCTATTCGGTAGACTATTGGATGTAATGTTGTCATACTAGGACAAGAGTGTTGTCTACGCTGTAATAGACTGATTAGAACTTGTTTCCTTCATCGGACAACAGAAAACTATACAGAAGTAAAAAAAGAAAGAACCGAAAACTATAAAGAATTAACAAAATAAAGAACGAAAAACTTTTAAAAAAACAACAATACAAGGAATAAAAAATGTGAAGAAGCAACCAAACCAAAACTGTTTCTAATGTATATGATGAATTTGAGAGAATAATTATTAATTTGATGGAAGTGTCAGGGGAAAGTTTCGTGTTATGAGTCTGACAGCAGTGTAGCTTTGTGTCATGACATTCGTAGAGTGTATTGTCATTTTGACAGAATATCTATTTTTGTGATTGTCGAATAAACAGTCTAGAATTCTTTCATTTAAATTCGAATCTAATTAAATGAGTTTTTACTGTAAAAATAATGTTCGGGGTAAATATTTCATCAGAATTGTAGTGTTCTCTAATTTATTTAGAAATATGGTACATCTACTTACATCCGAAAATTATTTGAAGATTTTAGCAAAATAAAACTCAGTATTTGACTTGGCATACATTTTCAAGTTTAACTTTTAAATTTTTGCTTGTGACCTTAAACTGACCCGCAATTACAGAGGTAAATTGCGCTGAATTTACATCTTGGCATAATTGTTAAATACCACAAGGCCTATATATACATGCTGCCAGAAATACCACATAGCCTACATATATATATACATGCTGCCAGAAATACCACATGACCTATATATACATGCTACCAGAAATACCACATAGTCTATATATACATGCTGTCAGAAATACCACATGTGTGTCTGGTAAGTAACTTAAAACAATGTCGTCACAACACGTACAGATACTTTTACATGCAATCCTGAACAATGACGTCACAACACGTACAGATACTTTTACATGCAATCCTGAACAATGACGACGTACAAATAAGTTCGTGACATCAATCGAATATCGGTCACAATGTTAAAAATCGGCAGTACATTTGTCAACGACATAAAATACACGACACAGCAATCAGTAACTGGTAATACCTAGTTACCGACATAAACTACACGACACATCAATTAGTAATTGGTAATACTTTGTTACCGACATAAACTACATGGAAAGCAATCGGTAATAGGTTTTTACCGACATAAACTACATGGAAAGCAATCGGTAATAGGTTTTTACCGACATAAAATACACGACATAGCAATCAGTAATTGGTAATACCTTGTTACCGACATAAATTACATGAAAAGCAATCGGTAATAGGTTTTTACCGACATAAACTACATGGAAAGCAATCGGTAATAGGTTTTTACCGACATAAACTACACGGTATAACAATCTGTAATGCATTGGCAAATACATAGGATGTAGGATGTAGTTGGTAATACATCGGGAAATAAATAGGATACCTATGGTGGGGTGATTTGCCTATCCATATTTTAAAATTTAATTGTTATATAAATTGTTAGAGTAACCGACCTTGCAGACACAATATGACAGTATCTTTAAAAGTGTCAGAGTTGGAAGTAAACAACCCCAGTTGAGTATTTGCTAAAAATTGCTGATGAAATGCAAACCATCCCAAACCAGTGAATAGTTTTTATTATCCAATGGTTATGACTTACAAGAACGAAACCAGCCAATGGGCTGAGATAAAAAAAAAAAAAGTTTACCTGCTGTAGAAAAATCTAATGACTAATCACTTTAAATTTGGAGTGGAAGAAGTCCAGTCATGAAAGGCAGCTGTTAGCTTGAAGATGAGTTAACTGACTGGTTGAGGAATATTTCATGCGTTTCTGCTATTGATATGTTATACTCTTGTTATACATAGAGATGTAAAATGTGAGTTGACAAGTGTTTGAACTAGGCTGCACACATGTAAGTTGACAAGTGTTTGAACTAGGCTGCACACATGTAAGTTGACAAGTGTTTGAACTAGGCTGCACACACGTAAGTTGCTAGACACTTGACATTGTTTTGATATTATGTATTTATTATGCTGTGTACATTTGTCGCGCTAATAAATACCGTTGCAGGAACCTGTAAGTAGAGATTGGAATGTAAGTAACAATGGAATTATAAAGCAATAAATTGGAAGCTTCACATTTGTTTTCTGATTATATTTTGCAGAGACAAATAGCCTTTTGATTTGATTCTGCTTGTTTAGTATATGAAACTGTTACGATGACAAGGGTTGATGCTGGAAATCGTCTCCCACAATGTGTATTTAATGTAAAGAAATACACTACACTTCTTTCATGTATGGCAGTAAAAGTATGCTTTGTGAGCAATTTCTGGTACAGTGAAGTTACTAGAAATAGCTACAATTGTTGCTTTGTTTGAGAGAGCAAACTTCAGCGAAGGCACCTCATTTTAACCTTGAAAGAATAACTCTGAAACAGTTCTTTTTTCAATGTGTGAGTGAAGCATGTGGATCTAACATAATAATGGCCAACAATAAACTTGTGTTTTTGTTGCAATAGCACTCAGAAGGACAGAAATTAAACAAAGTTATGAACAACTATTATCACTTATCTCTAATAACTCCATTTCTGCTCTCTGATAAAACTATCATGTGATTTATATTGAAATTATTATTGAATTGCACTTTAAGTATAAGGCTGTGAACTATAGAAATTATTCAATTGTGGTTTAATGGAAATAATTCATGTCAAGTAATCTATTTCATTGTATTTGTCATATATATGTATTCGTATATTGTTGATTTAATAAATGTATTGACCTTCTTAAGCATATTGATAACCTTATGTTGGAGAAGAAAGTGGATGGGGCTCACTGAATATAGATTAAAGACGGATTTGTTATTTCCACCCACGGAAACAGTGTGGCAGTAAATGCTGTCGTCATGTTGTGGAAGAGATAAAACATTTACAGTGCCCACATATCCGCCAAGAGAGAGAGAGAGAGAGAGAGAGAGAGAGAGAGAGAGAGAGAGAGAGAGAGAGAGAGAGAGAGAGAGAGAGAGAGAGAGAGAGAGAGACGAATGGTGTCTGGTGAATTCTCATCACTTGTAATTAGTTATGGATAACTAATGAATTAATAATGATAAGAGTCATTAAAGGGCGCTGGCATCACAATACCGAATATAACAATTGGTCATCAATAATACTTTAGTAAATACATAGGATACAAGATCTAGCAATCTGTTACAATTGATATATTGACTGAGCGATGGCACCAGGGAATATATACTCCTAATGCCAGCGTCTTTTGGGTGGGAGTCGATATGCACAAAGAAATCTATCCGTAGTCTGAGCGCAAGACATCTAAATCACTCATCTTACGAGGGCAAAGTAAATTATTGCTTAAGCGCTTAAAGTATATATAGAAATATCCATCCATTCATCAATCAGTCCTCCTCTATCTTTTTCATTTCTTTCTCACGATCACTCACTGTTTCATCTATCTATCTATCTATCTATCTATCTATCTATCTATCTATCTATCTATCTATCTATCTATCTATCTATCTATCTATCTATCTATCTATCTATCTATCTATCTATCTATCTATCTATCTATCTATCTAGCCCTCCATCCAACCCTCCCTCCCTCCATCCATCCATCCAACCCTCCAACCCTCCATATATCTATATATTTATCTTATGACGCCAAAGCCACCTAGTACTATTATTAACTAATTAATCAATCATGACTAATTACAAATAAGGAGAATCTTAATGTATGTAATTAATAATTCTCCAGCAGAAACCACTCTGGACTTTATGTCTCACATTTTAATGTCAATCTTACCGGTATGTATAGTCGTAATTATCTTCATTCTGGACTTTATGTCTCACATTTTAATGTCAATCTTACCGGTATGTATAGTCGTAATTATCTTCATTCTGGACTTTATGTCTCACATTTTAATGTCAATCTTACCGGTATGTATAGTCGTAATTATCTTCATTCTGGACTTTATGTCTCACGTTTTAATGTCAATCTTACCGGTATGTATAGTCGTAATTTATGTTCATTCTGGACTTTATGTCTCACAAATTAATGTAAATCTTACCAGTATGTATCGTTGTAATTTATGTTCATTCTGGACTTTATATCTCTCATTTTAATGTAAATCTAACCAGTATGTATCGTTGTAATTTATGTTCATTCTGGACTTTATGTCTCACATTTTAATGTAAATCTTACCTGTATGTATCGTTGTAATTTATCTTCATTCTGGACTTTATGTCTCTCACGTTTTAAGATCAATCTTACCCGTATGTATAGTCGTAATAATATTCATTCTGGGCTTTATGTCTCACGTTTTAATGTCAATCTTACCGGTATGTATAGTCGTAATTATGTTTTAATGTCAATCTTACCGGTATGTATAGTCGTAATTATGTTTTAATGTCAATCTTACCGGTATGTATAGTCGTAATTATGTTTTAATGTCAATCTTACCGGTATGTATAGTCGTAATTATGTTTTAATGTCAATCTTACCGGTATGTATAGTCGTAATTATGTTTTAATGTCACTCTTACCGGTATGTATAGTCGTAATTATGTTTTAATGTCAATCTTACCCGTATGTATAGTCGTAATTATATTTTAATGTCAATCTTACCCGTATGTATAGTCGTAATTATGTTTTAATGTCAATCTTACCCGTATGTATCAGTGAATGGCACAGTTTGCTTGTCACGTGACTGCAATGTGTTGGAAACGGTTTCAGGCTTGTGCACGCCTCTAGAGAATCTTCTCGCAAATTTGCACGAAAATGACATTCATCAAATGAGTTATCTGCCGTGCTTGCCCGCAACGACCAAACTATCGGCAAGAATAAATCACGTTTATCGTGAGCACCCGTGTGCAGCTCAGATGCTATCCCAATAGCTTTTGCGCACAGATGTTATCCTCTTGATCTTCGCTTTCGACCAGTGGCGACTCTTGGTGGCCTCCCATTAACTATGCTAATTATCTCGCCTTTGCTGCGCTCTTATCTAGTGGGAACAACAGACAGTCCGCTCCATCGTGGATTGAAAGACATTTTGGATACATCTTATGTGCATTACACTCATATGTGGCCTTGCGTGGAACAGGGCTTCGAGAAGAAGTGGGAAAAAAAGGCCTGCGTTGAAAAGGCTTGAACCTTTTCCAAGTGCGGAAGTTTCAAAATCATCTTTATCAAAAGTGTACTGCACGCTACAAAGCAGACGTTAGTGGACGTTGCGCGTGGTTAACAAAGCGTAGAGTAGTGGTTGGCATAGAGTGGTGGTTGGCGTAGAGTAGTGGTTGGCAGATAGAGTGTCAGTCCGCCAGTGACGAGAAAGATAGTAGTCAACTGACTGGCAGAAAAGGTAGTAGTCAGGTGACTTACAAGCAGTATTAAAGTCAACTGACTGGCAGAAAAGGTAGTAGTCAGGTGACTTACAAGCAGTATTAAAGTGAACTGACTTGCAGAAAATGTAGTATTCAGTTTACGTACAAGTAGTGTAGAAGTCAATTGACTGGTAGAAAGAAAGTACTATTCATTAGACTTACAAGTAGTGTAGAAGTCAATTGACTGGTAGAAAAAGTACTTACTATTCAGTAGACTTACAAGTAGTGTAGAAGTCAATTGACTGGTAGAAAAAGTACTTACTATTCAGTAGACTTACAAGTAGTGTAGAAGTCAATTGACTGGTAGAAAAAAAAAGTACTATTCAGTAGACTCACAAGTAGGGTAGAAGTCAATTATCATGCAGAAATGGTGGTATCTATCTGACGTACAGGTAGAATTGAAGTCAATTGACTGGCAGAAAATGAAGTATTCAGTTGACTTACAAGTAGCCTAGTAGTCAAGTAATTAACAGAAAGGGAAGTAATCATCTGCCTGACAAGAAAAGTAGTAGTCATTTGTTTGAGAGAAAGAGTAGTAGCCAATTGGCTTATTAGGCGTGTAGAGCTCATCTGACTGACAAGAAGTGCAGTAATCATTTAATTGACAGACTGATTAACACTCTCTCGTTCGAAATGGCGATTAGCAATAATGTGGCTAATGGCGCGATATTCGTCTTACGAGAACAAAAAAGTTTGCGAGCACCAAGAAGTAGGATGGATGATAGATAAGTGGCTGACTATGCGGGCATCCATCATCTGAAAGGCAAGGCGGATAGTAAGTCATCAATTGACTGATAAAGCGGGTACTAATCAGGTGACTAACAAACGGGTAGCGGACAGTCCTTGTTAGAATGCACTTGATAAATTGCCTAAAGATTTTGCGGAAGCCGTGAAGTGACTTCTTCACAAAACCCGTTGGTTGATTGAGAGTATCAAGAGGAAAGAACTGTCCAATTTGATTGGTCGTGTACGCCTTCATTGCACTAAAGATGATGTCATTGCACAAGATAGTGATTTAATGCACAGAATGTGATTGGATTGCACATAATGTGATTTAATTGCACAGAAGTTTATTTAATATCACAGAAGTTTATTTAATATCACAGAAGTATATTTCATAGCACATAAGAAGATTTTATTACACAGATCATTAATACATAGCATATTGATATCGTTAAGCAAAAGATGGGGGATATCATTTTACATAAGCTGATTTCGTTGAACACATGTTGACTAGAAAATAATATTGACGAGAGAATGAAGTAAAATTTCAGAGATAAAGCAGACAAGAACAACAAGCATTTAACTCATGGAGTATGACGATACAAATGCAAATTGTAAATAAGAAATAAGTGAGATTAACTTGTTTGCCCAATTGAATTTTCGAAATAAAATAACAATACTGCATTATGACTCCTTTACGTATATTGTAAGAATTCAGTTTTATTCTTTTTCACGGTGAACAAATAATTGAATATAACTCTATTGCACACTGGAAGTCTAGAACAAATAATTGAATATAACTCTATTGCACAATGGAAGTCTAGAACAAATAATTGAATATAACTCTATTGCACAATGGAAGTCTAGAACGAATAATTGAATATAACTCTATTCCACACTGGAAGTTTAGAATGAATCATTCAGGGTCACTCGTTGTTCACTTAATATGAACCTTTTGGTTTGTTTGACATATGTATAAACGGAAACGGCATGAAGTTGATTTAATTTTAATTTTAATGTGGTTTCTTTTCTTCTAATGTCTTGCAGGAGAGTTGGAGTTATCTACCTCTTTGAACAATACAGTTAAGTCTTTATAGCCAGACCTCATTTGCCAAGTTACTGTTTGACTTTCTTTAATTTATAAAATTGTAATCAGTATCCTACTAATTTTTAGTTTATGCATATATACTATTATATTATTATACTCCAGTTTGCAGCATTCTAATAATCTACCATGTTTTATTATTTATGTATATTGATAGTGTTTCAATTCTTGTATGTAGGTACGTATTCATTCTTGATTTAACTAAACATAATTTAGAATTTAATGTTCTCGCTATGAACATAGATGATAATATAGAATTTAATGTTCTCGAGAGAAAGAACTTAGCGGGGTATGAGTTGTCAAAGAAAGCGAAACAGAAGTTAGCGAATGAGTTGACTAAAAAGCGAGACAGATGAACTCCACGAGTTCCCAAGACAGCAAAACCGATCGGAAATAGGACTAAAGGAATACGAAAAAGTAATTCGTTTAAGAACTTGACAGCTGTTCTAGTTCGCGAATTAATGAAGCTTTATAGTTTATTGTAATTATCAATACACACACACACACACACACACACACACACACACACACTAATACGTACACACACATTAATATATACACAAACTTTAGTACACGCACACACACTAATACACACACACAAACTTAATACCTACACACACACACACACACACACACACACACACACACACACACACACACACACACACACATACGTACACACACATTAATATATACACAAACTTTAGTACATGCACACACACTAATACACACACACGCTAATACCTACACACATACACACATACACACACACATACACACACTAATACGTAGGCACACAAACACTAATACATACACGCACACTAGTACGTACACACACACTAATATATACACAAACATTATTACACACACACACACACACTAATATGTACACACATACACTAATACGTACACGCACAAATACGTACACACACGGAATGGAACCACGCATTGTTCAAGTGCCAAGAAATTGGAACAATTGGAAACCGTAAAGAACCATGGGTACATTTATGACGTCACAGAGAAAAGCACACGTCCATATAGCCAGCCATACATCACATCTGGTACCTAAAATGTCCATACAGCCATACATCACATTTGGTACCTAAAATGTCCATACAGCCAGCCATACATCACATCTGGTACCTAAAATGTCCATACAGCCAGCCATACATCACATCTGGTACCTAAAATGTCCATACAGCCAGCCATACATCACATCTGGTACCTAAAATGACCATACAGCCAGCCATACATCACATCTGGTACCTAAAATGTCCATACAGCCAGCCATACATCACATCTGGTACCTAAAATGTCCATACAGCCATACATCACATCTGGTACCTAAAATGCAATCGTATAAAATCGATTGATAGCAAAGGCACAAAATCGGAGAAATAAAACCGAACGTGATATAACGTGCAGGGATATTACGTCACAAGTACAAAATTTACGTGACAAGAAACGGAAATATCCGTACTTAAAACAGGAAGTGACATCACGAGTAACGATTCACAATTTTCAGAGATACAGACTTGCATACTCTGCATTTATATTTGATTTTAAAAAGGCACAAGCTGACCCGAGGGTGTAAAATAATGCACTTAGCGATTAAAAATATCCAGTAAATTTTAATGTCATTTCTATATTTGACCTTATTTCATTCTATATAATAAAATAAATCGAGTTTCAGTTTACCTTAACTACGAAATGAACAGAAAACCTGATATTTCTTACATAGTCGAGCATAATCTCCCAAATAAGCAGGTTGATGAAATATTAGTAGTTTCAATTATATTATTTACATAATAATTTCAATATTAAATTATCACAAAATGGAGACTAGAAATTGAACACCGTTTGATACATTCTTGCAGAAGACAGCATTAAACGCAATTTCATCGTCAGATTGCTGGAGAATGAGTAAATGTACTGATATTTTCGCCACTTTTTTCCTCACAGTTACACCACTTCACACCTACTGGCCAAGTCAAACTCAAAACGTTTCATTAGCACATGTGGTCCCTTCAGACAATAATAAAGATATTAGGGTCACACACACACACACACACACACACACACACACACACACACATACACACACACGTACGCGCGCACACATTGTGTGGGGTGAGGCGTGAGTTTGTTTTAACCACTGTAAGTCGTATTGGCCTAAGCTGTGTTCCGTTTAACATATAATGGAAGATTTTTGGTAACATTCACGAACTTGTCAATCAGAATGTTGGACCTTTTATTACAAACAACTTTCTGTATCCAGTTCTTAACACTGTAACATTGTAAAAACCATGCAAGATATCTTCTTGGCGTAATGATCATCGAAGTAGAAGAACATTTATTACAAACAATTTCATGTATTTAATTCCTCCTAAAATTGGTACATTGTAACAGTCCTGGAGGACATCTTGTTGTCGTAATTATCATTGCAGTAGAACAACTTATATTAGAAACAATTTTCTGTATCTAATTCCTAGCATTAATACTAACAGCAAAAGATGTCATCTTGTTGGCGATATTACCATTGCAGTAGAAGAAAGATTATTAAAATACAATTTTTGTAACAAATTCCTAACATTATAATAACAACCATGGATGACATCTTGTTGGCGTAACTACATTTGCAGTAGAAGTAATATTATTAAAAATAAATTTCTGTAACTATTTCCTAACATTAATGCTATCAACCCTAAAAGACATTTTGCTGGCGTAATTATTATTGCAGTAGAAGAACGTTTCTTCAGTTATTCGCTAGTCGATATTTTTTTCCTTTTATTCTACTCCCAATGAAACAATATATATATTTTAGCAATTTTACCTAAAGTCATTTTCATGCACGCAGATAAAACCAATCATTGCTTATTATTTTACAAGCTGCAAGAATAAATAAAAGGTTTATTTTCGTAGTGTAACCAAAATGACCACTCTTGATTGTTAAGGAATCATTATGAATGCAGTGTTCGATTAATTAAACACAAAATATTATGTTTACATTTTAGCAATTTATTTATATACATGATTAACATTATTTGATGTATTGCAACGTCAAAACAATATGTAGATGGTCAAACAGATGAAGCATTTTCTCATAGATTACCAAAGGCCTGTCACTTATCTAAGTATTACTCTTGGTTCAAGGTAATTTTGTTAGGGTAACAGTTATACTCCATAGCTTTGAATGGTGAAAACAGTAGTAAGTACTTCATGCTTTGAATATCAGTGCATTTAACATTATGGATAAAAATTATCAAGAATACATGTGGAGATTTATTTATATATCATTCAGCCAGGACTCAGTGTTGACGTCTTTCTAATGCCAGGATGTCCGATCATTGCTTTCATCTATTTATTGAATGTGTTCTTTTTTTTCTTTTTTTTTTTTACCTATTTATTAACATGAAAACTAATAAGACGAAAAAGATACAAATAATTTATTATTGTCAGCAAATTACAAACAGAAAGTATTTCACTATTATGAATACTATGGTAAATCTAGTTACGGTGTTGCGTATATGTGTATATGGGTATATATGCCTATCTATCTATCTATCTATCTATCTATCTATCTATCTATCTATCTATCTATCTATCTATCTATCTATCTATCTATCTATCTATCTATCTATCTATCTATCTATCTATCTATCTATTAAATCTATTTATCTGTCTATCTATCTATCTATCTGTCTATCTATCTATCTATCTGTCTGTCTATCTCTCTTTCTATCTATCTGCCTGTCTATCTATCTATCTATCTATCTATCTATCTATCTATCAATCTATCTATCGATCGATCTATCGATCTATCTATCTATCTATCTATCTATCTATCTATCTATCTATCTATCTATCTATCTATCTATCTATCTATCGATCGATCGATCTATGTTTATTGTCGTGATTAATCAAGAACACAAGTATTTGTAACACTTCAGTATTAATGAGTAACAATATCAGTTTGCAGTAATACAAACTACAATAATAAAAGATGTAATTGTTTTGGAGAAGGAAATCTTGTTATGTAATGTAGAGCTAAGTAATGCGTACATATTATGCACTAGAATGAAAATTATAAAGAATTATTTTAGAGAGCAACATAGAAGGAAACTGAACGAGAGAAAAAAAATACCAAGACGAAAACAATAATATTTTTATTAAAAGGAACATTTTTTAAACAGAAATAATCGATTTGGAATGCTATATGAATATTCATTCCTGACATAAACAACTCCTTAATAAATAATAACTTCAAAATAATCTCTTATGACGTCTTGATAAAAGTAACTGCCGTCAAGGAACAATAATTTTTACATTCTTGCAAGGATGACATTCACGAGTATTGGGAGCTCCATGCAATATATTATGTCATGCACGGGCATTGGGAAGTCCATACAAGACATTGTGAATGCACGGGCATTGGGAAGTCCATACAAGACATTGTGAATGCACGGGCATTGGGAAGTCCATACAAGACATTGTGAATGTACGGGCATTGGGAAGTCCATACAAGACATTGTGAATGTACGGGCATTGGGAAGTCCATACAAGACATTGTGAATGTACGGGCATTGGGAAGTCCATACAAGACATTGTGAATGCACGGGCATTGGGAAGTCCATACAAGACATTGTGAATGCACGGGCATTGGGAAGTCCATACAAGACATTGTGAATGCACGGGCATTGGGAAGTCCATACAAGACGTTGTGAATACACGAGTACTGGGAACTCCACTCTAATATGCACAAGTATTGGGAACTCCATAAATGAAATTGTGAACGCACGAGTATTGGGAAATCTACTATTACGTGCACGAGTATTGGGAACTCTACTATTACGAGCACGAGTATTGAGAACTCATGAAATTGTGACATGCATGATTGAGTATATGAAGTCCACATATGACACTGTGACATGCACGAGTATTTGGAGCTCCACTCGTACATGCACTAGTATTGAAAAGTCCATACAAGAAACTGTGACGTGCACGAGTATTGGTAACTCCATACAAGAAACTGTGACGAGCACGAATAGGTAACCCCATACAAGAAACTGTGACGTGCCTGAGTATTGGTAACTCCATACAAGACACTGTGACGTGCACGAGTATAGTTAACTCCATACAAGACACTGTGACGTGCACGAGTATAGTTAACTTCATACAAGAAATTGTGACGTGCATGAGTATTGGTAACTCCATACAATAAACTGTAACGTGTATGAGTATCGGTAACTCCATACAAGAAACTGTGGCGTGCATGAGTATTTGTAACTCCATACAAGAAACTATGACATGCATGGTATTGATAACTCCATACAAGAAACTGTGACGTGCATGAGTATTGGTAACTCCATACAAGACACTGTGACGTGCACGAGTATAGTTAACTCCATACAAGAAATTGTGACTTGCATGAGTATTGGTAACTCATACAATAAACTGTGATGTGGATGAGTATTTGTAACTCCATACACGAAACTGTGACGTGCATTAGTATTGGTAACTCCATGCAAGAAAATTTGACATGCATGAGTATTGGTAACTCCATACAAGAAACTGTGACATGCATGGTATTGGTAACTCCATACAAGAAACTGTGACGTGCATGCGTATTGGTAACTCAATACAAGAAACTGTGACGTGCACGAATATAGAGAAGTCCATACATTACGTTGTGACATAGACGGGTATAGGAAAATCCACACATGATACTGTGACATTGACGAGTTTTGGGAAGTCCACACATGACACTGTGACATGCACTAGTATCGGGAAGTCCGTATAACACCGTGACATAAATGAATATTGGGAATCCATACACACTGTGAAATGCATGAGTGTTGAGAACTCCGTACAAAACACTGTGACCTGCACGAGTATTGGGAACTCCACTTTGACATGCACGAGTATTGAGAACTCCATACAAGACACCACGACATTCACGAGTATATTGAAGTCCATACAAGACACTGTGGCATGCAATAATATTGAGAAGATCACAAAGATACTGTGACATACACGAGTATTGGGAAGTCTATACAAGTCACCGTGACGTACACGAGTATTGGGAAGTCCATACAAGTCATTGTGACATGCACGAGTATTGGGAAGTCCATACAAGTCATTGTGACATGCACAAATATTGGGAAGTCTATAAAGTCACTGTGACATGCATGAGTGTTGGGAACTCCGTACACATTTATGTGACCTGCACGAGTATTGGGAGAACTCCAGTGGGACATGCACGAACATTGGAGAGTCCATACAAGGCATTGTGATATTTATTAATATTGAGAACTCCACTGTGACCCGCAAGAGTATAACTCCATGCAAGACACTGTGACATGCACGAGCATTGTGAACTCCATACAAGACATTGCGACGTGCTGGCAAACTGGGCTTAACACCTGCATGACCAATTCCATATGCTGATTTATGAGAAAATGTGTTATTGCATTTGAAGTCAAGATGTGTTTCATGAGTGACATTTCCGTACAGAGATAAAATGTCGCACCAAACCTCGGGCAGTCAGAACAGAAACATGATTTCTCTTTGAAAACTTCTAAATATGCTCTTAATAGCGAAGATTGTATAGAATCAGACTTAAAAATTACAGGTAACTGACTGAAGGTGATAACAGTTAAAACAAATAAAACTATGGAGTAACCATAAAATGGGAAAGACAGTCAATTTAAAAATAAACAGACAATTATTAATTGTAGCAATATTAAGTGCAATAGGTGCTCTTAAGAGGCTAATAAAGAGAACCAGAGGCTGTGGCTTTGTAAGAATACATAAAACAACATTTTTGTCCTGTCCTGCTTCTTACAAATCAGTGGGGCCCTAAAGTCATGAGCATATTTCGGAAGCAGTTATAAATTAGCGAATGCAGAGATTGTAGCTTCTTTCACAATTTATGATCCACAAAGTTAGCAAAGTGGTCACTCTAAAAGCGTAGACTGCTGAAAGGCATATTGCTGAATGATAACACACCACCTCGAAGCTGGTTTGAGAATGATTTACCCTTTTACAATAGTCCAGGTGTGAGGCGAATCGGGTGGTAATTAAAATTCATGGGACGCGAACATTTAATACCCTTTGTGAAAATGATACATCCGTTTACCCAATAAACAGAGTAATTGCACTTCCATTCCTTGAGAACAGTCGTTTTGTCCTTCTTTCACTAGAGCTTGGGAAACGCAGTCGTACTCGGGCTCTATACTTTACTTTCTTGTTCATTGGGAACATATTTTAGCCGATGTATGTTTCACCATTCATCATTCTACCAAGTGTGTGTGTGTGTGTGTGTGTGTGTGTGTGTGTGTGTGTGTGTGTGTGTGTGTGTGTGTGTGTGTGTGTGTGTATGTGTGTGTGTGTGTGTGTGTGTGTGTGTGTGTGTGTGTGTGTGTGTGTGTGTGTGTGTGTGTGTGCATGTAAATATTTTTGTTAGGTCTATTCAAGACAACATTTCCACATTTGAAGATAACGGAGTGAACTTAGGACGTCATTTGGCCCTTAATGAACAGGGAGTGCGGTCGACCAATCTGCTGGTCTTTTCACAACAGGGTGTGCGGTACAGAATATCAGTGTACTGGTCAAGGAAGAAAACGCTTAGCAATCACATACGTTTGATAAGAAATTTCACTTTGGAGACAATATCACGCATCATGACATTATGTTGTGTAAACTATTGTCAGATCCCATAAGCCTCTTTTCTACTTTAGAATATATATATATACATGCATTCATTCATATACAAATACATATATACATACATACATGTGTGCATGCATACTGTGACACAACCTCCCCCCCCCGTAGTTATCAGTGCTTATTATTATTATTATTATTTAATCATCTATAACTAATTAGTAATGATGGAAATCTTATTAATTTATGTTATTAATAATTCTCCAAAAGACACTACTCGTCTCTCTCACTTAGTGGATATGCGGGTGCTGTAAACGTTTTCTTTCTTCTACAACATTAAAGAAAAACATTTACCATCACAATATTTCCGTAGGAAGAAATCGTGTTACTAAAGGAGAATAAAAATCCGTCTTTTAATTTGTATTTATCGAGCCCCAATCCACCCACTACCTCTCCAACATACGGTTATTAATATGTGTAAGAATGTCAATAATTTTAACAATCAATTTATTAAATCATTAATCAAATATACAACACATGAATATAATCAAAAGATAACATTTATATCACCCCACAACAATGTTAGATTAACATTGGACAATCATTCAGATTATACTAGTATAGAGATCAGCAGTCAAATACACACACATACACACACACACACACACACACACACACACACACACACACACACACACACACACACACATGCACGCACACACGCACATCATTCATCTCTGAAATGAGAGTGGAGTTTCAGAGCAATAATAAAGTCAATGTACATAAACTTTTCAATGCTGGCCTCTGTCACATGTTAACAATCATGTGGTTTGCTACAAGTCACTGTCTTTCTTATTAAATGAGGTCCAATACATCCTTTCTTGGCACATTACAATCGATGCACTCACAAAGCACACCATGGAGAATCATCCCGAACTTCGCATGCACTATTTAAAGTACATCAAGCAGAGTATTCTAGAATCGTCATGTGCACTCCTCAACTCACCATGAGGAATGTTCAAATAATATTTGTGCATTCTCCAGACCAAACTAAAGCCTCAATGTTTGCCATATTGGCTCTCGAACGGAATTCACATGAATCAGCTACAGCAACACATTTAGTGATAGGTTTGATGAAACGCTGGATTCACACACCATCATGCTCTGGTAAAGTACAGTAGTCACTGGGATTTGAAAGGGATCAAAGCATCAAAGAAATAAAGGCACACATGCATGAAGTCAATTCTCTCTTTATCAGTCACTTAGCTTACCATAATCTAACGATCAACCTTATGACTGGACTCGAGTTATGTCAAAAGTTATTAGAATAGAGGACTTCTTCAACAAAGTAACATTCAGTCCATCCCCAGTGAATGAAATTGTTATATGCAAATATGAAACTGATAGTCAAAAGAAGTACTAATCCGGTGGAACTGGTTTGGATTGCATCAGCAATTTCTAGCATATTCTCCACCTGCGATGTTTACTCCAACTCTTGGCATTTACAAAATATATCATCATACGCAGAGCACAAGATCGGTTCACTTTGATATTTAACAATTTATATAAAAAATAAATTTAAAAATAGGGATAGGCAAATTTATTCTGATACACAAACATACATACATGTGCACATACATACATATATTCATGCACACATACAATCATACCTTGCAGATATACATTCTGGTAGCGCTGTGGTTTAAGTCTGATATTTTCGCATTTATTATTCCTTATGCTCACCATTGACCTCATCTGGAGACAAATGGGTTGTAAGCAATTGTTTTTTTGAATCAACAATCGAATAATATTTGCAATTTACAGCCTTATGCTTCAAATACAATTCAACAATAATGTCAGTACAAGATAATTTCATCAGAGAAAAGAAAAGGAGTTATTAGAGATAAGCGATAATAGTTTATTTTACATAACCTTGTTAACTACTGTCACAATAGTCCTTCCATGTGCTTTTGCAACAAAGACACAAATTATTGTTAGCTTTATTACACCAGCACCACATGCTTTTGCATCAAAGACACAAGTTATTGTTAGTTTTATTACATCAGCACCACGTGCTTTTGCAACAAAGACACAAGTTATTGTTAGCTTTATTACACCAGCACCACATGCTTTTGCATCAAAGACACAAGTTATTGTTAGCTTTATTACACCAGCACCACATGCTTTTGCATCAAAGACACAAGTTATTGTTAGTTTTATTACACCAGCACCACATGCTTTTGCATCAAAGACACAAGTTATTGTTAGTTTTATTATATCAGACCACATGCTTTTGCAACAAAGACACAAGTTATTGTTAGCTTTATTACACCAGCACCACATGCTTTTGCAACAAAGACACAAGTTATTGTTAGCTTTATTACACCAGCACCACATGCTTTTGCATCAAAGACACAAGTTATTGTTAGTTTTATTATACCAGACCACATGCTTTTGCATCAAAGACACAAGTTATTGTTAGTTTTATTATATCAGACCACATGCTTTTGCAACAAAGACACAAATTATTGTTAGTTTTATTATATCAGACCACATGCTTTTGCAACAAAGACACAAGTTATTGTTAGCTTTATTACACCAGCACCACATGCTTTTGCAACAAAGACACAAGTTATTGTTAGCTTTATTACATCAGCACCACATGCTTTTGCAACAAAGACGCAAGTAATTGTTAGCTTTATTACATCAGCACCACATGCTTTTGCAACAAAGACACAAGTTATTGTTAGCTTTATTACATCAGCACCACATGCTTTTGCAACAAAGACACAAATTATTGTTAGCTTTATTACACCAGCACCACATGCTTTTGCATCAAAGACACAAGTTATTGTTAGCTTTATTCCATCAGCACCACATGCTTTTGCATCAAAGACACAAGTTATTGTTAGTTTTATTACACCAGCACCACATGCTTTTGCAACAAAGACACAAGTTATTGTTAGCTTTATTACACCAGCACCACATGCTTTTGCAACAAAGACACAAATTATTGTTAGCTTTATTACACCAGCACCACATGCTTCACTTGCACGTTAAAGAACACTATTTCGCTACTTAGAGTTAACCTGGGCAATTCTTTTCACCATGTCAACTCCGTCAAACAGAAAATAAATGAGGTGATATCCAACAACTTCTCTACATCAGAAATTGCTCAGGCAGCCAGCATATCTTGCCACCACACGAGTAGAGTGTAATGTGTTCTTTAATTTACATGCTGCTTTCCACCTTACCATGGTCAGTCATAGCAATTTACAAACAATAAACAAGGAGGTTCAAATCAAAGATTGAAATGAAAGCAGGAAATGCAGCTTGTCTCTGCAAAAGACATTCAGAGAACAAATGCTAAGCTTCCAGTTTATCGCTTTATATTTCCAATCATTCTTACACTCCAGTCTAAACTTACAATTTCTTGCAATGCTATTTATTAGACCAATACATGCACACTGCATAATAAGTACATCATATCAAAACAATGACAAGTGTTTATTAAATTATATGTGAGGAGCTTTGTTAAAAATTTGTAGAAATAAAAGTCATCATATTACGCCTCTACATAAAACACGAGAATATCAAATCAATAGCAAAAATGCATTAAATATTTCAAAGTCTATTTTCTTTCAACCAGTCAGTTTCAAGACCAGACTTCTTTTAGCCACTTCAAATTCAAAGTGATTAGACAATAGACTTCACTACAGCAAGTAAACGTTTTGATCTCAGCCCATTGGCTGAAACAGTTCTCGTAAATCATAATCATTAAATAATAAAAAAAAACTACTCACTAGTTTGCATTACATCAGCAATTTCTAGAATATTCTTGACTCAAGTTGTTTACTTCCAAATCAGACACTATTAAAATACCGTCATAAGGAGTGCCCAAGGTCGAGTTACTGTGAGAATTTAACAATTTAAATTAAAAAGTATGGAGAGGCAAATTTACTCTGCCACAAACGCAAATAGTTTTACTATCAGTTGCAAGTAATCTTTAAACACAACTATTTGTGCTATCAGTAAACACAAAACTTTCTACTATCAGGTACAAGGTTAACTTTAAACACACACATTTTACTATCAGTAACAAGGCTATCTTTAGACACAAATATTTTTACTATCAGTCTAAAAGATATATCTTATTTTTTTTCTTTTTCCGAGGCAAGTTTATGTGGAAGTAGGAGAATTATTGTTTTTATAAAATAAATTGTATGGGCAAATTTGAGAATTCTCGAAATTTAAGATACCGTCAATATGTAAATTTGCAAAAATCTTTTATGAAGGAAAATTTAAAATGAGGACATGTAAGTATCGTATTATTATGCTACTTAAATTAAATGCCGAATTGTTTTATTTGTAAGACACTAAATATTCAAACATGAGAATTATCGCATTTTTAACGTGTACTAAATGTGAAAAAATAAGAATTACTGTATTTTGTGTGCTAAATATGAAAAAAAAAAAAGAATTACTGCATTTTTAGAAGCTCTGCGTTTAAATATAACATAATTGTGGAAAGATGAGAATTCTCGTTTGTTTAAAATACACTAAATATGAATATACATATTTATATTATATTTGAAATAAGACTATATGTAAAAGTATAAAAATTATTGTATTTGAAATGAGACTATATTTGTGAAGTATGAAAATTATTATTGTATTTGAAATGAGACTATATGTGAAGTATGAAAATGATTGTATATTTAAGATATGCTGAATGTGCGAATATGAATTGATGTATTTTCAAACACACTGGGTAAGGACATTGAAGTTTGTATCGTATTTCAACTAATTAAATGTGAAAATAGGGCAATTATCGTAGTTTAAGATAAAATAAAAAATATGTAAGAAATCTTGTATTTGTGGAATGCACCAAAGAAAGAAAAAAATAGTATATATTTAAAAAATGCTAAATTTGACATTTTGACAGCGAACTTATATTTTAAGAAAAGTTACCTGTAGAAATTTGAGAAATAAAATATTATTTAGATAAAAATAAAAGTATCAAAATTATCATCTTTTTGTAAGATAAACTCATGGAAAATAACTTTTTAAGGGTAGATGTTCAGGTAAAATTATATGACTTTTGCATTTTATGACACAATGACTGGAGAAAATATGAGAGTTATTGCAGTTTAAAATATGCTAAACGCAAAATGTTAGGAATTCTATCTATCTATCTATCTATCTATCTATCTATCTATCTATCTATCTATCTATCTATCTATCTATCTATCTATCTATCTATCTATCTATCTATCTATCTATCTATCTATATATCCATCCATCATCCTATGTACCATCCATCCATCCATCTATCCACCCCTCTCTCTCTCTCTAAACATGATATTATCATACTTTTGAGAGACACTCAATATAGACTTTTGAGGACGTCATAACTATTGTGATTTTTAAGATAGACTATATATAAAAAATATGAGATGTAAAGTTTGTTTAATATAAGTAAATTATGAAAATATCACAAATATTGTATTTCATATATAAATTAAATTGAAAAACATGAGAATTGTCTTTGAAAAAATAAATTAAATTCAAAATGGTTATAATTATAAATATAATGATAATAATAATTATCAATGTTTTCAAAGTATATTGACATATGATCACTATTTTGTTTAGTAGATATATTAAATCTGGATATTTGAGGATATTCTGCCCGAGGGAAACTGAATATGGACATTTGATAATTTTATTATTATCAGCTGCAGTATTTTTTTTAAAACATAAACAGTATAATTTGCAAATGTATTTTAAATCTTGTACATTTTGTTTGCTTGCGGTAAAAAGAATAATTTGCTAACAGCTTCTGCTTCAAGACTTGTGTACACTTGGACAACAATTTGTCAGATTACAATCGAAGTCATTACACGTTATTTTTGAAAACAATTATACCATTTAACCACTAACCACACAGCTTGTTGTGGACGAAACAATTATATCCTTTAACTAGAAACTACACCGCATGTTGTGGATGAAGCAATAATAACCTTTAACCAGTAACCACACAGCTTGTTGTGGAAGAAGCAATTATAACCTTTAACCAGTAACCACACAGCTTGTTGTAGAGGAGGCCAATATTATCCTTTTACCAGTAACCACACAAACGTGTTGTAGAGTGAGTAAATAAACACTTTAACCAGAAACTACACGAACGAGCTCCGAAGAGAGGAACTATTCTTTTTAATCATTAAGCACACATACGCACTGTAAATTAGAAGTACATTTTAACCATTAAGCACACACACGCACTGTAAATTAGAAGTACATTTTAACCATTAAGCACACACACGCACTGTAAATTAGAAGTACATTTTAACCATTAAGCACACACACGCACTGTAAAATTAGAACTTTAACCATTAAGCACACACACGCACTGTAAATTAGAACTTTAACCATTAAGCACACACATATACGCACTGTAAATTAGAAGTACATTTTAACCATTAAGCACACACACGCACTGTAAATTAGAAGTACCTTTTAACCATTAAGCACACACACGTATTGTAAATTAGAACTACATTTTAACCATTAAGCACACACATATACGCACTGTAAATTAGAAGTACATTTTAACCATTAAGCACACACACGCACTGTAAATTAGAAGTACATTTTAAACAATAAATTAAAAACATAAATATCATTTACGTTGATAGCGGCAAGCCATACTTTTGCTTCCAGCCTGAAATTAATTTTCTTTTCTTTTGTCCAGACTATATATGTTTTTAATCTTACTCTTTAAAACCACCGACAAACAATATATACTTCAGACAGACAGGCATAATTACAAATGGACAGACAGACAGATAGATATTTAGAAAGGTTGATAGATGTTCGGATGGACGACTGGATGAAAAGGAGAATAATAAATACATCAATTACATTTAACATTATTTCCTATTCATGAAAAAAGTATTGTGACATCAATACTCATAATAAAAACAACAACAATAATATAATCCACCTCCAAATAATGATGATGATATTTATCTGTGCTAATTTTTCAAAAATCTCTACAAGCCTACAAACATGCCCCCTAAGCTCTACGTTCATGAGAGTGGGAGCGGGTGAAAATCGATCGAGAAGTCCCAGTGTCTGAGCCCGGGCTTGAACCTATGACCTGTATGCAAACCAATACTTTTTTTACTCACAGCCACCGAGTCCCCGATATAAATTTGTATTGTATTTTCGTCAGTTCGCAAGTTGTTTGAAATCATTCAGTTTAGGGTGTTAATTTGTAAATTAAGTTTTTCTTTCAGCCTTTGTTAATGCATATTTTTATAAATAAATAATGTGATTAAGGCTGACTTTGATCTCTATTTTATACTAGATTATGGGCTCAAATACTTTAACAATACCTGAACGTTTCTTCAAATATACAAATCGATCACCCTGCAGAGTATTGGACACCTTCCATCTCTTTCCTATTCTATTAATGTTCCTTTCTTTCTTTCCATTTTATTTTATTTTTTCCCCTCTGCCTTAAATGCAAGCGTTTCTTTTCTCCTCTACGTCGGACGAACAAAGTTGTTGAGATTTTAAAAAGTCATAACTGAACAGTAAATGTCGACAGTTGTGAGTTGTTTTCATTCTATAAATCACCAGGGAAATGTTTATGTCGTATGTGCTATATATCTACTCATGTAAGCATGCGCACACATACACTCACACGCACACAGCCTGTCTGGCTGTAACTGATCCCATCCTTCTGACTTTTCACCTCTGGCAGTTTAGCGCGCGCCACTGCTGTCTCTCTGATTGGCTGAAATCGTCATGTGGTGTGTTTTCTGTCTTTCATTGCAGTGGGGGCCGGCCCAACCAGGAAAACTTTACCAGCGAGTGAGTTTGGGACAGCTGCTTAAAGAGATAGAGACTGTGATCGCCCGTTTCAATGTTTGACTGTAATCGCGTGCTATCTTCATAATTCATTCCGAGCTGCTGTGGACTAGAGCCGTGACAAAAGGGGACAGTTTTACGAGGGCTTGTTACAGACAGCCATGAGTTCTTATTTTGTCAATTCGCTCTCGGCGTGCTACGGTCCAGGAACAGGTCTTGCTGATCATTGCCTGGATCCGAACTACGACCGTGGCGGTGGTGGAGGGTATCACAACCATGGAAGTGTTTACTCTGGATATGGAGGCTCGAGGTGGTACTCTTCGAGAGGGATGGTTGGTGACACTACTAGCGAGTATTACGGTTCCACGCCACGTTTGTCGCACATGCCTTCTGTACATCATCTCCACGGCCATGGCACGACAAGTCCATGTGCCAGTCCCAGTGACAGCGAAAACATGTCGCCAGGTGCAATGGTTCCCGTGTCAGCTTCCGTTGTGGAACAGCGGAGTTCTTGCGATATGCGAGTTGGTCCGAACAGCGTGGTTAGCGGGCACGTTAGTCACAACAGCAACAGTCGCATCCACACCACGATTAGCAGCAACCACCATGGAAATAGCGCTACAGGTGGTGGCGATGCAGCCGATGGGTTTTACTCTGCAGCTAGTGCTGCTAGTGGGGGAGGTGGGACTGGGGTAGGCGAGAGCTCCCCACGCCCGTCCTCGACCCACTCTGGGGGTCCCGCTTCTCCCCCTATCCACATCAAACAAAGCCCAACACCCCAGCCTGCTCATCAGCAGACAACAACGTCGAACAACAGTAGCAAAAACAGCAATACACCTACAGCGCATAACAACAATAACAGCCTCAGTAGCAACATCAATAACAACAACAATAGTAACAGTAGCGACGTTGACTCGCCGAACGGATCCACACCGGATCAGAAGTTCCCGCAGCCTCAGATTTATCCATGGATGAGAAGAATGCAGTATACAGGAGGTAGGCTCTTTTCATTCATATAATATGTATTTGACTCTACCTAATTATTGTGGTATCTTGTACTTTCAAAGAATGACGATTTTTGTTGGTTTTTAATACCGTGTTTGTGTATGTGTGTGTGTGTGTGTGTGTGTGTGTGTGTGTGTGTGTGTGTGTGTGTGTGTGTGTGTGTGTGAATTTAATTGACATATCCTTAATTATTTCTAATGTATTTTCTAATTCCTGTAATCCACGACGCCGTTAAATTGCTTTCGGTACTAGTTGCTTTGAAATGTTTGCTAAAATGTTTCCTTTCTACAAAATGCATTAACATCAATTTGCATTTTGTCTGACTTTCATGGAAATTAACTCCATACATGAAGGGAAACATTACAGCTGTTCGTAATTTGTAACCGAAAACAAACATTTTGTCAATTTATTATATTCATTGGAAGGCAAACGAATGTATCTCTGTTCATTGTAAACATCAATTCAATAATTTAACTCTTTTCATTGTAAACATCAATTCAACAATGTACCTCTGTTCATTGTAAACATCAGTTCAATAATGTACCTCTGTTCATTGTAAACATCAATTCAATAATGTACCTCTGTTCATTGTAAACATCAATTCAATAATGTACCTCTGTTCATTGTAAACATCAATTCAATAATGTACCTCTGTTCATTGTAAACATCAATTCAATAATGTTGCAAGTATGACATCTGTACACAAGAATTTTTGCGTCTCAGGCGGACTTGCTGAACGTGTGCGCACTAAAAATAATGTTGGTTTAATAGTTACTTGATAACAGTCAGTGCATATTGTGAGTTTGCTAGAATGCTGCATGAATGGAATAACACGCATACTTATTCTGTGCAGAATTTGATAATTATCATTGGTAGTGTGAATGAATGTATGGGTGGGAGTTGTGGGTGTGAAAGAGATCTAATTTACTAAAAGTGATAATGTGAGTATGTTTGTGTGTGTGTGTGTGTGTGATATAGAGATAGAGAGAGAGAGAGAGAGTAAATGATTCTGTGTGCATCTTTGGTTATGAACAGAGGATTTAAAGACAAACATTCTCAAACTCAAATCATAAGTACAGTATGTTTATCTCAGAGAAAACAATTCTTTATTAATGCCAGTTAACAGAGATAAAATAATGTAAAGAAATTATATTAGTCAAAACAAAATTGCATTTATATTTTAAAAATAATACATTATGACTAAACTATATTTTAAGAATGTACAAAATTGAAAAGATTAACAGTTCTAAGAGTAAACGTCCAAATCATATAATATCAACAGTCTGGTGCTTTTAATAATGTGGATATGCTGCAAAAATGAAAAGATTATTTTATAAATGTAATAATTATTATTGTCTACTTTGGCATTCATTGGGAAATATTTTACATATCTTTCTCTGACACCATTTTCCTTAATAATAAAGGCTGTATAAATGTGATATTATCTTTTCTGACAACATATTTTTTAATAATAAAGGCTGTATAAATTTGATATTATCTTTTCTGACAACATATTCCTTAAGAATAAAGGCTGTATATATTTTATATTCTATTTCTTATTAGGAAAATTTGAACAGTGTGTGTAAAGTGTGGCGTATGGTGCAGATGATCTTACCCCATTAGTGGTCTTGCATTTGGTTTTGTATTGTGATTATTTGTTGTTTTGATTTCTCTTTCCCTGAATGTCTTCGACAACATAGCTTCATCAAAGCACGAAAAATATAAATATGGTCAGCACGCTTTTTTATGAAGAATAGCTTCATCAAAGCACGACAAATATAATATGCTAAGCACACGTTTTTATGAAGACAATGCATTCTTTATTTGTATATAAACGATCATATGTACTCTAATCGGTACGTGTTATGTTAATCTAAATAATTAATTAGTTAGTTAATTATTTAGTCAGAGAGAGAGAGAGAGAGAGAGATCAGTCAAAGAAGAAACTGAAACATAAGCAAGTAAAAGTGTAATCACAATTCAATTCTTATCTGACTCACCGCAAGAAAAGAAATGTGTCCGAACGACACCTGACTAACATATATATTTTTTTAAATTCTCTGTATGCAAAGCAACACGGCCCGAAAGCACAAAGTGTCTGTTCGACCTTTCACGCCTGCTGTTGTCTGACGTATTGATTTGCTTTTGCTTTGTAAATAACATCAGGCTATTTAAAGTTTAAACATTAAAACATAATCGCCAGAGGAAAACACATGCATTCACTGAAGATTACATGTTATTTTTAATATTCATGCTCTGTTATGCGCACAAAATTTCGCAGCACTGTGTGCAATTGTTGAATCGGGGATTCCTGAAATTACTATTTATTTCGTGTAGCGCGTTTCACGGGTTCACTCAGCTGTGACTAGCACAACACTCAAAAGCGGTCAAACCGCATTTTTGCATGGATCTATCTCATGTCTCAGTCCATATC
Source organism: Sinotaia quadrata (assembly GCA_028829895.1). Classification (NCBI taxonomy): domain Eukaryota; kingdom Metazoa; phylum Mollusca; class Gastropoda; order Architaenioglossa; family Viviparidae; genus Sinotaia; species Sinotaia quadrata. The sequence goes on along the minus strand of CM054179.1, from coordinate 37,158,260 downwards.
TACCTCGTGTCTCAGTCCATATCTACTCGTGTATCAGTCAATATCATCTAATTTATCAGTCCATATCTACCTCATGTCCAGGCCAGACCTACTTTAGTTCTCAGTCCATATCATCTCATGTCTCAGTCCATATCTACCTCATGTCCCTGTCCAGACCTACTTTAGTTCTCAGTCCAGATCTGCAACCAAACACTAGAAGCAGGTACGTTTAACTGCAATACGTTTCACTATCGTATCGCTGTAATTATTATATTATTACTTTTTGTACGTTACCTTGTCTGTAATTGTACAGATGCCACTAATGTAATGATGCAGTATTCAATTTTTATAAGTTATCGTGTTTATAACTGCAGACAATGACCACTTCCTTACAAACGCATGCATTCACACACTCCTTTGGACACAGTCTACGATACCTCACAGAGAGACAGACGATAATATTGAGAGGTGTTTATTTTGTGGATTTTTAATAGTTTATGCTTTTGTTTCCGTTAGTTTATGTTTGTATTGAGATTGTAATTTAATGTTGGAAGTAAGTGACTTATACGTCTGTATTGAGATTGTAATTTAATGTTGGAATTAAGTGACTTATGTTTTTGTATTGATGACTTATACGTCTGTATTGAGATTGTAATTTAATGTTGGAAGTAACTGACTTATACGTCTGTATTGAGATTGTAATTTAATGTTGGAATTAAGTGACTTATGTTTTTGTATTAACGACTTATACGTCTGTATTGAGATTGTAATTTAATGTTGGAAGTAACTGACTTATACGTCTGTATTGAGATTGTAATTTAATGTTGGAATTAACTGAATTATACGTCTGTATTGAGATTGTAATTTAATGTTGGAATTAACTGACTTATACGTCTGTATTGAGATTGTAATTTAATGTTGGAAGTAAGTGGGCTTATATGTTAGAAAGCTATGTGCATATTCAAGGTTTTAATGTTATTGTCTAAATTTGTGTAATCTTCGTTGTAGGGCAGCAGTTAATGTGCTGGTATAGTCAAAATGTGTAATTTACACCTGTTATGGCTGTGCTTGATATGTTTCAAAGTAGTAATTTACATTTTATAAAGATGAAATCCGTGTGTATTTAACCTGTTGATTTGTTTTACGGTTGGAATTTGAATGTTTTGACATATTTCATTGTACTATATGTGCTTGGTATTTTAAATCCTTTTTAAATAATATTTTTATGTATGATTTTTCTTTTATTTGTACATATATTACTCTTACTGGTCAGTAAGCGTACTACTATTTGTTATAACTTTTCAAAACAAGAAAAATAATTGTTCTTGCCTTAGATTTCAGAATTCTTTATATCTCGCAACAAAGTGCATTGGCATTGTCAGAATGAAAGTATTCGTTTCCTTTCAAAACATGTTTATTGTGTTTTTAGATTGTGTGAGGGAAGTTGAGTTATGTTTTGTTTTTAGATTGTGTGAGGGAAATTGAGTTATATTCTGTCTTATTTCTATTCAGTAAATCACTATTGTTTTGATTTATATATTATCATTATCATTAGTAGTACTAGTATATAAAATAACAATTATTATTTAATTAAATAACAATAATAAACCTACTACTAGTAGTACTTCTGTTAATGGTGATATTATGATGTGAGAATCAATTATGACATTCATAAATACTTTATTTCGTTAATTAAAAATTAGCTTTAGATGAAATATTATAGACAAGAAAAAATATAGTAATTTTGCTGACTAATTTGCCGAATGATGAAATGAAGCATAAAGTACCGAGAGCTGAAGTGGCTCACCTTGCAGTCTAGAATTTAATGAAACAGTATCACTGGTGAGTCATCTTAAATAGAAACTACATGAGTGATCAGACATAATTTAATGGTAACAATGGAAGTGATCAGAGATAATTTAATGAAAACAGTGCGAATAGTCACAATTTAATTGAAACAGTGGAAAAGAGCAGATACAATTTTAAGGGGCAGTATGAATGATTACAAACAATATAATGACCACGGTGTGAATAATAAATAATACTTTAATTGGAAAATATTAGATAGCAAATATAATTTAGCAAATGATCAGGCATAATTTTGTGGAAGAATCATGAGGCATCAGTCATAACTTAAAATATACAGAACAAGTAATCACATTTAATTTAATGGAAACTGTGTTAGTGGTAATAATAAATATAATAGAAACAGATCCAGTGATCATATTTAATTTAATGGAAACAATGCAAGTGATCATATTTAACTTACTTTAATGGAACCATGGCAAATGATCATATTTAATGGAAACAGTACAATTTATCATATTTAATTTAATTTTATAGAAACATTACAAATGTTCTTATTTAATGTAATGGAAACAGTAAAAGTTACCATATTTAATTTAATGGAAACAGTAACATTTAATTTAATGGAAACATTACAAAAGTTCTTATTTACTTTAATGGAAACAGTAAACGTGATCATATTTAATTTAATGGAAACAGTAAACGTGATCGTATTATTTTAATTTATTAGAACCCTGACAAGTGATCATATTTAATTGAATGGAAACAATACAAATGATCATATTTAATTTAATAGAAACATTAAAAATGTTCTTATTTAATTTAATGGAAAGAGTATTTGTGATCATATTTAGTTTAATGGAAATGGTGCTAGTGATCACATTTAATTTAATATAAACAGTAATGGTAGTCATATTTAATTGAATGGAAAGAGTATGAGAGGTCATATTTAGCTTAATAGAGACAATGTCAGTGATCATATTTAATTTAATGGAAACAATATATATTATCATATTTAATTTAATGGAAAAAGTACAAACTATCATATTTAGTTTAATGGAAACAGTGCAAACTATCATATTTAGTTTAATGGAAACAGTACATATTATCATATTTAATTTAATGGAAACAGTCAAACTATCATATTTAGTTTAATGGAAATAGTATAAACTATCATATTTAGTTTAATGGAAACAGTACATATTATCATATTTAATTTAATGGAAACAGTATAAACTATCATATTTAGTTTAATGGAAACATTGCGAACTATTATATTTAGTTTAATGGAAACAGTGCAAACCATATTATTTAAATAAATAGGAAATGTAGGAGTGATCTGATTTAATTTTTTATAAACAGTAATACTATTTAATTTAATGGAAAGAGTGAGTATGAGTGATCATATTTAATATAAATAGTACAAATGATCATATTTAATTTATAGGAAACAGTGATCTGTCATAAACTCCAAGTCATTGGCATTCCTTTCTTGTTCTGTAAACCAACCGTATTGTTTATACGCCATACAACTTGCTGTCTATTTGTAATGTGTGCAGATGTTTATTGCTATAATCTGCCAATATATGTCGTTTAATATTCTTTATTTGTTTCTACTCCGTAAACCCATTCTCAGTCCTCCCGTTGTGCATCTACTTTTGCAATACTTCCTCTCAATTATCTAGTTGCATAATCTATTTTTGCAATACTTCTCAGTCCTCCAGGTCTATAATCTACTTTTTGCAATACTTCTTGTTCTCTCAGTCCTCCAGGTCTATAATCTAAATTTGCAACACTTCACGCTCCCTAAATACTCTGTCTATATAATCTAGATATTTGCAATACTTCCTGTCCACCATTCCTTTATGCCTATAATCTACATTTGCAATACTTCGTGTTCCCTCAGTCCTCCAGATTTTTAATCTACTTTTTCAATACTTCTTGTGTTTGTTTTGTACGCTAATTATGGTTCCCAACACTGTTTTTCTTTCCCCCGCTTTCGTTCAGACTGTTTCTGTATATATTGCATATTATTTTATCTGGTCTCTCGTAATATACAATACATTATACGTAACGACATCCCGTCTTTTGTAATCTACTTCTATTTTATCTGGCCTCTCGTAATATACAATACATTATATGTAACGACATCCCGTAATCTACTTCTATTCACGAGTTCTGCTTGGTAAAACCACGTTATGGTGAAGCTTTTGGTAAACTGTCTTGTTTTGTTGTCTTTAGTATTTTTTCGATGTTGTGTTGTGTGACGTCACTATTTAATTATCAATCGTAGCTTATTATTTTTTTCATGTAGGAGTTCTATTATTGTTGTTGTCATCGTTCTTCACTCAGAGTTCTATTAGTTATTAATGTCGATAATTTTTCATTAGAAGTTCTGTTATTACTGTAGGCCGTCATTATGTATTAGAGTTATTACTGTTGTCCGTCATTCTGTATTAGAAGTTCTGTTCTTACTGTAGGCCGTCATTCTGCATTAGAAGTTCTGTTCTTACTGTAGGCCGTCATTCTGCATTAGAAGTTCTGTTATTACTGTAGGCCGTCATTCTGCATTAGAAGTTCTGTTATTACTGTAGGCCGTCATTCTGCATTAGAAGTTCTGTTATTACTGTAGGCCGTCATCTGCATTAAAAGTTATTACTGTTGTCCGTCATTCTGTATTAGAAGTTATTACTGTTGTCCGTCATTATGTATTTGAAGTTATTACTGTTGTCCGTCATTATGTATTAGAAGTTATTACTGTTGTCCGTCATTATGTATTTGAAGTTATTACTGTTGTCCGTCATTATGTATTTGAAGTTATTACTGTTGTCCGTCATTATGTATTAGAAGTTATTACTGTTGTCCGTCATTCTGTATTAGAAGTTATTACTGTTGTCCGTCATTATGTATTTGAAGTTATTACTGTTGTCCGTCATTCTGTATTTCAAGTTATTACTGTTGTCCGTCATTCTGTATTAGAAGTTATTACTGTTGTCCGTCATTCTGTATTAGAAGTTATTACTGTTGTCCGTCATTCTGTATTAGAAGTTATTACTGTTGTCCGTCATTATGTATTTGAAGTTATTACTGTTGTCCGTCATTATGTATTAGAAGTTATTACTGTTGTCCGTCATTCTGTATTAAAAGTTATTACTGTTGTCCATCATTCCGCATTAGAAGTTATTACTGTTGTCCATCATTCCGCATTAGAAGTTTTGTTATTATTATAGTCTATCCCAGTGGTTCCCAATGTGTGTTCCGTGGCGTATTATCAGGTGGTCTGTGGCTGTTATCTAGAATGTAACTAATAAATTGTATAACTAGTGGACTGCAACTTATTTGTAATTGGAAAAGTGATCCTTAGATGAAAAAAATGTTTTGGAACCACTGGTCTATCATAATAGTGTAGTCTATTTTGGGAGCCACTGGTCTATCATAATAGTGTAGTCTATCGTCGAATGCTATGCGATTTTGTTTATCATACTTCATTCCGATTTGTGTTGTTATAGTAGTTTATCATACTTCATTCCGATTTGTGTTGTTATAGTAGTTTATCATACTTCATTCCGATTTGTGTTGTTATAGTAGTTTATCATGTGATATCACGCTCATTGTTTTGCTTACCGTTACTGCAGGTTATAGCCTCTTATACTTGAATATAAGTTGTTTGTTTTGTGTTGCGCTACATTGTAGTCTTTCTACTTGACGTCATTGCTGTCAACAAGTATATTCTGTTGATGTTTTATTCTCTAACCATTCGTATTATAAGTCGTACAAAACACAGTTGTACATTACGGCTCCCCTTAAACAGCATATTCTGTAGACGTTTTATTTTCCAGTCATGCGTATTCTAAAACACGAACAAACTTGTGCATTATGTCTTCTGTTAAACAACAAGTACATTTTGTAGACGATTCCTTCTCGACTTATGCGTATTGTGTCTCACAACGCACACTTGTGTATTATGACTCCTGTTAAACAAAAAGTATATTTTGTCGACATTTCATTCTTAGTTATGCGTATTGTGTCTCACAACGCACACTTGTGCATTATGACTCCTGTTAAACAAAAAGTATATTTTGTCGACATTTCATTCGTAGTTATGCGTATTCTAAGCCTCACACAACTCCCTTGCATGTTAGGATTCTGTTCAACAACAAATACATCTCTACGGCTTCTCAATGTTTAATTATTCGTATTGGGGGTCGCACAACACATGCTTTCATATTATGACTCCTGCTCACTGAGTAATGTTTCATTTCATGTTTTCACTCTCTTCTTTGTCCTTGCTTATATTATTCCAAGTTGTTCTTTTAATTTCAGTCTTGGTAAATTTATACGATTCAATGTCTATTTTTATCTCTCTCTCGCTCTCTTTTTTAATCCATAATTGTATGAAGTACGACTTTGCATTAATAGTACTGGGTTAGTCCTGTCAAATGGTATGTTTTATACCAAACTTATCATGTACTAAGTTTGTTATAAGAAATTGTATGCAATGATTACCACTACTCATAGTATGTTGTAGGAAATTGCATGCAATGATTACCACTACTTGTATACGAGTTGAATGTTGTTTTCATTTTCTTGGTACTACTCGTTAGTCTTGGCGGAGTTGGACTATTAGGTCAGAAATATGATGTCTCATTATTTAATATTGATATCTATATACATATAGACATGTATTTCAATCCGAGCAACTAAATTATTGCATATATTCATATATGTGCTTGAGCCCATTTTCTCCTTGAATTGTTTGTTGGTTTAAAAAAAATATATATCCTGACATGTTTCATGGAGATTTTTCTTCTTGTCGTGAAATCTTTTACGTCTCTTAATCATCCTGATGTATATTTCATATTGATTATTCTTTGATATGTGTTTGTATGCCTTTGTGTGTGTGTGTGTGTGTGTGTGTGTGTGTGTGTGTGTGTGTGTGTGTGTGTGTGTGTGTGTGTGTGTCTTCGTGTGTAGAAAGTGTCTGGGTAACGAGGTTCCAAATAAATGTGACTTGTATTCACGTACTGTTTCATGATCATTTATTTTGAGTCCTGATAAAATTATGCGTACTAATCTTAAATATCACCTCTATGCTGTTTGGGAGTTTGAGTACTTTGAAAGAGTGCGTGGAATGCTGTAATATTGCATTATACTGTAAAAGAATTCTTTCTTACATCTTGTTAAACTGATGGTTATGTACTGTATAATATTTTATTGTCCAAATTTATTATTTATTTGCTTTTATTCCTTGCTGGATGTTTAGAATATGGGCTGGTTACGTAATATTATTTCTGTTTATTTTGTTTGTCTTCATATTTTTTTGTTGAAATGTGTTGTATAGTAAGTAGTGACTGACACTTTGAATACAATACTTCTACTCTAATTGATCAAGTGCTTTGCTTTCCAACTCTCAAGTTTTTCCTAACACACGGTACATGATTGCTAGTATTTTAATTTTGTATCTTATGGCTTATAGTTAATATCTTGTTGTATTTTAAATATAGTTCACATATTATCTCTTGAAACCCATCGTCATTGGGCAATTGTTTAATATTACCCGCGCTATGTCTTTTAAATCAGTCTTTCAGATTGCTTCAAATTGATTTTGTTTTTCAAGTCATTATCATTATTATAAGTTGTAGTAATAATAATATTAATATCGCTTGTAATACGGAGACAGAGTGATACTAAGAGAAGCACACACATAATTGTATGTATTCATAGATAGATATATAGATAATTAGATATTTTGAAGACAGATCTTTTGTTCTATTATTTAAAACGTTTATTTAAATCTTGCTTGCTTATTTGGACAGCTTTTAGTTCTGTTAAACTGCATGCCATTATTTTTCGCTTTTCCTGATTTATAGGTATATTTTTTAAAATAAAATTATGAAATTGTATTTTCAAAAAAATATATTACTGTTATATTATTTTGTATATATGTCTTTTTTGTTTCTTTAAAAATCTATACCATTGTATTATTTTCAGTCTATAACGTTGCTTTTACTTCTGGTAAATTTTGTGTAAACTGTCTTTTACTTCTGTGTGTAAATTTGTGTAAACTGTCTTTTACTTCTGTGTGTAAATTTGTGTAAACTGTCTTTTACTTCTTTGTGTAAATTTGTGTAAACTGTCTTTTACTTCTGTGTGTAAATTTGTGTAAACTGTCTTTTACTTCTTTGTGTAAATTTGTGTAAACTGTCTTTTACTTCTTTGTGTAAATTTGTGTAAACTGTCTTTTACTTCTTTGTGTAAATTTGTGTAAACTGTCTTTTACTTCTTTGTGTAAATTTGTGTAAACTGTCTTTTACTTCTTTGTGTAAATTTGTGTAAACTGTCTTTTACTTCTGTGTGTAAATTTGTGTAAACTGTCTTTTAAAGGCCGCACTTAACTAGTAGTTGGAAATTTGTCCTATTAATTTGCTTTCATCATTCGAAGATTCAATTCGCCCATAAAAATGTGTTATTCAATTCCACTACATAAAGCAATCTAACTTCAGTTGAAAGTATAATATAAGGATTTGTAGTGTCACTTCAGTTGAAAGTATAATATACGGAATAATAGTGTATTTCACTTGAAAGTAAAAGGATTTCATTCTTTAAAAAATATAGCTACATGTTTTGACCTTCTACTCTCATAAGCCATTGCTTGTCCGATTCACATTTTGAAACATTTTATTTGCTACTTAATCAAAAAATTATCTGAAAATCATTGTAAGTTAACGATTTGTACAAATCACAATAAAAATATGCAAACTATACAAATCTTATTAAACCTGTCAAAAAACAAACAAACTGTGTAATCCATAAAATGTATAATGAAATGTACAGACTATAAAACGCCTATAAAGTTTTAGGACCTATAGAAAATAAAATACTTAGAAAAAGTTATGCAAGAAATATAAGAACTATACAATGACAATATAAATAGCAAAAAACTACGCAATATCTATAAAATAATGTAAGAAATGTAGACTATGCCTGTATAGTATGTAAAAAAACGTATGTGGACTGTACAATGCCTACAAAGTACGAAAAAGTGTATGGACTATATAATGTATACAAAGTATGCAAGACATATACGGAATGTACAATGCACATAAACGTGTGAGAAATATTTTTTAATAAAATACGAAGAAAATAACTCTAAAGTTATCTTAACTTGAGATGAACATTAGCAAAATATCAGCGACACAGTAAATCAATAAGAGCACAAACGTGCTTTTCTATATGAATTTTCTTTTCTCTGTTTGACAATGTCCGTCTCCTTCTGTCTTTCTTTCTGTCTGCTTTTCTCCGTTTTCCTCTGATCTTTAGCCTGTGTATTGCTTTCTCTCTGTGGAATGGGATATCACCTTCTGTCTTAATAATAGCGGACACATGTTCCTCTAACTATATGCTGATGTTGATGTAACTCAGGCACACACAAACACATGCAAGTACATACAGCTATCCACCACACAACTACAAACACACACAAACACATGCAAGTACATACAGCCATCCACCACACAAATACAAACACACACAAACACGTGCAAGTACATACAGCCATCCACCATACAAATACAAACACACATACTTTGCATGTAAATGAATCTATCTAAGACAAATCAGATGTTTAAATTAAAGTGCATTCTTATATATTTATTTCTTAAAGAGAGAAGAAAGTTGCATAATTGATTGTTAACTTTTCCCGAAATCTTCAGGCGTCGGCGCTGAAAGACGCACGCTTTGTATTTACAGCGTTGTCAGAAATTGTCAGTAATATATTACACATGTGAAGCATAAATCACTATAAATAGAAAAGGTAGATATAGATGTAAATAAGTAAACATAAATACTGACATAAATACATTTAAATCAGTATAAATAGAAAAGGTAGATATATATGTAAATAAGTAAACAGAAATACTGACAGAAATACAGATAAATCAGTATAAATAGAAAAGATAGATATAAATGTAAATAAGTAAACATAAATACAGAAAAATCAGTATAAATAGAAAAGGTAGATATAGATGTAAATAAGTAAACATAAATACTGACATAAATCAGTATAAATAGAAAAGGTAAATATAGATGTAAATAAGTAAACATAAATACTGACATAAATCAGTATAAATAGAAAAGATAGATATAGATGTAAATAAGTAAACATAAATACAGATAAATGGTTGAATAGATACATATAATAACTCATCTGATTTCGCGCGCCTGTGTATGTGTATTTGCGTTGACATGTTTTGAATCTAATTAACTCTTGATCTTTTAAAATATAAATTATGAAAGGAAACTCAATTTCAATTCTGTTTAGATAATTTTCTTTAGGCTTTGTAATATATATTCTAAATTCTAAACCCAAATGTTATTTAGACCTGTATTTCTTTGACAGGTTTCCTCACGAGAACATGCCAATAAGTAAATACATGTAGCAATCTCACACGCTTAACTCTGAATCGTAACCAGAGGGAAATAAAAGAACTTTATAACAAATTCAAACAACATTTAAACAGTAAGCACTAAAACAGCCAGTCCAGTGATTGTTTGAGAAAGGAGTTATATGCAAAGAGCTATCACTTCATTTTCACATTTGTAATTGTAATGCTACACACACTGCAGGTACCGGTACAGTTTGCAGATGTCGCCATCAGGTGTCCAGTTACTTCTGAAAAATATCTTTGATGTGTGTGTGTGTGTGTGTGTGTGTGTGTGTCTTTGTTTGGTGTGCGAGCGTGCGTGGGCGCATGTGTGGGTGGGTGTTTGGCATAAAATCTAAAGTGCGAGAAGTATTCTGCACTAACGTGGCTGCTTCGATTCTTTCCCGAGAGCATATTGTGCGATGAAGACAATAGACTATTGGGGAAGGGAGGGGGTGTATGTGAAGGGAAAATGTAAAGAGACATTTAATGCGTCTCTCAAATCGATACAGGCTCTCGGTGGTGAAATGTGTTCTTTCAACCCAAGTGGGTTTTGCATCAGAGACTGTTCTGAAGTATGTTTCTGTTGTGAATGTGTTCTCTGAAACCAAGTGGTTCTATTATTAGACAATATTATAGTGTACACCTCAGATTTTGAGAGTGTTAGCTTTGACTGTAACAAACATATTACGTATGTGCACATCATTGTTGCAGGGTTTGATAGTTTCTGACTCTAATAAACATTTTACGTATGTCTGTTTCATTGTAAATGAAAATTTCCAGTTTGTGATTAAAAGAAACATATTGCATATGTCTGTTTCATTGTAGCTGAGATGTTCTAGTTTGTGATTAAAAGAAACATACTGCATATGTCTGTTTCTTGAAACTGTTTGAGAGCTTCTTGTTCCTGACTTTCATAAACATGTTTGGTGAGTTTCAATATAACAAGCACTATTCTGCCTAGAACTGCCAGTGTGAAATTAAAAACAGAAAGCAAGCACGTATAATAAATATACGTGAACACCTTAATCTACGCAAACGTGATATTTAGACATATTACAAATATTGACAGCTAAAATTAGGTTAAAGCGCTTTGAATAAACCGTACTAAAGATTTAGATGTATTATAAATATTAGCAACTAAAATTACGCTGAGACGCTTTGAGCTGAATGTACTAAAAAATTTAGAAACAAATATATCAGCAACTAAAATTAGGTTGAAAAGCTTTGAGCTAAGTATTCAATTAGTAAATGAAAATTATGTTATCCCTTAAACCCATAGGAATATTTTTTCTTAATAAATGTTATGTGCATTCTTATATAGTTTCTTAATATTATTTTCATAAATATCAAGTATAGAATGAACATTTGTACATCATAGTAGTGTATTCTTGAATATTTCATGTAGAGCGGGCAGTTATATTTTTCTTTTCAATACGACGGAGTACTTGATACAATTTGCGCGTATTCAGTTAATTTATTAATATCATCTGTCTTTCTCACTTAGATAATTATCGTTTGAAATGCTTGATTGTTTGTGTGACAATGCACCTTTGTTCAGTAATCTAATGTGAGGTAGCTATTAAAGTAAAAAAGTTCTGTAAGAAATGCATCATTCTTTAAAGCTACGAGGGCTGTAGTCCTCAGATACCAGGATCAATGTAGTCCTCAGATACCAGGATCAATGGCCCCCAAACATAATAAAAATAGAAGATAAATGTTTAATGTAAACCTTTATATTATAAAACTTAAAGCGCTTTCAGACAGTTACATATAAATTAAACAAAGCTGTTTTTACACAAATTAATTAAAAGTGGGACAATTAAAGTTACTCTAACGCCGCAAAACGAATGCACATGCCAAATGGCAATACCTAATAAACAATTCTATTTACTAAAGAGAACGACAAATAAAATTATTTACGAATATGTATTTGAACAAAAATGGCACAAGGGATGTAACTGACTTGATGACAAACATGTCTTTAATTGGCCATGTTATCTGGATGTCAGCTACAATAGCCGTACATTCGGGCACAAGGGATATAACTGACTGGTGACAAACATATTCTTGATTGGCCAAAGTATCTGGATGTCCTTGATTGGCCATGGTATCTGGATGTCAGCTACAATAGCCGTAAATTCGGGCACATGCACTGGAGAAGCAGAAAAACTGTTTTTGATTTGTAGTTTGATTTTAATGTTTACAAAAAATACAAATAAATTCTTCTAAATTAGTAGCTAAGTGGATTAAGACTAAGTTAGTGGAATTATAACTTGCATTAACATATATATGAAAAGTAATAGTCATCAATAAAGACATCAATAAAGACATCAATAAAGTCATCAATAAAGTCATCAATAAAGACAACGATGACACAAGAGCAGGGGGAATAAAGTAGCAAAGAGTTAAAGTTTCAAAATACATTTCTTGAAGCAAGAAGAAGTATAAAATATTTTGTAGAAAATGAAAAATAGAATAAAACAGAAGTATATCATTTAAGGACCAATTTGACCGAATCGTTGGGAGTAACAAACCTGTAATACACACACAAGAAAACAAACATGCAAACTCGCATACGCGCGCATATTCTAAAACACATACAATCAAACATAAATACGGCCAATTATACAGAGAGACTTAATCAGTCAAAATATTTCTATAATACTCCAGCAATAGTAGCCGGACATTATTTATATGTGGCACATTGATTTTTCTGAACGAGAAAAAAATAGACACATAACAACAAATCATAAATTAGAACGCCTTTTTTCAACGCCGGAATGCAGTAAGAATCATTCCCGCTTTGTCGCCCAATTGCCCATCTCTAAAAATCATTTCCCTTCATTTTATTGGTCTCATAACACTAATTTATGTGACACTATCATTAAAAATTGACCGACAGATATAAGATCACCAATTGCCAACGCAAACAAACAAACAAAAGAACAAAAACGTACAGTGTTCTTCGCCCTTCATTTGCATTTTGTTTGGCTCTCATAAACGTCTGTGCCGCTCAGCTTGTCTCTGCATTATCGTTACATCAGAAGGCCGACAAATCAGCGACACTAAAGGCCGATTTACGACGCAGTTTTACGATGTCGATCGCTTTTAGCGACTGTTTGCAACTCACAATCGTCACCTCCAGTCACTTCTCCAGAATTATACGATCTCAACTGTTACGCTGAAGAGAAATCTTTATGAGAAACCAACGCAGGAGTTAATAAATTTTGCGCAAAGTGCCTTAAACGACCAGCCGAAACGGTTTTCTTCTTTGCGCACAAAACCATTGACCATCTGTAACATTGACATTAATTTGACCTGTTGCCTTAGGCAGTGGAACATTGTAATAAGAAGATTTGTTTGGCTAGCTGGAGCCATCGGAACATTAAACATTTCTGTAAATACATTTCTTTTTTTTTAATCCAAGAATTAGGAAAGAAAGATCAATTTTGATAAGTTAGTAATGCGCTCGACACACAACCCGAATATACAAACAGGTTCAGCTGTCTTCTAAGAAATGTTATTGTTGAGTTGTTATTTATTTTAAACTGCTATTTTCTATTTAATGGGTTCATTAAACGCATTATTCAAATTATTTTTTAAATTCTAAAATTTAATTTCTTTTCTTTTGAGGAAAGAAGAAAGAGATGAATTTGGGAGGAAGAAAGACTATTAAAATAACTTTTCTTCATTTCTATTTTTAATTACTCACTTTCCTTCTTTCTTTTTTCCTTCTTTTTTTCATTTTTCTTATTTACCAACCATCCATCCATCCGTCTGTCCATCAGTCCGTATCTTTCTATCTATCTATCTATCTATCTATCTATCTATCTATCTATCTATCTATCTGTCTGTCTGTCTGTCTGTCTGTCTGTCTGTCTGTCTGTCTATCTCTGTGTATGAATGACGAGTGTCCCATTATTCCAATTTTTGTGTCTTTCAACATGGCGGAGTTAAAATATGGTATTTTAGCTGAAGAGCTCCAATACAATTGTCACGTCGTACATTATAAATTAAAATCAAATAAAAATGAATCCTGTTGCTGGTTAACTGATATAGAAATAGTTATTAGAGAGACAACGATAGCAGAAACACAACTAATTAATATCTCTTCTTCTTTTGGAATGAGACAGTGTTAAATCATAATAGAATAATAATAATATTACTGTAATGACATGGTCATCTAAATTTCTATTGCACGTATTAAATTTATTAAAATGTATGACTGAAGCCAGCAAATTATTTTGTTTTAATCATCTAATGCTACACTTTATGACATAAACAAAATACACGCTCTGTTTCTCTTATAACGTTATAATGAACAATTTTGTTCTTGTTCCCTAATGCTCGAGTGAACAATTTTGTTCTTTTTCCTTAATGCTCAAGTGAACACTAATAATGTTTATGAAGTAAATCAACACGTACTTTGTACTAGACAATCTACACGAACCATCCCATCTTCACAATGCCAGTCATATTTGGAATAATCTCCAGTGAAACAACTTTACTGATTTACCAGAGATCACGACAATGCAATCAGTCTAATACTTATCCACTAGTATTACACGCATTCGTACAAACGTTAGAGCCGTTCGTACAAAAGTTACACGCATTCGTACAAACGTTACAGCCGTTCGTACAAAAGTTACACGCATTCGTACAAACGTTAGAGCCGTTCGTACAAAAGTTACACGCATTCGTACAAACGTTACAGCCGTTCGTACAAAAGTTACACGCATTCGTACAAACGTTACAGCCGTTCGTACAAAAGTTACACGCATTCGTACAAACGTTACAGCCGTTCGTACAAAAGTTACACGCATTCGTACAAACATTCATGAGTAGCACTAAACACATTAAACACTGCAAAAGACATGTATGCTAGACGCACGTTCAGTGCATTTTTCCTTCTGAGATCGGGAAAAAAAATAAAACCAAACCAAAAAAAAAAAACCCACACACTTTTCCTTCGCTCTCACTTCTACCGACAACTTCATTCTGTAAAGAACTGACTTGATTTAGCCAGAACACTTTTTGTTTATTCCAGCCGCATTTTGCGTTAGCAGTAGATACGTTACCATTATAAAGAATCATGAGTAATTCGGTATCATACAATACAGACTCCATTACTGCCTTCTTCCCCGTCCTTGTGCTGAATCCAGATCCACCTCTAAGACAAGATTTGTCGATATTTTTCTCTAACAATCTTTCTATTAAATTCATTACCACCTCTAAGATAAGGCCTCTCAATATTTTCTCTGATATATCTCTCCTAAATTCATTATCACCTTTGTTGACATTTTTTCTATTTTATTTCTATTTTTGCTACTAAATTCGCTTTTATGACAAGATCTGTCGACGATTTTCTCTCTACTGAATTACGTATCCTTCTATGATAAAGTCTGGGCAATATCTGTAGGCACTAAATTTTCTATTAATGTAAATCCCCCTTCCCGAAGTCTTCTGTGATAAAATCTGGGAAATATCTTTAGGCACTAAATTTGTCTATCAATATAACTCACCCTACCCGAAATCTATCAATACTCCCCAATCTACTAAATTTATCTATAAATATTCTCTGCTCTACAATTACCCGTATGAAAATGCAATGGAAACCACATCTACTTTTATTACGTGATTCTATGGAAAAAGAATTTATCCATATAAATAGGATTTTGTTGTAAATGGTGCAACCTACATTCTATTATACAGGTAGTAAATTATTCTATTGTAATTGATGATACATAGAAAATATGCTTGTATTGTGGTTGATAATAGGATAATTGGATTTTAAAACTTATACATGCAACCTTCACATTACGAACCTATCCATATAGATTTCACAAACATCAATTTCCAGTTAAAACTGATTAGCTTGGACAGAAACATCTTGCGGAAACTTTTCCTCCAAACTTTGCTCTTCTCACAGTCATCGTCAAACCAAATCTAATCTCGCCGTTGTCTACACACCTTATCTTGTCATCATTCTCCACATCTAATCTCGTCGTTGTGAAACTTAACACTCCTATCACCTAATGTGCGTTTATTGGGAAAATAAAAGACTATTTATTTGCCATCTTTTTATTTTTATAGAAACTAAAGGAATTATCTGTATGAAGAGCACGAGATTATCAATGTATACATATGTGTCCTTTTGTGTCCGCTTAGGAACACAATCCCAGTGCGTATCCTTTTGTATGTCTCTTTTCAACAGTGTGAAAAATAAATAATTGCTCTTCGTAAATGAACATAAAAACCTTTTTTTTTAAAATAGAAGAGAAAAGAAACTAAGCTAAACGCCAATTTGTAATCGATTTGTCAAATAAAACCTGGAAAGTTGAACACGCTATATTTAGCCAATTTATCATGTAATGAAGAGCTGGCTCTAGGTTGGTCTCGCTGATTAAAGGTGAATGTGATATTTGCGGCTGACTATAGCTCATTAAATGAGTCATTTGAGGAGAGCTAATAAGACGTCAACATTCATCTTTTCAAGGGTACTTCGGTTTATAATAATTTTAGGCGTATAACAACACTTTTTGAGGGACGCTTCTAATTTTACGAGTGCTTCACTGTGAATTCTTCGTTTTCCAGTTATATGTGTCAGACTTTATCCTGCTAGCGAAAGTGCTTCTTTCTTTCTTTCTTTCTTTCTTTCTTTCTTTCTTTCTTTCTTTCTTTCTTTCTTTCTTTCTTTCTTTCTTTCTTTCTTTCTTTCTTTCTTTCTTTCTTTCTTTCTTTCTTTCTTAAAGGTATATTCCTATAATATTTTCTTTTTAAATTTCATCCTTTACTTTAATTAAATGTCGATAAATCGCGAAGAGCTGTTTTTCTTGAAATGTTAGAAATGTATGCTATTTAGTTTTAATATATTATTACACATCTGTCCGAGTTTATTATTTCACGGTTAAGTTAAATCGAACCAATATAACTCATTATATATACATTTTCTGTCAGAGGTAAACACACTGAAGGAAAATCAAGCATGGCTCTTCTGACTTATAATTATAGAAAAGTAACTTTAGAAAGTAATATTGCGAATGAAATGTTAAATAAAATGATCATTGTATTTTTCTTATTTCTAGACTTGAAAGAAGTGTTGATGCAAAGTGACATGAAAACTGCTGATGCATATTTTGCAGTCACTCCTAAACGCATTCCTTTCTGTCGAGCAACGAAGTACACACACACACACACACACACACACACACACACACACACACACACACACACACACACACACACACACACACACACACACACACACACACGAAACCTCCATAAACTGTCTTACATACAAATATGCGCAACGCACATTTATTTGCATACATATGGATAGATGGATAGATAAATAGATAGATAGATAGATAGATAGATAGATAGATAGATAGATAGATAGATAGATAGATAGAAAGATAGACAAACAATATCCTATTTATATTTATTGGATAATATTTCTTATGTCTAATAAAGGATTTTCTTAGTCATCAAGCCTTAACGATGTGATAAGCTTATGTCTTATATTGTGATGGTCTCATACATACTTAGACAAAAATGTACACGTTTCTTATATATTGTGATGGTCTCATACATACTTAGACAAAAATGTACATGTTTCTTATATTGTGATGGTCTCATACATACTTAGACAAAAATGTACATGTTTCTTATATTGTGATGGTCTCAAACACACTTCAAAAACGTACATGTTTCTTATATTGTGATGGTCTCAAACACTATGACAAAACAGTATACTATAGATGTAACTGGAAACATGTAAGCCCACTACTGGGGTGGGGAGTACTTGGTTATGAACTTGGGCCAAAACAATGTTTTCATCCGTGTCAAGGCTGGGCGTGTATCTCCAGAGAACAAATGTCTGTAGAGAACAAACTTTCCGTTCCTATACAAATACAAACCAACGACGCACTTTCACCTTTAACCTTTATCCTACAATGAGACAAACCAGCCCCCAACCCCGTAATTAAGTTTCAAAGATTTTCTGACGGCCTTAAGAGCCAAGACCAGTGCCTGTGTATAAGAATTACTATTTATTTCACCCACTCCTCCCCTCAAACAAAGTTAACGCCCTTGTTCTGCCGTATCCCTGCTCCGATTTTTCAAACGTCCAACATTTTCATTAAGACCGTTTTTCCTCCTAATTCTGCTGGTTAGTTCGGGATAGAGGAAAGGCGGCGGTTATTTAAACAAAGAGCGGGACTGGAGAAGACGGATGGAATTCAGTCTGGACTGTTGAAGTTGAGGAATTTGACAAATGTTTTGGAGTCTCTCGCATCGATTGTTATTGTTCCAGAGAGCTGAAAGTTATGGGAATTGTAAGGGTGAAAAGGAAATGGATTGGTTTGCATTTTTATAACTATTGAAGTAGCTTTTTGCCAGCGGAGCAATTAGATCGAACTGACTCCACCTGTTGGAAAGAGATAAAACACAGAAAAACAACCAACTGTAAATATTAATGGGAATGTGTCATAACCCACGTTGGCGCATAGTGTGTCTGGAAGAAAACAATAAATACACTCCCTTTGCATAAGATAGGAGTTATAGTTCTCTGTCTTCGTCACATTGTGGATCTGTCAGTGTGTGTGTGTGTGTGTGTGTGTGTGTGTGTGTTTATTTGTCAGTTTGTTTGTTTTATTATTTATCAGTGAGTGTGTATGTGTGTGTGTTTTATTATTTGTCAGAGTGTGCTAATTGTCAGCATCTTATGCGTATTGTATATACTTATTATCAATCTGTACATGCTTACTCCTTGTCTATGTATATATTTATTGTCTGTCTAAGATTTTTTTTAATTCACATGTACACACAAAGGTGAATTAGTTCATTTGTCTGTTTCTTTAAGTTCATTGCTCATCAAAGTACATACATGATTTTAACAAAATAGAAAATTTGCACTAGAAATTGTTGGAAACCTTTCCTTGTCATGTTTCACGTTTGAAAACAACATTTATCGCACAATCGTATTTCGAATAGAACACTGTAATGTACGTATTAATGGCGAAGCCGTTCTTATTTACTATAATTATTTATTAAACAGACATATTTGTGCAATTTCTGTAGGTGTCATTGCGCATACATGTGTGTGTGTGTGTGTGTGTGTGTGTTTGTGTGTGTGTGTGTGTGTGTGTGTGTGTGTGTATTTGTACATAGGTTGCGATGTGTGGATTTAATATCTTATTGGGAGTTAAACAACATTAGCAATCAGCTGTAAGTCATTGTTGCCCTCGATTGTAAATAAACGTCTCGCTATTCTGTAAGCTAGTAAATCAACATAAAGAGGGCCGAGAATGCAAATACAAATAATATTTTTTTCCCCATTCAGTCTATACCCTTGATGTTCTCTCACTTACGGTGTATTCATTTCACAAGTGGAGAGTTTTATTTAATAGTAATAGTCGATCATAATATTGATCAAGTACACGTATTGTACTGTGACAGGAGTTAAATTATGCATAATTAAAGTATTAGATTTCGTTTTCTGCAATATGAACTGTAGATGTAAGTACAACTTTATGCAGTGCTGATCGAGCTTTCAGGAATCGGATTGGAGAGTTGTACAGGTATCCTAACCATTCCGTCAGTTACCTCCCCTCCCCCATGCCCCACGACATACTACTCTTTTCCCCATAAACATATAGTTTCCAGAACGAGTATATGTCACTTACAAGTCGTGACAGTGTATACTACTCTTTTCCCCATAAACATATAGTTTCCAGAACAAGTATATGTCACTTACAAGTCGTGACAGTGTATACTACTCTTTTCCCCATAAACATATAGTTTCCAGAACGAGTATATGTCACTTACAAGTCGTGACAGTGTATACTACTCTTTTCCCCATAAACATATAGTTTCCAGAACGAGTATATGTCACTTACAAGTCGTGACAGTGTTTGTGTCACTTAGCAGTCCTAACAGAGAGTTTGTGTCACTTAGCAGTCCTGACATAAAATGTGTTACTTAGCAGCCCTGACAGAGAATTTGTGTCACTTATCAGTCCTGGCAAATGTTGTGTCATATAGCAGTCCTGACAGAGAAACATGCCGTTAGGTGATGATAGGAATGAACTAATGGAAGAATACACAACTTTTAATGATTTCCCTACAAATCCATACTACGTTCATTAGCCGAAAACGAATTCATCGGACATTCGAAACAAGTGATAGCTGACGCGTTATTAGCAAGTGTTCAAAAGTGATGGACTATGACAGTACTGAGAAAGATAGTAATGATAAAAATTGTTATATTACTAATTGTGGAGGCATCAGTAATAGAAGTAGCAATAATAGTTATAGATATGATAATGCTATATTGTATTCACTTAGTTCCAACTGGATTTACATTAGATGCGATAATACTGATCAGCTTGACTCCAAGCGTGAATAAATTAACATTTACACATATGTGAGTTTATTAATTTCTCTCTTTCTTTATGCTTATTGACATATAATTATAAAATTTTAATGAGATCTGTTTTAATCACGTGCCAATGTTTATTTTCTATTTATAGTCTAACGAACAAAGACTTCATATATATCGAGAGAAGATGTGGGCGACGAGATGTTAACTAGGTCATCAATATATTCCCCAAAAAAAGTGTGTTAAAAATGTTAATTAAGTTACTTTCCCAGGAATTCACTGCTTGTTTAAAAGTAAACGCATCTATGGTTTGTTTCTTCATACTTATTCACAAGATGCAATTTGTGCCAACATATGTATACATTTTGAAATTAATTACGTACAGATATATATATATGATTGAATAAACTGGTTGTGCCAGTGAAATACGAAACGTTTAGAGATCGAGAAAGAAAGACATAATTTTAATTTTCTTACATGAATAAATATATTATAGATTTTTATCAAATGCGTTTACGTGTGATTTAATGTTTACTGCTTAAAATATGTGCGTTCGGTTTAAAATGAATTGGCTTACGATTATTTATTTTGACCGGCTACACTAGAAAATTGTGTGAAACTATAATCTGAATACGCCTTACCGCTATTGAAATTAACATCCTGTTTGATGTTGCGTCTCCATCATAAATATTTTCTCTTGTCGGTCACCTGCAATGCTGGGATACGTGGGACTTGGTGACGGTTGTTTTTTGAAACCGGATATTTACAATAAATTACTTCCCGATCAAAAGCACTCATCGTGAAATTTTTTCAAGAAAATAAACGATTTTTGCTTCGTTTAATTTGTTTTCTTTATATAGGATCGTTTTAGTCGGACGTTTGTTAATCAAGCCAGCAAGCTGCTGTCACGGGTAAATATAGCTTTCTTTGATGTGCTTGAAATGTTGCGCACAATATAGATGACGCGACTACTGCAGCAGAGCATACAGGTGCCAAAAGCTGTGGTCACTATAATAAAAACATGGAGGAGAGAGAGAGAGAGAGAGAGAGAGAGAGAGAGAGAGAGAGAGAGAGAGAGAGAGAGAGAGAGAGAGAGAGAGAGAGAGAGAGAGAACTGTTGGATGCTTGCTGCAACAGGCCGCTGAAATTCATCACGTTGTACCGCAGGACGGTAAAGTCTAATCTGTCCTACGCTTGGAACCCTTCACGAGACAAGATGTGACATCTCGAGATATGGTGTGACACAAGAACAATGGTGAAAGAGCCTGGTCAGTCATAAATATGCTCGTGCCATGGTTCTGACCACAGGGATGGTCGCTATCCACCATATGACTCCGACGTTTCGCTCGCACATCGCATTCACAGTCTTTCACGCACCCCACAAGCATGCAGACACTCAAGAACATATGCCACATACACAAACATCATACATACAGACATATAAGACAAATACTGGCACAAAAGAAACACAAACAGATAGGTAAGCAAATGTATTACCGCAACAAATGTTACTGATTATTCAGACAGGTCTAATACTATCAGTAGATTTATATTAGTTGAAATATACTGTCATAATAAAGATATACTCGTTAGTACTCTTTGTGAAGTACAAAATACCTAAGTCAGCATTTTAATACAATCGTTAACTTCGCTCTTTGTCGTAGCTTCTAATTATTAACTGAGACGTTCTGCGATAATGAACTACATTATATACTCGCAGTAATTTTATAAGTCACTGAATCATGCAAAAGACAACACACACACACACACACACACACACACACACACACACACACACACACACACACACTCACACACACACACTCACACACACAAACAAACACACACACAAACACACACATACACACACACACAAACACACCGTAAAATAAATCACGGTTGAAATATTCTGACTCACCTAGCATTTAAATTCAACAATCATATCAAACATTCATCACTTCAAGAAAAACATTCTTAAATTAAACGCAATTAGTTTTTCTTGCTTGCTTCTGAACATTCTAAAATATATCAATGTAATATTCAGTTTCAGTGTCTTTGGTAAAGGAGTTGTCTTGCCTTGATCGAATAAAAATTGTAATGACAACTAGAGGCCTTTATTCATTCCTGTGTAAAGCATTTATTTCCAACGCTGTAGACAGTGTAGTTTCACAAACAGTAACAATTCCGCGTGCAGTTTTACAAACAGTAACAACTCAGCGTGCAGTTTTACAAACAGTAACAATTCCGCGTGCAGTGTTACAAACAGTAACAAGTTAGCGTGCAGTTTTACAAACAGAAACACTTTCGCGTATGTGTTACAAACAGAAACAAATCAGCGTGCAGTTTTACAAACATTAACAGTTTCGCGCGCAGTGTTACAAACAGTAGCAAATCAACGTGCAGTGTTACAAACAGTAACAAGTCAATGAATCATCTGGTTTTACCTATAGTCTCCATTCCTCCCTGCTGTTCGCGAATGCTCAGTGTTCTCTACACATAAACATTACAGTACGTGTAACTTGAAACACATTTATGAATATGTTGCTCACATGTCAAGTTTTAATTATTCTTATGACGTGCATACTTACTATTTAGATTAGCAGAAAAGGTTGTATACTTCTGGAACTCTACATAATCCTAAACTATTTTCATTTTCGTGAAGACAAAAGCAGCATTGTCACTAATGATAGACCATAGTCTGTACGCAAATGTCAAATTTACAGTTTGTTAAATAGACAAACAACAAATAATCCGTTTAAAACTTAGCCTCTGTGATTGCAGAACGGGAAAAACTACACAATTAGCGTCTAACATAGCCACACCTCGTGCACCAGAACGGCAACACTACACAATCAGCGCACCAGAACGGCAACACTACACAATTAACGTCTGATATAACACGCACCGTGTACCAGAAAGACATAACTTCATCTGGTGATTCGCAGTCGACCTTTATGGTCTTGATCTACTGTGTGTAGTCTCTCTCTCTCTCTCTCTCTCTCTCTCTCTCTCTCTCTCTCTCTCTCTCACACACACACACACACACACACACACACACACACACACACACACACACACACACACACACACACACATCACTCCAACCATATAGCCAGATTTGAGTCACACACAGAAGGGTTTCTAATTAACATTTTAATATCTTTACGCCAGTCAGTCAAAGTTCATTTCATGTTTGTTCATGTTTCTTATCATACTTTCACAGCTAATCAAAGTTCCTGACCGTTCATACTTCACATAACACTTTTACGGCTAGTCATTCAAAGTTCCTGACCTTTCATACTTCACATCACATTTATACGATAAGCTATTCATTCGCTCTCAGCAAACGCCAACTTAAGTTGCATTTCATGGTAAAATTATGAGAATACAACAAATTCATTGAATTGGATATTATAACTAATCAAAAGAAGAAACAATTAACAACATTACACATATTACTTCAGATTTTATTCATCAAAGTGAATTTTAGCAGCAAAAAATCCCTCTTGGTTTGTTTATTTTTAAAACTAACTTTATAAAATAAAACATAAGTACATTTAACTTGCTTTCATATGGTTTTAATTTTTTAAAGGACAAATAAAGAAATATAGATATGAGCTGAACTTAAGAAGTCGATGGGCAACTTAGCAGTGTGGTACACACTGACGTATGCTATTTAGCAGTGCGGTACACACTGACGTATGCTATTTAGCAGTGTGGTACAGACTGACGTATGCTATTTAGCAGTGCGGTACACACTGACTTATGCTATTTAGCAGTGTGGTACAGACTGACGTATGCTATTTAGCAGTGTGGTACAGACTGACGTATGCTATTTAGCAGTGTGGTACACACTGACGTATGCTATTTAGCAGTGTGGTACACACTGACGTATGCTATTTAGCAGTGCGGTACAGACTGACGTATGCTATTTAGCAGTGTGGTACACACTGACGTATGCTATTTAGCAGTGTGGTACACACTGACGTATGCTATTTAGCAGTGTGGTACACACTGACGTATGCTATTTAGCAGTGTGGTACAGACTGACGTATGCTATTTAGCAGTGTGGTACACACTGACGTATGCTATTTAGCAGTGCGGTACAGACTGATGTATGCTATTTAGCAGTGTGGTACACACTGACGTATGCTATTTAGCAGTGCGGTACAGACTGATGTATGCTATTTAGCAGTGCGGTACAGACTGACGTATGCTATTTAGCAGCGCGGTACAGACTCGTGTATTATTTAGCGCTGTATTTAATAAGATCAAATGAAGTACTCTGCTCAACAGGAGTCGACATAATACAGGGTATGCCAGTGAGCAGTTAGCATTAAAAAAACAGTCGTTTTTCATGTATATATATATGTGTATGATATATTGTGACAATTTCTAAATAAATTTTATTATCTTTTAAAATAAAGAATCTTTTACTTCAGGATCTAATAGAGTCTGTGAGTTTATCAAGAAATTATTTAATTTAAACAGTCAAAAAACGTAAACCACAGGTATCCAAACTCTGTGTGTATGTGTGTGTGTGTGTGTGCATTGTCTGCGTTGCTTATTTTTGTCAAGAAATTATTTAATTTAAACAGTCAAAAAACGTAAACCACAGGTATCCAAACTCTGTGTGTATGTGTGTGTGTGTGTGTGTGTGTGTGTGTGTGTGTGTGTGTGTGTGTGTGTGCATTGTCTGCGTTGCTTATTTTGCATGCAGTTAAAAAACAAAATATCTATTTACACCATGACCATCCACATTTAGTTTAACCTTAATATGGCAAGGGAAAAACAAAATCTCTATGAGAAATGTTTTCCACGCCGATCATCCACATTTAGTGTCACCATAATATGTCATGGGAGAAATACACATTATCTGTGTGATGCCACATTCAGTGTCAACATAATATGGCAAAGGCAAAAACACATATTCTCTATCTGATTTTTTAAAAAAAACCTTCGAACCTGCCCTTCCAGATTTTTGCTCACACTAACAGAGCTAACATGGCAGCTTCACCTTCTGCGCGACCAGAGATGAGCAACATGCAGTGATACAATGCTTTTGCCAGTCAACATACTGCCACTGACTTTTGAAACCTTCCGCCCACTGAACTGTGAAGTCCTGACCTGGCTCTGTCTGTCACTTGTTTTGGACTGTTCAAAATTCTTTGAAAGGCAGCCATATTGCCACTAACAAAAAGTGAAGGAAACAATGTATAGATGACTTGTCATTCAGTCTGAGGACAGAACAGAAGTCTGGGGACCATTGAATTAAATCTGATGTATACGAAGGGAACTACAGAACAAAATAATGATACTCTATCTACTTATTGCAAATGTATTATTTCCTTAATAAAATAATTGTAAATACTCTCTGATTTACCCTTGTAGATTAATGTGTTGGTGTATTCCATTTCTGATAATGAATGAAAGTAATATAATATGGAAAATGGGTTATTGCGCAATACATTTATGTGCTTGATCTTCAAGAATTATAGTCACTGTCATGCTCTGAAATCCAAGATCTTGGTCCTTCAGAAATATATTCATTATATGGGCTTTTAAATAATTCTTTATTGTTTAAGTTTGCATAGATTAGTGAGTTTTTATTTGATTTTTTTTTTATTGTACATTAAATTATATATCTGATTCATCTAGTGTACATGCGTTTGTTCCTGAATAATTTAACATATTAAGAAATTTATGATTTTTTCGTTTGAGCATATTCTACTTTCAAATTAATCCGAATTTAATTAATTAAATTAATTTCTTTACTTCTCTCATTAATTGGAATATGCAATGTGTAAGGCTTGAATGACACGAGAAGGTGAAGGTGAGGAAATGAAATGGCAAGCGTGGCTCGAAGACTTTCGATTGTAGTTATAAAGTCACAATCGACTAATAACATTAATTAGTGTCGGTCTCTGAAATCAGTAGGCCTAATGTTCTGCTATGTATTTAGAAGTTCGCAGAAAAGTCTAAGTGAGCATTATAGCATAATGAAACTTAACGATACCTATGATGGTGAGCATTATGGCAATAAGTACACGCTAATGAGAATTACGATAACCTTGACGTTGAGCATTATGGCAGTAAGGATTCGCTAATGAGAATTACGATAACCCTGAGGGTGAGCATTATGGCAGTAAGGCGACGCTAATGAGAATTACGATAACCTTGAGGGTGAGCATTATGGCAGTAAGGACACACTAATGAGAATTACGATAACCTTGACGTTGAGCATTATGGCAGTAAGGAGTCGCTAATGAGAATTACGATAACCTTGAGGGTGAGCATTATGGCAGTAAGGAGACGCTAATGAGAATTACATTATATATTAATGTATATTAATATACATGATGTAACAGTGATTAATATATCCTATAAACACCATCAGAAGATCACTGCATAAAAGTGTCAGGGTTTCCGATGCATTCATTTACAGTACTACACAGCGCAAATATACAGTCTCTTTCAAGGGCGGGTGGGTTGGCATCAGATATTATGTGTTATCAAATGTATTTCTGTTAAAGGTAAGCCACTTTCAGTCTTAGTGTTGTAAGAAGTAATCTATAGGTAAGGACAAGCGTGAAACAGTCTTGGGCTACTAGCAGTATTTTGTGGGTGAAGATAAGTTAGAGACAGTTTTGAATTGTTAATAATAGTTTGTGTGTGAAGATAGCATAGAGACAGTTTTGAATTGTTATTAATATTTTGTAGGTGAGATAAGATAATAATAACCTCCGTTTTTGCAGTACTAAACTATGATCGAAGATATGCTAGTAACAACGTTTTATTATTTTTATCTATCAGTATCCAAGATCTGCTAGTAAAACGTTCTGTTGTCAGTATCCAAGATCTGCTAGTAAAACGTTCTGTTGTCAGTATCCAAGATCTGCTAGTAAAACGTTCTGTTGTCAGTAGTCAGCCATGTACGAGGATGGTCTAGCATCAGTTCGTGTGTTGCTAAATACAGTGGGATGGTCTAGCATCAGTTCGTGTGTTGCTAAGTACAGTGGGATGGTCTAGCATCAGTTCGTGTGTTGCTAAGTACAGTGGGATGGTCTAGCATCAGTTCGTGTGTTGCTAAGTACAGTGGGATGGTCTAGCATCAGTTCGTGTGTTGCTAAATACAGTGGGATGGTCTAGCATCAGTTCGTGTGCTGCTAAGTACAGTGGGATGGTCTAGCATCAGTTCGTGTGCTGCTAAGTACAGTGGGATGGCTGCAGATAAAGACGCTTTCAGTCACTGTGGTATCCATAGTAGAGAATGAAGGGTCCAGTCAATGAAAAATTGATTTTAGACAATCAGTGACCAGCTTAGCACAGACGGGAAAAGTCCCGGGAAAAGCCTTTGCTTCACGTCAATCAGAGACAATGTAACATTGCTTCACGTCAATCAGAGACAATGTAACATTGCTTCACGTCAATCAGAGACAATGTAACATTGCTTCACGTCAATCAGAGACAATGTAACATTGCCTCACGTCAATCAGAGACAAAGTAACATTGCTTCATGTCAATCAGAGACAATGTAACATTGCTTCACGTCAATCAGAGACAATGTAACATTGCTTCATGTCAGTCAGAGACAATGTAACATTGCTTCATGTCAGTCAGAGACAATGTAACATTGCTTCATGTCAGTCAGAAACAATGGAACATTGCTTTATGTCAATAAGACAATGGTTCATTCCTATATGTCAATACGGGACAATGAAATATTTCTTTATGTCAATCACATACAGTGTAACATTGCTTTATGTCAATCACATACAGTGTAACATAGCTTTATGTCAATGTAACTTTTCTTTTTGTCAATCAAATCAATGTAATATTGCTTTAGTCAGTCAGGAACAATGTAACATTGGATTATGTCAGACATGGACAATGTAACATTGTTTTATGTCAGTCAAGGACAAGCTTATTTGAGACTGAAAGGATTCCTACAAAGAAACTGTTTTATTGCAATCAATAGCAATGAAACATGAGTTTATTGCAGTCAATGTCAATGAAACATTTTATTTCAGTCACAACGAATCGTGTTTTATGAAAACCATACCGTTCTGGAATCACTGAACGCGGTTTGTAAAGCATAACGGTTAAGTCAGCACATTTATTGTTTGAAAACAGCAACACGTGTATCATGAACGGTTGTCAGTATATTTATAGCTGACAGAGCAGACCCAAACGTTTAAAGCCTGAAGATAATGCACTTTTATCCGGCAAGAGTTTGTTCTGACACCGGGCTATCTGCAGAGAAGCTGCCAAAGATAATGTCCACATTGTGAACGCTTGCCTGTCAGTTTGGCGGCTTCACCTGCACAATCGACTTCTACAAGGTTGTATTGCATTTTCACACAAACGGCCATGTGTAGGCCAACGATGTCAGTCGACTATTTGGATTATCTTGTTAGGCCGTACCAGTTGTCAGTGGTTTTATTGCTGAATAAAGGTGCATCGATAAACATACGAAATTTTCGCTCAAGTTTGACACACGAAAATACAGAAATGTCAGCATTTAAAAAGTCTTCATTTTCACACATTCATAGGGGAAAAATAACGTAAACTTGTTCAAGCATTTTAAAATCCTTTTTCCTCGTTGTTTATGACCAAACTTTAAATCATGGAGAACTACCAGTCACTACTTACAGATTTTATACTGATGTAATCGTGTAGAAAAAGAAGACACTATTGAAAGACATTATTCTGTAATCGTGTAAAAGAATGCAATATTAGTGACACAATTATGTAATCATGTAAAAGAAGGCACTATTTAAAGACACTATGTAAAAGAAGGCAATATTAGAGAAAACTGTTGACTTTAGTAAGTTATCATATTTGCATTGTAAATCCATACTCCTTTCTTAATTTCAAACTCGGAAGAAACCTGACTCCAATTTTATTTATAACTTCTACAAGCAATGATACTCATAAATAAGGACTCCCTGTGAACAAATATAACTTTAATCCAATTATCTCACTTAAAATTATAATATATAACAAGGTGGATGATTTTCTCAGCACTGAGGAATGTAAATGTGATAGCAATGATTCAGAGAATTGTTAATTTACAAATCAAGTCAGCAACTCTAAGGACTCCACACTAAATAGTAATAGGGTGACACTACTTAACTGGGAACCCTTAACTCGTTATGAGTATTATTTATTAATTAATAACACATAATTAATTACAAGTAATCGACAATCTTAATTTACATCTATTAACGAATCTCACACAAGACCAACACTGTCTCTCACCTGGCGGATTATAAGGGTGTCGTAAAACGTTATTCTTTACACAATAATAAGACAGATTTTATTCTCGCATAACGTTCTGCAGGCGGACACTTCTTACTGAGTAATAAAAATCCGTCTTTTATTTATAATTAATGAGCCCCCATCCACCCACTATTACTCCTTCATAATTTTTAATATATTTGCAAGAAAATTAATAAATGTATTAAATCAGCAATCAAATATACAACATATGAATATAAAGATTTACATCACAACAACGTTTGATTAACACTAGACACTCATTCAGTTTATCCCAGCATAGACAACAGCAGTCAAATATCATTTATAAGTTCATAGACATAATTCGTCATAGAAATGAGAGTGGAGTTTGAAAGATAATTATAGTCACTGTACGTAACCTTTTCAAACATTGCGGCTGTTACAAGCGTATGTTCACAATCATGAAAGTTATAACAAGTCACAGTCTTTTAATTAGGTGACAGCTCAATGTACCACTTCTAGGCATGTTACACAACTGTTCCAGAATCTTCTATGCACTCACAAAGCACACAATAGATAATCGTCCGGCACTTTGCCTGTGTAATCAAAGCACACCATAGATAATCGTCCAGCACTTTGCCTGTGTAATCAAAGCACACCATAGATAATCGTCCGGCACTTTGCCTGTGTAATCAAAGCACACCATAGATAATCGTCCGGCACTTTGCCTGTGTAATCAAAGCACACCATAGATAATCGTCCGGCACTTTGCCTGTGTAATCAAAGCACATCACTCGTGTGCACTACTCATCACACCACAAGGAATTTTCAAGAAACTTTGAATTCTTAAGGACAAACTCAAGCCTCAGTTTTCGCCATATTGTCTCTTGAACTAAATTCATAGGAATCAGCTCACACCAACAGGTTACTGATAAGTTCACCAACTACGTTGGATTCACATAACAGCGTGATCCAGTAGAAAACTGAAGTCTGAAGTACATCAAAAGCATCAAATAAATATAATGTGCTCCTTTCTGCAAAAGTCAAATTAAGGTAGCTCTAAATTTTAGGCATATTTAATCCATTAAATCCTGATACTTACAAAACATACCATCATAAGCAGCGCCCATATCAGGTCATGTTAACATTTAATAATTTATATAAAAATTAAGTTTAGAAATAGGGATTGGCAAATTACTATCCACAAATAGTCATTGAATTTTTAATATAATTCTGTACATAAGGATAAGGTTGTACCAGTGTTTACGTTGTTAGTAATTGAATTTTTAATATAATTCTGTACATAAGGATAAGGTTGTACCAGTGTTTACGTTGTTAGTAAATGAATTTTTAATATAATTCTGTACATAAGGATAAGGTTGTACCAGTGTTTACGTTGTTAGTAAATGAATTTTTAATATAATTCTGTACATAAGGATAAGGTTGTACCAGTGTTTAAGTTGTTAGTAAGCGCTCTTTAGGTAAGAATTAATTAAATCAATTACACAAGTACAAGGGACCCTTTCAACACTGATATATGTAAAGTGCATACTTTCTGTTAGCAACGATTCGCGCACCGTTGTTCGATTAACGATGATGTTAGCAATTGTTAGTGTTTCTGATGCAATGACTCATACAAATGTTAGATGTAGTGTCGCCCCTTAACAATGTAACACGCAAGTGCTACGACTTTGCTTTGCAATAATGCTCGTAAATGTTAGGTTTGCCTCTTTTATTAAGAATTAAGGGCTACTTATACAATGACTCACGTAAATGTTAGGTTTGCCTTCTTTATTAAGAATTAAGGGCTACTTATACAATGACTCACGTAAATGTTAGGTTTGCCTTCTTTATTAAGAATTAAGGGCTACTTATACAATGACTCACGTAAATGTTAGGTTTGCCTTCTTTATTAAGAATTAAGGGCTACTTATACAATGACTCATGTAAATGTGAGGTTTCTTATTCATGAATGAATCACTCAAATGTGAGGGTCTCTTATTCAATTACTCACGCAAACGTGAAGGTTGCTCTTCAGTATTTATCAAAGACTCACGTAAAGGTGAAGGTTGCTTCTCAGCCCTGGGAAACACAAGTGCTTTGTTTCCTCATGCAATGATGCTCGCAAATGTGAGGGTTGCCTCTTAGCAAGTTAGTGCCAGAGAAAAAAGCAAAGGTTGACAGCCTGATGAAACTTTTGGTTGCGCCAGATTTGGGGATAGTGTCTGAAGGAGTCCGGACAGGTTCCAACTCAACGCCTCCGAGTGAAAGCCATTTGTCACTGGAGTCAGCCACAGCACAGCAGTAAAAGGAAGATGATGTTGCTGGTACACGTAGTTGTGTTGTACTGCTGCGTGTTCTGCTTATCTCCCTTCCCAAGACACTCCGCGCTTAACGCACTTCATTCAAACTTACATTTAGCAGTGCACATTTGTGCGACATCTATTTAACCACCACAAACCACCCGCTTAGCGCTCTTCATTCAACCTCACATTTTGCAGTGCACATTTGTGCGACAGCTATTTAACCACCACAAACCACCCGCTTAGCGCTCTTCATTCAACCTCACTTTTTGCACACTATATTATTGAAATAGCAAATAAAACGTTGAGAAATATGTCTGATAGCATTATTCATTGAATACATTTCTGTGCACAAAATGATTGTTAACGTATTCAACAATTTTTGTAATTTACTTTTAAAAGCATGCATTCCCCATGGATTTATATTTGAACAACCTGTATCGCTTCAGTGTGCCACTTAAGTGTCGATGGCTAATCGTCAGGTGTGGGCGCTGACTTCCGAAATTTGTATCTCTGTTTTCGTTGTAGCAACAACTTCACTACAACATCTGTCCTTTCTCAATCAAGCTTGAACATATTTCTGCCACGCTGCAAAAAAACACACAACAAAATAGCTTACATAAATGAAAATTTTAAAGGTGTATTTGTGGGCGGGGCACAACCACAGCAGAGAATATTTCACTTGTACAGTGGTTAGATGATGTAAGCATTTTTAGAAGCCAATTGCAGATCTATTGTTAAAAGTGACTATTTGGGCAGCCTGGGTTGTCTCCCGTCCCTCTGAAACGATTTCATTTCAGCTGTTTGTTGAATCAGAGGGGGAGGGGTGCGGTGATATGGAGCTGTACGACTAGGTCGATTCTTTAGTTTGGTGGCATTCATTTCATGTTATACAGACCGAAGTACATCAATTATTACATAAAACAATTGATATTGACACATCGTTATAGAGTTATGTGGTTCCAACAAACGCATTTCAAGACATCACTGTTTCTGTTAGTTTTGGGCTCTAGGCTTATATTTGAAAAACGGGACTCTTTGCTAATTTAAAATAGTATGTTTGCACTGATGTGAAAAATTAGTTTGTTGTTTGTTTTAAAAAATACTTTAAAATAAAAGCAAACAATGAATCAAATATACCTAGAGAGGTGCGTGTTCTTGTATAGTTTAGTTCGGATAATTTACAATAATATTAATCCTTTTGCACACACGCACATCCACAATCACATCCACACACATACTTGTAAACATTTCTGCAAATATGTACACACACGAACACACTTGCACAAGCAAGATATGCATACCTACTGTCATATTATTTGTACACATTCTTGCATACAAGTTTACTGTACATAGAGGTGCAATTACTTATCGACTTTTGCCCAAACATACATGCACGTATATGCATACATTTAGTTTGTGCACCCACCTATCCCTCGTACCCTTAATACACCCACACATTTCTTCTAGTACACAGACACATATGTACATGAAAACAAACACAATTGTACTTGTAACGATATGTATACACATTATTATGTCTCCCTGTACTCTGATATACAAATGTAAACACACATATATTTATATGCATGCACTCAATTCTGTCTCTATACACACTTGCATTCACTCACATCTATATGATCCTATCACAGTTACATATGTACATGCAATCAAATCACTACTACCTTTTCTCAGTCACACTTGCTGCATTCACTCACATCTATATTATCCTACCACATTCACATGAGCTATACATGCAATCAAATCTCTACCACACTGTCACAATCAAACGTGCTTTCACCCACGTCTACATAATCCTACCACATTCACACAATTACATGCAATCAAATCTCTTTCACACTTTAACAGTCACAATTTCTTTCACCCACATCTATATGACTTTTCATAATCACAAATTATTTACAAACACACATAAGGAATTAAAACTAAAACATCCGACATCGTGGATAAATTTTATAGTCAAGGAAACTACCAATAAAACACACACATTTGAGGGTTTACGTATACTGACAGCTGCCAGATTTTCTAAGAGAAAAATGCTTTTGACCGACATATTTCAATAGCCTAAGTAGAAAGATAAAATTATGTTCTAAAGTGCAAACCGACTAATAGTAAGACAGTTTAAAACCTCTTTTCGAAGAGTTGGGCAACTTGTGTTTTATCCCGTTGAACTCATTAATGCTTCTTTCTCTTCACACAGGTGCACTTATAATGGAATTTAAGAAAACACACAAACTAAAAAAAGAAACTGCACCTATCAATTTGCACTTCTATCCTATTTATCTATTCCTTCGATCCGTTTTCGTTAAGTAGCATTGTCTTAATTCCGCGTTCCTCTCTTCTAGCTACTACCAGCGTACTGAACTAGAGACAAGAGCCTAACATCTAAATGGCATGTACACGAACCATCACACACTCACAAACACATGATACAAAACACAAAGAAAACAAACTCAGACACACATATGCATTTTCACGCATACACCTTTTCAGTGAAGAAAGTGTTCCGCTCAAGGTTTTTTTAATTTTTTTTTGCCCTGGACCTACAGGTGTCGACTCGCTGAACGGATAAAAATTCGCGGAGCGCAGTGTTAACTACATCGTGCCAGTGCCAAGGGTAATACGGCTGTCATGAGACTTGCTTCTCTTTGTCAGACCACAACACGTGCAGTGCGCAACAAGGAATTTTCACTGGGGTAGTTTTGACGTTTTAGCTAAATGTAGTTAGTTTGTGTTGACAGTTGTACAGATTTTCATTTCATCTGCCTTGATGAACAAGTCAGTGCAAATTAACAAGTCTCCACTCTTGAGGCACACGAAAGCAGGTGAATTGTTACAGTGTCACAAGCACTGAGTTACACGGCCTCAAAAACTGTTTCACTAGCACAAATACTGTTACATTGCCTCAATTTTTTTTACTTACACTGCAATACACTGCAACAAGTACTGTGTTCATTAACACATAAATACTTTGTGATACGTCTAAAAAGATACAGAAAAAATGTTACACGAACAATCACTGATAATAAGACTGTGTAACTAGTCGACATCCATTGCATTCAAAATCTGTATCTTAACTTCCAAACAGTGCATCTGTAACAGCACGTAAAGTGACAAAGTAAGTACATACATTACAGAGTATTTAAGGTTCGCTTGTCATAGTAGGCCTACAGACGATGTGGGACTATTATGTGCATCTGTAACAGCACTTAAAGTGACAAAGTAAGTACATACATTACAGAGTATTTAAGGTTCGCTTGTCATAGTAGGCCTACAGACGATGTGGGACTATTATGTGCACCCAGTTCACGATCTAGCAACTTCAAGCGAATGTTCCAAAATTTAAATTTGCTACACTGCCATTAGAAGTATGAGACCAATATAAAACACATTTAACAAAGTTAAGTGTGATAAGGTAACATAATATATCAACTAATCTAAAGCACAGTTGTCGCAGTTTAAGTGTGACAGGGTAACATAATATGTTTTAGGCTGATTTAAAGCCCCATTAAAACAATTCTGCATGAAACGTAACAATAGCTTTGAAACGCTACACATAGTGAGTCGAGTTACTGTTTGTCTGTCTGCCATTGTTTGTTTGCTTAACACCCCTACCCCACCCCAGGCTCCGCTGAAATCTGTACAGATTTCGTGAGTTCCTTGGTACGATCGTGTGATCTGAGTTGCACCGCGTGAACTTTTCCACCCTTAATTTTTGAGAGCGCATTGTACAGAACACGTGACATTGTGTTCTTGGCTGGCTAGAGTTCGAAATAAATTACACACAAAGGAAACTTATGCCATGACTCGTGACATTAATCAGCAATTTTGGTTTTGAGCAAACGTAACTGTAACAGATGAAGGCACGTACCAGTCTTGATTGCGTCCATCATTCTTGAATGGGTGGGGGGGGAGGGGGAGTTTTCGTTTTTTTCATTTTGTTATATATAAGTCAGAAGATAGCAATGTAGACATACTAGGGACAAAGGTGTTGGTGCTGTGGTAATATTAAATGCTAGTGCGGTTGAATTCGTTATGGGAATCATTGTCGGCCTTTATATACACATCTACAATCAGGCTGGTAATGCATGTGTCAAAGACAGTCGTCCGAAACACTCATCAGTTATAGTCATCAGTGTCATCAAACAGTCCAACAGCAACATTTGTCAGCAATCGACAATTAATAGTCGTCACTGAACACCCGTCGTCTTTGGCTGTCTACCCATAATGCTCAATGACAGAAGCTCTTTGTCATCGTTCATTAAGGCGGGGAGCGGGAGGATGGAGGGGGATCGTTATAATGTTTTCAAACGTTGCTGCCATCCTAAAGCTTTCGACATTCCCTTAGACTTGGACTTGCACATTTTACTATTAGTGGGGTTTTCAACAAAATACAAGATGGCAGGTTTCGAACAAACCAGAAGCAGCAGTCATAATAGAACTGATGGTGCTGTTCATTTTATGAATGATTTTAAAGTTTGCACTGTGAGCTTTACGCATTCCGTGTTGTGCCGTCTTCGCTGTACATTATGTGAGATGCAACCTTTCGCTTCACGCTTATGATGCATACTGTTTTGGACATATTGATGAATGTATAAGTATATTTTCACTCTGAGATTGTGGGAATACGTTAGCTCTGAGGTTGTGAGCATACTTTCACCCTGAGGTCGTGAATAAACTTTCAATATGAGGTTGTGAATAAACTTTCACCCTGAGGTTGTGAATAAACTTTCACCCTGAGGTTGTGAATAAACTTTCACCCTGAGGTTGTGAATAAACTTTCACTCTGAGGTTGTGAATAAACTTTCACCCTGAGGTTGTGAATAAACTTTCACCCTGAGGTTGTGAATAAACTTTCACTCTGAGGTTGTGAATAAACTTTCACCCTGAGGTTGTGAATAAACTTTCACTCTGAGGTTGTGAATAAACTTTCACCCTGAGGTTGTGAATAAACTTTCACTCTGAGGTTGTGAATAAACTTTCACCCTGAGGTTGTGAATAAACTTTCACTCTGAGGTTGGCACTTAGGAAAGTAATAACAAATCGTTTGTGAGTTTAGTCAACACTGCAGATAGGTAATGTATTAATATATACTTTAATTTTTCAAGTGACATTTTATTAATTGTGTATTGATAGTTTAGTGTTATACTTTATAGATGAACTATGTTCTTTAATATGAAATAGTTTCATTAGGTTAGAATTCATAGTTGAACCGTGATTTTTAATAGCCCATTAGCTTAAATATTTGATATAGTTTCTCTATATGAATTTTATGGGGTGAGATTTATTATTTCATT
Source organism: Sinotaia quadrata (assembly GCA_028829895.1). Taxonomy (NCBI): domain Eukaryota; kingdom Metazoa; phylum Mollusca; class Gastropoda; order Architaenioglossa; family Viviparidae; genus Sinotaia; species Sinotaia quadrata. The sequence goes on along the minus strand of CM054179.1, from coordinate 37,120,808 downwards.
TATGGCCAAACTGCTGCCTGACGAAGATAATATTAAAATTTGTCTCTGATGGAATATTCTATTTAGGATAATACTAGTAGCGAGTAAGCTGTCTGAGGTAAAAATACTTTGTGTGTGTGTGTGTGTTAGGTACAATAAATGCGCTAAGTCTCCACACATTTGCTCAGTTATCAGCCCCCCCCCCCCCCCCCGTCTCCAAAATGCAGACCATCACATACACATCTCACCAAACAAGACAAGGCCCATGACGTAATAGATGTGTGTGTGTGTGGGGGTGTGCGTGTAAGTATCCTATCAACCTTTCTTCCTTCCTTTCCTAAGTGATCTTTACTGTGCCCTGTTGTCCTGATTTGTTATGTATTCTCTGTACAGTGGGTTTTAGTTGAAAGCCTTTTTGTAATGTACTGCGGTATCTACAGATCCTGTGACATTACTGCGTCTGATTGTGTTGGTGCGTGTGTCTCTCTGATATAGACATACACAGACACATGCACAATTGTCTGTGTGCATGTGTCTGTGTATGTCTATATCAGAGTATGTATGTAGGTGCATTGTCTCCCCTATGTGACGATTTAAGTTGACCTGTCAGTCTCGTGTGTGTCGAGATTGACAGTCATGTATTCTTCTTTTCCATTTCTATTTACTCACGTCTCTTTGTTCACTGCTTGGCTGAGACTGACATGAAGGAAAATAACTTGCCCCATGTTTTTCACACTGAAAATCTGATCAACATGACCCAGTAATGGTTTTGTCAGGAAGGGACCAAAAAAACATTCTGCCGAGTCCTACTAAAATTTGAATGGCTGGGTGGCAAGAAGAGCGTCAGGCAACAGGTGCAGTCGTGGAATCACTGTCAGGTAATACATCGTCAAAGACTCGACGCTCGTCATAAGGTATTTCTCACCTGCTGGGTCCTTTCGCGGCGAGAATGCAGCATTATTTTGATACACGGATGGGAGGACAACAATATGGACAAGTTATATAAGTGAATGACTGATACCTTGTAACGGCGCAAGCCAGTCTGCGTGATGCTCTCCACGACTAGGGGTAGGCTGTATGCGTCATGAGGTTGTTTGTTTATAATTACGTATCGCCATATTGAACCAATCTCCTATTTGGCCGTTGAAGCAGACTGCTCTGGTGGCCTAGATGTAAAGGCTTTCTATGACTTTGATTAGGTTGGCATTGATGTTGTACAGCTAAGTGGTGGAGCAAAGGGCAGCATGCCACACCCTGTCCAACGCCTTCTTAAAGTCTACAAAGACATGATAAAGGTCTTGTTGGTGCTTAAGATACTTCTCATATAGCAGTCTCAGATTAAAATGTTGTTCATTTGTGCTTTGCCCTGTTCAGAAGACTGCCTGTTCTTCAGCTATGATTTCCTCTGCCTGCGGCTTCAGTCTGTTTAATATGATATTTAGCATGACTTTGCTTTGGTGGCATATAACACCTATCATACAATAATTCTGACATTGCTGCAAATTGCCTTTTTTGTTCTGGAACGTTATTATGAGTGACTGAGTCCATGTTGCTGGCCAGTCCCCTGTCTGCCAGATTGCAGATTGTTAATAGGGCGCTTATCATGGCTTCTCCACCTTCTTGGACTAGTTCTGCAAGGATGTTGTCTATTCCTGTATGCCTTTCCCTCTTTCATAAAAAAGTGTCTGCACAATTTCTAATTATACCACCTGCTCACAGAGCGCTTTACAAACGAGTGTTTATACAATGTCTAATTTAATTATGCTACCTATTCAGAGAGCGCCTTACAAACTATTGTCCACTCAGTATCTGATTGTGTTAACTACACAGAGAGAGTCTTACAAAAGAGTGTCAGACGTTTAGTCCTAGAACTAAGAATGTATAAGTCCTCGCTGCACACGCTGTAAGATGACGCGAAGTTCATACAATTGAAGTGAGTGAGAACACAAACAGCATCTTCCAAGGAAATTGAAATGGCATTGTAAGAGACATTTCATTAGTACGTCGGAAACTCTTGGTAGTAATATGATTCTTATTCGTGCTCGTGAATGTGTATATATTGTTTTGTATCCTGCTATAGAAAGCGTTCGTAATTTTGTATCTAGTGTAATGCATCTCGCTATAGAGAGAGCGTTCATGAATTTACTGTATTGTATCCTGCTATAGAGATAATTCATGAATTTATATCTAGTGTATTATATCTGCTAAAGAGCGTTCGTCTAATGTGTTAAGAGACGGCTTGAAATATTGTATGCACCCAGAAGCAACGTTCCTGGAAAATACAATAGAATTTCTACAATGGTATTATTAAACATGTATGGATAATGTTATATCAATTCATTATTGCAATTAGTATTGGTAGCCGTAGTAGAGTAATTACAGACTAAGAGTAAATTATTATTAAACATGCATGGATAATGTTATATCAATCCATTATTGCAATTAATATTGGTAGCCGTAGTAGAGTAATTACAGACTAAGAATAAATTATTAGAAATATACTAGCTACTATTGTTTGTAGGTAGAGCAGCTCTCATTAATTATAGTATTGTTATTATTTATCGTAGTAATAATAATAGTAGTGGTAGTAGTAATAATTAATGTTATAATAGTTGTAACACTCCACTTACTGTATTTAATTTACTAAATTACACATGATAGTAGGAATGGCTACTGATAAAACAAAGCCTCTCTGACAAGAAATAAAGAACTGTCTGGGATATTCAATGGGAATAACATATTGTTTAGGAAAGAAAAAGCGACCTCTCAGTCGATCCGAGTCTCATGACAATCAAAACACACTATTATTTAGGTTTAAAACGTAGCTACAAAACACGTCCAAACGATCGGCGAGTGGCATTTAATGCTTCTCAGCGGAACACGGCCTTCCTGCTCCTGTGTTTAATTTATAGCGCCCACACATGCTACGGGAAGAGGCAAAGCGGTGGGACTAACCCACATTTTTTGCTCCTTTCTAACAGTCATTGGCATGTGATGACAGATCACTTTATGATTCCACGCGTACAATGCAATAACATCACGGCGCGCGCAACTCTGGGACCACTTGTCTTGGGGACAAGATGTCGGTCACGCCTCACTGACTCTGGTCCGGAAGAGCCTTTGACAGTACCTGTCGAATATTAGTTGAGGTGAACGATTTACAACCTGTTAATTTACGTTTGAATTGTGGCGCGGACATCAAAAAGGATTGCAAAGATAAATGAAAATCTAGTCATTGCAGGATATTGGTATGTGCATTAAATATGCATGAGCTTTACGCTTATGCAAAGATTGGTTCAAGCGAACGACTATCACTATCACTACTACTACTGCTGCCACTGCTACCACTAAAATTACTATTATTGTTACTCCAACAAATATTTCTACTACTACTAATGCTATCAATATAAACAAAATCACGAAAATATCAAATGACTCCAAATGCATACCCTGCAGAAGCATGGATGAAACAACAGAAAATATACTTTTAGGTATCAGTCTCTGGCTGGAACAGAATACAATAAAAGATACAAGAAAATGGCAAAAATCATATAGATGAAACAATGATAGTACTAGGGAATAAAAGCCTCAAATAGAACAAGGAACTAAACAGAAGCAGTCACCGAAATAGATTTTGTCAAAATACTGTAGGAGGGTAAAGTTGTTCCCTCCAAACTACATCCACACCCATCCCATTCATGATGGAGAAAACATAATTTGATTCTATACCGGATCAGACTTCGCCCATGGTTAACAGTTGTTGCGCTTGTCATTGATGATAAACACAAAGCAAAAAGCTTCAAGGACTCAGTTACCGTCTGAAGAGACACACTGCAAGAGGTCAGCAATTCCAACAGAACAAAACATTTCCAACTGACTCTTTAAGACTTTACCAAGAATCTAAAGAAAATTCCCCAGAACAGAACAACAAATGCAAAACATTCAGGACACAAAAACCTTTCTGGGAATACATTTGGAACAAATACGCATAACACCTCAGTCAGATGGATTCAGGAATTGAAATATGATCATAAAGAAACACTTAAACAATGCACCGTCACAATCAGTGAGAAAGACATTAAGAAGAAGGTACGAAATATGGCAAACTTCAAAATCCCAGGCCTAGACCAGGTACAAATATTCTGGTTGAAACATCTTACCCACTTACATAGTAAGCGTGCTGAACAACTGCAAGACATATTAAACAAACCATGAACTATACCAGCCTGGGTGGTAAAAAGACAAAGCAAATCTTATTATGAAAGATCCAAAGAAAGGCACAAAACTAAACAACTATCATCTAATCACATGCCCATCAACTACCTGGACGTTACTATCAGGAATTATAACTGACAAAATCACGAATTCCTTGAAACAAACTTCTAACCAATGAACAAAAGGGTGCTAGACCAGGCAGCAGAGGAACAAAGGACAACTGATAAGGCAACAGTTACTGACAGCATGATACGAAGAACAATGGCCTCGATTGACTATCAAAACTTCTGTGACACATTTTCACATTAATGGATAAGTGAAAATTTAAAATTGTACATAATAGCGCCATCAATACAGAATCCAATTCAGGAATCAATGACAAACTTGAAAATACCCTCACATGCAACAGCACAGAAATTGTAGAAATAACAATAAACTGTGGAATGATTCGTTATCACCACTCCCGTTCTGAATTGCCCTAAATCATCCAGGTCACGTGATTCAGAAAACAGGACTAAGATTCAAAATTAAACCTACACAGGTCACCAGTCATTTCTGTACGATCTCAAACTATACGGTAGAAATGAACGTGACATCAACTCACTGATCTATACTGCCAAGATCTGCAGTGAGGATATTAACATGACAATCGGCCTTGACAAATGTGGAAGAATTATCGTCCAGAAATGCAAGGTCAAAAGAACAACGGGCGTGCAATTCGACATCGGAAAAATCAACGGTGTTTCAATGGAAGAGGGATTTAAATACTTGGCGATACTACAACATCTAGAAAATATGCAGAGTGAAGTCCAAAGTTAAAAGATAATATAAAAAACGGTTTCGACAACTTTTGAAGTCCGAGCTAAATGGAACTAACAAAATACAAGCCCTTAACGCATATACAATAATAATAATAATAATAATAATAATAATAATAATAATAATTTGAAAATTTCAAATGATTCCAAATGTAGACTCTGCAAATCCATGGATGAGACAACAGAACACATACTATCTGGATGTCAGGTTCTGGCAGGAACAGAATACACTAAACGACACAATGAAGTGGCAAAACACATACATAGAAATCTGTGTGAGAACTATGGCATAAAAACCCCAGAAAGAGCATGGATGCACCAACCAGAAGCAGTCACCGAAACAGAAGAAGTCAAAATACTATGGGACTTCGAGATAAGAACAGACCGGGTGATTCCTGCAAGACGACCAGACATTGTAGTTCTCAATAAGTCCAACAGAACAGTAACAATTATTGATGTCGCTGTTCCAAGTGATAGAAACATAAAAACAAAAGAAAGAGAAAAAATAGAAAAATACCAAGACCTCAGATTAGAAATCCAGAGACTGTGGAATGTAAAAGCAGAAGTGATACCAATAGTGATAGGAGCCTTGGGGAACATAACATCAGAATTGGAAGGCTACCTGAATAAACTCCCTGGAAACCACAGAATCGCTCCATTACTCAAAGCAGCGCTCCTCGGAAGTGCCCACATCCTCCGTAAAACCTTGGATCTCCCAGAATCTTGGTAAGATTCCGAGACCTTGGATCACAACCGACAGTCAAACAGAAGTCGTGGAAAGAGACTAGATAATAATAATAATGATGATGATGATGATGATGATGATGATGATGATGATGATGATGATGTGAAAGAAATATTTTTTCTAGATTGCTGAATTCAACGATGACGGAGATTAAAAAATTAAAAAATTAAAGGAATGTACAGGTGTTAGTATCAGCGACCCGCCAGTCAAAGTACTCTGGAAAATATGCATGAACGTTTTCTAAAAGAACTATATGGCGATTCTAAGAGCGATGTTCAAATGACAGGAAGAGTTACATGAAAAAATGCCGTGAAGCCAACTTGCAAGAATTGTTACATAAAAAAGAGCCATTGAACCCAATTACAGGAAGAGTTACATGGAAAAGAGCCATGGATCTAAATCTACGAAAAGCCAAGGAGCCAAATTACAGGAATAGTTACATGGATATTAGCCAAGGAGTAAAATTACCACAGAAAATACCTATAAAAACGAGCCAGGAGCCAAAGTAGAGATATAGTTACCCGGAAAGAGCCAATTTACAAGAATAGTTAATGGAGAACAGCCAGGATTAAATTATGATTCAGTGATTTAGCGTAAGGTAACAAACTAAAACACGTCTGCGAAATTATCCAGAACAAGCCACATCATCAGATCGCTGGAACCATGCTAAAGATTCTAAGGTTTTCTTAGTCGCAGAGATCTGGTATTAAGGGAATGTTAATTGCGGACTGGAAAGCACCTGGCACACATCTTTTGTTATAATTATAATCATCTTGACATGGAGCACAGTCAATCTTTCCAGGCACAGATCTTCTGTTACAATTATAACTAACAAAGTGTGAAATAGTCAAAGAAAGGACAGGGAAAGTGTGTAAACAAACAATAGGGTGACAATAAATACAAATAAGAGGGCGTCAACATATACAAGCAAAAACAGCAGCACGACAGACACATATGAAATGCAGCACGACAACCATGTAAAACGCAACACGACAAATATGCGAACGCATCACGACAAACATTTGAAACGCAACACTACAAACATGTGAAATGCAACACGACAAACATGCGAACGCATCACGACAAACATGTGAAATGTAACACGACAGACGTGAAATTCAGCAAAACAGACATGAGGAATCCAGTGAATGAATATCACAGAAACGAGGAATGAATATAAAGGTTATTTGTAGCGTTCTTATTCTCCCCCGCCCCACCCACCCACCAATTTTCATCTATTGCGTTTTCCTTCTTTCCAAGTCAAAAATTCTTTTCTAACGTTTCCTTAATTTTTAGAATATTATCTTATGATACTCTTATGTCTCTACTCAAGTTGTGCCCCATCCAGTTTCACTCCTCAGACTGCAACGCGCGAGATGAGATTTGTAAAGAAAGAAATATCGAAGCCATTTTTCATTCTTCAAAAGCAACAACTGTGTAAATGGCATCCTCTTGCTCTCCCCCATGCTGGGTCCCCGCACGGCGCCTCTCACCCGTACGGTATCGCTTCCTCAACCGTCTCAAGTCTAAGAACTGCTAATTTTCGGTGTATGCGTGTCGTTGAAATTCCGATCCGCCTTTTTAACTTTACCCTCTTCAGCTGATTGCTGTTTTGACTGCTGTTTGCACACCTCTTATGAATTCGATCGAAGCATGATTGAAAAGAAGAGGGCATGAGAGGTCGTTATGAACATTAAATTGACAGTCTGATTTACAAGCGATGGACTCTGCTTTCTAACATTACTTTATTAATAATAGTGCCCAGACCAGGACTTATCTTGATTTTTAAAGTTAACAAATGTAATTATAAATTACTTTAAAGAAGATTATAAATCGAACTCTTTAGTTCACTTATATTTTCTTCATAGAGAGGCAAATTATAATATCTATCTATCTATCTATCTATCTATCTATCTATCTATCTATCTATCTATCTATCTATCTATCTATCTATCTATCTATCTATCTATCTATCTATCTATCTATCTATCTATATGTCTATCATATTCGTTTATTTTTGCAACCTATAAGGCGTCATACAATATGTACTCTATACATGAGTATATAGAAACGTAATTTTACAATTCTTTAAATTAACTTATTTGAAATAAGGTGCTGTTGATGGGTTTTGATTTACTTTTGGACTGTGCCCACAGTAAATTAGTTTTCAAAATTAATATCGATTGATTTTAACTATTCAACTGTGTTATCATCATTACAGTTCATAAAGTGCGCTTAAAATTAATGCCAATATTTTCTTAAAGTCAAGCTGGAAACGCAGAAAGACAAACAAATATTTTGTGACGTTCAGATATAAACGCATTTATGCATGTATATATGATTGCGCACGCGTAGACACACAGACACACACACACATCACACACACACATGATTGTTGAATTATCTTCTTTCTTCTGTTTGTGATGCCATATTTGAGATATGACCAAGAGTGTGTTTTTAAATATATGTGTTCTTGAAATATGAATATAATACTCTATAGTCCGCTCACAACTTTTTATTCCACACTGTCTAGAATCGTTCAACCGAAATCTTAAATCTTGCAGGCCGCTTACGCTTCCAACTGCTGCAGCAACCGAAAGTCTACTCTTACAAAATAAAAAACGATTAAATAAAGAAAAGTAAAAGCGAAAAGAAGGAAATAACAGAAAATGAATACCTGCTGAGCTACTGCTTAGGGTTTCTTTCCCATCAGACCTCTGTCGAGTTGCAGTCGTTTTGACTGATTAGTCAAGTAGCTATTTTCTAATCTAATCATATGAAACCCTTTAGGGCGCACTCGGCCCCAGCAAGTGTTTAATGGGTGTGGTTTGGATGAAGTATTTAAGGGAGACAACATCAGTCTACGAATATAACTTCAAACTTCTGACACCATTGAAAAGTGTAGAATGGGATATACGTTTATTTCAGGATACATTTTTTAAATGTTGCTTTCAATTATGTTATTTCAGAAACATAATAAATGATGTGACATTTAAACTTTGTCTATCGTTTATCAATCTAAAGACTATTCTATGTTTAATTTGGTATTTGTTAATAATAACTTATATTTTATATATCTTGTCTCCTCTTTTCCAGTATTTCCATCAAATTTTATTTCCATCCATTAATGTATGCAATTAAAAAAAAATTCACTTGTTGGTTTGGAGAACATGTTAACATACATAATGAAACATTATGTAGCTCACCACCATTATATTCTTTGATAGTTTGTTTCAAACTTCAATAATTGTTTGCCACCACCCCCACTCCCACCACCCATTTCCTGATCTCAGTGATGGCTACCATTTCATAACACCAAGTTACTAGAATAGGTTCATGGTTAGGGTCCCTCCTAGCTTTCTCTTCTAGCTTCCTCTCCTTGTTCCTCTCCTTGTTCCTCTTCTGGCGAATAAGCGTTGAATACCAAAATTTAGCAAAAGCCCAGTGGCATATTACGTCTTTAAAAAGTGCCTAGAAACAATGAAATATTAAACAATGCCGAGAAACAATGACGTAAAGTGCCCAGAAACAATGGAGTATTTAAAAGTGCTCAAAAAAATGAAGTATTAAATATTAAACAGTGCCCAGAAACAATGAAGTATTTAAAAGTGTCCAGAAACAAAATAAGTACAGAAAAATGTTCTCAGACAGATTAAGTTGGTGCACTAAAAAGTGATTCTCTTGTTAAGTTAAGAGAAGTCTATGGATGTAAGAAATTGGTTGTTTGCAGACGATTAATTGCATAAGTAAGAAATGATTTACTTCAGCTTGTGGTGACCGTTTAATGCGAAAATTGAGGTGTGGTGACCGTTTACTGCGAAAGTTGAGGTGTGGTGACCGTTTAATGCGAAAATTGAGGTGTGGTGACCGTTTAATGCGAAATGAGGTGTGGTGAGCGTTTAATGCGAAAATTGAGGTGTGGTGACCGTTTAATGCGAAAATTGAGGTGTGGTGACCGTTTAATGCGAAAATTGAGGTGTGGTGACCGTTTAATGCGAAAATTGAGGTGTGGTGACCGTTTAATGCGAAAATTGAGGTGTGGTGACCGTTTAATGCGAAAATTGAGGTGTGGTGACCGTTTAATGCGAAAATTGAGGTGTGGTGACCGTTTAATGCGAAAATTGAGGTGTGGTAGATCTCCGAGTACAACGTACGCAAATCTAAAGACTTAAAATTATTTTGTTCCGAGTGCAAAACGTGTAAAAAGTTTCGGAAAGGCAACTCTTGTTTATCAATAGATTTTGCTTTTCATTTAGACTATATATTGGGCAAATTGTTTAAGAAGTTTGTCATTGATAAAAAAATAAATAAATTAAAAAAAATCATGATTTACTTTCGAAGGCTTATAGCGCGGTAACATACCTAAAATTATTAATTTTGTTTTGAGCAGATATGCAATACCGCATGAACGTTATTTCGCTCATAGAATGATTTAGCCTAACAGCAATAAACCTCTTTGCTTGTCATGTTACTTCGGTCATAGAATGATTTAGCCTAAGGGCAATAAACCTCTTGACCGACACGTTGCTTTGGTTGTTCAGTAGAATGCAAAACAAGTACACAATATAGTTTCAGGTTTAAAATCTATTGTTTGTGCATTTTGCAGTAATGTTATATTTTAATAAGAGAAATTCAATCTGACAAAAGATACGCTGTCAAACAAACATGACCTTGGAGACTCGACCTCAATACTTGATATCCTGTTACAGCCAACCAGTGAATTATTCCAGTCACTGTTTGGTACTTCAAATATGTTACTCAATGGCTTAAAGTATTATTTTCTTTTCAATCTGCACACTTCATTTTATTTTTCTATCTGTGCAGTGGAGGACATTCACTCTAATAAACTGTCATAAGTAAAGTTGTATGATTTTTTCATTTCATTTAAATTTTAATATTTTTATCTAACAGCCTAATATACTCTCACAAGTATAGTATTTTATATTTCATTTCATTCTATCAAATCTAGTCTCACAAGTATAGTTTTGTGTTATATTTCATTTCATTCTATCACATCTAGTCTCACATGTATAGTATTATTTATTTTTTCATTTAACATTTTATGTAACAGCCTTCTATCAAATTTACAGCACAAAAATTTGAAAAGCAAGTGACACATCATAAAATCAAACAATAACTTTTTAGTTCTTAATTCCTTTATAACGAACATATAAATAATCTTAGCAATGAACACATTAAAAATGTATTGTTCTTTCTGTTGAAATTGTACATAGTTTAGTGTCGATTTTTCTGCTGCTTGTATACTGTACACTACTCACTAAAAGATTTTCTACAATCTACACATTAAAATGTATTGTTCTTTCTGTTGAAATTGTACATAGTTTAGTGTCGATTTTTCTGCTGCTTGCATACTGTACACTACTCACTAAAAGATTTTCTACAATCTACACATTAAAATATAAAGCAACAAAAGCCCTAGAGTAATACTATTTTAACACAATAAAAATAAAACAACACAAGTATACTAGAGTTATACTATTTTAACACAATAAAAATAAAACAACACAAGTATACTAGAGTTATACTATTTTAACACAATAAAAATAAAACAACACAAGTATACTAGAGTTATACTATTTTAACACAATAAAAATAAAACAACACAAGTATACTAGAGTAATACTATTTTAACACAATAAAAATAAAACAACACAAGTATACTAGAGTAATACTATTTTAACACAATAAAAATAAAACAACACAAGTATACTAGAGTAATACTATTTTAACACAATAAAACTAAAACAAAAAATACTAGAGTAATACTATTTTAACACAATAAAAATAAAACAACACAAGTATACTAGAGTAATACTATTTTAACACAATAAAAATAAAACAACAAAATACTAGAGTAATACTATTTTAACACAATAAAAATAAAACAACAAAATACTAGAGTAATACTATTTTAACACAATAAAAATAAAACAACACAAGTATACTAGAGTAATACTATTTTAACACAATAAAAATAAAACAACACAAGTATACTAGAGTTATACTATTTTAACACAATAAAAATAAAACAACACAAGTATACTAGAGTTATACTATTTTAACACAATAAAAATAAAACAACACAAGTATACTAGAGTTATACTATTTTAACACAATAAAAATAAAACAACACAAGTATACTAGAGTAATACTATTTTAACACAATAAAAATAAAACAACACAAGTATACTAGAGTAATACTATTTTAACACAATAAAAATAAAACAACACAAGTATACTAGAGTTATACTATTTTAACACAATAAAAATAAAACAACACAAGTATACTAGAGTAATACTATTTTAACACAATAAAACTAAAACTAAAAATACTAGAGTAATACTATTTTAACACAATAAAAATAAAGCAACAAAATACTAGAGTAATACTATTTTAACACAATAAAAATAAAACAACAAAATACTAGAGTAATACTATTTTAACACAATAAAAATAAAACAACAAAAGAACCGGACTAATACTATTGAAACATATGATAATTGTGACTGTCATGTAATATTTATAGTTTTACTCACGTAACCCTAACAGTAACGATAAAAGTAATAAAACAACAACACTGACACAAAATACACTTAACGCAATAATAAATTCTTATACAGACATATAGTTTCTATACAAATAACACTATACCACAACACGTACCTAATACAGACATATAGTTTCTATACAAATAACACTATACCACAACACGTACCTAATACAGACATATAGTTTCTATACAAATAACACTATACCACAACACGTACCTAATATAGACATATAGCTAATATACAAATATAACTACACCACTATACATACATAATATAGACATATAGTTTATATGCAAACAACACATATCACTACACATACCTAATACAGACATAGTTTCTTTACAAATAACACCATATCACTACACGTACCTAATACAGATGCATACACTGAAATCAACAAAGAAACTGTTAAGCGCTATGAAAAATAAATGCAACATACAATTTCATAGTGTGTTACATTAAAAAGATTCATAAATATGTACACATTTGTAGTACATTTGATTACAAAGATTAATAAATGATATATACATACTTCCATAATTTCTTATAATACAAATATATTTGTTATATTACAAATGATATGTACTCTTTCGTAATGCTTTTGATTAGAAACATTAATAAATACAAAGTTCACTTTCATAGATTGTTAGATTACAAAGTTTAAATGTTGATATGTATACTTGAATATTACATTTGATTGGAAAGATTAATAAAATGCAATGTCACTTTCATAGTACATTACAAAGATTAATAAAATGCAACGTCACATTCATACTACATTACAACGATTAATAAATGCAACGTCACATTCATAGTACATTATCAATATTAATAAATGCAACGTCACATTCATACTACATTACAAAGATTAATACATGCAACGTCCACTTTTATAGTGTATTACAAAGATTAATAAATGCAACGTCCACTTTTATAGTGTATTACAAAGATTAATAAATGCAACGTCACATTCATAGTACATTACAAAGATTAATACATGCAACGTCCACTTTTATAGTGTATTTGATTAAAAATCTTAATAAATGCGTCGCTGTCAAGGCCCAACTTCTTTCATGAGATTAATATTAAAGCAAAGATATTTATTTATCAATAAAATCCCCAACAATATACTAAAGCGCTATGTTACGAGCAGCTTATCTGAATAACAAATGTAGATGATACTGACAATCATCAATCATAGAAATTCATGCGGTCAGTCTATGTATAACAAAACTGCATACTTTCGGATATATAATTTACGTTTTCTGTGCTTTCGAATGTTCAGTTAATAAGGTACATTGCATGTTTATTTTTTTAAATAATAGACATTATGTTTTTTTTTATATATAAGTCCAAGTGTTAAGTGAATAAGGTACATTATACTTTGCTATGTGTACATGTGTTCAATGAATGAGGTACTTTATACTTTGCTATGTGTACACGTGTTCAATGAATGAGATACTTTATACTTTGCTATGTGTACACGTGTTCAATGAATGAGATACTTTATACTTTGCTATGTGTACACGTGTTCAATGAATGAGATACTTTATACTTTGCAATGTGAACACGTGTTCAGTAAATAAGGTATCGTTTATGTTTCCCGAGTTTGCTTATGTTCACTTAATAAGGCATATTGTATGTTTGTTTTATTATTTTTTTTAATAAGGTACAGCATTGTTTCACTAAGTGTCCGTTTGTTGAGTAAATAGTGTAGTTATAGAGTAATTATTGACAATGCTCGGAGTTTCTCCAGTGTGAGAAAGAACTTAAGTGCACAGAAATATATCTATAACTAATATGTTTCTCCAGTGTGAGAAAAAACTTAAGTGCACAGAAGTATATCTATAACTAATATGTTTCTCCAGTGTGAGAAAGAACTTAAGTGCACAGAAATATATCTCTAACTAGTATGTTTCTCCAGTGTGAGAAAGAACTTAAGTGCACAGAAATATATCTATAACTAGTATGTTTCTCCAGTGTGAGAAAGAACTTAAGTGCACAGAAATATATCTATAACTAGTATGTTCAAACTAAAGATTCGCGTGTTCGTTTCTTTTCTTTCGAAAATATTTATGATATGTGTACATGTTTGTTTGATCTGCATACTATTTAATAACGAAATTTGAACTGTTCACACCTTATTCCCCACTCCCTATCGATAATGAAACTTTTCCCTGAATTGTCTATGAAAAGAAGTATTTCCGACAGTTGCAATTCGCGATCTCGCTTGCATATCCTATATTACAGGTCATAATAACTTAGCAAACATCAGGCACAGCTTGATTACTGTAACCTATTCCCTGAGCTCTACCTTTGTCTGTGAAAAAAAAATAAAGGAAAAGGTTTGCTAATTAGATCTCTTCATCTCAGACAACAGCTGGCCTTAACCATTGTATTTTGCATGGAACGAGTGGTTGTGCCATTAGTTAGCTTGAGTGTCGGATAACTGACGAAGATAGGGCAGTCGACGGCAGTATTGTGATAAATGATACTTCGTGCATGCGTTTGCCAACGATTGACTGCGTCTATGATGCATTCGATTCGCCTGAAGAGTAAAATAGCGCACCAGCGTCAAAGAATCTATTTCAATATACACTATCTATCTATCTATCTATCTATCTATCTATCTATCTATCTATCTATCTATCTATCTATCTATCTATCTATCTATCTATCTATCTATCTATCTATCTATCTATCTATCTATCTGTCTGTCTGTCAATCTGTCTGTCTATCTGTCTAACTATCTACCTATCTACCTAAATATATGCCTATCTATCTATCTATCTATCTATCTGTCAATCTGTCTATCTACCTATCTACCTAAATATATGCCTATTTATCTATTTATCTATCTCTCTATCTATCTATCTACGATTATTATTATTATTATTAATTAATCTTTAATAAATAATTACAAGTGATGAGAATATTAATTTATTTTATTAATTATCCTCCAACAGACACCTCTTGTATATCGATTGGCGGATATTTGGTGTTGTAAACATTTTCTCTATTCGACAACATAAAACAACATTTACGGTTACATAATGTTTCCGTGAGGGGAAAACGTCTTACTAAAGGAGAAGGCAAAACCGAGTTTTAATCTATATTTAATGAGCTCCCATCTACCCACTTTCTTCTCTAACAAATGATTATCAATACGTGTAAAAGAAAGTCAATAAATTTAACCTCTATTATTATTATATATAAAATTATAATTACAATTTAACAATTCAATCAACACAAATTACAGGTTATCCCTAACAGAGAATAGAAATTGAGTTATGAGGGGTATGTAATTTAAAGTCTTTGTTTTACATGACCTGGATTAAATGTTGCTTCAACAGTCTTCACTTGCTTTGACAACAATGTCACAATGTTAACAAAGCAACAGCCTTCACTTGCTTTTGCAACAATGTCACTATGTCACAAAGTCCTTGTAAACAGTATCTCCCACCACATGCCTGGAAATCACTGATGTTGTATTCATGACCGAACTTCAGCGCTCTCCTCAACGTCAGTTCCTTCAAGCAGAACACAATGATTAAAGTAGTTCTGGTAACTGCAATTTACTAAAATTCTCCAGATGTATCCATCATATACATCAAAATGTATAGCATACTTGTTATGCTTATACAGCACAATAGATGCTTCCATGCCTTCCTGATTGTTCAAGTTTCGGTGAACACGTGAAGGGTAACATGGAACTTGAACATAGGAACTCGGGTGTGCAAGTGAAAGGCCCCTTGTTCACTGTAAAATATAATTAAGAAGCAAACCTTATCACGATATAACTACATTCTATCTTAAAATCCATCCTTAACTTACAATTTCCTGCAACAGTATTCATAAGCCCCAAACACACACACACACGTGGAAAAAAAAATGTCTAGTTTTAGCACACTACATATGTGCAGCATAATTCAAACATTTGTAGAAATAAAATTCAACTCACATAGTAATCTCTACATAAACAAAAGCATATGATAGCAATAGTAAAAATGTATGAAATGATTCTAAGTCCATTCTCTCTCAACCAGTTAGTTTAACTCACCATCAAGCAAATGACTGCCTTTCAAAGCTGGACTTCTTTCCCATCCAAATTCAACGTGATCAGAGAACAGGATTTTCTACAGCAAATAACTTTTTAATCTCAGCCCGTTGGCTGGTCTCATTCCCGTAAATAGTAATTATTGGATAATAGAAAACTACTCACTCAGTTTGCATTATGTAAGCAATCTAGAATATACTTGCCTCGAGTTGTTTACTTCAATTCAGACACTTTCTAAAATAACACAATCAGGAGAGCCCAAGGTCGGGTTTCTCTAACAATTTAGCAATTTATATAACAATTTAAATTTAAAATAGGGAGAGGCAAATTTACTATGTCACACTATCTATCTATCTATCTATCTATCTATCTATCTATCTATCTATCTATCTATCTATCTATCTATCTATCTATCTATCTATCTATCTATCTATCTATCTATCTATCTATCTATCTATCTATCTATCTATCTATCTATCTATCCATCCATCCATCTATCTATCTATCTATCTATCCATCTATCTATCTATCTATCTATCTATGTCTGTCTGTCTGTGTATCTGTCTGTCTTCCTGTCTTTCTATATATCTTGAATAATGCTCGAACCTTAAGACATTATATTATATTATGTTAACTTATGTTAACTTATGTTATATTATATTATATTATATTATATTATATTATATTATATTATATTATATTATATTATATTGTAGTGTATTATGTCTTGTTAGAGAGACTCTGGAATATTTTACTTAATTAAACATCTTGCGAAGTGCACTTGTCTGCTTTATTTGACATTAGTTAATTCCTAAGGACACATTTACTTTTAGTTTACAATGAAGAATCGGAAAGGGGAAAAGAGCGTATAGGTAAAATATTGCACTCTGCATATGCATAATTGATCACTAGGTTTTACAATGTGTTTTGAGGAGGCATTCATAATTTATAATTGATCACTTAGTTTTACAATATGTTTACAAGCGGCATTCATAGTGTATAATTGATCCCCTAGTTTCCTCAGTGTGTTTTCAGGAGGCATTCTTAATGTATAATTAATCACCTATTTACTATAATCTGTTTCATGATAATACTCATTGAAGATCCTCGTTCGTGTTTTCTTTAAAATGTCTTTTAAAACCCTAATTTGTGTTATCTCAGTATATCTCTGAAACCTCATTCCACAAATATTATCTTCAGTGTCTTGTATTATCTGTGTCTCAAACCAACTCATCTCTTCGTGAATATTGATTTTAAGTCTTCTGTCAAGTGAAGTTCCTCAATCAATGTTTATATTGTGAACTCTCTAATACGCGTTCCTCGAATAGTGTATTTATATAATGTGTGGAAACATTCTCTCATTTTTGTAATGTGTGGAAACATTCTCTCATTTTTGTAATGTGTGGAAACATTCTCTCATTTTTGTAATGTGTGGAAACAAAATCTCTCATTTTTGTAATGTGTGGAAACATTCTCTCATTTTTGTAATGTGTGGAAACAATCTCTCATTTTTGTAATGTGTGGAAACAATCTCTCATTTTTGTAATGTGTGGAAACAATCTCTCATTTTTGTAATGTGTGGAAACAAAATATCTCATTGTTGTAACATAACCAACCTCTCATTGCATGAAAACTGGAGTTCATTCATTTTTTTTCAGTCTATATGTCTTAATGATTGCTGGAATAAATTACACTCTTGCTATTCGTTTTTCTAATGTCATTGGAACACTAGTAGAATATTTTTCTCTCTCTTGCTAGTGCCACCGTTTTAGTTAAGGTCTTTTTCCAGCCTTTCTATTCACTTTTCTCTAATGACAATGTCATGTTGATACTTCATGACTTGTTGATGAAGTCCTTTTCTTACTTCATGACATGTTGATACTGTCCTTTTCTTACTTCAGGACATGTTGATACTGTCCTTTTCTTACTTCAGGACATGTTGATACTGTCCTTTTCTTCATGACATGCTGACATGTCCCCTTTCTCTTTTCATTATCTGTTGACACTGTCCCTTTTCTCACTTACTTATCGGTTAATACTGTCCCCTATCCCATTTCATTACATATCGTTAGTGTCCCTTTTCTTTTCATTACCTCATGATACTGTCCCTTTTCTTATTATCCAATTCTATTATCCTCTGTCCCATTTCACTATCTGTTGACGCTGTCCTCTTTCCTATTTCATTAACTGTTGTTTCTGCCCTCTTTCCCATTTGATTACATATTGATACCGTCCCCTTTCTTATTTAATTACAAATTGATACCGCCCCTTTCCTGTTTCATTATATGTTGATACCCTCCCCCTTTCACTTCCTTTCATGTTGATAATGTCCCCTTTCTCACTTCAATGCTTGTCGTTTTAATGAATGCTACTATTTTCACTTTTTTCGTTTCATTAGAAGTCGCATTTTATTCCCCCTCCCGTCCATTCTCCTTTCACTTTCAGCAGTCTACTCATTCTTATTTGTGTCTTCTCGTTGTTATTGAAATCTCTATCGTTTTCCTTCTTGAAGTGTCAATCAATTACCATTATCATTTGTGTTGCTTTGCAATGTTGATCGTTACCTGTTTCATGTTATCTTCATATCTGTTCTTTTCTTAAATCTGCATATCATTATTTATTTTTTATTTTCAATTTCTTATTCTTATTTTCTCTCATTCTTTGAGACATGCGCTCTTGACCCAGGTTGCAATGTTTCATTTTTTCATAAGTAGCGTATCGTGCTCAGTGCCAATCATTGCAATGTTCCAGCGACTGTCAGAATGAAAAGGCACTTACAGTAAAACAATTAGACGTTGAAATGCAACAAAAGCATAGCAGAAAAAAATTATATAATTATTAAGTGCTGTTACGTTGATAGATAGATAGATAGATAGATAGACAGATAGATACATAGATTGATAGATAGATAGATACATAGATATATAAATAGATAGATAGATATGGGCAATGCTAGTTGTTTACGTAATTTGACATCGAGAGTTGCTCTTTTATTCCTTTGGTAAAGAGATGACTGCATGGATAAATGGATGGATGTATAGATAAACAGACATAGGTAGATAAATAGATAGATGGATAGATATAGATAGATAGACAGACAGACAGATAGATAGATGCACAGACAGACAGATAGATAGATAGATAGATAGACAGATAGATAGATAGATAGATAGATAGATAGATAGATAGATAGATAGATAGATAGATAGATAGATATGGGCAATGCTAGCTGTTTACGTAATCTGATAATTACTTTTCCATAGAGCTCATTACTCATTTACTGATATGAGACGCATTTCTCATGCAATAATTGATCTTTTCGCCACTCTTCTTCACACAATAGAGGCTAAAAATGTCGTGGAATCACATACTGTTATGGATTGGAATTGTAATGGTAACAAGTAAATTGAATGCCTAACGCTGCGAAAACAATAAGTACGTGCTTCATTTTGTATTATTATTTAATTAGTAATTAGTAAATTGTAATTATTGCAAAGCTGAAAATTTTGAGAATTTGGCACATAGCGTAGACGTTACATTTGAGAAAGAATACTGATATACCGGCAGTTTGATTTAAATCTGCCTTTTTGTATGCAAATGAAACAGACAAGTACTTGAATAATTTTTATTCTCTAAATAAATCTGTTAGCTCATCGTCAGTCGCGTAACATCGTATTGGAGTGAAGATACCTTTAGTTGTCACTAATTCTTACTGGAAGTAATATATAATCGAACATTGTAATATCTCTTACTGTCAGAGAATAGATATCTTTAGGTGTCACTCCCATTATCAAGTGACGTAATACAAAACTGAACATTGTAATATCTCTTACTGTCATAGAATGGATGTCTTTATTTGTCACTCCCATTATCACTTGACGCAATAGAAAAAATACCTTTGTAATAGTCATTACATTAGGAATGAATCTCTTCCCTTTACATTCCTTATTACTGAACATTGCAATTATCTTTTATTGTCTGATCATGCGTGAAAGAGATATAACAACGGTTATAATACTTTGCCATAGCATTGATATGAGAACTAAGTAACTACGTTTTGGTGATTTTGTTATTATTATTGTTTATTTAATCTACGACTGGAACAGATCTGCTTTTGACGAGGTGACGTGATATCAAGGCTTGTAGGAGTCACGTTATCAAGTTATGTGGAGGTTTGGCAATTGTTTGATAACGTGTTATCAATGCTTGTTCGATTCCATTTTGATAATGATATTCTGCACTGTCTTTGGAAATGAGAAGCATGTGGCAATATTTTGGTAACAATATCAAAAGTGCTTGAGGAAATATTGTACTTTAAAACTTTACGGTTTTAACGCAAATTAGATATTGGCTGGGACTTTACGTACGATGTGTGATTGGTTTGACCATATCAACTTAGTACACTACCAAGACGTGTTTGGGATGAATTTATCAGGAACTAGTTTATGTTTTATCACGTCGTACTGACATACATTTGACATTTGTGCTGTATCACAAAATGAAGGCACAAGTGAAAGTTATCTTTTATGCACAATTGATGCATACGTGAATTAAGAAAGGCAGAGTCCAAAGTCCAACAGTTACTAGACATCGCGTTATATTAATGCATGAATGAGTCAGGTCTTACAGCGACTTGAGGCATCGTGGTATTAATGTATGAATGAGTCAGGTCTTACAGCGACTTGAGGCATCGTGGTATTAATGTATGAATGAGACAGGTCTTACATCTACTATTGATAGCTGGTATTAATGCATGAATGAGCCATGTCTTACAGCGACCAGTGACATCATGGTATTAATGCATGAATGAGTCAGGTCTTACAGCGACTTTAGATATCGAGTTATTAAGATGCGAATGAGTCAGATCGTATATTATATAAAGGAACTACTGAGGCAGCTCTGATTAGTTCTTACAATCCCGTTATATTTGCTCGCATTTAACAGATTTGTAAGTGATGGGGTATTATGTTAAGGCATCCATAAATTGGACAGTAGCTAAGGTAACCACGAACAAAGCATGCGACACGTAGATAAGACAGTGGCTACGGAACGCAGTATACAGTTAGGCAAGATAGAGATGTGTTAATGACAGTGTACTGAAGACATGAAATAAATACATAGTGCCTCTAGTTCAGGGGTCTCAAACTCATTTTGCACGGGGGCCACTGGAAGTAGAATCTGGGTGAAGCTGGGCTTATTCCTTGCTGCCAGAGACCTGGCAACACTTCCTCTTATACAGTTCAGACACATTTGGCTTCAGGGAGGAAGCCACTGTGACCCTCAGTATGGCTTGAAGATGTTCATCAGTAAGTTTGTCCTTGAATTTTGACGGAGAAGAGCTATTCACACAGATAGGTGCTCCCCAAAAGGCACTTGGTCCGCTTGAACATCCTGGAAAGCTCAGGGAAGGTAAGGGGCAATTCTCTCAAAAACTGTCCAAGCTTGTCTGCTTTTCCACTCACCTCCCTGAACTTGGCTTTGAGTTCAGAATTACACTTTTGTCAATTAGATCCATTTGAAGCACAGGAGGGACATCTTTAACATTGAAGAAAGGGTCAGCAAATATTTGAAAGGTGGTTCTGTGTTTCGTGAAATCTGCAAACCTGTGATCAGATTCTTTCCTGCAACTTTACAATGGCATCAACATACTTCTCACCACTGAATGGTGTGCCAGAATCCATGAGTGCCTTACATGCTGGGAAATGGCAGATCCCTGAGGTATGGTAGCCCACAGGTGACAAAAACTATAAAACTCACAGGGTGCATGAGAAAAACGTGCGGGCCGCACTATCACTTAACTTTAATATCAAGTGGGGGCCACAAAATATCGTCTGGCGGGCCGCAATTGAACAATAGAAGAGATATTTTCATAATCTTCCCCCCCCCCTCCTTTCGCTAAAAATAATTACTTAGGAGTTTATCATTCTTAAAATCAAAGGGAAAGGAAAATATTCAAACAAATTTTCAAATTGGCGAGTGCTGAAACCTTTCCAATAATGGTGTGAGTGGGTGTGTCTGTTTACACGTGTTTCTGTCTGTCGATGTGAGGACAAGTAAGAACAGTGTTCTTTATTGGGGTTAAAGATCACATATTCTTACAATTTGCAAAATCAGCGATTAAAGTAGAAATTATTTGTTTAACCACCTCTCGATCGCTGTATTGACTAATTTGTTTAACCATCTCTCTGTCGCTATAATGACTAATTTGTTTAACCATCTTTCTATCGCTATAATGACTAATTTGTTTAACCATCTTTCTATCGCTATAATGACTAATTTGTTTAACCATCTCTCTATCGCTGTAATGACTAATTTGTTTAACCATCTCTCTATCGCTATAATGACTAATTTGTTTAACCATCTCTCTATCGCTGTAATGACTAATTTGTTTAACCATCTCTCTATCGCTGTATTGACTAATTTGTTTATACTGTGTTAATGAGAACTGAGCGTAAGACAGGGAACCAGAAAAGAAACACGTCCCAAGCTATTTAGTCTAAAAGGAGGAGTTTGAAGTGACATTAAGATACTCGCCTTACAGTGAGTATATAGCATTGAGTCTGACAGCATTCAACACTCACATTTACAGTGTTTGCACTTGCCCCTGAATTTAAAATTATGCAATCTGGAAACAGCAACAGTGTTTCAAAGTGCAAGAATGCTATAATCGGCTGTTTGTCATCAAACATTATAAGTGTCATACCCTTGTCCGCAACATTATCATTGTCACAACGTTGTATGAAACATTATCACACTCACACCATTGTTTGCAACATTATCAGGCCACACCCTTGTCTGCAACGTTATTAGTCACACCCTTGTCTGCAACAATATCAATGTCACAACTTTGTAAGCATTATCACTGTCACACCCTTGTCTGCAACAATATCAATGTCACAACTTTGTAAGCATTATCACTGTCACACCCTTGTCTGCAACAATATCAATGTCACAACTTTGTAAGCATTATCACTGTCACACCCTTGTCTGCAACATTGTCGCAATCAAACCTCTATTCACGATAATCGTTCGATGAAGTTGCATAATTATGTACTTATGTCGCCCGTCTCGCTCAGCCTACACTAAAATTGTAATTCTCGGACACTTTGCTTGAAGCGCGTAGAGAGTTGAAGTCTAAAAAAAACAGCTTGCGCAATTTTCGCCCCTAAATTCAAGTACGATACATCTCTTGTGCCCCGCCCAATTTTCTGAGGATCCTTGTCTCATGTTCGTGACAAGAGGAGTTGGATACTGTTATTACAGAAGTCGGCATTCCGAATGACGGATGTTTGTCTAGAAGAGAAAAAGGGAAGGTGCACATCACGCGGACATGCACGTGCATGAGAAGTTGCGCGTGGAGAATGGAAATCTGCAGTGAGGAATTTTTTCTGTCCAAGCGCTCCACCCCAGAGAGTCGCTAGACCTGGGAGAAGGGACTAGGGGTGTCGGTGAAATGAAATTGTACCATCAGTGTCACTTTCTTCAAGTGAAATATCGCTACCTAGCTCTGTCTGACCCCCACTTCCCCACCCACCGGTTTTCTTCTTGCAGAAAGACTCGCTCGTTCGTTTCACACGTTGAGGACTTTCTCTGGCAGTTTGTTGTCGGTCTTAGACAAGCATTTCTGAGAATAAATGTCTTTTCTTTGTTCTGCCTGGCGTCGTGACGCGCGATTAGGGACAAGAGAGCGTGCCGACTGCTTGCAGACTTGCTATGGCGACCCAAAGACGTGTACTCCGGTTTTCCCTTTGCTTCCTGGAAACTTCTTTCCCCACTTCGACCTATTCCGGCCTTGCGCATTGCGATATTCCTGTTTCTTCCATCCGAGCCAGGAGTCTGGGTCTGGACGCTTTTAATCCGACCGTAGACATTTTGTATTGCGCTTTGGAGATAAATATCTTCTCGTGTTTGGAAGGTAACTGAGGAGCTAAGAGAAATTGGAAATTGGAGGTCGTACGTGTTCCAGTTCTGAAATTGAGGTATATCAAATACGCAAGGAAAAGATTACTCTTACAGTAATCGAATATGATGGAAGATAACTCTTATAATAGTGATCTCCGATTTGCGTTTGGTGTTACAAGAGAACGAAGGACACACACAGAAACAGAGAGAAAGAGAGAGAGAGAGAGAGAGAGAGAGAGAGAGAGAGAGAGAGAGAGAGAGAGAGAGAGAGAGAGAGAGACGGAGAGTGAGAGACGGAGAGTGAGAGAGCGATCAGAAAGATGAAAATGTAAAGAGAAAAAGACAAGCAATAAGGACTCATAAAATATATATATATATATTAAATATATTAAAATAGCATAGCTATTCTTTATTTGATATTAATATTATTATATGTATTTTCATCATGTAAACAAGAGAACATTTATGGAAGAAATGTAATTGAAACACTGTATTAATGTGTCTGTATTTACCCCTTGGCATAATAATTTGGGGAAGGAATTTATTGAAACAACGTAACATTTATGGAGGTAATGTAACTGAAAGGGTGTATACGTGTGTCTCTATTAACCTTTGACATTACTGTTTTCAAGAATTCTTTGATGCGGTTGTACAGACACTTATCAGTCAAGGAAATCAGACAATTGTCAAATACGTTGACTGAACAATTTTTAAAGGAATTTAAAATTATAATGTGAATTATGCATTACATTCCAACTGATAATTCCAAGTAATAAAAATTATACGTGCACTATTTTACTTTATTGCTTTGATTTGAATTTTCTTAAAGTAAAAATGTGGAACATTGATTGACAAATTGTTTAATACTTGCTCATCGTCACACGATACCCATACTCCTTGAGATGCTGGGAGAAAACCATTTCAAAATACGTTTCCTGCAAAACGTTCACTACTCACCACGTGCTGGCTTGAACATTTTGTTTCAGTTCATTTAGATTACCTTGTGTTCATTTAACTGAGATCACTTTGTGTTCAATTAATTTAGATCACTTTGTGTTCCATTCGTGTAGAATACATTTTAATGGATGCCAATAGTTTATCTAATCGGAAACTGTCCCACATCTTGCAGTACTCACATCTTGCAGTACTCACATCTTGCAGTACTCAATATTTCAGAAATATAGGTCACACACGAATTTGTTCTTTCAATTTACTATTATGATTATCTCATGTAAACTGTTCTAGCAATCTTTTAATGATTGTCTCATGTAGCCCTCTTCTGCTTTTTAAGTGATTATTCTGTATCACTATTAGTTTATTACTATGACTGTCCCATATAACTATACCTTAATTTATTGTTGATTACCCTGTCTGACCTGTACCACTGTTAGTTTATTGCCGTGTTTGCCCTGTACCACTGCTAGTTTATTGCCGTGTTTGTCATGTACCACTATTAGTTTATTGCCGTGTTTGCCCTGTACCACAGTTAGCTTATTGCCGTGTTTGCCCTGTACCACAGTTAGATTATTGCCGTGTTTGCCCTGTACCACAGTTGGTTTATTGCCGTGTTTGTCCTGTGCCATTGTTAGTTTATTGCCGTGTTTGCCCTGTGCCATTGTTAGTTTCTTGCCGTGTCTGTTCTTATGGCGTGGGGAGTTGGAAATGAATGGAAATTAACTTTAAACCCTAACGTGCTGATCACACTCCTCACTACACTTCACTGTTTGTCAGGTGTTACGCCATATTTCAAGACAGAATTATTCATTAAGAAATAGATTATGAATCTCCATTTCTCCTAACGTACATAAATAATATTAACAGTTGAAAGATGAACACAACTGCTAGTAACGTTCAGGATACATTTAATTTTATTGAGGAAGGAAAACAGCAGAAAGTGTAAAATCAACACGAATGCAAATGTTCATCGAAAGTATAATTTTGTTTAGTGTCCACACTTTTAGACAGAAGGAATTTTGACACTTATTTCTGTGATCTTGCCGAGCATTTTGTAGGGCATTCTGTGACGGGTCTGAGTAGTTTTCTGGCATCAGTTCGGTTAAGGATCGAAGCTTCGCACTGGCATAGTTTTGCGTCTGTGAGCAAAGTGCAGCCTTCAACTGTCCTTCCCATTGCTTGACGTCTGTGAGCAAAGTGCAGCCTTCAACTGTCCTTCCCATTGCTTGACGTCTGTGAGCAAAGTGCAGCCTTCAACTGTCCTTCCCATTGCTTGACGTCTGTGAGCAAAGTGCAGCCTTCAACTGTCCTTCCCATTGCTTGACGTCCGTATAAAAGGTGAATTGGGAGTCGATTCTCTGTAAAGAATAACTCCTTTTCCAGAGTTTCAAATGGTATTAATAGGTGTTTATCGCTGATGCATACGTTGTTCACAGTTGAATAAATGGGAGTGAACGGTAGATGCATGAAGAAAAGTGTAGAAAAGAATAGATTACATCAACTAAATAAATGTGTATATGAACATGTCTCTTGTTACAAGATTTACTCACAAGTCAAACCTCATCAATGGCATTGTTACCAGTGCTTGTCTGGGTAAGTGTCGCTGCGTCTGGCTTCCGTGACGGCGAAAACAACTGTGTGAGTTCTTCAACTTTTGGCGCGCACACACAGGTCGGGCAATCGGCCAGCAGTCACGTGATCAGTCGGCTAAATATTCGTGATATATAACAATCTGACCCATATCAGCTGTTAGAAGGTTAACTGATGTGTCTAACACCATTACAATTGTATTGTTGTTTGTCTTATACCATTGCTATATAGTTTATTGTACGTTTAATTGTTACTATCACTGTAAACTACATACAGATGAATGCAGATATAGACTAAATTAAACTTTTAACAAAATCCTGATATTAAAACGCTAAAGAACAATTTTAAAAAAAATGAGTTATGCTTTTTGCATGGAGGCTACTCAAATTTAGGCACATCATTTCCATTTGTTCGGTTCCCGTTCATATTTTCTTAAATGCACTGTCCACGTTTGTTGAAGAACATTATTAATTCTTGCAATCGTGTAGATATAACGTCCAGAAGGCTGTGGAAGAACATTATTAATTCTTGCAATCGTGTAGATATAACGTCCAGAAGGTTGTGGAAGACCATTATTAATTCTTGCAATCGTGTAGATATAACGTCCAGAAGGTTGTGGAAGGCCAATGTTAATTCTTGCAATCGTGTAGATATAACGTCTAGAAGGTTGTGGAAGACCATTATTAATTCTTGCAATCCTGTAGATATAACGTCCAGAAGGTTGTAAACACTCTTTGAGGTCTTCTTGTTAATAAGTGCATTGAAGCACTCCTGGACAGTCGCCAACAACTCACAATTTCTTTAAGCAAATTAAGCAACACTAAATTTCTTGTTACTAGGCACTTCATACGCAAGTCGAAAGGCCATCACATTTGTGTAGATCCCAGCATACCACAGCGCGCTGTCTTGCAAATAACACACACTGTTTTCTGTTGAAAAGGGCTTGGACGTATACGAACGTAATTGATACATACCTTGAATATAATGAATATTAAAATTTTAAATTATAGAATTCTTTTATGCTCACATAGTATATGGAGATTGCTAGAATTGAACCATCATCTAAATAAGAATAAGTTGGGCACCTTGCACTATACTCAGCTAACATTTTTAATTGCCTGATAAGCATAGGAACAAAGCACTGTGCTAATGGAGTCTTACTCATAGACCAAGCTAACTGCAGGCTATTATTAACTAATACTAATTGTTAAAGAAAATCAACATCCTGGTTCTGACTTTCTATTGCACAGTATATCTACTTTACTGTCTTCCTTCTAGCAACCACCTGGTTTACTGTCATTCCTTCTAGCCATCATTGTACTACAATCGTACTACTGATTGACAGCATTGTAGCCTAGTGCAGTCCTATTCTCAGTATTGGAGCAATCTTCCACTACCATCTGGAATTTATGGCATCATCTACCAACATCACATACATCACATCACTGCGACTGTCAACTGCTTAAAAGGCTTAAGGTCATTACTCATTGCCAACCAGCGCACTATGACATTTTATGCCCTGGATGATGTCCGAACAGTCTTCTTATATTTCTAGTCTTGTCATTTGTCACCATTGCTGTTACGCTAACAAATTAGGACTATGGCAGACATGCCTTTATGTTCCCTAGTTGATTTTTTTCAAATAAACCGCTTAGCCTAGTGTTTCTGTCTTATCTCTGTTTATTATAACAAATTATGACTATGACAGACATGTCTTTATGTTCCCTAGTTTATTTTCAAATAAACCGCGTAGCCTAGTGTTTCTGTCTTATCTCTGTTTAATATAACAAATTGTTGTCATTCTAAAGTCACCAGAGTGACTAATTTTATTAATACATATTATTCCCTTGCCATTCCCAGTCAGTCCATCAGAGTTTTCTTGATTGCTCGCATGACATACCCAATCATCTGCAGAATTTGATTTGTATGTAAGAGGTTAATATAGTTTGTATGTAAGATGTTAACATATTTGTATGCAAGAGGTTAACATATTTTATGTGCAAGAGGCTAACATATTTTGATTGCAAGAGGTTAACATAGTTTGTATGCAAGAGGTTAAAAGACTGTGTGTTCAAGAGGTTAACAGACTTTGTGTGCAAGAGGTTAACAGACTTTGTGTGCAAGAGGTTAACAGACTTTGTGTGCAAGAGGTTAACAGACGTTATGTGCAAGAGGTTAACAGATTTTATATTGGCATACCGAATGCGCTTTCTGACAAAAAGTTATGCAAATAATTTTTCACTGCATCACAATACGTGGAAGGCAATTCTATTTTAGAATTTGAGGTAAACTCTTTTATAGTGAAGACAACTGTTGTATGCTAGCTGAGACAAAAGTGTTTTATAAAGAAGACAACTATTGCATATTAGTTCAGACAAAAGCGCTTTATAGTGAAGATAACTGTTGTATAGCTGAGACAAAAGTGTTTTAGAGTTAGGACAACTGTTGTATGCTAGTTGAGACAAAAGAGTTTAATAGAGAAGACAACTGTTATAAGCTAGCTGAGGCAAAAGTGTTTTATAGTGAAAACAGCTGTTATATGCTAGGTGAGACAAAATAGTTTTACAGTGAAGAACTGTTGTATGCTAGCTGAGACAAAAGTGATTTATAGTGAAGAAAACTGTTGTATGCTAGCTGAGAGAAAAGTGTTTAAGAGTGAAAACAGCTGTTGCATGCAAGCTGAGACAAAAGTAGAGTGAAGACAACTGTTGTATGCTAGCTGAAAGAAAAATGTTTTATAGTAAATAGTGTATTATATACTGATAAGTATGATGTGATATTGAGGATGACAACTATGTTTTATAGTAGTACTCACGAATAACCAAAATGTGTTGTTTCCCATAATGATAAGAGTGATGACTGGAATTTTCAAGCATTAACAGCTATATTAAATAGTGAAAACCACTTAATATCATTAGTTTGACAGACTATGCTAGCATATCACTGATGTTTCGTTTACCAAGTCCTACTGGATGGCCCGTCTGTGTTAAATCTGTGTTATACTTACATAATTAAATCTATCAGCATCAATGTCATTTCTAGTTGATAATACTTGAATAACGACTGTGTTACTTTATTTGACAGAAGTCGATGTGATGACAAAAGTATAAACATAAGTAGACTAGAGTTTCTTGGGTGTAGTCTATTGTCACTTGTAAGTCTCCTTATGTATATACACTGACGAGTCTACAGGCAGAGATGCAGGGAAGCAATCTCATACATATATTGTGTGAAAGAAGAGATAGACATGATAGAGACTGACGATATTGAAAAAGGCGAAAGAAATGAATAACAACGATCAGTTTGGGGAAGATTATTATATTTAGTTGAGATAAGGGATACTGGCACACAAAACGCTTCCAGAATTCGACTGGAATAGTTCCAACCATAAAGCTCGTGTTCACAACACGTGTTAAACAACAAGTTGTTCACAGTGACATATTCAACGAAATCTCTAATGTTGCGCAAGAAATGCAAATGGCGCTGTTTGTATTATCGTTCTCTTTTACATTTTACTATTCGTTATCGTAGAGTGCTGTTTTCATGCGCGCACGCACACACATACACACGTATATATTTCATTGACATACACACGTGTGTGTGTGTGTGTGTACATTAATAAATGTCAATGAAACATATTTGAGAATACATTGAGGGAAATAAGAAAGAATGACAGTAGAAAGGTGAAAATTAACGGTCAGCGAACGACCGAACAAAGATCCAATTATTATTGAATGAAAAGTGAAACAAAATTGGTTTACACTTTATCAGAGCTAAAACATGACATTGGGATAAATTCTTAGTAACTAAAATGAAGTTGTTGAAATTTAATAACAATAAAATATCGTCTAAAACCAAATTAATGTAAATGAAAACGTTTATATTTCTTTTACAATGATTTAATATTTGCCTAACATTACCATTTGGGACTTGAGAATTCTAACCTTTTTGTCGTCTACAAAGGAAAGCACACCACACACACATATACATACACACACACGCACATACATACACACACACGCACGCACACACATACACACAAATACAGATGTCAAACGAAACGTATTACTTTAATCTATTGAAAATAAAAACAGCCATTACCGTTCTGCACCGAAACCTTCTTTTAAGTGTACAAATGAGAGCGGTTGCCAAACAGAACAGCAATTGTAAGCAAACATTACATTCACAACATTACTTTGACATTTAAATCTGACTAAAAGGACGGGTGAGGAAAACGTGACCATCTATTTACTGCCTTCTGAGTCGAACGAAAAACATCGTAACTGTCCAATCTTGTCCTTAAAAGCCGAGAGTTAGATGATTAAAACAGAGTAGTTTACCGATCCTTGTAGCATAATTTCACATCTTTCAATGCACACATTTCAAACTATTTTTATTTCTCATTTTATTTGTCTATCTCTCTTGCTGTGTGCGTGTGCTTTTGTGAGTCTCGGAACATTTCTTGAAGCAGTCAGGTCCTCTCGGCTGCATTGTGATTGGTTAGGCCTCAAAAGACATTTTTCTTCACTTGGGTCGGTAGCTCAGGGATCGGAAAGGCGCTGATTAAACCTTGGCGAAGCAGCTCCCTAGAACAAAAACCTATCGCTCCAGTGTTCCTTCAACTGATGGGTATCCGGATTGCATTCGCCGTGCTGATTTCTCTTTTCTGATCACTTCTCGCGTCCAAATTGGACTTTCTCGCCAGAACCCCCTCCACCCCTTTCCTCAGTCTTGCACGTCAGGAAATTTGTAATTTCACGCAAAGAGATTTATCTCTGGCGCCCTCTCTTGGCCAACTCTCTCTTCCTCTCGTCAAGATTAATGTAAAATGTTCGCATCCCGGGAACCTCTGCGCAACGGTCATTCTCCTCACGCGCTTCGATTGTCTCCCCTTTTGAAATTAAAGTCGTCCCTTGTTTGTTCCCGATTCCATTTGTTCTTTGCCTAAGCGGCCCTCATGAAATTAAAGTTTTTAAAAAGTACTTCTTTTCTAAGATGTCCTTGGTGAAACAGGAGCTTGTGCGATGTGGGTATTAAGGCTTTGTCTGCCAATCAGTACACATTTGTCTTAATCTCTAGCCGCCGTTCCGTGCTTAGTGACGTCTGTGTTCTTGAGCAAGAAACAGAAACAGTTCATTTTTCTCTGCCTAGATCTCTCTCTCTCTCTCTTTCCTTTTCTTCTCTCTGTCTCTCTTACCTCTTTCCTCCCCTTAACTCTCTCTCGCACGTTTTGTCATTCGTTCTTGTTAACGTAAAATTCTGTCGAGTATATGTGTTTGAGTTGTGCTGACTTTCATTTCTTACACTTAGAGTTGAATGGTATTTACTGCTGTATTTACGTTTTGTCAATGTTCTGTGTCTCTCTATCAACCAGCCGCTGTCTGTCTTGCTGTATATGTCTTTGTCTCTTGCATATCTTCTACAATGCAAACCTCCTAATAGAGCCGTGTCTAGACAGTGTTTGACAGACCTTGACAGAGCACTTCAACAAGACTCATCAAGCTTCAACTTGTTGAAATTCAATCGAGCAAAATATTATACTAGTTCACATTAAACACAACTTAGCAAAACATCACAAATGTTAACATAAATATAAAACACACTCGTTTTAACATTACACGCTCTACGGAAATGTTAAAACATTTGAACAAAACATTATATGTGCCGTGGTCAGAGATGTGAAGCACACATCCGCAAAATAAGTGAACATGAATATAATGATAGAAAACAATGTACCTCAAGGTATTCAAATCCTTACATAGTAGGCGACCTTTACATAGGCAATCTGTATACTGTTGCAAAGAATGTAACCACGCCCAACAAGGTATTGCAATGCTTGCACAAAGCCAAGCCTTGTTTGCAGCGTGGGGATATTGTCAATATGCTTAGACAAAGCGTTACTGCAAAGTAGGGATAATCTGAAAATGGTTACATTGAACGTAGAATAAATCGCATTAGAAAAAGTGCTAAATATGCTGACACTCCACTAAATCATTCCTAAAACAGTACAAAATATGCTTACACTCCACATAAACACTCCTAGAACGGTAATAAATATGCTTACACTCCACATAAACACTCCTAGAACGGTAATAAATATGTTTATACTAAAAGTAAACACTCCTAGAACAATAGTGTATATGCGTACACTCCGTATAAACACTCCGAGACCAATTTGAATTTACCGCCACTCCAGATAAACACTCCTAGAATAGTACTAAATATGCTTATGTTCAAGATAAATACTTCTAGAACAGTACTAAATTTTCCGTCTTTCCAAATAAATATTCATAGAACAGTACTAAATATGCTTACACTCAACATATACACAAGTAGAAAAATACTAAATATACACACATACAAAGTAAACACTCCACACCTGTACCAGAAACAACATAAATGCGCATAAGAAAGATGCTAAATTTACTTATAAAGGTTACATCAATAAATTTTACATTAGCATTAAAACTGATTAGCATTAACGACCCGATCATATAGTCTATATATCCTGTTCGGTTTTGTTTCTGCTAAGAAATAAAAAGAAGAGAAAGTTAAGCTGAATGAGAAAAAAAACTGTTGTTTTATTGTCTCGAGATATAGTGTTTAATTGACAGACGGCGACATTAAAGTTAAGAAGTTCAAGAGATAAAAGTTGATAATGACTCAATTTGTCCGCTTTAAAGCTTAACTTCTCTTAAAAGGAAAACGTGGCCTATTAAAGACCTCCCCCTTTCCAGATTAACCTTGTTTGGATTTCCTTTATTTAATAAAACCCCACTGTTTGCCAATTTGTCGTCAATAAACAACAAAAAATGTTTATTAAGTGCACACAACTCATTTATGAAATGATAGCTATGCGATGTAAGTTTGACTACATTTGTGAGCCACATTTGTTAATTAAAACTAAGGTCTTTTAACTGAGTATTTGTAAACCTAATTTGTTAATTAAACTAAGGTCTTTTAACTGAGTTTTTGTAAGACTCATTTTTTAAATAAACTAAGGTCTTTTAACTGAGGTTTTGTAAGACTCATTTTTTAAATAAACTAAGGTCTTTTAACTGGGTTTTTGTAAGCTTCATTTTTTAAATAAACTAAGGTCTTTTAGCTGAGTTTTTGTAAGCCTAATTTGTTAATTAAACTAAGGTCTTTTAACTGGGTTTTTGTAAGCTTCTGTTCATTTGTTAAATAAACTAAGGTCTTTTAACTGAGTTTTTGTAAGCCTAATTTGTTAATTAAACTAAGGTCTTTTAACTGGGTTTTTGTAAGCTTCTGTTCATTTGTTAAATAAACTAAGGTCTTTTAACTGAGTTTTTGTAAGCTTCATTTTTTAAATAAACTAAGGTCTTTTAACTGAGTTTTTGTAAGCCTAATTTGTTAATTAAACTAAGGTCTTTTAACTGGGTTTTTTGTAAGCTTCATTTGTTAATTAAACTAAGGTCTTTTAATTGAGTTTTTGCAAACCAAATAATTTAAGGGTGTGTATTATAAATATAATAAGATAATAATTACTTTGCTCACAAACATTTATATTATAAATATAACATTAATAATTATTTGCTCACATTCAGGTGTATTTATTTTTGTTGACTGAAAACTTTCCTAATGTTTGTTGGTTATATTTTGTTTGAATTTGTTTTCAAAACGCCTTCTTCAGAATAAAAGTATGTTTCAAAAAGTTATTTGATCTTGTTCTTCCGAGAATTCTAAAGTCTTGAAGTCACAATATATGTATGCATTTCATAGCTTAACGTACGCCTTCGAAAACAAATTTATGTTTACTTTTACAGATAACCCTGTATCAGAATGTTGATTCGTATGTCACTATATGACATACGTCACTGAATACAATGTATGCCCACTTCAATACATTCAAGCATCGATATGCTAGTGTTCTGCTCCCGCTGTGATTACAATGTGCACCCACTTCACTACATACAAGTACAAATATGCTAGTCTGCTCACTAACAATATGCTAGTGTTCTGCTCACGTTGTGAATACAATGTGCACCCACTTCACTACATACAAGTACAAATATGCTAGTCTGCTCACTAACAATATGCTAGTGTTCTGCTCACGCTGTGAATACAATATAGGCCCATATTGATATGCTCGTGGCTGCTTTACTACAGTTTAATATGCTAGTCTGATCTACTAAAGTATATGTTAGTGTCTGCATACTAAAGTATACGCTAGTCTGCTTTATTACAGTATTTGCTCCTGTCTGCTTTAGTCTGCTTTATTAAAGTATATGTAGTCTGCTTAACTAATGTATATACTAGTGTCTACTTTACTAAAGATTATACTAGTGTCTCTTTTACTTTAATACTAAAGTATATGCAGATGTGCTCACTATCTGGAACCAAGTGTCTGACCACTCTTTGAGGAACTATTGCTCACTCCCCGACATGAAATATATGTCTATTCTTTGAATATAAATTATTGCTTACTCCCCGTTACGAAAATATCTGTTCACTCTTTGAAACGAAATATTGCTCACTCCCCGATAGGAAAAAGTTTGCCTACTCTTTGGAATAGAAATATTGCTTACTCCCCGATAGGTAAAAGTTTGCCTACTCTTTGAATAGAAATATTGCTTACTCCCCAGTAAGAAAATTGTCTGTTCACTCTCTGACATGGATATACTTGAATCCTAGCTTAGCATTTACATATCTATCAGCTGTTAAATTTCTAACAACTGCTTTACATTCAATTTGACTGATCATTTCCCAGTATGCACACGATTGCTCTCAAACTGTCTCTACAATGTACATATCATAATATCGCCAAAGTCATGTGACAAATCCGATCAATTTGTAATCTTTGTTCTTGAGAGCCAATAAGCAGCTTCACACTTACTAACTTAGGACACATATTAACATATTCCCGATGGTCATATTCACAATCACTTGATTTTCACACAGCACAAGAACATCAGACCAATCAGCCCAGCAGTATCAAAGATGTCAATAGTCGTTAAATATTTCAGCAACTGTCAAATAGCAACATCTGTCGAAGAGTATGATAATAATTTGCTATGTTTAATATAAATGATATGAATCCTTTTCATTTTCGCTTGTCAGTAATCTGATATAGGACACACATGCAATACCGCATGTTGTAGTGTACACAAAAAGCATTTTGACAACAGATTTCCAGTTTTCGCAAGCACACACTAATTGATTATATAATGATGATTTGGTCTGCAGGGTAAACAGGTTTGCTATGCAGGATATAGTGGTTTGTTCTGGAGGGTATAGGGATTTGTTGTGCAGGGTAAAGGGATTTGTCCTGAGGGGTATAGTAGAAGCGTGGTCTAGCTGCAGTCCCGTGGGCCACATATATTTATTTTTGTTGCCCGCGCTCTTACAAATAGTATTTCTTTAGTTTTGTGGTATAATGACATTTTTAATCTTGAATAGCTTGAGAACTTTAATTTTTAGTTTTTATATAATTTGTTCTGGAGGGTATAGAGATTTGATCGGGGCGGGGGGGGGGAGTGTATAATGATTTGTTCTGAAAGGTATAATAATTTGCTCGGGGAAGGGTAGTGATTTGTTCTGAGGGATAGTGATTTGTCCTGAAGGGTATACTGATTTGTTCGAGGGTGGGTGGGTAGTGATTTGTTCTGAGGGATAGTGATTTGTCCTGAAGGGTATACTGATTTGTTCGAGGGGGGTGGGTGGGTAGTGATTTGTTCTGAGGGATAGTGATTTGTCCTAAAGGGTATACTGATTTGTTCGGGGGTGGGGGTAGTGATTTGTTCTTAAGGGTATAATGATTTGTTATGAAGCGTATAATGATTTTTTCGGGGGGGGGGGGGGGGATAGTGAGTTGCTTTGAAGGGTATAATGATTTGTTCTGGAGTGTTTAATGATTTGTTCTGGGTGGGTGGGTGTATAGTGATTTGTTCTGAAGGGTATAGTAATTTGTTCGGGGGTATAGTGATTTATTCTGTAGGGTATAGTGATTTGTTCTGGAGGGTATAATGATTTATTCGCCTGTGTGTGTGTGTGTGTGTGTGTGTGTGTGTGTGTGTGTGTGTGTGTGTGTGTGTGTTATTTGTGTGGAGAGTAGAGTGGTTTAGCGAAACTGTTCCGCTTCTCTTAAAGGCGACTTACTATTATAAGATCTTTACTGACCCCTCCTCTCCCCCCCCCAAAAAAAAAATAAAAATAAAAAATTAAATATATACATTTATTGTTGAAACAAATAAGAATCGTTTATGAATTAATTTATAAATTTTATTTTAATATTAATAATGCATTTCCATTTCGCCAGCATCAAGAAACTGTAGAATTGTACACATGTACTTCATACATAGCAATGATATGTATATTTGTCACAACATGTTTCATTAGTGATAACATTTCAGTTGTAGTGTTTAAAAATAAAATGGTTACAACTATTTATAGATGTGTGTGTGTGTGTATGTGTGTGTGTGTTTGTGTGTGTGTTTGTGTGTGTGTGTGTTTGTGTGTGTGTTTGTGTGTGTGTTTGTGTGTGTGTGTGTGTGTGTGTGTGTGTGTGTGTGTGTGTGTGTGTGTGTGTGTGTGTGTGTGTGTGTGTGTGTGTAGAAAAGTAGAGGTGGCAAGTGGCTATCTCCCTTCTTTACTGGCTGTCTCGATTACACAGATTACAAAGTCCTGGCACAACAGGCGTTACAAATGAATTTGCACCCATATGCTCCCTACACATGTCGAGCGCTCAAGAAACAGCTTGCACTGGGAGGCAATCGGGGTATTACCCTCACGTTCTTCACTGTCAGTGTACGACAGTTGTAGTATAATGTTACCTATGACTTGTCAGATGGAGAGTAGGTGGGTCTTACTACGGACACCAGTCATCTGGGTCGTTCTGCTGTCCGGGGTGACGCAAGAGACCCAATAGGTCCTTGGCGTCGAGGTCGTGGTTCTGATCTGGATGGGAATAAATTCATCTTCAGCTTTGAAAAAGTGTACCATGTTCCTCGATGTGTAATAACCTATAATATTAGCAATCGAAAAGGAGAATGAGGGTGGGTGGGTGGAATCTTTTTATTCCGTCCTTTGCCCTTTATTGTATTTTGTCTTGTATGACTTTCTCGTGTGAAGCAACATGTCTCCTGGATTCCTGAGAAATGGGGAAAGAAGACTGAAGAAACAGAATCGTGTCTGTACACTGTGACTTTACAGTCGAGTTAAATGCAACCAATATGTTAAGCACAACACTCGCCTCGACCAAGGCCATAAACTCACATATTGTAAGAGATTTAGTCCGCTATCAATAATTTCTCTATTTATTATTGTTCTTTTGCAGAAGTCGAAAGTCCTGTAAAACCTAAACAATATAAATGTTATGCGAAAGTTTTATAGTAATCATTTTTGTCGTATTGTTTGTTTCAGACGGCGACAACGACACGAAGCGATCTCGGACGTCGTATACGCGTCACCAGACCTTGGAGCTGGAGAAGGAGTTCCACTACAACAAGTACCTCACTCGCAGACGAAGAATAGAAATTGCACATGCACTCAACCTGACAGAACGACAAATCAAGATATGGTTCCAGAATCGTCGAATGAAATGGAAGAAAGACCACAAGTTGTCACACATAGCGAAAAACATGAACCTTGCCAATGCACTCGAGAAGGCAGCGGAAGACCGCAAGGTGACCGCATGCATGCATTGATCGGTGACAGGTTGACACTCTACGAACACTAAAGAGACGTGGAAAGAGCTAATACATGAAACAATGCTGCATTGAGCCGTTGTTCTTTGACATCTGCCAGGGGAGATCAGCATTATTTTCTCTCTGCTCAGAGAATAGGAAACTAGTGACGCCGAAAATAAACGATACAAGATTTCATGTCAATGAAACTTTTCAAAGATAATTGACAGTGAAGTCACAAAAACTCTTTGAATATTTTCTGTGTCATGATGACAGTGGTATGTAGCCCTTCAACTCCTACAGTGTTGATAACATGTCAAATATTGTATCGGCATTTCTGAGTGAGTGAGAGTAATCCTCAGTCATTTATTACTAAAACTCCCACATCATTGTACAGCTATTGTCTGACAAGTTTTCGATGCTTTTAAAAATGTACTTTTAAAGTCGCTTCATTCTTTGATGTGCTGTCGCACTAGGAAGAACTTTGGTTGTCCCTGTTGTTGATATTTCTTGTGTGGATGTCGTATTCAGATCTCGTTTTGAAAATAAACTGATGCTTTATCAGCGTAGACTGTCCAGGTAATGAGTGCTGTAGCATAGGCTTGTCACACAAATACGTGAAGATTTCACATTTGTAACATTTAAATATTCAACAGATTATTCCCCTTTCTTTCTGAAAATAGTACGACTAAAATATCCTGCAAATCCGCTCTAGTTACTACGTCAAGGCAAATTTAAATCGCTTAGGGTCTATCATTAGGGTATGCAAAATTATAGAATTTGCAGTTTACAAAATGCCATGTTACAACAAATGATTTTATTCGTAGGTAACATGTGAAATTTGAACCAATAATCCTATCTGGCACATCTTTTCAAAATAATGTTTTTAATATATTGGAAGCAAGAAATGAAATATAACCAGTAGTCAGTCTGTGAAGACAATCATTGATAACATCATTGTTCAGAGTTGTGCTCTCGAACATCTAAACAAGCACTCATGAAAAACATCACATCTATAATATCATATTCGGAATGTGTTTCTTTGTTTAATCTCATTACAGGTACACACGCCGTGCATTGTCATCACTCTGCGCCTATGTGTTTGAAAGCTGAATAAGCTCAGAATTGTTTGTTTTATTTTAATTGCAAGGAAGATTTCAAGCTGTATAGTCGTGCTATGGGATTCTATGCAGTCGTTTCTATTGCTGTTGATAAAACATTCAATGCAAATATAGAGCGGCAGGCAATGGCTAGAACGAATGCAAGGAAATAATGATATATGCTCTTACACATTCCTGCAAAATATATTGATTCAGATTAACATTCGAGAGAGTTAATAATCAGTTTTACTTCAGGCGAAATGGTATGACATCATCATAAATAAGTGGAGAGAAGCAATACCTGGATTTTTATCGCCCCCCACTCTCCCGTTCCATACATGTAACATCGCAAATGGAGAGAACTCTTGACGTCTTCCAAGATGTTCACTTTGCGAATCTGTTTTCTCGGAGCACCGACTGTTGCAAGAAATTTAAAGAATAGAGTTTATTCTGCTCCTTATGAGCACTGACTGTTGTGATAGTATTAGAGAGCAGACTAGACAACCGTTTTTATGAGCGCATGCTGTTGGAATAGTTTCACCTAGCAGACTAGACACCCATTTTATGAGCACAGGCTGGGCTGTTCGAATGGTTTCAGACAGCATATAAGACAACTTTTTTATGAGCAGAGGCTGTTGGAAGAGATCAGACATAACTCTTTGGGTCCCTCCCCCATAGAAATGTTGGCTGTGTTCGATATTACATGGTGTCATTTTTCTTTCCTTTGTGTTTGTTGTTGCTTTTTTTGTTGATCGTGTGCTGCGCTCTTTTGCACATTTCTTAAAAACTAAAGAACACTAGCTGTATCATAATAATTAGCATTACTGTTTTATTGTTACATTTCTATCAATCATGGACATTTATTGCAAGAAACTGTAACATGATTGACATGTGCATTTATGATATGAATTGATTTGATACCATTATGAATATGACATAACAGAATGAATATCACTTTTTGTATGTTCTAGCATTATATGGTATTAATATAAAATAGAAAATTGATACTAATAACATGGAGACACACAAAATAAAGAAAAAAACATTGTCGTCATGGAGACGAGGATTTGGTCAAATTACTTTTCTCATGGCACATTCTACCTAGCCCACGTGTAGGGGAGACAATTTTTGGTAGAAATGACTTGAGCCACTCAAACAGTTCTTTCACTGGATATGATGATACTCGTAATAAGTTGATTTTAATTTCAGGGTAATGTGAAAGAGACAGTCCAACTCCGGTTGGGATTGTAACGTTCATTATTGTTAACTGTTATATTGCCAAAGACAAGTGAACTTTTTATTTCATTTCTTTATTATGATCAAAAAAACTATTCTTCAATGTACTTTTTAAAAATTTCCTTTCGTTTCTCTTTTTTTTCTTTCTGAAAACAACGTCCTGTACTGAATAGGTGAGAATATCAAGTCCGTGCAAGAAAGATAATCGATGATTAAACATATAATGAAATGCGTACTTGTAATACGTGATACTGGCTTCTAGAACCAGCATATCCTGTCAATGAAGAAAATGACAAAAAATATGTCATTTACCTCTTAACCCTTCATCTTCTTGTGACTAAAGCATACACGTGGTGTATCCATAGTTAATTTCATGCCATTATGGCGTCTCTGCAAGAGCTATTTTGCTAATAAAATCTTTGTTGTTTATAATAAATACAGAAAATAGTGTGTACCTTTGGCTGGTGCAAAATATCTTAGTCATATATATAATTCAGATATTACAGGAATGCTGTTATCTCACTCCCGTTAACTGATACAATATATAAATAAGAAAATTTAGTATAATAATAATATATATATATAATTAAGATATTACAGGAATGCTGTTAAATCACTCCCATTAACTGATACAATACATAAATAAGAAAGTTTAGTATAATAATATATATATGATTCAGATATTACAGGAATGCTGTTATCTCACTCCCGTTAACTGATACAATATACAAATAACAAATGATTGCAGGTGATGCGGGAAAAGAAAGAAATGTTTTCGATATTTTAATTTATTTTACGTTGGCCTCTTCCACGATGTTTTAAATGATTGTACGCGTTTTATGTACAAGAAAGACAGGTACATTGTAAGATAAACAAACAGAGATGTTTTAAATGATTGTACACGTTTTATGTACAAGAAAGACAGGTACATTGTAAGATAAACAAACAGAGATGTTTTAAATGATTGTACACGTTTTATGTACAAGAAAGACAGGTACATTGTAAGACAAACAAACAGAGAGAGAGACAGACGGAAAGAAATATTGAAAGGCTGACATACATAGACGGACAGGTAGGATGAGAGAGAGCGTGTGTTGAACTGTGTAGAACCTGTGTAAGTTTATTGCGTCTGCTTGTGTGCTTAGAAGATTTGTGTGTTCAAAGAAAGATGGGTTTGTACACAGCAAGAGGTATTTTGTTTATACTGTAAGTGTTGTTTTGTGTACATCTTTTGTACTGCAAGCATTTCTGCATTATTCATGTTCTTCTAATTTGATTTTTAAAATATTATTTATTTGTTTTAAAAAAAATAATTTGTGGGCTATTTTGTTG
The DNA here is from genome assembly GCA_028829895.1 of Sinotaia quadrata. Classification (NCBI taxonomy): domain Eukaryota; kingdom Metazoa; phylum Mollusca; class Gastropoda; order Architaenioglossa; family Viviparidae; genus Sinotaia; species Sinotaia quadrata. The sequence goes on along the minus strand of CM054179.1, from coordinate 37,078,662 downwards.
TCAGTATTCGTCTGAGGCTTGGGAGTAAAGTGGATCTGAGGGGATTGCTAGAGTTGTGTGTGTGTGTGTGTGTGTGTGTGTGTGTGTGTGTGTGTGTGTGTGTGTGTGTATGTGTGTTAATGAGTATTACACCTCTATTTATATAAGTACACAATGTTTCTGAGTATTTGCATATTTCATTCCATAGACATCAGTGTATAATACTAGGAAAAAAGATTAACGAACTGTATACAAGGAAAGGCTACGTCACAGATCTGTACACAAGACAAGCCTTCGTCACAGATATATAGTGTTTTGCTTCTTATTTCTAAACCCCAGATGAAATTATAACATAATAATATAGGAGGAAATGGGAAAACGGCTGAAATTGAACAATTAGATAGCAATGATAACGAGGTCAGAAAGCAGAGATGTACACATTAATAACTCTTTCATAACGAGAACATTTGTATCCTCAATGAAGACTATTTATTGAATTTTCTCTCTCTAATTCATTCACTGTAACGTGTGAATGGATTTGTATATTTGTGCTAAATTTAATTAACTCTTTTAATTGACACCTGTTTGTGTGGATCGTAAGGAACGCGCATTCGTCTGACCACACCTAAGCTACTTTAAGCTCTCATGTTATTGCATATGTTTTGGTTGTCTGAGACTAGATCTTGTCATGCCAAAAATTGAAATATGAATACGTGTGTGTCCCTTGACCTTCTGCTATTTTAACTTCATCTTTTCCTGTTCGTATATCGCCTTCTCTGTTTCCGACATAGGTGGCGTTGCTAACGTTTTTCCTCTGCAGTTGCACAAGAAAAATCTACAAAACCTCAGTCGACCCCATTCAGAAAATAAAGCCATTGTGCATACGATAATTTATGATATATTACCAATCATTCGCTTTGAACCCTTTTCTATATATAGATTTAACTTTTCTATTGCGTGAAGTGGTATGTCAGACGTCAATGAAATAAGATCCGCGGGCAATGTCAGTTCATAAATGCAAGACTGTGTTTATCGTGCAAACCGAGTACTGCAAAATGAACTGTCACAGCCAATCCCAAGCAACTCTGAAATACTTCTCCGACACTCCTCAGACAATCATTCACTAATGATCTTTCTGGTCTAGTAGGCCTATATTTCCTCTCTGATCCCTCTGCTGGGTTAAAATTGGTATTTTACATGATGTAATATATTCATGCATTTAATATTAAATCCTTACCACTGATTGAAATATTTTCCTATGAATAATATTGAGTGAATTATTAAATAAAAGTGCATTAAGAAATGTGCTACACGATTTGATGAGTCAGGTAAGTCGTGTGTGTTAGGGTACCGATTAATCCGCTTTGCACGCTCTTACAACATCAACAATTTAAATAATCTCTATTTATTGTCAGACGCGATGCTTTACATTTCTCCAGTTTTCAGCTGTACAGAATTTTTTTATATCAGTTTGACATGTTTGTCTATTTTTCAGCGGTACAGAATTTTTTAATATCAGTTTGACATGTTTGTCTATTTTTCAGCGGTACAGAATTTTTTTATATCAGTTTGACATGTTTGTCTATTTTTCAGCGGTACAGAATTTTTTTATATCAGTTTGACATGTTTGTCTATTTTTCAGCCGGAAAGAGGTTTCCATTTCTCTGCTTTAAAGATTTCTGTATTGCTCGGTGTAAAGAGATGTCTCCACTTTTCAACCGTAAAGTTATTTCTATTCGCCAGATGCAAACACGTTCTTAATTCACTAGCTGTAAAGATGTTCTATATTTCATCTTTAAAGATCCTTCAATATTTTAGCTGTGCAATGTTTTCTTATTCTCATAATAATAACAATAACAAATTGTAATGCAAGTTGACTGTAAAAGAAATGATATAATCGTAACTTAAATAGTATAACAATAACACATTCTAATTGCAAGTTGACTATAAAAGAAGAGACATAAGCGCAACCTATGATGTAAGTACATATAGTTAAGAGCACGTGATAATTATTCCGATATAAAATGGACTTAGCGAAATTTATCTTAATCAATGACCGCGTACTTTTCGTTACAAGACTTTATGATTTCTAGTAAATTTGCGACAGGTGTAACATCACAATAAATATATTCATTTAAAACGTTCTTGTTTTATCATTCTACATATGAAATCACGAGAGTACATGCTTCAGATGTAAAAAAAACAAAAAAACTCTGTATACAGCAGATAACTGTACTAAACATTTAAAATAAAATCGTCACTATCTTCTAAGTGTATCAACGTATTATTTTCCTAAGAGTCACTCGCTGGTGCATCTCTGTCATGGGCAGATAACTTTAAATTTGCTTACTTGGATTTCTTGATTGGATCTAGGCAACTCCCGTTCAGTAACTCAGTAGGTTGAATACTTATGTCTAACTGAGTGAGAAAACTCACCACAGATGATACTTAATTACATGTTTGACATCTAGTGTCGAACACCGTAATTTAAGCTTGAGTTTGTATTTCTGCTTAGTGTTTGAATACAGTTAATACCCAAGTAAGTAACGCGTATAACATTTATCGCCGACAGATATTGCGTGCCTCTGGCCAAGAGTGTATCACGTCACGACAATTCGCAATGTTCATTGTTATCATTATCAAAATGCGACTGAATGCAATGAGCAATATGACGTCTATCAGTGAACATTTCAATGTGCAGGAGGGAAACGGATGAGTTCTGAACAGATATTGAGGGGTGGGGGGTGGGGGTAGGGGGTGGCAGTGAACTATTCACATGTATTTATTTAGTCATAGAGTACACACGCTAATCAAGAACAATCACTGTAAATTTCACAAAGTTGACCCTAGCTTGTGCGTGTGCATGTTTTTATGTAAATGACCCATATGTACATCTTCATTACGTCAGTGTCCCAAAGGTGCGTCTTCATTACGTCAGTGTCCCAAAGGTGCGTCTTCATTACATAAGTGTCTTAAATGTATATCGTAATGAAAACAATGTCCCTATTGTACCCGTTAGATGACTGTTTCAACAGTGAAACATAATTAATTGATTGAGATAGAAGAAATAAAGTGGCTATTAATTATGCCACTAATTAAAATAGCTCTGAATAACAAAACCGTAAACAGAATATCTTTAGTTATTGCATTAATCAAAACACAACATAACTTAAACAGAATATTTTTGGTTATTGAATTAATCAAAACACAACAATGCCCCATTATACATGGCCCCTTCAACATGCTCATTTTTTGTGATGCGAATGGAATAAACTATTGTAAAAAGGGAAACAAGCTGTCGAGTTCTTTTGTATTCTTACTGCATGCGCATGCGTTATGTTGTGTGTGCTTCTTGTTATTGACAGTCTCAACACACACTGTCTAATATATAAACTGCAGTTTTCAGCCTGTAAACGTTTTAATTTATTAACACTTATCGTATATCACAGAGTAATCGGCATACTTTAAATTGTTGTCGAGTTATCTCTTGTATCAAATACATTCCTTTGTCTTTAGTTTCTTCCCCCAGCATAATTCCTATATCACGCAATTTTCTTTGCTTAAAGA